>OX383310.1:11471034-12671034 GCA_947523025.1 Dryobota labecula
GCTATTATTTTGACATTATAAACAGACACTTACATTTTATTTATTTGTATAGATATATAGATACCCAACATTATTTTTACTATTTGCAACACATATACAAGTTATCGGTCAATACAAATCGGTACACATCACATCATAAAATTATAATCAAATTTTATTATGTCAAAATAAACTAAATTAGATACAAATTAGACAAATTTGAATAGAAATTAAATACAGTATTTTTATAGGATACAATATTGAATATATTTAAGATTAAAGTTAGATTAAACAACTTTTAGATTCATCTTTATGGGTCATTTTTACAGTCATGCTGTTCGATATAGGGCGGGATTTCAACACAAAACAGTAACACTCGGTTACCGGCAGATAGAGTATGTATATTACTTTTCACATAAACTCGCACTTTAGAATGAAATTAAAACTAGAGTTACTATAAACTAAATACAATAGACTAAACCGATTTTGACGGGAACGCCCAAGCGATTTGACACATGTCCGCTCGCAATGGTGTTTCAAGGGTCACCTACGAGTATTCGACTGACGCGGGCGGCGGCGGCGCACGGCGTCCCCAAGCCTCGGCCCGCGATCCCGCGCATGCGTACAAGGCAAGCATGGCTTAGGAAAGCATGGTTGCTTCGCGCGTTATTAGAAACTTAAAAACTAACATTTCTATTTACATACATGAAGAAAGTGAGTTGACTATACATGCGGATTTTTCATTAATATTGGATATACAGGGTGTTTGGCAGAACGTTGAACATACGAAAATGGTGGATAGGTGGGGTCATCTGCTACTTACTCAGGCCTAATTTATTTGGCCCTGGCCCCCTGGATATTAAAAAAAAAAAATTTTTGCTTTCTTCTAGTTTCACCACTTTCTTAACTTTAAAGTGTAATTTGTATTAAAAATGGGTAAAACAGGCAATATTTTTATTTATTACATCTTTCTGTAAGTTTGAGGAGTCATAACTTTTTTTCTAGCTAACATCTGAATAAAGCAATAATTTTATAAGAATCTGCCAATATTAAAGATAAAAAAATAAACTAAAATATTGCCTGTTTTACCCATTTTTAATAAAAAAATACACTTTAAAGTTAAGAAAGTGGTGAAACTAAAAGAAAGCAAACAAATTTTTTTTTTATATTCAGGGGGCCAGGGCCAAATAAATTAGGGCTGAGTAAGTAGCAGATGACCCCACCTATCCACCATTTTCGTATGTTCAACGTTCTGCCAAACACCCTGTATATTTATATAAACAAGATTAAATTAGCTTTAATTGCCGGAAGTCACGAAACAAGAAACTTCACAGCCGTGATAGGTATCGAAATATGAAAATGATAAAAAAAAAGAGTCAGCCCAAAAAATATAAAAACATTTGTTTACTTTTCCGCAGGTACGTTATTAACGTGAATTTAGAAAAAAAAAGGTTTGGTTTATTTTATCCTGTTCAGATATAGATACCCTAGACGTCTGTACAGTTCTGCTAGCCAATTTTATTTGACCTTTTATATTTAAGTGCCCAACATTATGCGGGATACGGCTGTTTAAAACGATGGAAATAAAACGTTAATAATGCTTATTTGTTAAGTAAGTAATATGGATAAATAAGGTTATTTTGAGGACGAAAATAACTGGCAGATATCCAACTGATGTTAAACGATTACTACTTAATTATACTGTGCTTTTACCTCTGCCTTGAACAACTGCAATAAATTGTATTCAGGCCCGCGCAAACTGGCGCGATATCGCGGGCGCGACAGGCGGCGCAACTCTTGTCGCGCCAGTATATGGGAGCCTTTAGTCATCATTTATTCCGAATTTATTTGAAAATAATATCATCACTTGCCGGTATCGTAGGATTAGTCAAAGAACTTTATTAAAAAGAAAATTGATGGTCCAAGAATTTCAATAAAGCCAACAGTTCTTAAAACGCCTATTACACAAGATAAAGTAGTGTACATAATTATGTAACATGCGCACATGATTTATAATGTTTATTTTTATTCCAGTTCTGCAGTTGGCCGTTCATGGTGCAATGTAACGTAACATCGACGACTCAAGCTCCAACAACAACACCTACAACGACAACGGAAGAGCCCACTACTCCAGAGGTGACTACCACAACAACAACACAAGCACCCACTACAACAACAACTACTGAAGAACCTACAACAACAATGACGCAAACACCAATTACTACAACAGAGGAAGCCACTATTACCACGACAGAGGAACCCATTACCACAACAACAGAGGAACCCTCTACCACGACAACGGAGGAACCCTCTACAACCACAACAACTGAGGAACTTTCTACCACCACAACAGAGGAACCCTCTACACCAACAACAGAAGAACCCACTGCCACTACAACTGAGGAACATTCTACCACCACAACAGAGGAACCCTCTACAACAACAACAGAAGAACCCACTACCACCACAACAGAGGAACCCACAACTGTTACAACAACAACAGAGGAACCCACTACCACTATAACGGAGGAACCCAGTACCACTTCAACAGAGGAACCTACTACGCCCACTACAGAGGAACCTTCTACCACCACAACTGAGGAACCCTCTACAACTACTACAGAGGAAACTACCACTGTTACAACAACAACAGAGGAACCCACTACCACCACAACCGAGGAACCCACCACTGTTACAACAACAACTGAGGAACCCTCTACAACTACTACAGAGGAAACTACCACTGTTACAACAACAACAGAGGAACCCACTACCACCACAACCGAGGAACCCACCACTGTTACAACAACAACAGAGGAACCTACAACCACAACCACAGAGGAACCCACCACTGTTACAACAACAACAGAGGAACCCACTACCACCACAACTGAGGAACCCACCACTGTTACAACAACAACAGAGGAACCCACTACCACAATAACTGAGGAACCCACCACTGTTACATTATCAACTGAGTTACCCACTACAACTACTACAGAGGAACCCACCACAGTTACAACAACAGAGGAACCCACTACCACTACAACAGAGGAACCCACCACTGTTACAATAACAACAGAGGAACCCACTACCACCACAACTGAGGAACCCACCACTGTTACAACAACAACAGAGGAACCCACTACCACAATAACTGAGGAACCCACCACTGTTACATTATCAACTGAGTTACCCACTACAACTACTACAGAGGAACCCACCACAGTTACAACAACAGAGGAACCCACTACGACTACAACAGAGGAACCCACCACTGTTATAACCACAACAGAAGAACCCACTACCACAACAGAGGAACCCACTAGTGTTCTAACAACAACAGAGGAACCTAGTACCACTACAATTGAGGAACCTACTACCACTACAACAGAGGAACCCACCACTGTTACAACAACAACAACAGAGGAACTCACTAATACAACAACTGAAGAATCCACTACCACCACAACAGAGGAACCCACCACTATTACAACAACAACAGAGGAACCCACTACCGCCACAACTGAGGAACCCACCACTGTTACAACAACAACAGAGGAACCCACTACCACAATAACTGAGGAACCCACCACTGTTACATTATCAACTGAGTTACCCACTACAACTACTACAGAGGAACCCACCACAGTTACAACAACAACAGAGGAGCCCACTACCACTACAACAGTGGAACCCACGACTGTTACAACAACAACAGAAGAACCTTCTACCACCACAACCGAGGAACCCTCTACAACAACAACAGAGGAACCCACTACCACTACAACTGAGGAACCCAGTACCACTACTACTGAGGAATCTACTACCACCACAACAGAGGAACCCATTATCACAACAACAGAGGAATCCACCACTGTTATAACCACAACAGAAGAACCCACTACCACAACAGAGGAACCCACTAGTGTTCTAACAACAACAGAGGAACCTAGTACCACTACAATTGAGGAACCTACTACCACTACAACAGAGGAACCCACCACTGTTACAACAACAACAACAGAGGAACTCACTAATACAACAACTGAAGAATCCACTACCACCACAACAGAGGAACCCACCACTATTACAACAACAACAGAGGAACCCACTACCGCCACAACTGAGGAACCCACCACTGTTACAACAACAACAGAGGAACCCACTACCACAATAACTGAGGAACCCACCACTGTTACATTATCAACTGAGTTACCCACTACAACTACTACAGAGGAACCCACCACAGTTACAACAACAACAGAGGAGCCCACTACCACTACAACAGTGGAACCCACGACTGTTACAACAACAACAGAAGAACCTTCTACCACCACAACCGAGGAACCCTCTACAACAACAACAGAGGAACCCACTACCACTACAACTGAGGAACCCAGTACCACTACTACTGAGGAATCTACTACCACCACAACAGAGGAACCCATTATCACAACAACAGAGGAATCCACCACTGTGACAACAACAACAGAGTCACACACTACCACCACAACTGAGGAACCCACAATAACAGAGGAACCCACCACTGTTACAACAACAACAGAGGAACCCACTACCACAATAACTGAGGAACCCACCACTGTTACAACATCAACTGAGTTACCTACTACAACTACTACAGAGGAACCCACCACTGTTTCAACAACAACAGAGGAACCCACTACCACAACAGAGGAACCCACTACCACAACAACAGAGGAACCCGCAACTGTTACAACAACAACAGAGGAACCCACTACCACCACAACAGAGGGACCCACCACTGTTACAACAACAACAGAGGAACCCACTACCACTACAACAGAGGAACCCACCACTGTTACAATAACAACAGAGGAAACCACTACCACTACAACTGAGGAACCCAGTACCTCTTCAACTGAGGTTCCTACTACCACCACAACTAACGAACCTACTACCACCACAACAGAGGAACCTTCTATCACCACAACAGAGGAACCCACTACAACTACTTCAGAGGAACCCACCACTGTTACAACAACAACAGAGGAACCCACAACCACAATAAAAGAGGAACCCACCACTGTTACAACATCAACTGAGTTACCCACTACAACTACTACAGTGGAACCCACCACTGTTATAACTACAACAGTGGAACCCACTAGTGTTCTAACAACAACAGAAGAATCCAGTACCACTACAATTGTGGAACCTACTACCACTACAACAGAGGAACCCACCACTGTTACAACATCAACAGACGAACCCACTACCACTACAACTGCGGAACCCAGTACCACTACAACTGAGGAACCTTCTACCACCACAACTAACGAACCTACTACCACCACAATAGAGGAACCTTCTATCACCACAACAGAGGAACTTTCTACCACCACAACAGAGGAACCCACTACCACCACAACTGAAGAATCCACTACCACAACAACAGAGGAACCCACCACTGTTACAACAACAACAGAGAAACCCACTACCACAATAACTGAGGAACCCACCACTGTTACATTATCAACTGAGTTACCCACTACAACTACTACAGAGGAACCCACCACTGTTACAACAACAACAGAGGAACCCACTGCCACTACAACAGAGGAACCCACCACTGTTACATTATCAACTGAGTTACCCACTACAACTACTACAGAGGAACCCACCACTGTTACAACAACAACAGAGGAACCCACTACAACTACTACAGAGGAACCCACCACTGTTATAACCACAACAGAAGAAACCACTACCACAACAGAGGAACCCACTAGTGTTCTAACAACAGTGGAACCCAGTACCACTACAATTGAGGAACCTACTACCACTACAACAGAGGTACCCACCACTGTTACAACAACAACAGACGAACCCACTACCACTACAACTGCGGAACCCAGTACCACTACAGCTGAGGAACCCTCTACCACCACAATAGAGGAACCCTCTACCACCACAACAGAGGAGCCCACTACCACAACAACAGAGGAACCCACCACTGTTACAACAACAACAGAGGAACCCACTACCACCACAACTGAGGAACCCACTACCACCACAACTGAGGAACCCACCACTGTTACAACAACAACAGAGGAACTCACTACCACTACAACTGAGGAACCCAGTACCTCTTCAACTGAGGATCCAACTACCACCACAACTAACGAACCTACTACCACCACAACAGAGGAACCTGCTTTATCCACAACAGAGGAATTTTCTACCACTACAACAGAGGAACCCACTACCACCACAACAGAGGAACCCACCACTGTTACAACAACAACAGAGGAACCCACTACCACTACAACTGAGGAACCCAGTACCTCTTCAACTGAGGATCCAACTACCACCACAACTAACGAACCTACTACCACCACAACAGAGGAACCTTCTGTAACCACAACAGAGGAAATTTCTACCACCACAACAGAGGAACCCACTACCACCACAACAGAGGAACCCACCACTGTTACAACATCAACTGAGTTACCCACTACAACTACTTCAGAGGAACCTACCACTGTTACAACAACAACAGAAGAACCCACTAGTGTTCTCACAACAACAGAGGAACCCAGTACCACTACAATAGAAGAACCTTCTACCACTACAACAGAGGAACACACCACTGTTACAACAACAACAGGGGAACCCACTACCACCACAACTGAGGAACCCACCACTGTTACAACAACAACAGAGGAACCCACTACCACTACAACAGAGGAAACTACCACTGTTACTGCAACAGAGGAACCTACTACCACAACTACTGAGGAATTCACAACCACAATAACAGAGGAACCCACCACTGTTACAACAGAGGAACACACTACCACAACAACAGAGGAATCCACCACTGTTACAACCACAACAGAGGAACCCACTACAACAACTGAGGAACCCACCACTGTTACAACATCAACTGAGTTACCCACTACAACTACTACAGAGGAACCTACCACTGTTACAACAACAACAGAAGAACCCACTACCACTGCAACAGACGAAACTACCACTGTTATAACAACAGAGGAACCTACTACCATTACTACTGAGGAACCCACAACTACAACAACAGAAGAACCCACCACTGTTACAACATCAACAACAGAGGAGCCCACCACTGTTACAACATCAACTGAGTTACCCACTACAACAACAACAGAGGAACCCACTACCACTACAACAGAGGAAACTACTACTGTTACTGCAACAGAGGAACCTACTACCACAACTACTGAGGAATTTACAACCACAACAACAGAGGAACCCAGCACTGTTACAACAACAACAGAGGAACCCACTACTACAACAACTGAGGAACCCACCACTGTTACAACATCAACTGAGTTACCCACTACAACTACTACAGAGGAATCTACCACTGTTACAACAACAACAGAAGAACCCACTACCACTACAACAGAGGAAACTACCTCTGTTACAACAACAGAGGAACCTACTACCACAACTACTGAGGAACCCACAACCACAACAACAGAAGAACCCACCACTGTTACAACATCAACTGAGTTACCAACTACAACTACTACAGAGGAACCCACCACTGTTATAACAACAACAGAGGAACCCACTACCACAACAGAGGAACCCACTAGTGTTCTAACAACAACAGAGGAACCCAGTACCACTACAATTGAGGAACCTACTACCACTACAACAGAGGAACCCAGTACCACTACAACTGAGGAACCTTCTTC
This sequence comes from Dryobota labecula, assembly GCA_947523025.1. Classification (NCBI taxonomy): domain Eukaryota; kingdom Metazoa; phylum Arthropoda; class Insecta; order Lepidoptera; family Noctuidae; genus Dryobota; species Dryobota labecula. The sequence continues at coordinate 11,478,744 of OX383310.1, forward strand.
CACCATAACAGAGGAACCCTTTACCACCACAACAGAGGAACCCCCCACTGATACAACAACAACAGAGGAACCCAGTACCACAACAACGGAGGAACCCACCACTGTTCAAATAACAACAGAGGAACCCAGTATCACTACAACTGAGGATCCTACTACCAACACAACAGAGGAACCCACCACTGTTACAACAACAACAGAGGAACCCACTACCACCACTACAGAGGATTCCACTACCACTACTACAGCGGAACCCTCTACAACAACAACAGACGAACCCTTTACAACAACAACAGAGGAACCCACGACTGTTACAACAACAACAGACGAACCCGCTACCACTACAACTGAGGAACCCTCTACCACCATAACAGAGGAACTCACCACTGTTACAACAACAACAGAGGAACTCACTACCACTACAGCTGAGGAACCCAGTACCTCTTCAACTGAGGATCCTACTACCACCACAACAGAGGAATCTTTTATAACCACAACAGAGGAATTTTCTACCACCACAACAGAGGAACCCACTACCACAACAACAGAGGAACCCACTGCGGTTACAACAACCACTGAGGAACCTACTACCATCACCACAGAGGAACCCACCACTGTTATGACAACAACAGAGGAATCTTCTACCCCCACAACAGAGGAACCTTCTATCGTCACAACAGATGAACCCTCTACCATCACAACAGAGGAACCCGGTACCACAACAACTGAGGAACCCACTACCACAATAACAGAGGAACCCAATACTGTTACAACAACAACAGAGGAACCCACCACTGTTACAACAACAACAGAGGAACCCACTACTGTTACAACTACAACAGAGGAACCCACTACCACATCAACTGAGTTACCCAATACCACAACAACTGAGGAACCCAGTTCTGTTACTACAGAGGAACCCACTACAGTAGCAACTGAGGAACCTACCACTGTAACGACAGAGGAACCCACTACAATAACGACAGAGGAACCCACTACTGTTACGACAGAGGATCCTACTACAGTAACAACTGAAGAACCTACTACTGTTACTACAGAGGAACCTAACACTGTAACGACAGAGGAACCCACCACAGTTAATACTGAGGAACCCACTACTGTTATATCAGATGAACCCACCACAGTAACTACAGACGAACCTACTACATTTACAGTACCCATTCCAGTAACAACTGAAGAACCTATTACAGAAACTACAGAGGAACCCACCACAGTTACAGATTCCACTACAATAACAACTGAGGTACCCAATTCCACAACATATGAGTCAACTACACAAGAATCGACAATTTTTGAACCCACAACTGATGTTTCTCTTACAACACAGGTTTCAACAACAACAGAAGTGCAATCAACTACGGAAGATCCAATTACAACGGAAGAGCCAACAACACTTCCGGATTACACGAGGACGACAATACTGGATCCGATAACATTGGAGCCATCAACTCAGGTACCGTTAACAATTTATGAGCATAGTAGACCCACAACATAAGGTCCTATTCCACTAAGGCTAGTAACTTATGAACAAACAACACATGAACCTATACTACACAAGATCCAAAAACTAAATTGCTAGCTACAACAGAGATTCTTTATAACTACAGTTGAGGTAACAACAACAATTATAACAGAACTGCCTATACACAATTACTCACAACAACAGATATGATCATATGATCCGCGGATCTTCAGCGTATGATCCTACGACTTCATGGGATCCTAGTACTACAGATTTTCACACAACAACGACACTAGAACCTTCTACACAATTCCGACAACGAATGTGCCTACGAAAAAGCCACAAACAACACCAGATACACTAATAACACAACACCCAATTACAACACTGAATCCTACCCACATACCTATAACAGATTTGCCAACAATACTAGATTCAACTACAACATTTATACCAGATACAATAACTTAAGTAATTTCAGAACCATATTTTACCAAACAGGAACCTTCCACTGAGGAACCCACGGACCTACCACCAGTAGACGATACTACCACACAGGGACCTACGGACCCTACCACACAGGAACCGACCACTCTAGAACCTATAACAGAAACACCCACAACAACAGAAGAACTTGACACGCCAACAACGCCAGAGTTATCAACTACAGATGATCCGACAACTACAGTAACCTCAACAACGGATGAGTCTACTACGGATGATTATTCAACAACAGATTATCCTACGACGGAAGATAATGATTATTCGACAACTGAAAATGATCATTCCACAACATCAGATGATTTTACAACAGATATTACTACGGAATCATCAACTTCAGATTACGAATCAACAACATTAGACTATGATTCGACAACAGCAGATTATTCTACGACAGAAGTTGAAACAACGTTAACGACAGAAGAGCCAACGACGGAAAATGACGATCCGTGTCCTCCTGGCACTTACGGGAATGTTGCTCATCCAGTATTGTGCAATTCTTTCTACCTATGCGTCAGTGGAGTAGCTGTGGAGTTGCAATGTGCTGGAGGATTCGAGTTTGATTCTGTACTTAAGGTGAGTTTTTAATAGGGATGTGTCCTGGGTGGTTCTCTGCCTTTTCGCCGAAAATTGTTTGACAGATTTTCACTTGCCAACTAACGTTTCGCAGAATTTTATTTCGCCGAATAATCATTTGCCAACTTATCATATAATTTTGTTTTATTTCCCAACCTCACAGTTACCAAATGTACGTTTGATCTGCTTGTCATAATGACACTTTTTAAAATGTCAACTTTCAAGTAGCAGAATGTTTTAGTTGGTTCGTTTTACAATAGCGATTCGTCTGGCGATGCGTCTGGCACATCGCCGGCCGCTACCGCAGCACGCTTGCTTCGCTCGCTAGGCTCGTGCGTTGTTTGCCATACTCTAACCTAACCTAACCAATCGTAATATGGCTCTGCATTGCTGCCAATTTAAAGGTTTAATGTTATTTTTGAGATTCTTAAATAAAAAAAAATATGTAAAAATTACACTGACAAAACGTCATTCGTCTAATAGTTGTGTGGCCTATAGTAGTGAAATGTTTGACAAATGATAAATGTCCCAAACGTTCTGTGTCATTATAATAATTAGCTTAACAATAATTCTACCAAATGAAACGTTGTCATACAAAAATTTGCTAATTGTTAGTTATCAAAGTGAAACATCGGCGAAACGTTGGTTGGCAAGTGATAATCTGCCAAACAATTTTTGGCGAATAGGCAGGATACAGTCCTGTGTAAAAAAAAAAACTGTTTCGTCCGTCAATCAGATAATAAAAAAATATCAGACACGTATTTTTTGCTTTATCATATTTATAAAAAATGACTTAGATAAAACACATTAAACTTGGGGAGTGGGGGCTCCTTACGTCACAGCTACGTATTAAATCTACTGAGAAGTGACGTCATGCCACATTTGAACTCAATGTACCGCCGTAATGTTTTGATTACGTAAAAAAAGAAAAAATACGTGTCCAATTTTTTTTTAATAATCTACATGACGGACAAAAACAATTTTTTTGTCATAATCCCTATTATCAGTAACATCATCAGTATATCCTGCTCTTCATCATCCGCCTTTTCCCAACTACCTTGAGGTTGGCTTCCAGTCTAACCAGATTCAGCTGAAACCAGTAATATACTTGGCGACTGCCTATCTGACCTCCACAGCCCCAGTACTGTAACACAATACCCCTTGGTAAAAGACTTTCGGGCTTCTGACTATCTGTAACGCTACTCTTTCCCTAGTTTATTTAGAGTCGCAGTAGGTTTTTTCTTTAAAGTACACCTACGTCTTTGTAAGCTGTCATTGTATTAATTTGCAATATCACCATTTCATCTATTCGTAAAGTTCATCCTATTAGTAGATATCCCTTTAGATTGTAGTCGTTTAATGTATTAACGAATCACTACATTTCACAACTGCATCGCTGGTCCTCATCTTTATCTAATACTTAACACGTTGACGGACGGTATACCCTCACTGGTTGAACGTGTCACTACAAAATTTCATATATTGCCTAGACATAGGACACACTTTTGTAGTTTTTTTTTTTTAATGATAGTATTAGGTTAAAATGATTCCTGTGGTGACCCTACAGAATACCTTTCATTGTTTTATTATAGAAAATAAAACGTCACAAGGCGTACTGATTTTATACAAGTCAAAACTTTGACGTCGACAGGCGTACTGTCGTATTCTTTTTTGCAGAGACAACGTTGAGAGGCGTTGTGTCCGTCAACGGGTTAAACAATATACATTTATTATAAATGAAAGTTGCTTTTAGTATCTGTCTGTGTGACTGTGTTTTTCTTGTTAACTACGCAAGAATTGTTTTAACTTTTTTTTTCCACAATAAGAAAAAGAAAAGTGTAATATCACTGCCAAATACATAACTCAAATAAAAACTTACCATGATCTATGTCATAACGCTTTTCGAGCCATAGATTTTCCCACCGAATTCACGGAATGCAGTCGTGGGTCGTGCAGCTTGGATGACCACAAAATTGTATTGGATAGGCTGTATAGCAATATTGTGAAAACCCTGAGTAACGCCGCTGTTGGGTCTAGCTTCTAGTTTCATTATGAGATACGAAGCAACAAAATTCATTCTAAAGAAAAACGGCCACATTTCTCTAGATCGTATTTTGTTGCTTCGTGTTTCACTATGAAACTTTAACGGAGTTTTTTTTTTAACGGAGTGGCATTAGTGGAACTATGTATGCGCTCTTAAGTAAGTTTATATTAATATAAAGGGTGTTAGGCAGATGGTTGAACATACGAAAATGGCGAATCCGTGGGGCCGTCTGCTACGTGTTTAGGCCCAGTAACAAGACCCAGACCACACGCATTTTTTTTTTCGAAATTTTTTGTTGCTCATACTACAAACGTCAATAATTTCTTTTAAAAATAACAAAACTGGCAACATTTTTTTTAAAGGGCCCATTCATTATGTATTGACCAGTGATATTAAACGTAATTTTTTTTATGTGAAAAAAAAAAAATGTTGTGCTTGCAAAGCTGGAGCGGGTCGCTAGTGTGTAACGAAATCTTAAATTAAACATAAGACAAAAATATAATAAATCTGTTTTCTTTTACAGACCTGCGTTGAAATCGCTCCAGGCGGCTGCACTTTGGGCGTCTCAACAGAATCAACACCAGACTCCTATCCAACGACGGACTTATCTAACACGACTCCAGACCCATCTCTGACTACCACAGAAGCTGTGGCTCCCCCAGAACTGTGCCCAATTGGTGTGTGGGGTAACATTCCCCATGAATATAGATGTGATTCCTTCTATATGTGTGCGGCTGGTAACGCCATACAGTTGTATTGCAGTGATGGATTTGAATTTGATCCTGAACAGGCGGTGAGTTTTGATTTAAATAAGTTAAGATGGAAAAAGAAAAATGGAAAATAAAAAATCCATTAAAAAAATTAAATGGAATTCTAAATTTAAATTATAAATTATTATATTTATCAAGCTTTATTTCAGAATCTTAGATTATTCAAAACTTAATGACTATCACTGCCTCATTGGTCTAGTGGTCGCAGCATGAGGTCCTGGGTTCGAATCCCGAGTCGGGCAGTGTTATTGTGTTTTTCCATCTGGAATTTCTCAGTAGCAGCCCGGAGTCTAGATTTGTGTCCGGTTGATGAATATAGAATATAATGTTATAAAATTAAATAGTCTTCTTAATTTTTTTATTTTTAAACTTTATTATAATCAAAGAATATACAATATATATCGCAACTAGGTACTAAATTAAAAGACTAACAAACTAAATACCAACACAAAAACAAACAAAAAAATACGACCAAAAACAAAAGGACAGTTAATATAATAATAGAGGGTGTATCTATTCAAACACGAAATATTTTAAGTGATACACCCATAGGTGGTAAAGAAGTCAAGGAACCGAATTTTTTAAATACATTTTTAAATTAAAATTACTTGATATGATGATTAATTACCAAAATTCACCGAGCTCGTGCCGCCATCGTCACAGAGTCCGGGTGGGTCATTCATAGAATAAATAAGTAAAGGTTTTTTTTGCAAAATGTCTCAAGCAATTTTAAAATTATAATAATCATGTAAAAATATAAAACACTTAGATAAAAAAAAAAATCGCTCCTATGGCTTTTATTTATTTATTTATTTATTACATTTGGGAAAACAAACAGTATATATTAAGCATAAACAATGTTGTATTAAACTTAACAAATATACTACCGAAAAATAAGCTAAAAGAAAGGAAATAAATAAATAAAGACAAACAATATTCTATAAAAGATGTTGTTACATCTTTTATAGAATATTGTTGTTTTTTTTGTTTGTTGTTGTTGGCTTTTTTACCACCTATAGATGTTTCTCTTAAAATATTTCGTTAAGTTCTCCGATATGCTCTCTAAGAAAAAATCTCTAAGATAAAATTTACTCCGAAACTAAATTAATGAATATAAATCAAATATATTACTATAATACATGCATCTTAATAAAAAAAAAATAAAGACAAAAAGCTACACTCGGAACTCATTTTTAAAACTAACACCGAAAAAGGGTTAAGACCTCTCCGTAGCGCTAATGATATTTGTCTCCCGAGAACTCGTACAAATTACGGAAACAAAAGTATTACATACGAAGGGGTTCAGATGTTCAACAAACTACCACGAGAAATAAAAACCTCTAAAAGTTTGCAAATATTTAAATCACAGTTAAAATCTTTTATTATTGACAAAATTTAAATCCGGCCCAGGTTTGTGACTTCAATTTACCCACATTTTGATTTTTGTTTCACATGAATCTTGCTGCTACCTTCAATGTCTTGTTATGTACGTTAATTATTGTTGTCTTCTTTTAATATTTGTGCATGTCGTACTAGTTCTGCTCATGAATGTCATCATTATTATATAGTTAAAATATTTCTCATTAAGTGAAATTTGTAGTAAATTTCTTTTGAGTAAATAAAAATTCTTTAACCACAAGAATTTTTTTAATAGGCTATAAAAAAAAAAATGAATTGTAATTATTTCCCAAAAACTACATTTATTGCGTTGAGACACTCTCGATGCCAATGAGCGATCTGGGTAAACGTTGGTATACCTTGTGTTGATATCTGCCATTACGATGAGCTGAGGCCCTTTTGGCATTATACGCATCGTTTTCTTTCTGTTCTCGTAGTTTTAAGGTATATTTTGTTCTAATGTCAATGAACCTCTCCACCATCTGAGACCACCTGTCCCAGACCCAGAGGTCCCAGGTTCCACAATTTTCTGCTCAGTTTGGTTGGTGGTACGGCTTGTTCTAAGTCCGCCTGGCTAGCTACCACCATCTTATCTAAGTCTGTCGCCATACAACAATGTTAACAGCATTTGTTGAGTTTCGGCAGTTAGAGGTAAGATAGCCAGTTTCTCTGTGATTGAGGAATACACCTTCAGCCTGATCATCACTTACCATCAGGTGATATGAAGACCAAGAGCTTCCCCGATCTGGTTAAAAAAAAATTGGTAGTCATAAGGACTGCAGACAGAAGTGAAAATACAAAACTTTGGAATAACTTACTGTTCTGTTCTGTTTTTTCATGGAAAGCGTTCGGTGACGATGACGCGAGTTCCATGATTTTTGTTCACCCAAAAGTACACATACATACACAGTATACATATAGCTCATGGAAAGCGTTTGGTGACGATGACGCGAGTTCCGTGATTTTTGTTCACCCAAAAAGTGCTCAACGCGCCTAAAGAAGTTTTTACTTCAAAAAAATGCGTTTTAATTTCTCCACATACAATGTACTATTTTCTTTCAGACATGCGTACTAATTGCTGAAGGCGGTTGCACCTACGGCTCCACTACCACGACTCCTGAACCAACCACACTGGACCCCGTCAGTTCACTGTGCCCCCCTGGCAGTTGGGGTAACGTTCCCCATCCGGAGATCTGCAACGCATTCTACATGTGCGCCGGTGGGCAACCCATACCACTGTACTGCAGTGAAGGGTTCGAGTTTGACCCTGAGTTGAAGGTGAGCTATTCAATTTGTTAGTGGAACCTTGTAATTAGCAATCTTTACACATTGAACTAGATATAAAATGTATTAGCTGTAAGTTTTTCTAAAATGAATAAAATAAAATAAAATAAATAAACAAAATCTGAAAACCTCGCGTTAAAATGTTCAGCAAAAAAAAAAAAAAACCTTTTTATGATGATTATTTTTTATATTTTTTATATTTGCGCGCTGAATTTAATGTTTTTAGTAGCTTTCGTCGTCGATTCGTGCCCAAAGGTTGAACTCGGTGAGTGCACAGGGGGCTGCAAGAGAAGAATTTTTTCATCATCAGCTATCATCACATATCGGCATTTTGATCCCAACACGACCCACTGATGTTTTTCTGAATAGCGCGCCCACTCTAGGGTTAAGTTTTATAATAGGGAGTGATTACTAAACGTGGAACATATTTTTTCTTTTCAGAGTTGCGTCCAAATAACTGAGGGCGGCTGCACGTACAGTCAAGGCACGACTTCAAATGAACCCGAAACGACTTCCGAAAGCCTCCAGTCATCTTCATCAATGCAGACGACTCCAGAGAGCAATGAGTCCGAAACTACAATAGAAGTTACAACTCCAGGAGAATCTGACACAACACCAGTAGTTACAACTCCAGGAGAATCTGACACAACAACAGTAGTTATAATTCCAGGAGAATCAGACTCAACTACAGTTCCTACCACTGTTGACGAATCTGACCCAACAACAGTAGCTACAACTCCAGAAGAATCTGATCCAACAACAGTTGTTACTAATCCAGAAGAATCTGACACAACAACAGTTCTAACAACTCTAGGAGGATCTGATCCAACGACAGTAGTTACAATTCCAGGGGAATCAGAACCAACTACAGTTCCTAGCACTGTTGAAGAACCTGACCCAACAACAGTAGCTACAACTCCAGAAGAATCTTATCCAACAACAGATGCTACTAATCCAGAAGAATCGGATACAACATTAGTTCCTACAACTCCAGAAGGATCTGATCCAACGACAGAAGTTACAACTCCAGGAGAATCAGATCCAACAACAGTTCCTACCACTGTTGGAGAATCTGAACTAACAACAGTAGTTACAACTCCAGAAGAATCTAATCCAACAACAGTTGTTACTAATCCAGAAGAATCGGACACAACTACAGTTCCTACAACTCCAGAAGGATCTGATCCAACGACAGTAGTTACAATTCCAGAAGAATCGGAAACAACTACAGTTCCTACAACTCCAGAAGGATCTGATCCAACGACAGTAGTTACAATTCCAGAAGAATCTGATACAACAACTGTTGCTACGACTGTTGAAGAATATGCCCCAACGACAGTAGCCTCAATTCCAGAAGAATCTGATCCAACAACAGTGGTTACACTTCCGGGAGATATTGAACTAACTACAGTAGATGCAGCTTCAGGAGAATCTGAGATCACAACTACTACTACTACTACTGCAGAAGAATCTGATCCAACAACAGTAGTTACAATTCCAGGAGAATCCGACACAACAACCGTGTTGTCTACGACTGTGAATGAAGCAGACACTACTACGGTAGAACCATTCAACCCCTGTCCTTTGGGCGTATTTGGTAACGTGCCACACCCAGAATTATGCAACGTATACTTCTTGTGTCTTAGCGGCACACCATTGGAACTAACCTGCGCAGATGGATTTGAGTTTGATCTGGAAACTAGAGTAAGTGATTCCTTATTAAAGTCTTTTTAAATCGAAAATTATAAACTTAAAGAGGGCGTTTTACCCTGCAAAGGGAATAAGAAAGTTAATTGCAGACATAGTCCAAAGAATAAGCAAACTGAATTTAATTGTAATGGACCGGCCATATTTATAGAGCCGATGACCGCTGGAGTAGATGTGTTCTTGAGTCGAGACTGCAAATCGTCAAAAGTGATCCTACCTTTGACGAAGATAGCCCTCAGACTAGGATGAGAGGCGATCTTCGCAGGGTGCCTGGTACCAGCTTGATGAGAATAGTCAAAAAAATTGCTGATGATGATTGCTGTCATACATATTTGAATCTCACTAACCGCTTAATTTTTTTCAGGAATGTGTTCTCATAGCCGAAGGAGGTTGTACGCTCGGTACCAACACATCAGAAAGTCCAGAAAAAGACCCTACAGGGCCTAATTACGTCGAAACGACCACCGCTGAAGTGACCACGGAAGCACCGACACCAATCTGTCCTGCGGGCCAGTTCGGAAACGTGGCTCATCCAGAATTGTGCCATTCCTTCTATATGTGTGCTGGTGGTACACCGATACAGCTGTACTGTAGTGATGGTTTTGAATTTGATCCCGAGATTAGGGTGAGTTTTAAGTGATTTGAAGTTTAATATTTTTGGCCTTAGAGAGTCTGTTTAGATGGATATGTGATATCTATAAGATACAAATGAGGAAATGAATTTGTATCTATTATATCATTAATATGTATATCTAACAGATAAGTTACTACGAGCTACTAACTAACTTATACGTAGGTGGCGATTATTATCAGAGTTGAGGAAACAACAAAATATTTTTTTTTATCAATGCTAGTGAGGGGCGTGAACAATCAGGCCAAACATCTTTTTTTTTGGATTCCATACCTCTAAAGGAAAAATCGGAACCCTTCACTCATGCGTCTGTCTATCTGTCAGTCCCTCTGTCACAACCAATTTGCTTCGAATCTTCTGAGCTGATTAATTTGAAATTTTGTACACATATGAACTTCTGGGAAACTTCTTTCATTTTGAATATGGGCGTCACATTTTTAGGGCAATTTGGAAAATTAAAAGAAATATTTTGCATACTGTATCGTGTGACATATCGAATTAAAGGTCTTGTTGTGAGGATTTAAGATATTTCTTTTCAAAATTTTAAAATTTATTTTTTTAAATTTATTTAAGAAAATAGATGAAAATTGTTTATCCCTCCCCATATCTCCAATACTACTGACCCTAAAATAAATAATAATACAGAAAATAGTTCTATAGGATATTAGATTACAGGAAAACCTATATGAAGTCTATGGTCTTGAAATAACATGGTCCATCTCTCAATATTGTGCGTACAAACTTACATTTGCACTTGGAACGTATCGGAGAACATGTTTTTCAACTACAATATTAAGTTTGTTCTTGGGATAAATTCATCCCAACTACGGAAACCTTCATTGTGTATGGTCTGACATGCACTTGGTCAGTTTTTTTTATTGAACGTAATAAAATTAAAATACATTATGTAAACCTAATTAATCCAAATGCATATTTTTTTTCAGTCCTGTGTCCCAATTGCCGAAGGCGGGTGTACCCTTGGACCTGCCACCACCACGGAACCACCCCCACCTACCACACCGGCACCTATCTGTCCTCCAGGACAATGGGGCAATATTGCCCACCCAGACCAGTGTAACTCATTCTATATGTGTGCAGGCGGGAATGAGATACAGTTGTTCTGTAGCGAAGGATTTGAGTTCGATCCAGAGCAGAGGGTGAGTTTCAAATGTTTTATTTTATTTGCTATAATTTCGTTTGCGTTTTAAAATCATCATGGTAACCGCCGCCGCCGCCTGAATAAATAGATAAAAATTAAATTAAAAAACCTTTTATTTCTTGTAGATTATACAGTTTCTATATACAGCGTGGATTTTTGAGACGGGGCAGTAAATGTAGGGTAGGGTTTCTTATCCGTTGTATTTACATATAAACGGTTTCAGGAGACTGTCCTTTTTTTTTGAGAAATTTTGATCCGCTTTCAAGAATTTTGAAAAAAAAAAAAAAAAAAACTCAGAGAAAGAAAATGGGCTATTTTCTCAAAAAAATTCTTTGATGCCAATCGATTCAGTCTCTTATAAGGATAAAAAAATTCTAATGGATCAACTGAGGTTTTAGTACTAGAAAAGTTAGAAATCGCAAAACACTTTTACCACTTTTCATTTCGTAGGAAATGAAACTCCAAATTACTTTTTTATGATGGATAGACTGAAAAATCCTGTGTGTAATATATATATATATATATATATAAATATAAATTCTTAATATAAATCTATAATATCTATCTTATCTATAATAATAGCAGTATTATCTTTACCTAGTACCTATCTATTTCAAGTAACTTTTTAAATCAATTTCTCGTTTCTGGTATTAGTAATCTTATTTTAGTTTTATTATGTTACATTCGATATATTTAAGTATTAGCAGTAGTTTGTTGTTTTTGTCAGTCAATTACTAAAGAAAATAAAAAACTACTATTAAATACTTTTTATTATAATTTTTCTTGATCTACAAAACTGCCTCCTGAATACACTTGATTAATGGTTTGGTTTGGTTTGAAACTTAATGACAAATTTAATTTGTCTCACTTATGCAGCAATACCCTTTAGAGGTGGTTGTGAACTGGTGGATACCAGAACACTAAAACTACCAGCTCACACAAAGAGCTAAAAAACCTATGTAACAAGACGTAAGTTTAGTTAAGAATAAATGTATTGATGCACTATATTAGTTTTGATCGGAAAAATATGCGTGATTTTAATCAAATAAACATTTTCAGACCTGCGTAGTCATATCAGAAGGAGGTTGCACGCTCGGATCTCAAACCACTCCAGCTATAGTAACTACTACAGGGAGTTCAGACGAAAGCTCAGAATTGATTACAGAAGGTTGGTACTCGACAACAGAAGATGACTTGATTTCCGATGATAATGTACCAACTACTGAACAAGGAGTGAATTCTGATGAGGGATCAGATGAAGTGTCTTCTACAACGGAATCTTGGACAACAGAATCTTCTGAAGACCAGACTACAGATGGAACAGACCACGAATCTACTACTGGAGACGATTTAAACACTGAGACAGATTCGACTACAGAACAGTCAACTATCTCTGGATCAGGAGAAACCACAGATTCTTATGAAACCACAAGTCCTTACGAAACGACAGATTCGTCACCAACAACAGAAGATCCTCTAACAACTTCAGATTATAACGATATAACAACAGGATCATCAGCGGAAACAACAGATTCAACAACAAGAATTGATGATTCTGGAGAAGTGACAGAGCCGTCAGTAACAACTGACTATCCAGATACAAATGAAACTACTGATTCTTCTTCAACTACAATCGATCTTACAGACGACTACACGGAAACTGAACAACCATCTACAACAGACAGACCTGAGTACAGTACAACAGCTGCATCTTATGAAACAACAGAACCATCGGTAGAAGTAACAGAATCGTCACAAGAAACGACTGAAACCTCAGAATTTACTGAAACACCGACTACAGAAGTTTCAGAAGCGACAACAGTGGCACCCATATGTCCTATAGGAGTATTTGGCAACGTACCACATCCAGATAAGTGTGATGCATTCTATCTGTGCACTGCTGGTGTTCCCATACCATTGCTCTGTAGTGAGGGATATGAATATGATCCTGAACTGCGGGTAAGTTGATAATTACTTTCGGCACTTCTTTTTTATGGGAAGAGTCGGTTAATAAGCCCTAGAATATACATATAGAATTTTTTCGAACCATGACTGACTAAAGAAACAATAATAATTAAGATATATTATTGTCATACCCTTCGAACTTGACACACTAGGATACAACTATAGAGTTCTAATATTAATGACAAAGTTATGTTTTGAAACTAATGTCTATTAGTTCAGTTTGATAGAGATGAACATTAAAATTTTTTTTTTTTGCTTGAACTTTTGAAATGTTAGTAATAATATTTAATCTTTCTTCTATCTATGAATTACAATTTAAAACAAAATGTTTATTTCAGACCTGTGTAAAAATAGCAGAAGGTGGTTGCACACTTGGTCAAAGTCCTACTACGACTCCAGCACCAGCCATAACAACTCCAGCACTGGAGCCAATTTGCCCTCCTGGAGATTTTGGCAACATACCCCACCCAGAAAGATGTGATGCCTTCTATATGTGTGCGGCAGGACAAGCTATTTTACTCTCATGTAGCGATGGACATGAATTCGAACCTGTGGTCGGGGTAAGTGTTTTTTTTTTTTGTAAATCTTTTTATATTAATTCTGGTGCGGAGAACTTCAGTGGTTGGCATAGCTCACCGAATAAGCAATCTAAAGAGCAACATGGTTGGCTATAGATGCTGTAGAACTAATGCGTTCATAAGTGAAGACCGCGAATCAGCAAACGTAGGTTAGGACACACTCTAGGCTGATTGGAGTAACCCACAAGTTTATAAGATTTACAAGTCCAAGTAGAAATAATCAATTATTATTTCTTCCTCTTCTAGGAATGTGTTCCCATTACTGAAGGCGGTTGCACTCTTGGACCGGACTCTGAAACAACACCAGAAGATGATGAGGCAACAGTCCCAAATCCTCAACCAGAAACCACTCCCACAACTACGGAAAGTTCTGAAACGACTTCAAAACCTGTCGAAACGACTCCAGCGCCTGTAGATCCGACTTCGGCACCAGAAAGTGGGGAAGTGACCACACCAGTACCAATTTGTCCACCTGGAGTATTTGGTAACATACCCCACCCAGAAATATGTGATGCCTTCTACATGTGTGCGGCAGGACAAGCTATTTTACTCACCTGTAGCGATGGACATGAATTCGAACCTGTGGTCGGGGTAAGTTTTAATAATTTTTTGTAAATCTTTTAAAATTCAAATCTGGTGCATAAACTTCAGTGGTCGGCATAGCCTACCTTAATAGGTAGGCTTAATAGGCAAGCTAAATAATAGTAGGCAAGCTTAATATAATAATAGGCAAGCTTAATAGGCTTAATAGGCAAGCTAAAGAGCAACATGGTTGGCTAGAGATACTGTAGAACCAATGCTTTCATAAGTGAACACCGCGAATCAGCAAACGTAGGTTAGGACACACTCAGGCTGGTTGGAGTAACCCACAAGTTTAGAAGATTTACAATTTCAAGTAGAAATTATCAATTATGATTTCTTCCTCTTCTAGGAATGCGTTCCCATTACCGAAGGCGGTTGCACTCTTGGACCGGACTCTGAAACAACACCAGAAGATGATGAGGGAACAGTCCCAAATCCTCAACCAGAAACCACTCCCACAACTACAGAAAGTTCTGAAACGACTCCAGCACCTGTAGACCCGACTTTAGCACCAGAAAGTGGGGAAGTGACCACACCAGCGCCACTTTGCCCACCTGGAGTATTTGGTAACATACCCCACCCAGAAATATGTGATGCCTTCTACATGTGTGCGGCAGGACAAGCTATTTTACTCACCTGTAGCGATGGACATGAATTCGAACCTGTAGTCGGGGTAAGTTTAAATTATTTTTTGTAAATCTTATAATATTCAAATCTGGTGCAGAGAACTTCAGTGGTTCGCATAGCCTATCTAATAAGCAAGATAAAGAGCAACATGGTTGCCTATAGATGCTGTAGAACCAATGCATTCGTAAGTGAAGATCGCGAATCGGCAAATGTAGGGTAGAATACACTCCAGCTGGTTGGAGTAACCGGAAGATTATAAGATTTAAAAGTTCAAGTAGAAATTATCAATTTATTATTTCTTCCTCTTCTAGGAATGCGTTCCCATTACTGAAGGCGGTTGCACCCTTGGACCAGACTCTGAAACAACACCAGAAGATGATGAGGCAACAGTCCCAAATCCTGAATCAGAAACCACTCCCACATCTATGGAAAGTTCTGAAACGACTCCAGCACCTGTAGACCCGACTTTGGCACCAGAAAGTGGGGAAGTGACCACACCAGCGCCAATTTGCCCACCTGGAGTATTTGGTAACATACCCCATCCAGAAAGATGTGATGCCTTCTACATGTGTGCGGCAGGACAAGCTATTTTACTCACCTGTAGCGATGGACATGAATTCGAATCTGTGGTCGGAGTAAGTTTTATTTATTATTAGTAAATATTTGAATATTCAAATCATCTCGTGCAGAGAACTTCAATGGTTTGCATAGCTTACCTAATAAGCAAGCTAAAAAGCAACATGGTTGACTATAGATACTATAGAACCTCTCTGTCTCTTCTACCTCTTTTAGGAATGCGTTCCCATTACCGAAATTATTGCACCCTTGGACCGGACTCTGGAACAAAACGCTGCAGCTTCTTGACTCTTGAAATTTCGACAAAAACTTACTATATTAATGTTTCCAGAATTGCGTGCCCATTGCTGAAGGAGGATGTACACTCGGTCAAGGCAATGGACCACCTGGAGATGAAAACATAAGTGGTGATGATTCAGGCTCATCAGAATATGAAATCACAACTACCGCTCCTGAGCTGATTCCGGATGTAACTACGACTTCAACACCAGTGGACACATCTTCTGAAGCCGCTGAAACAACTTCTGAAGCCACTCAAACAACTTCTGAAGCCGCTCAAACGACTACAGTAACTCACGAGGCGACTACACCAGCGCCAGTTTGCCCACCAGGAGTATTTGGAAATGTTGCACATCCGAACAGGTGTGATGCATTCTACATCTGTACTGGTGTTTCTGGGATAGAACAGCTTTGCGCAGAAGGATATGAATTTGATCCTATTGTAGCGGTAAGTGTTTATTTACTATTTATTTTCAAACATAGAACATATATCCCGAAACAAAGATTCAACGCTTGTATTAAAAGAAGGGTTAGGAAGAGGTGTATAGATCCGCCTCCTTTTCCTTCAGTACTAATAAAACTAAAACTCGTGAAGGTCACGAGAATCTACTGGATGTGGGAGGCATAGGACCAGTCACTGTGATGATGCTTGGGGGAGGCATTTGTCCAGCAGTGAATGTATTTCGTATGAACGACAAACAAAACACAAACGACAAATATTTACAAAAACTTGCAAAAACATTTTTTTTGTGTTTATTTTTATTTTTTTAATATTTTTGGTTTTTAAATGAATACATTACTAATGTTTCTGTTATTAAAATATGTTTTTATTAATAAATATTTTATATTATATTCACAGTTGACACCACTTATACAAGTTAACAGTTAATACAAATAAACACAAAAAATTAAAATAACGAATTAACATATTTAACATTCTTTGAAATCCTTTTTAAATAAGCTAGAGTATATTTTCAACAAATAATATTTCAATATTCCTAGAATTGCGTGGTCATCGCTGAGGGAGGATGTACACTCGGTCAAGGCACTGCAACTACTCCTAAAGAAGATGACTCAAATTCGGTAGAAGATATCAATACCGTGGCTCCACCTACAGCAGATACTTCAGAACCAACACAGGGACCAGACTCTTCTTTAGAAGTAACAGACACTACTGTGGAGCCAACAACTCCAGTTTCTGATGCAACAACAACTCCAGTTCCCGAGGCAACAACAACAGCTTCTGATGACACTGAAGCTTTAACAACAACTTCTCAACAAGAAACTACACCAGTAGATGAATTCACTATTGTACCTGAAGAATCAACAACTACTCAATCTTCAGAAAATACAGAAGCAGAATCAACAACTCCTGATTCTGAGACGACTTCGAAACCTATCGAAACCACTTTGGAAAGTGAACCGACTACCGAAAATGTGGAAGTCACTACGCCAGCACCGATTTGCCCACCAGGAGTTTTTGGGAACGTACCGCATCCAGAAATATGTGGGGGTTTCTATATGTGCGCTAACAGTATAGCGATTGAGTTGTTCTGTAGTGAAGGGTTCGAATTTGATCCGGAATCGATGGTGAGTTGAATAACTTAATTTACATGTTTTTGGACGACTGAATTTTTGTGAACCCTATTGCTCGCCATTCAGGGACTGGGTAGTCAACATGACAAAATGTTAAACGGTTAGAATGTGCAGGGGTCAAAATGTCTATACGGACCGGCTGTCTATGTGGCAAAAAGTATGAACGTCAAAATGTGCATGGTTAAAAAGGGGAGGAGTTAAAATGTGTTTGGGTCCAACCGGACAAGTATCATAAAGTATAATAGCCAACGTGAACACGCGTTTATTATGAGTTACATGGGCTATGTAATATTGATATATATTATATATATTTATATTTATTATACTATATATTTTTGACAGTTATTCATTTAGACACACACGTTACACACGTTAACACGTTATATCAATCGAGCATTTTGTCTATCACACCTTTTGTTGTACTTGCATTTTGAGATGTGTACGAGTACCATTTGTCACTAAAACATTGTGACCATGATTATAATTATGTACATTTTGACACTGGGGCATTCCAACCGTTGAACATTTTATAAATTTGACTACCCAGTCCCTGAATCTGGCCCGCTTGGTCCACGAATCATGCGTTTATCATTAAGAGTATTTAAGACATTATCCTTTCACTGTCTTCTTCAAACCATCGACAATAACGAAACAATGATTTAAAAACCGGCCAAGTGCGTGTCGGTCCATGAAAATAAGAAATTTCTTCCAGCAGACCTGCGAAAGGAGAAATGAAAAATAAATTTAGACAATAGTGTGTGAGAACAAGAAGAGAAAAATATGATGTGACTATGATGTAGACCTTTAAAGCTTAATATTACGCATACGGATACCTGAATCGAGAAATGGGTTTCACAAACCCGCAATATTTATGAAAGGTCTATCCATCGATACCCCACCCACACCATAGGATAGACGAGTAAAATCAAATATCATCTCCACTTTACGTGTAGGGGAGGTACGGTATAAAAATAGATATTTCATGATTTTATTTAACACTTTGTCGGCGTGATTAATATGTATACCAACGCCAAATTACGAGCTTTCTAGTACTAAGAGCCGCTGAGCTAAGCCGCAGACAGACAGACAGACAGACGGACATTGCGAAAGTCTACTTGATGTGGGAGGCATAGGACCAGTCACTGTGAGGATGCTTGGGGCGTCATTTGTCCAGCAGTGAATATCTTTCGTCTGAACGACAAATCACAAACAACAAAATTAAATATAATACAAGAAATTGCAAAAAAAAAAAAATGTTTTTATTTTTATTGTTTAAACATTTTTGATTTTTTAATGAATACATTACAATTTTTTTATTAAAATAAGTATTTTTTAATAACCAACTTATATTCACAGTTTACACAACATATACAAGTTATTAGTTAATACAAATAAACACAAAAACTTCAAATAAAGTAATTAATATTTTTTTAAACCCTTTTAAATAAGCTTGAGTATAATTTCAACAAATATAATACTATTTCAATGTTCCTAGAATTGCGTGGTCATCGCTGAGGGAGGATGTACACTCGGTCAAGGCACTGCAACTACTCCTAAAGAAGATGACTCAAATTCGGTAGAAGATATCAATACCGTGGCTCCACCTACAGCAGATACTTCAGATCCAACAACTTCTGGCCCTACAAATCCTTCAGAACCTACACAGGGACCAGACTCTTCTTTAGAAGTAACAGACACTACAGTGGGACCAACAACTCCAGTTCCAGAGGCAACAACAACAGTTTCTGATGACACTGAAGCTTTAACAACAACTTCTCAACAAGAAACTACACCAGTAGATGAATTTACTATTGTACCCGAAGAATCAACAACTACTCAATCTTCAGAAAATACAGAAGCAGAATCAACAACTCCTGATTCTGAGACGACTTCGATACCTACCGAAACCACTTTGGAAAGTGAACCGACTACTGAAAAGGTGGAAGTCACTACACCAGCACCGATTTGCCCACCAGGAGTTTTTGGGAACGTACCGCACCCAGAAATATGTGGGGGTTTCTATATGTGCGCTAACGGTATAGCGATAGAGTTGTTCTGTAGTGAAGGGTTCGAATTTGATCCGGAATCGATGGTGAGTGGAATAACTTAATTTATATGTTTTTGGACGATTGAATTTTTCTGAACCCTATGGCCCGTTTGCTAGAGTATTTAAGACATAATCCTGTCACTGTCTTCTTCAAACGATCGACAAAAACAGAACAATGATTTAACAACCGGCCAAGTGCGTGTTGGACCACGCACAATGAAAGGATGAATTTATTAAAAGAACAAACTTAACATTGAAGTTGAAAAACATATTCTCCCACACAGAATGGATGGGAGGACATGTTTTAAACTGCATTTTCATATTGTTTTAAGAACACTGCATAAGTTTAGCTGTAAGTTTCCCGAATATAATAAAATAAAATAATATAGAACAATGTTTAGCTCCATATATTATTAACAAGGTTTCTAAGATGTTTTGGTCACTTTTAGTCATAAATAATCCTGACAAAAAATGACAAAAACATCTAAGAAAATTTGTTAAAACCTAATTTTTTTCCGGTTTTAATAAGTTAAACTAACAAAAATGTTATTTTCAGAACTGCATAGAAATAGCAGAAGGTGGTTGTACTCTAGGACCGAGCACAGGCAATGATTCAGACGGCAATGCCTCATCAGAAGAACAAATACCTACCACAATAGCACCAGATGCGATAGAAAATGAGACCACAGTCGCAGGAGACGATTCTGATACAACTACGACTGTGGAACCCATCGAGACTACTACAGAAAGTGAAGTGACTACCGCACCTCCGATTTGTGCAGCTGGACTATTTGGCAATATAGCCCACCCAGAGGCGTGTGAATCGTTCTATATGTGCACTAATGGAATTGCGATATTGTTGCATTGCAGTGAAGGATTCGAGTTTAGTACTGCTGTTGGGGTGAGTAAAAATGGTGTTGTAAATACATAAAGTTTTGAAAACCATCTTCTTATACTCGTAAGCACGCTTCAAAAGGTCACCTTGCCATTGATTGATGATGATGATGATTGATGTCCTTGCCATTTGTATGATAATGAAGTAATACAGAAATTTATTATCATAACAATAGTAGTAAGGTCGTGAAGTCGCAAGCGCTACTAGTGAGCATAAGGTCCTGGGTTCGATTCCCAGGAAGGGCGAAGTGTAAATACGTTTTGGTTTTTGGTTTCGACGCAAGATTGGGTATGGTAAAAAGTATCAAGAATGGAACAAAACACTTGTCTTGTGCTTGAACATTTAACCGGAATTTTCTGCCTCAATGCTGACAAAATATAAATAAATCAATGTTATACTAATTATCGTTTGCATTATTCTAGGGATGCGTTCAAATAGCAGAAGGGGGCTGCACATTAGGTAGCCCAACCACAGTGCTCCCAACAACCTTCGAGCCAGAAGACGACACGGCCACAGCACAGTTCGAGTGCCCTGACGATCAAGTCGGCAATGTAGCTGACCCGGTCAGGTGTGATGCGTTCTATGACTGTTCTGGAAGATCACCGCTGCATCTCTTATGTGCCGATGGATTTGAATTTGATAGTGATTCGAGGGTGAGTTTCATCATTTTTGCAGATTTGGACAATTGATTGTTTTGAACCACTGTTATTTTGGACCATTGATAATTTTGAACCATTGATTATTTTTGATAACCCCTTCTGTTATGTTTCTGTGTCTGTTTTCTAATGAAATGTGAACTTGTGTCATATGGTTTTGGTTAACGAATCATAACGGTATACATTAGATGACATGGTATTTCAATTAATAAGTTGCTTACTAGAGGTTACATTACATATGGGTCATCAATCACCTGACGAGCAAGTCGTTTTTTGATGGATCGAATTCCCATCCGCACGCAAAATACGCGCATTGTCGTGGAGTTGCGGACACCAGCCCATATTACCTATTACCTAAGTATTTTTTGCAGCCAAATGCAAACAAAAGAAAAATAAAACGAAAATTTCAAAGAAATTAATTTGTGAATAATCTCCAGAAAATATTATCTTCAGTTATTGTGTGACGTCGAAAGGCTCCGCTTTGGAATAACCTTCACAATTTTTTCGTAAAATAATGTCTAAATCATCTATCCTATATTTTAGATATGCATAGAAATAGCCCCAGGCGGCTGCACCCTGACCAACGGACAGACAACCGCACAAACTGTACCTGAAGACACTGCTACGACTCCTGAGCCTTACACTACAGCTGCACCAACCACAGTACCACCAACCACTCTAGCAGGGGACACGACATCTACCACCATATGTCCAGAAGGTGCAGCTGGGAACTACCCTGACACGGAAAGCTGTGATGCCTTCTATAGTTGCATCGATGGTTATGCATTAAAGTTGTACTGTGCTTTTGGATATGAGTTTGATTCTGAATTAGAGGTAAGTTTGAGGAATAATAATACGAGGAATAGTTGAAAATATATATTTTAGGTTAGATATTATTCAAGACTCTGAAGAGGTATGGTCTTACCAGTAAGCCAGCTTAGTTTTATTTTTCATGTAATGTATCTGCGTTTTACCATTAATTATCTCAGCCTTTTGAGCATGCTATATAGCAAGAACACAGAGGAATGTTTTGTCATCCAGTTAAAATCAATATTTTGTAATCCTGATCATTTTATTCCAATTCTGGAGCTATTGAGTAAATCATATTCTACTGTTGTTGTTCTTATTTTAACCAAAAATGTTTTCTTACAGAGTTGTGTAGAAATTGCAGAAGGAGGTTGTACACTCGGAAGTACCTTGACAACAAACCCACCTCCGGAAGTTTCGAGCACAACTATCCCTACAACGACAGCTTCTGAACCAACAACAACAGCTCCAGATGAAATAACAACTACCGAAGAACCACCAACGGAAGCAACTTTACCTACAGAAGCAACAACAGAAGCAGCAACAGAAGTGACTATTATACCTACAGATGTGACAACAATACCTACAGAAGCGACAACAATAATGACAGAAGCGCCAATATGTTCTGCGGGAATGTTTGGTAACATGCCAGATCCTGGGAGCTGTGACTACTTCTACAGATGTATTGGTATTGGAAACCCACTGCATTTACGTTGTCCAGACGGATTTGAATATGACCATTCAGTCTTGGTAAGTTTATTACATAACATTTTACGCCCGTATCAAAGAATTTATTTAAGTAGTAATTGGTATGAAACCTGAATACTGGCTGTGGGTTCTAGAATACATCTCAATAAACACCACGTCTTTAAACAGTAGCAGAAATGACGTGGTGGGAACCCAATATCTCAACTCTCACCGATACAGCACGGATATAAAAAATATTTCAAAATGTTCTATGTCAAACAAGCCATACATACAATAGTAAAATCTTAGTCTAATTTAATTTTACTATTTACTTCTTCTAAACCGAGACCTACATTTATAAGTATTTGATTCCAAAGCATAATATATTTATATTATTATTTATTTATATTTGTTTTTCTTTCGTTACAGAACTGCATACCCATCACTGAAGGAGGTTGCACACTTGGCACTGCTGCGCAAAAAACAATACAAATACCTCCAGAAGAGACACACATGACTTCGGAACAACTACAGACAAATTCGTCCACAGAACTAAACGAGTCCTTTGAAGCAGCGCAAGACCAAGCTGAGAAAAAGAAGATGGCGGACATAGTCTGTCCTCTAGGCGTTTTTGGAAATATGCCTGATCCAGAAGGATGCGAGTCATACTACTTCTGCGCAGGAGGATTCGCAACGCAAATGTACTGTAGCACTGGATTTGAATTTGATCCGGAGTTGAAGGTAGGTTGATTAGTTTTTCATTGTAATGTGGTACTTTTTCATGTTAAAAATTATTTATTGGCATAAAAAATCTTTAAAAAATAAGGTGCAGCCCTGACTCCTGTGTTAGGTAAAAACACCAGGAGCCAGAAATTAATAAAAATGGAAGGAATCGTATTAGAAATTATTGATATATTTGTAATTATCGATATTTTGGTATCATCGTGAATGACAATATCAGGCTTTACGTCATCCTGCCAGGGTTGCGGGATTGTCCGAAAGGGATACCGTGGCCCTGGCATACAGGCAACTGAATGAACATGGGCGGGTTTAAGTGACAAAAATAAAAAAAGGCATACCGCCATCATAATGATCAACTTAGGCAAAAACATCCACTGCTGACCATCGGTTAAAAGAAAAAGCTGTTTGTATGTAAAGTCACAGAAATTAATTGCGTAGCAAATCGACTATACCCAAAGTCTCAAATTCAGATAATTTATGTAAACAAAGGGGATAACATAGCAAAAAAATATCTACGTAATGGTAATTTACATAAAATGGCGAAAAAAGAGGTTTCATTTTCTTTTAAGTACTGATTTTAAGAAATAATAATTAAAAAATAATCATACCGTAATTATTTTTATAAATTTTTGGTTTTAAACAAAGTTATTAAAAAAAGGAGATTTTATGGTATACAATATTTTATGATACTGGTAACAATGCAGGAGATACAAACATTTTCAAATTTTTTACATCTTCAACAACACTAATATTACAACTCTCATTCATAGTTCATATTGTAAGTAGCATATCTAGCCACATTTTGGATGAAAACGGCTGTAAACTGTTTCGAGTGGAAATCGATTTTCGGAGGCCTACGTCTAGCATTGGACCTAAAAAGGCTGATTATGACGATCATATGCCGTGTCTCTGACATACCACACAAAACATTGTTTGGCAACGGTATTTTGTTTGCATAGTTCTTATAATTAATTCACTTTAATTTTATAGATGATTATTTACAAAAAAATGTTTTGCACCACTGTCCTGTCATTTTGACTGTGAGATTTCTTGACATTACTTTGTTTATCAAAATTAGAGACTTTGGGTATACCAACTTAAATTGCCCGTATATTCAAATCACAGCTGTCATTATTTGACATTGGTTTCATACCAATGTCAAATAATGACAGCTGTGATTTGTGGCACTTACACGGTAAATTAACGTAGTGTGTCAATTTGATTAACAATTAATTTCTTCGACTGTACATACAGATACCACATTAACGTATGATAAAAAAGATGAACATGTCTAAATATCCTTTTTTTTTCCACAGTCTTGCGTCCACATATCACACAGCGGCTGCACAGCAAAACTTAAGGAAAAATCGATATGATCGCCTTACACTACGACTACTGAACAAAACGACTTTGGCACTATAACATTTATTGATTAATCTTATTTACAACTACATTTTATACTTTTATATCGTTGTGAGACTACTTACCTAGAGGTTACTATATCAGTTGTTTGTCTGGAACTAAAAAGTACCGAGTGGTCAGAAGAAAAAAAATTGTACAGAAGATTACTTAATAAAATGAATACCCTGTATATAAAATAATCCTGAGTAATGAAACTTTGAGGTCTACAGCTGAAGAAAATAATGTTGTTTGGTAAATTGATTGTTGTGTTGAGAAGAAGTGAGGAATCTGCTAAAAGTCGAAAAGAGATGGAAAAACTATCTCTGTCTCTTTCTTGTGATAATAATTTAGCTTTAATTAGAGAAGATATACTTGGCTAGACATTATTTTTCTTTTAGTAGGGCTGCTCACATTTGTTTATTTTCCTTTTTTTTGCTTCTTTATTATTTTTCTTATAAATATTAGGTAATATTTAAAGTGAGGTCCTAAGTCCCAAGATTTCTCGATTCGTCTCTCATACCAATCAATTTTGGAACATAATCGACCAACAAAAAAAGAATCTGAATTTCAAATAGTTTTGCCTGAAATTGTTAATTAATAACATAGGTATATATATATATATATATATTAAATTAACCAAATATTTGAATTGAAATATTTCGCACCATTTTTATTATCTTTTATTTTTTTAATAAAAGTCTTTGATTTTAGTGTAGGATAAGTATATTTATTGTATTACATTGCTTAAGGAAAGAACTAGTCTGATTTATGTTATGTATTATTGTAATTAGAAACCAAAGGTTGACACAAATCCAGATAGGTGCGAAAACATATTGTAAATAAAAAGTTTCATGTTTTAATTTATTTTTATTTTTTGCCTTAATATACAAAACATAATATTACCGAAATCTACAGAGCAAGGGTCCATGAATGACAACGCGAAAGCGTCAGGTTAGCCCGCGAAGTTCTTGCAATTTCCATGACGGTATCAGGTTGTATGTTGATCTAAATATGATTCGCAGCCATAATATCAAATATTGATTTATAAAATTGTAATAAAAAAAATCATCAATACAACTCACTAAGTTCATATAACTCCCGCAACCTGAAAAACAAACTGACTGAATGGCTACTGCAAAAAGACTACTCATTCACGGAGTCTTTACTAACGTTCATAGAATAATCCCAAAAAAGTCATTACACTAACCGACTCATACTCAATACACTATCACTCATTCTCACTGCATACACTCACTCACTCTCATGCGCACCCTTAGAGGCACGCACAGTCGCACACACTCCCATACTCACCACTTTTGCTCACTCACTCACTCACTCACACACCGGCACACAAATGTAACTTAACCACCCTCGTACTAACATCCTGGCTGCTGCTATACCTACATGACTAACCACCCTGTATGGCCTAACACTGTCTCCTAAGATACAGGACTATCTAGTTTAGGAGACAGGGTTACATGATCTGTGTAGATTTATGTAGATATACCATGTTATTTTATACATCTGCTCTTGTGTATCATGAATCTTGTGTGTTTCATAATAAAGATTTTTTTATTTTTTTATTATTAATCATATTGAATTACTATTTCATGAAATCACGACATTTGAGGCCAATTCTGATTTAATCCTTTACGGCGCAAGAACGTATTTTTTTATTTTTTTTTGACAATAGGTTTAGACGAGCTATATAATGATGGGAAAAATAATGAAAAAAATAATATGTACGAAAAGGTATTTATTTTTGAAAAAAAATAAATACATATTGATGCAGATATGCATCATGGTGTTAAGGAGTTGTATTGCTGATTCTAATATTTATAACTCTGTAAAGCCATATTTGTTACGGCCGCGGATCAACATACAACCTGACACTGACCTGCACATTGCTAAAAATGTAAGAGAATTTGAATGGCACATACACCTGGTTTAGGAGTCGGGAGTATTAAAATAATTGTGACCTAGTAATAATCCTTATATATATTATATATGCTCTTAGTCTTTGGATATTGTAATGTGATGTCTTTTGGTGAAATAATATATTTTTTTAAATTTATGTGTTATTTCGCGGGCTACCTTAGCGCATGGGGGATGCGCTAAGGTAGCGTTAAGTCTGTAAACGAATGTAAAGGTCTACATTAAATTAGAATACATCATACATTTATATAAATTATTTATACCCGGGCTTTGAGCTTGGCAGTGGGTCCTCAATTTATTTAATTGATTTTGTTATCATCAGTTTTATGAATTGCCTCTCACTATGGAAGTAAATTTAAAAACGTATTCACTTCAAAGGCTCTGAATTCGACAGCCGTTTCTGTATGATCGTTCACCGCTTTCGTAGAACACTTTAGGACAACGAACATACCGTTGAATCGACAATGTCACTAAGCTGTTCCATAAATTCCTTCGTTTTTCCATGAACTAACTGTAACCTTAGCTTAACAGGGATAGGCTGATCAAATAACTCTTTAGATACCAAATTTATAGCATCTTCATTACCGTTCACAAATGAGCTTAGAATTTTGTTCAAAATACCATCTGCATTGTTTTTGGCTAAATTGTCTAAAACCTGATGTGTAAATATTTTTACGATAACAGAAAGTGGACAGACAAGCTCTACATGATCATACAGTTTCAGCACATTGGAAATACTGTCATCAAATTTTTTTCTGGTTGGTATAGTCCTTAAATTCAAATCATTATTGAACGATATAGACTTTTCGCAAGATTTCGCAGAGTGATGATCGTCAATTTGTTTTGTTTTCCATGGGTAACTGTTTTCTGATTTATCATGGGTGTTTCTTTTTAATCTTTTTATAAAACTTAATGCACCACCAAGTAGATTGTTTATAGGTATTTGGTTTAAGTCAAAGGATGTGGGTGGGGTTTCAGGCGATAGTTTAAGTATTAAATTATGGTCTTTAATTTCGTTTAGCTCGTTGTTTACGACATTGGAAACTTTTTGTAATTTTCTTATTTTTTCTGGTATCAGAGATCTGAAAGACGGCGTTTCTGCATTTGAAATTTCTTCGTCTTTAATGAGATCTACAAGAGTGGCATTAGAGTTAACGAGAGTGGCGTTATCAAGGGCATTTGATACGAGAGAATAATTATTTTGTTTATTATCTATAGCTATAGTGCCAACATGATTTACATTATTTTGTGTACCCTGATTTTCGCCGGTTCTGAACTTAATGTCATTTGATTTATCACTTGAAGATTTTAAAGTTATAGATTCCACATTAGTATCATTTGTATTTGATTCATTCAAATGCCGTTTTGATCTATTTTTTAAAGTTGTATTTTTGAAAATATTTTCTAAAACAGGAGAACTAATATGAACGTTTGATATGCTACCAGAATTTACCAACAAGAATATACTTTGATTTTGTTGCAGTATCTTTGAAAGAACATAATTTATCGTTGAGTTTATAAAATCGTTTAACAATATCGAATTATTGGAGTTGCGATTTTCAATAGTATTATTTTCTAGATTCGATTGAAGATTGTCGCTATTAGCAAGTGAATTGACAGATAAACTATCTATGTTTCCAGAATTTAAGATCACAAAAATTCTTTTTACGTCATTGTTTTGAGAATCTAACAAATGACTATTGTTATTATTTATACTACCATTGATATTGTTTGCATGTAAAGTAGCGTTATGAGAATCTAACTTAGCGATATGTTTTATAGCTTTTTTGTTTCTTCCAACGGGAATATCAGATCTCCAGGCCATTTCAAGTTCAGCATCATTTAAACTTTCATGTAAGGTATTTTCTCCATCACTAGTTTCTAATGTAGGAACTCCGGTTTCTTCATTTTCTAAACCGGAAGATAAATTACTATTTAGACTTGCAACATTTTCAGTACCGATACTAATTGTAGTTCCTCCTGAAATGTATGGTACTAAAGTACTGCTCATATTTACATTGGATGAACTACCATTTTGCACTGCACTGATTTTTTTTATAGTAGCATTGTTTACATTGGTATTATTAGTAGTATTCAATGGATTAGTTTTTGTTTCGTTAGCAAGTTTATTTTGAAGTCCTTGTATCTGCAAAATAACATCAGTTTTTATATTGGATAGCAGTACTTCTTGCAGGTAGATGATAATATGGCTAGTACGTGACTACTGAGATAATGATTAATAGAGATGTATGTAGGTAGGAGGCATGTTGCCGTCAGCAAATAAATTATTCTATGGACAGGGGGTTATGTAAAGTACTCTTAATCTCTTACCGTAATATTTTCAGTCTGCAATGTACTGCCTGAAGAATTCGTCAAAAACAGAGATGATGAATCATTCAATGGATTTGATACTCCTGTAGTATTCAGAACAGAACTTACATTTCCAGTTTGAGCTAGAACACTTTTTACTACTACATTATTCGGTCCATTGTCCAGTCTTCGATTATTGTCAATCTGAATATTTTCATTACTTACAACCACATGATTGATATTACTTATTACATGATTTTCGTCATCCTTTACATCGATTTGCTGTATAAGTTCAGTGACTTTAGAACTATTTGGAGGTATTTGTTCAATCTGATTAGGTCCTAACACCTGTAAATGATAAGACATCAAAATAAATGTTCCCTTAAACTTTTCATAAAGAATTTTGAAATTGTAGACTACCATTGCATCTGGCACTATAGACATGGCATAGAATACATTACAAAGTAGATAGTGTTTTTTGTTTGTAAGCAGCAAGAAAAACAAAACAAACAGACAAACTGCCTCGTTGGTCTAGTGGTCGCTAGCGCTACTGCTGAGCAAGAGGTCCTGGGTTTTATTCCCGGGTCAGGCAAAGTGTTATTGGGTTTTTCCTGCTGGGATTCCTCAGTAGCAGCCTGGAGTCTGGATTTGTGCCCGGTTAATGGCAATAATCTCCCCCCCTATTACATGGCAGTTACATAATTATAACTAGTGAAATGTGACAGCTTTAGATTTTACATACAAAAGAAGATACAGAATATTAAAATGTTGTAAAAGCAACTAGAATTATTATATTTACCAATAAATTGTTGGTGTTAGATGTGGAAACTACATCTTTTTGTGCCAGTGGTAACAGTAGCGATGGTGGACATTGTATTACAAATAAAAACAAAACTGAAACAAGGAAGGAATTAAAAATATCTATAACTTTAAACCTTTAAGGCGGTATGACCCGACAGAGACCGCGCTTTCTACTTTTTTGAATTCATGGGAAACATAAAAAAACAATGTAATAAAATTCTGAAAAAACAATATTTCTTATTTAAGCATCTGGCAGATATGCTATCGCTTTTAATAATATGATTAGATTAACTTTGCTGGATAGAAAAAATCCCAAAGTTATCCCTTTTCATAATCTTTTTTCACTCATATATGTAGCTACAAAACAGACGTTTTTTTAACTTTCTTATTTTTTAAATAAGTCAAAAGGTAGTAAGATTGTTTCGCACAATTCGCTGAGTTTGTCTTGATAAAATTATTAAACCGACCACCTACCAAATGCACGAGGCCACCACTTGCGATTTCACAAACCTACTTCAGTCGGCTCAAGCGCCGAAGGTCATACCACCTTAAGCCGTTACGGCCCGGGTAATCAGAGACGCAAAAGCTTGACAACTTGTCTTTCCAAGGGGTACCATGTTGCCGAGTAACTGGTTTGTGAAGGCCAGATAGGCAGTCGCTCCATGTACAAAACTGATATTCAGCTCCATCGGATTAGACTCTTGACCCTCCTGATTGCCACTCAATAACGTAAAAAATCAAAGGGTTGTACTCGGTCTTTATCTATTACAAATTTATTTTAAAGTGATAACATTTTTTGTTTGTTTGTAAATAAGCTCCGAAACTACTGGACCGATTTTAAGAATTTTTCACCAATATAAAGCTGAATTATCAGGAAGTAACATAGGCTATAATTTATTATTAAAAGAAAAAAGAAAAAAATTGCAATAATGTAACCCAAAGTAGCAAAATTTTGCCTATAAACCACGGAATAGAAAATTACGCGGGTTAAACCGCGGTGAGCAGCTACTCGAGATATCATCAAAAAAGCCGTTTCATACAGAATTTATGAGAAAATGAATTTTCTTAATAATTTTTTTCTTGATTTTTTTCGCATGCTTTAATAGTTATTAAATCCAACAAATCAAAAAATCTTACAAATCGGTCCAGCCGTTCTTGAGTTATAAATGGTGTAAATAACCCGACTTTGTTTTATATATTTAGATTACTTAGTAAATGCCAGCCTTGGAAGCATAGCATAGCTTATAGAAGCAGCATTATTAGGCTGAAAGTCACCCAAAAGGTAATGGGAGGGCTGTGCTTGCAGTTTAGCTACGTGGTCTAATCAGGAATGACGAGATCCGTAGAAGAACCAAGGTAACCGATATAGCTCAAAGAATTGCCAAACTTAAGTGGCAATGGGCAGGGCACATTGCTCGCAGAACAGATGGCCGATGGGGCTGAAAGGTTCTGCAGTGGCGACCGCGTACCAGGCGACGTAGCATCGGAAGGCCTTCCACAAGGTGGACCGATGACCTGGTGAAGGCCACAGGAATCCGCTGAATGCGAGAACCACAGAACCAGTCGAAGTGGCGATGCTTAGGGGAGGCCTATGTCCAGAAGTGAACGTCTTTCGGCTGAAATAATGATGATGTACTTGGACTAAAATTATTAAAAAAATATCTATATACATATATAATTGTTAGTTACTTACGAAATTTAGTTCTCGTCAACATATTCGGGCTGTGTATTATTGACTAATTCTCCTAATAAAATGCACATAATATTCTTAATTTTTCTACTAATTACTTCTGAAACGAATTGATTTACTGTTTAAAATGGCAATTAGACTGATGTATTTTTTGTTTTTATATAATTCAGTATTTATTTCTATGATATCTTGATTTGAAATAAGTATGGAAGTGGTCCTAAATATGACGAATGACGCCAAATGTCATGAGGATCTCTAAAGCGGCTGTTCCACTTGGCTGTACACAACAATAAAGTGTCACAAGGGCGTTGCACTACTGACGCCGGTGTCACCCTAATAAAGAACATTTTTAACGCTTGGCAAGAAGCACAAGATGCCATTGGAATCTTTTTCGACCTATCTAAGGCGTTCGATTGCGTTAACCATAAGACACTTCTGCTAAAACTGGAGCACTATGGGATTAAGAATACAGCTCTTGATTTACTAAGATCATACCTGACAGATAGGAAGGTTAAAGTTCAGGTGAACGGCACAACTTATTAGGGTCGGAAATGAAAATGGGCGTTCCTCAAGGTTCGATATTGGGTCCATTTCTCTTATTAGTTTACATTAACGATTTACCCCAACTACTTCAAAATCAAACGAAGATGGTGTTATTTGCAGATGACACATCATTGATTTTTATTAATAGATTGACGGTTACAAAAACTTGACGTCGTAAATAACTCTATTCTTCACGTCCAATATTGGTTTACGGTAAATAATTTGGTACAAAATAAAAAAATAAGAAAACAAATGCATTAGATTTAAATTACCTAATGTTAGAAGTAGCGAATGTGACGTCATGTTGAATGGAGAAAAACTGGATTTTTTTTAATCAAAAGGTTTTCCTACAAATCACGCTAGACGAGAAATTAGAGAAACATCTCTTGCGGGGTGGCTAAGGTCGGCCGCTTATGCTGTTAGAAAGATAAGACAGTTAATAGATATAAAAACCACGCGTTTGGTCTATTTTAGCTACTTCCACAGCATTATGTCATATGGCATTTTACTGTGGGGTCGGGCTGCTGACATTGAATCCATTTTTATTTTGCAAAAGAGGGCTGTCAGAGCTATTTATAATCTACATCGCCGCGAATCTCTTAGGAAGCTATTTAAAAAGATTAATATTATGACAGTACCTTGCCAATTCATTTAAGAAAATATAAGTATGTACAAAAAATCTACATCTTTACAATAAAATCAATGACAGACATAATTTTAATACTAAATAAGAAGAATAAGATAAAACAGATCAACCATTTTTCAGATTATCTGAAAGTACATACATCTTTTATGGGGTACTGTGTTAAATGTTACAATAACATACCTTCTGAAATAATATACAATTAAATTAAAGAAAATTTAAAACTTATATTAAAAGCACACTTTGTAAAGAATCATATTACAAATTACAGGATTATATCCAAGATAAGAATGCTTGGAAACATGCTCGTCCTGCTCCATAGGACAATTAGAGTCTAGACAAAATCAAACTTGTTGCTAATTTAATAGTATAATTTTTATGATATTAATTTTATTTTCTGTGTTTAATATATTTTAACTCACACAGTGACTTATTATATGTAAAATTTTTACGAAAATCATTTACAATGATTGTAAATATGTGAGCACCATGTATCTATCGCATTTATTGATTTGTCTGTCATTACTTCACTTTTCATTGTTTTTACCTATTGTGGTATAATAATTTTTATTCCAGGAATCTCCTTCACCTATAATTATTAATTAATGTGTACAAACTATTAACATTTTAAAAGAGTAAGTATGGAGTTTCTTGGCCATTCTTCTCCATACATAACTATCTTTTGGAAGGCCCCTCACACACTTAAATGTGACCGCGACCGTTCTGTTAATAGCGAAGCGAAGCGAAGAAGAATTAACTGTAAGTCCAGGTTTACTCACTTTTTCCTTCGTGGATGTCAGTGATGTCTAAGATAAACATAGAAAGTACCTACATATGAATTGAAATCCTGGCAACCAACGTAGGTACTTATGTATACGTACGTATCAAAATATGTATATATATTTATATAATATATATTTTTAATCTGTCACTAACTATCGAGAATTAAACAGATATTATATCTGTAATTTTTATGGTGTACATAATAAAGAGTATTCTATCTATCTATCTATCTACTATCATTTAATTGAATGAATGTGATTGAAGATATCTTTCAAACTAGGAAGTTATTAATTATAGAATTAATTGATTAGTATCGCCGTCAATAGGAAAAGTGCCCAAAAGGCTGGCAGCATAGCCACGTTGTATGACAATACAATTTTTTTGGTCAAAAAATAGGCGAGCCCTCTGGTCACGTGAAGAGTCGACCAACCGCTTGGCGATGTCTCATTGCCATATAACGTGGCAATGCTGCCAGTCTTTTGGGAAATTTTCCTATTGACAGCGATGCGGACGAATTTTTGATGCCCTTTGATTCTTTCCCCTTCCTTTTTTATATACTTTTAGGTACATATAATTATTACTAATTTATTTATAATTTGTAATACCTAAAATACCGACTTAATATAACTTAATAATAATAATAATTAATGTTTACTTATTTATGACATGTAGTCACTATGGGTGAAATGTATTTGTGTGTACTTACTCGTATACAATGCCTGAAATAAAAAGGATTTGACTTTTGATTTAATTTTGATTACTTAAAAAATAATTAATTATATTGTTGTATTGTTGTTGATGATTGATTAGTAAAATATTTAGCTATGATAAGGCCATAGCCAATTTAGATATTAATCTTCAGGGCCTCAAGTCTGCTATTACAATAGTGTCAGAATGGTCTCTTCATTGTGAGTTTTTGACAGATTTGCCATACAAACACTGTCAATTACTCACAATGGCGAGACCATTCTGACACTATTGTAATAGCAGACTTGAGGCCCTGAGCAGTGGTGGCCCAGTGGCAATGGCCGCGACTAACGAGTTACTTACCCAGAGAGGCGCTTTACTTTGTGTAAATTGTTTTATGTAGGGTAGACGTGAGCTATGCCGGGAATCTCAGGGTCAAATGAAGTACCTATTTTCCTTAATAAACTTTCAGAAGACTGACGAGTTCGAAAAGTTATAAGTACAAATCAAAACGTTTCCTTACACAAAATTTCTCCTAATATATGTATAAATTATTATTATCATTATAAAATTGCATTGCCATACAACGTGGCAATGCTGCCAGTCGACAGCGATGCGGGGGAATTTTTCGACGCCATTTTTTATTTTCTTTATTTTTTTTATTAGTTTAGCATATTATATTTTAATAAATATAATATATTCAATTCAATTAATTTGTTCAATAACAATTTTTACGTCGTGTCTGAATTTTTATAACTAAATATAATAAGAAACATCATGCATGCAATCTGTTTAAATCATTCCAATAATCCAAATTACATTATAATCAAAATAAATAAAAAATAAGTATCAAAATAAATGTCATAATAGTCAATTCTTAAAATTCAATAAAATTTTCATTTCAAAACAATAAAATTATGTTAGTTTCGACTTTTGTATTAATTTATAATTCATCAATAGGATATAGACACTTATTTAACAAGAACTGTTTGAGCTTATTCTGAAACCTACTTGTATAGACTAGACTTTATAATCTGTCGGCAGTTTATTGAAAAGTTTTAAATACTTGTGGTAGGCACTATGCTTTCCAACGTTCAGGTGAGTCACTTGCTTCAACTGGAGATCTTTTCTTCTTGTACTCTTCCTTTTTTGTCTTTCATCTTCAGTCTCATATTCAAAGATATATTTTGATAAGTGACTAAGTAGGACAAAAATGTACAAGCTTGGGACTGTCAATATAATTAAGTCATTAAAATGTGGCTTGCATGATTCTTGCTGTTGAATTCTGGCTACGGTTCTGACTGCTCTTTTCTGAATTACAAAAGCTTTTTGAGTGTTATAATCATACCTTCCTCCCCAGAAACGTATGCTGTACCTCAGTTTTGACTCAACTAATGCGTAATAGACCATTTTTAAATGTTTTATGGTTACCTCGTTTCTCAGACTTCTTAGTACGTAGCAGGCAGAGCTGATTGCTTTCTCTAGGTGTGTTAGCTCTTGTTTCCACTTTAACTGGCTATCAATATGAACTCCCAGAAACTTAACCACTGGGACCACGTTCACTGTTTCTCCATTTATTTATTTATTTATAATAATCTTACCTACACTATAATTACAGATCTATGATCCAATGCGACAGAGTGGCCTTACTAACTAAATCGTAAATCTACACCTTATACCCAGTTAAAAAATATCTTAATCTACATAACTTATTACATATAGTGTAACTTTTGCGAATTCACTCAATTTGCATCACAATACATCAACCCTCCCGTGAACCTCATTCACCACGCGTATGGCTCTAGTGAGAGGAGTTCTCGCCAGCAAGTTGGTCCTGGCTGCAGGTACAGCGAGCAGGGGCGGACGTTGCCGCCTCCACACGTACCGGTCGCAGGTTTATGACGCAGTTAATGCTATATTTATTTTAGGAAGTTGAACGAAAAAGCATAACATTGGTTTTACTGGCATTGACTTTAAGACCGTTAAGAGCAAACCACCTGTGGAAGATATCTAAGGTTTGATTAACTATGGAATTAAGAGCGTGTATATTGTCAGCCGAAACAACTGCATTGGTATCGTCGGCAAACACCACCAGCTGGATAGATCCCGCAGCTTTTCCACTCATAATATGTTGAATAAGGTCATTAACTAAGACGATAAAAAATATCGGACCCAGTATGGAGCCTTGTGGTACACCAGTGTGCACAGGAGGACAATATTTACCTGAAGAATTTGTCTGTGACACCACTGCTTTCATTTCCACGAACATCTTCCTGTTTTTTAAATATGACGTGAGAAGTGCCAATACTTTACCCCTAACACCGTAGTGCTCAAGTTTTTGTAGCAGTAATTTATGATCCACCGTGTCAAATGCTAAACTTAAGTCTAAGAAAAGCCCAGCTACTTTCTCTTTGTCGTCCAATCTGCTAACTACGTCCTTAATTAGAGTCGATATTGCGTCTTGTGTCCCAACGTTTTTCTGATAATCAAATTGTCTTCTACTCAACACTCTATTTAGGTTGAAATGTCTGAGTAATCTAGTTTTATATTATAAAATTATTATAAGTGTCATTGTAGTAATTAACGTTTTTGTAAAAATTTAAATGAACGGCTCACCAGCACACAGATAAATCCTGAGAGGTTTTCGTTGTATGGCTAACTAAAACAAATTGTATAATAGGCTAAGTTTTCTAGAAATAAATAAATAAAAAACAAGTAATGTTGTATCTATATATCATTTTATTTTCCAGTTTTCGTTTTGTTGATCCAAAGTGACTACACTTTAAGTTTTAAATGAAATTTTGTCTCAATTCTTCTATTCTTACTTGTGTATGGCAATGTGGCCAAGTCCAAAAGGAGGGTTGTGTATGTACATGGTGAACAGTTTAAATATTTAAAAATAAAAAACAAAGACGATTTTTAACTTAAAACTAACTTATAAATTTTATTTAGTTGCAGCTTTCACTTCTGTTTATTCTTGCAATGCACCTGGTGTGATGGTTGACAAATCTGGAAAGAGGTTTTAGATGTTAAGGTTTTCATCGGTCTGGCTTGTTAGGCTAGTAGTCGCAAGCGCTACTTCTGAGCATGTGGTTCTTAGTTCGATACCCATGTCGGACACGGATTTCCACTTGGAATTTTTTAGTAGCAGTCCGGTGTCTGGATTTGTGCCAAGTTGATAGAAACAGGCTTAAAATATAATTGGCAAAATTTAGGTGTCAGTTGCCACATGACCATCTCGCGTTCTCCCCAAACCTTCCTCGAAATTCAGTATTTGAAAAAAAAAAAAACCCCACAAATGGCAATTTTTTGGGTTCTGTAGTAAACAAGGATTGTGCCAAGTCCCTTATAGTTTCACTATGTCCGTCTGTCCGTCTGTCCGCGGCTTAGCTCAGAGACTCTTAGTACTAGAAAGCTAAAGCTACTCGAGTGTGCCCATGAACTCCACGACCTCATTCCACCGGCCCTCTTCTACCATCGGACATCTATACGCACTGCAAGTTACCACCCCTACCTAGTTGATATTCCACCATCTCGTACTAAGCGTTTTCAAACGTGTTTTATAATGCGCACAACAAAGGAGTGGAACACTCTGCCAGCGTCTGTGTTTCCGAACGCATACAACCCTAATCTATTCAAAGTGAGAGTGAACAGGCTTTTTCTGGGTAAGCTCACTCCATCGTCGACTTCGTCTCTGTCACCTCTGACCTAGACTAGAGTCAAGAGCAAACCCATCGTAAAATTAAAAATTAAAAAAAAGCTGTACTTTGGTATGGATATACATATTGATCACGCCGACAAAGTGGAAAAATAAAATCTTGAACGTATTACCACACTTACTGGGTAATACGATGTCCCTTTGGTAAGACTAGTAGTCAGACTTTTGGGCTTCTGACGACCCGTAACAACTGCCAAAGATCCACGAATGACAGCCGGGGCCGGGACCAACGGCTTAACGTGCTTTCTGAGGCACGGATGGGTATTGGCATGTGAGAATGGTCACCCATCCACGGCCTAACCGTGGCAAGCGTAGTTTAACCTGGTTGATCGACTCGTGAGGCTGTTGTGTCAATTATAATAATTTATTTATTGTAACTTCAAGACTCAAACATTTTTGTAGCCCTGGGTTTTGTTCTAGGAGTTCCTGTATCACAAGAGCCACATTAAAAGGACCCCATTAGACATTTAAGTAAAACTTTTTTACAGCCCGTTCAACCGATTTTGACTTCTATTGCGTTGGTGATATGACAAATGGCAACTGCAGTAAACAGTTGGTATACCACTTTTTTGCTTTTAAGAGCGCATACATCGGTCCACAAGCGCCACTCCTTTAAAAACATATTGTCTCGTGACTGAGAAGGAATTATGAAAAACGGCTCAATCATCTCCCTCGGTAAGTGTGTCTAGAATGTTCTAATACCTTTTATAAAGTTTCATATTGAGATACGAAGCAATCAAATTCATTCTAAAGAAAAACGGCCACATTCCTCTAGATCAGTGTTTTTCATCCTGTGGGTCGCGACCCCCTAGGGCGTCGCCAAGCCTATTAAGGAGGTCGCCGTTACTTTGAAATTTAAAGCTTATAAATAAAATCATAGTAGTTCAAAATGTTATATGTATATGTTAACAAAAAAAAAAAAAATAGTCTTAGGTCAACACAAATCAACAAATACCTAGTAGTCACATGAATTATTAATGTGAAGTTGAACTTAAGCACCCATTCACATTATTGTGATGGTTGCGCCTGTTTCTCGTTAATCAATTTTTATTTACACATTCGATTAACTCGTTCTATAAATTTCGGCGATTTCTCTGTTTGCCTTTTAATTGAACCATCGATGAAAACGTTATCTCGCACAAGTAGGAGGTTCCAAATGGAATCAAACACTTAGAAACTTCTGTGGGTATTCTGTTTTTCTGCTTAACCAAAAAGTAACCAAAGTGACAGATTTGAATTCCAAGCTAGAAACCGCGGAGGGTCTGGTGCGAAATATTTTTCCATACTAAGGGGGCCATACTATGAAAAAGGTTGAAAAACATTGCTCTAGATCGTATTTTGTTGCTTCGTGTCGCAATATGAAACTTTATGCCTACGGTATAGAAAACAAAGTCGGTTGAACGGACTGTAAAAATGTTTGTTTAAATGTCTAATCTTATTACAAATGGAGTCTATGTGCTTGTTTTCCACTCAAAATCATTATTAATATCCTGTGGAATAAAATCTAACCCACCTGAGATTTAGAGCTGAAGGAGAAGTTTTCAGGACACTTCAGATGGGTACTTCTCCCAAAAGAACAAATATAATATTTTCTACAGTCTTCTGGATCTTCTGCGAAGTACAGAAGACGTCCAGTTTCAAGTCCAAGACACTTGGAGTCACGAGTGTCACGATGAGTGTCAGCAGTTTCAATGAAGTCGAGACGAGTGTCAAGGTGTCTTTGACCGCGGAGTGAAAGTGCTAATGGTTTTGCGGGTATTACACTGCATCCAGCTTCTGCTTTTGGCTTGCATTCCTGGGAGCAAAAAATATTTGTGATTAATATGGTTCGTTTGAGTATGATAAAATGAAATGCCAATTGGCAGTCGCTCCATGTAAAATACTGGTATTCAGTTGTAACCGGTATAACTGAATATATATATATATATTATATAAATATATATATTACGTCACACCTAGCCATAATGTGAACTCACCACGGGGAGTGAAAAGAAAGCCCTTTATCGCATATTTACAAACCTCGCCTGCGGCTCGGGTCACAAATACCTGTGATTTCGGGCTTTCTTTCTTTTACAGACCTTGGTAAGTAATATACTATTATATCCCTTCAGTTTGTAAATATCTAAGTTGTAATCTGTGGAAAATGTAGTGTGTAGTATATTTGTTAAGTTTAATGTTAAGATATTTCTGTTTATTTTTTATAAACAACTGACCGACCCCAACATGTTGGAAAATACTAAAGTGCGACTGTTAAGCAAGAGATTCTGAGTTTGATCCTCTGATTGAGCAAAGTGTTATAGAGGTCTAGATTTGTGACCTTTGATGGCAAGAGGCTCGCAATAGCGAAAAAATATTTTTCAAACAAAAAAAAAAAAAATTATACTTGGCGTTTAGGACTTTTACATCATCAACATCATTTTTTAATTCCTCTACATGTACCTCTCTACCTAAAAATATCTCGTGACTGAGAAGGAATTATGAAAAACGGCTCTATCAGCTCCCTCGGTAAGTGTGTCTAGATTTTTCTAATACCTTTTATAAAGTTAAGAAGCAACAAAATACGATCTAGAGGAATGTGGCCGTTTTTCTTTAGATCGAATTTTGTTGCTTCGTGTCTCAATATGAAACTTTAAAAAAGGTTTTAGAAAATTCTAGACACACTTACCTATAGGTATAGTTGATTGAGCAGTTTTTCATAATTCCTTTTCTTTTTTCATAGTTTAGATCTAATTTTGTTGCTTGGTGTCTCAATATGAAACTTTATGAAGAAAAGTATTATTACTAAAAAAAATATGATAAAATTGAATGACTTACAAAACTAATAGGGCTGAACTCATATCCTCTTGGGCACTGGCTATGTAGCCGATGTCCATATACACATAGGTAGAAGTGTCTGCAGTCATTTGTGTCGGGTTTCGACCAGGAATCATACAAGTCACAATCATAATAAGGGCTCAATGTACTGGAAGGCTCTGTGGTTGTAGTAATGCTGCACTGCGCTTTCTCGGGCGGGAGGCATTCCTGTGGAAAAGCTATAATTTAAAGAGGTGTGGTAAGATTCGGTCTGAAGCCCTCAGATCTACCTACTATATTTCTTTGCGTATGCTCGACAGGGTCCACGATTGTTCTTATGAATGTAATTACTATGTGAGTCGTATTTTATATATTTAGATTATTTTCTATTTTGTTAAGTACCTGGTAATTGTTGAAAGGCCTACACTGTCCTCCTGTTATTTGATAATATTGTAAAGCCAATTATTTTTAAAAGAGTAACCGTGGAGTTTCTTGCCGGCTCTTCTCCATATAAAACGAATAATTGGAACCGTGCACCTAGCTTCTGACGTTTCATAAGTGCCCATGTAGGTTTATGTGAAAAAAAAAAAAAAAAAAAATTGATTTTGATGATTTTGATTTTGTCGTTTTTTTTTTTTTGTTCATTGTAGGGTTCCGTACCTCAAAAGGAAAAAATGAAACCCTTATAGGATCACTCGTGTGTCTGTCTGTCTGTCCGTCTGTCACAGCCAATTTGCTCCGAATGCAATGTTGAAATTTGGTATACATATAAATTTGAGTTACCCAAACACGGACGTGCTTGGGTAACTCAAATGCGAACTTAGAGAGTTGTATATTGATTATTATTATGAATACAATCCATACTAATATTATAAATGTGAAGTAACTCTGTCTGTCTGTCTGTCTAACTGTATGTTACGTTTTCACGCCTTAACCGTTGAACTGATCGTCATGAAATTTGGCAGAGATATAGCCCGGGATATGGAGAAGGACATAGGCAAATTTTTTTTCGCGATCACCGACTTCCACGCGGGCGGAGCCACGGGCTAAAGCTAGTTCTACATAAATATTTGATACGGCCGCGTATCTAGATCAACGTATAACTTGATACTGACCTGCAATATACTAAAAAAGCGGGCTACAGCAGCTGCGGGGAACACAAGCATTATGTTATGATAGATTCATACTCACAAAATCAAAGGGGCTGAATTCCATCCCATCTGGACACTGCTCGTACACAATGTCGCCATAGACACAAAGGTAGAAGAACTTGCAATCATTCGGGTCAGGTCGCGGCCAAAATTCTGAATGATTACAAGCAGGTTTATCTGTTGTGCTTATTGTAGTTGAAGTGGTTGGTGTAGTCTTTGTTGTAGTTGATGTAGTCACTGTTGTAGTCGGTGTAGTCTTTGTCGTGGTTGGTGTAGTCACTGTTGTGGTTGGTGTAGTTATTGTCGTGGTTGGTGTAGTCTTTGTCGTGGTTGGTGTAGTCACTGTAGTAGTCGGTGTAGTCTTTGTCGTGGTTGGTGGAGTCTTTGTAGTGGTTGGTGTTATCTTTGTCGTGGTTGGAGTAGTCACTGTAGTAGTCGGTGTAGTCTTTGTCGTGGTTGGTGTAGTCACTGTTGTGGTTGGTGTAGTTATTGTCGTGGTTGGTGTAGTCTTTGTCGTGGTTGGTGTAGTCACTGTAGTAGTCGGTGTAGTCTTTGTCGTGGTTGGTGGAGTCTTTGTAGTGGTTGGTGTTATCTTTGTCGTGGTTGGTGTAGTCACTGTAGTAGTCGGTGTAGTCTTTGTCGTGGTTGGTGTAGTCACTGTTGTGGTTGGTGTAGTCTTTGTCGTGGTTGGTGGAGTCTTTGTAGTGGTTGGTGTTGTCTTTGTCGTGGTTGGTGTAGTATTTGTCGTGGTTGGTGTAGTCACGGTTGTGGTTGGTGTAGTTATTGTCGTGGTTGGTGTAGTCTTTGTCGTGGTTGGTGTAGTCTTTGTCGTGGTTGGTGTAGTCACTGTAGTAGTCGGTGTAGTCTTTGTCGTGGTTGGTGGAGTCTTTGTAGTGGTTGGTGTTGTCTTTGTCGTGGTTGGTGTAGTATTTGTCGTGGTTGGTGTAGTCTTTGTCGTGGTTGGTGTAGTTTTTGTCGTGGTTGGTGTAGTCACGGTTGTGGTTGGTGTAGTTATTGTCGTGGTTGGTGTAGTCTTTGTCGTGGTTGGTGTAGTCTTTGTCGTGGTTGGTGTAGTCACTGTAGTAGTCGGTGTAGTCTTTGTCGTGGTTGGTGGAGTCTTTGTAGTGGTTGGTGTTGTCTTTGTCGTGGTTGGTGTAGTCTTTGTCGTGGTTGGTGTAGTTTTTGTCGTGGTTGGTGCAGTCTTTGTCGTGGTTGGTGTAGTCTTTGTCGTGGTTGGTGAAGTCTTTGTAGTGGTCGGTGTTATCTTTGTCGTGGTTGGTGTAGTCTTTGTCGTGGTTGGTGTAGTCTTTGTCGTGATTGGTGTAGTCTTTGTAGTGGTTGGTGTCGGGGTTCTCTTTGTCGTGGTTGGTGTTGAAGTCGTTATTGTAGTGGTTGGTGCGGTCTTTGTCGTGGTTGGTGTAGTCACTGTAGTAGTCGGTGTAGTCTTTGTCGTGGTTGGTGTAGTTATTGTAGTAGTCGGTGTAGTCTTTGTCGTGGTTGGTGTAGTCACGGTTGTGGTTGGTGTAGTTATTGTCGTGGTTGGTGTAGTCTTTGTCGTGGTTGGTGTAGTCACTGTAGTAGTCGGTGTAGTTTTTGTCGTAGTTGGTGTGGTCTTTGTTGTGGTTGGTGTAGTCACTGTAGTAGTCGGTGTAGTTTTTGTCGTAGTTGGTGCAGTCTTTGTCGTGGTTGGTGTTGGAGTCGTTTTTGTAGTGGTCGGTGTCGGTGTAGTCTTTGAAGTGGTTGGTGTAGGCTTTGTCGTGGTTGGTGTACTCTTTGTAGTGGTTGGTGTTGGAGTCATTTTTGTAGTGGTCGGAGTCGCTGTAGTCGTTGTAGTGGTCGGTGTAGTCTTTA
Organism: Dryobota labecula; assembly: GCA_947523025.1. NCBI lineage: Eukaryota > Metazoa > Arthropoda > Insecta > Lepidoptera > Noctuidae > Dryobota > Dryobota labecula. The sequence continues at coordinate 11,522,636 of OX383310.1, forward strand.
TAGTCGTTGGTGTTTGAGTCGTTTTTGTAGTGCTTGGTGTCCATGTAGTCTTTTTAGTGGTTGGTGTAGTCAATGTCGTCGATGGTGTAGTCTTTGTCGTGGTTGGTGTAGTCTTTGTAGTGGTTGGTGTAGGAGTCGTTTTTTTAGTGGTCGTTGTCAGTGTAGTCTTTGAAGTGGTTGGTGTAGTCAATGTCGTGGTTGATGTAGTCTTTGACGTGGTTGGTGTAGTCTTTGTAGTGGTTGGTGTCCGTGTTGTAGTGGTTCGTGTTGGAGACGTTTTTGCAGTGGTTGGTGTTGTCACTGTCGTAGTTGGTATAGTCTTTGTCGTGGATGGTGTAGTTTTTGTCGTCGTTGGTGTCGGTGTAGTCTTTGTAGTGGTTGGTGTTGAAGTTGTTTTTGTTGTAGTTGGTGTAGGAGTTGTCTTGGTGCTAGTTGTTGACGGCGTAGTCACAGTTGTTGATGTTATAGTTGGCGTTGCCCTTGTGCTAGTTGTAGTTAGCTCAGTTGTTGTTGAAGTGGTTGTTGTTATAGAACAACCCGCTGTAGATTTTGGTTGGCATTGCTGTAACATAATTAAGAACATGAATGTTTAGTTGAAATGAAATTTATTAAGGATTTTGATATAAGTCTGACATCCCAATCCCAAGTGTGGAGATTAATGCTCGCACCTTCTCTGTTTGAGTGAAGCCTTTTGTCCTGCAGCGAAACAATTTTTTTTTTTTTTGTGTAACCCTCTATTGATTTTTCCGCTTGAATCATGTGCTGCATGTGAACAAATTAAGCGTCGATGTCCCTTACATCCTGTTTAGTAGGCAATTTACTTAAATAACACGTAAAACACATGCTTGTAATATTTGCATGCTAACGCAAATGTTATAACCAATCAGAAGTTATATTGCACAATGACATTCATGAAAAAGAAAAGTTCAAAGCAACACTTACCAAAGCAACATGATTGAATTCGTGTGGAGGCGGACATTCTTCTCGTGTGACTCGTCCGTAAAGACAGAGTATAAAGTGTTCACAATCTCTTAGATCCGGTTGTAACCATAAATCAGTAAAGAAACAATCTGGTAATGGTTTAGTTGTGGTTGTAGATGGTTCAGTAGTCGTCGTTGTTGAAGTTATTTTAGTAGAAGTTGTTGGCGTTGTCTTAGTACTCGTTGTTGATGGCGTGGTCTTGGTACTGGTTGTTGTTGGTGTAGTCTTAGTAGAAGTTGTTGACGGCGTGGTTCTTGTGCTTGTTGTTGTTGGTGTGGTCTTTGTCGTAGTTGGTGTAGTCTTTGTAGTGGTTGGTGACGGTGTTGTCTTTGTCGTGGTTGGTGTAGTCTTTGTAGTGGTTGGTTTCGGTGTTGTCTTTGTCGTGGTTGGTGTAGGCTTTCTCGTGGTTGGTGTCGGGGTTCTCTTTGTCGTGGTTGGTGTTGAAGTCGTCATTGTAGTGGTTGGTGCGGTCTTTGTCGTGGTTGGTGTAGTCACTGTAGTAGTCGGTGTAGTTTTTGTCGTAGTTGGTGTGGTCTTTGTTGTGGTTGGTGTAGTCACTGTAGTAGTCGGTGTAGTTTTTGTCGTAGTTGGTGCAGTCTTTGTCGTGGTTGGTGTAGTCTTATTCGTGGTCGGTGTCGCTGTAGTCTTTGTAGTGGTTGGTGTAGTCTTAGTCGTAGTTGGTGTGGCCTTTGTAGAAGTTGTTGATGGCGTAGTCTTTGTACTTGTCGTTGATGGGGTCTTTGTACTGGTTGTTGTTGGTATAGCCTTTGTCGTGGTTGGTGTAGTCTTAGTCGTGGTTGATGTGGTCTTAGTCGTAGTTGGTGTATTCTTAGTCGTGGTTGGTGTCGGAGTAGTCTTTGAAGTGGTTGGTGTCGGTGTAGTCTTTGTCGTGGTTGGTGTAGGCTTAGTCGTAGTTGGTGTAGTCTTAGTCGTGGTCGGTGTCGTTGTAGTATTTGTAGTGGTTGGTGTAGTCTTAGTCGTAGTTGGTGTGGCTTTTGTAGAAGTTGTTGATGGCGTAGTCTTTGTACTTGTCGTTGATGGGGTCTTTGTACTGGTTGTTGTTTGTATAGCCTTTGTCGTGGTTGGTGTAGTCTTAGTCGTGGTTGGTGTGGTCTTAGTCGTAGTTGGTGTAATCTTAGTCGTGGTTGGTGTCGGAGTAGTCTTTGAAGTGGTTGGTGTCGGTGTTATCTTTGTCGTGGTTGGTGTAGGTTTAGTCGTAGTTGGTGTAGTCTTAGTCGTGGTCGGTGTCGTTGTAGTCTTTGTAGTGGTTGGTGTAGTCTTAGTCGTAGTTGGTATGGTCTTTGTAGAAGTTGTTGATGGCGTAGTCTTTGTACTTGTCGTTGATGGGGTCTTTGTACTGGTTGTTGTTGGTGTAGTCTTTGTCGTGGTTGGTGTTGTCTTTGTTGTAGTTGTTTTTGGAGTCGTCTTTGTTGTAGTTGGTGTTGGAATCGTCTTTGTAGTGGTTGGTGTTGGAGTTGTTTTTTTTGTAGTTGGTGTAGGAGTTGTCTTGGTGCTAGTTGTTGACGGCGTAGTCACAGCTGTTGATGATGTTGTTGGCGTTGCCTTTGTGCTAGTTGTGGTTAGCTTAGTTGTGGTTGAAGTGGTTGTTGTTATAGAACAACCCGCTATAGATTTTGGTTGGCATTGCTGTAACATAGTCAAGAACATGAACGTCTAGTTGAAATAAAATTGATTAAAGATTTTGATGTAAGTCTGAAATCGCCAATCTTTCTTGAGCAAGTGTGGAGATTTTTGCTCGTGCCTTCTCTGTATAAATGTTATTTATTTTAGTTATACTGAAAATCAGCACATTTATAAGAAAGTCTTCCAAAACGCCCGCCCTTCACCACTTCCTACTGTTTGCAGCTGGGAAGAAGAAGTGGTGCAACAATATCTCCAGCAACACAGCTGTCTGTTCAGTTAGAAGAACGTAAAACTATATATTTAGGGGTGTGCCATTAATAAAAAAAACCCAGTTCAATTTTATTATTTTTAAGAACGACTTTTCTGGCTTTTGGTAACGATGGAGCTATACGTCATTGGAATGTTGGTCGATTGAGTTTAACTGATGTAAGATGTTATTACTGTAAGTAACTGTTTATTAAATAAATTGTATTTATCTGAATGTCACTTGCACCTCGAAAAAGGGTAGTCTATTTGTCTATGTAACAGTAAGTGCCAACGGCAGCGGCAGAGGCAACTTCAGCCGTCGACAACGTGTCACTCCTCAGTACCTGCTCAAACACACGGGCAGCACGTTGTCAACCACAGGACATCGGCGCGCGTGACACTCGTCGACGGGGCGCGTTCCTACGTCGACGGCCAAATAAATTAGGTTGGGGGCAGGAGAATGTTGACTTAATCAGTCTATAATGGTCTCACTGCCTCTGGTGTTGCATAGGTCTAAAGGCGGCTGTAACTCCTTAACATACACGGCGTAAGGAATGCAAACTGTTATCATGAATTGCGCTTGAATCATGTGCTGCATGTGAACAGATTGCGCGTAGCCGATACATCCTGTTTAGTAGGCAACTTACTTAAATAACACGTAAAATACATGCCTGTAATTTGTATGCTAATGAAAATGACATTTACCAATCAGAAGTTATATTGCACAATGGCATCCAATAAAAAGAAAACAGTTCAAAGCAACACTTACCGAAGCAACATGATTGAATTCGTATCGAGGCGGGCATTTTTCTCGTGTGACTCGTCCGTAAACACAGAGTATAAAGTATTCACAATCTCTTAGATCCGGTTGTAACCATATATCTGTGAAGAAACAATCCGGAAATGGTTTATACGTAGTTGTTGTTGTAGATGGTTTAGTAGTCGTTGTTGTTGAAGTTTTTTTAGTAGAAGTTGCTGGCGTTGTCGTAGTACTCGCTGTTGATGGCGTGGTCTTGGTACTGGTTGTTGTTGGTGTAGTCTTAGTAGAAGTTGTTGACTGCGTGGTTTTTATGCTCGTTGTTGTTGGTGTGGTCTTTGTAGAAGTTGTTGATGGCGTGGTCTTTGTACTGGTTGTTGTTGGTGTTGTCAAAGTCGTTGTTGATGTTGTTGTTGACGGCGTTGTCTTAGTAGAAGTTGTTGTTGATGGTGTGGTCTTAGTAGAAGTCGTTGATGGAGTTGTCTTAATACTAGTCGTAGTCGGTTTACTTGTAGTTGAAGTTGTTGTTGTTGTTATTGAGCAACCAGCTACTTCTTTAGGCAAACAAATCTAGAAAATAATTAAAATCTTTTATTAAGAGCGCATACATCGGTCATACTACGTCTTTTATTTTATGTCATAAAGTGAGAATTTGAGCTATCCTACTCCGAAGAGCAATGTCAATGATTTAACAGAGCGTACAAGGGTCGAGTAGAACTAGACTAGACTAAAAAAATATTATCTCGTGATTAGTCACGAGATAATATTTTTTTTTTTTTTTTTGAGACACTGAGGTCGCTGTTGAGCCGTTTTTCATAATTCCTTCTCAGTCACGAGATATTATTTTTTTTCCCCTTGTACGCTCTCTTAAATCATTGGCATTGCTCTTCGGAGTAGGTTAGCTCATATACTCACTTTATGACATGAAATAAAAGACGTAGTGTCGTTCATTACGGTTAGTACGGGTCACTTGCAATAACCATACGAGTATGTAACAAAATATGTTATGGCAAGATCGCTTATTACTTTGGAAGTATAAGACCTACTGGCATTATTTTATTGCAATAGTTTATAAGATAGAAACCATTACTTGGTAGTGCATATGTCGGTGGCGTAAATGGCGCTGTTATAGTGCGTAGCACGATGCATTCTGAGCTAAATTTACCATCACGCGCTATGTTTATTTAGTGATTATTATATTGATCGATGCGAGCGGTGGTCGCGTTTACCAGGGGCCCAAGTCTGCTATTTTTATGAATTCGTCACTCCAACACGATCCCATTGTCATTTTGCTAAAAGTTCGTAATCTGCTAAATTCATAACGGTCGATCATTGGTCGGTCAATGGTCTCGTAATAGAATTGTATTACAATGGCATTTTGAACATTTATTCATGCCAACTTTCATTTATATATCTTTTTACATATTATTTATTAGTGTTATAAGCAATCTGAAGTAGTAGGAAGTTGGAAGTTTAGTAGGAAGTTTCATTTGTCATTATGTACGAGATTACCAATTATTTCAATGGAGTGTCAATGGCTGACCATTGGAAAGTCATAATGACGCCATTATATTAGTAATATAGATTACCAAACTTGTCAAAATCAACAATTATGAAATCAATGATAGACCATTCTGACACTTGATGTGAATAAATATGAAAAATATTGAGAACTATACTTACTAAATCTGTTGGACTAAATTCGTATTCAGGAGGGCAGAAAAATAGTTTAATAGCAGACTTGAGGGCCTGAGCTTACGCGACATTATAGTAGGTGTGATATATTATAAAATCATACTTGTGACTATGAGGAGTTGTAGAGTTTAAAAAGGTGTAATCTTTTGCAGAAATTTGACGACTGCTATGGCGCCACCGCGTGCAATAAGGAACGTACAAAACTGGCGTGCAAGAGACCAGGTAACAAGAGAGAGATTCCGGCTCTCAACGACCCGCTTTGAACGTCTCCACAGGGAGCGCATTAGATTGAGCTAAGCGCAGGAACCACAACCGTCTTAGAGTGCGGCGGGTTCAAGCGGCGTAAGGCTGTCTCGAGCACCGCTTTTTAATATAACTGTGACTGAGAGAACGAGACCAGCTCATCGACATATACTAACTCTGCCTTCTCTTTTATTATATCTTAGTATTTTGTATGTTCGCAAAAACTTAGGACTTTACAAAATAAGAAGCGATTTCCATACATACACGTAGTAAGGATAAAATTGTGATACCCTTTCCGAGGCACGGAGGAATCTCGATTATTTACTGGATGCTCATCCATCCACGAACCAACAACCGAACCGTTTGGATCTTATCACGCTATAGGCTGATGTTGATGTGAATAAATATGAAAAAATATTGAGAACTATACTTACTAAATCTGTTGGACTAAATTCGTATTCAGGAGGGCAGATTTCGTGATAAATATCTCCATATACACATAGAATGAAGAATCTACAATAATCGGGGTCCGGTTTCGACCAGTGTTCGAGTTTCGAGCAGGTCGGTTCTGCTTTGCAAACAACTTCTTTTTCAGGGGCACATTGCTGTAAAATAATTACAGATGATATGGCTAGAAAGGGAGTGACTACCGAGATGACGTCTTATAAAAAAATGTACGTAAGGAAAAAATTTTATATTTTCAGTAAAAGAGGTGAAAGACACAATTATAGTACTAGAAATAGGGACCAATTAGTTCAACCAGGTTTCAGACTGGCTAAAGTAGACTCATCCTTCATGGGGTAGTTTAAAATGTTACAATAAAATACCTCCCCACATACTCCAATTGAACGAAACTAAATTTAAATCTTATATAAAACGCACACTATGCAGCCAAGCATATTATAAGTTGGGGGATTACATCGCTGACAAAAATGCTTGGCTCAATGCTGGTCCTTAATTGATTATCATTTGAAAATATTATTGGAGCTGCTGAAGATTGTAAGACTATCTTTGCATTGTATAAACTCAATCTCCTTGAATTATATAATTGCATAGCATAGGTGTGAGTACTATGTACTATAGAGCTACCATTTTCCGGGTAATATGTCTTTTATTGACTTGAATGTGATCTGGCAAACTCAAAGTCAAACTCAAAGCATTTATTTCAATTAAACCATTTACAGGCACTTTTGAATTGTCAAAGAGACGGTCAGTTAGTCAGAGTCGGCAAGTTGAAGCTAGATGCCCATTCCAATACGTAGATCACTATGGAGAAGAACGGACAAGAAACTCCAAGGACACTCTTTTAAATCAAGATATTACATAATCCTGGGTACATTATTCTTGTTGCTTCTATATGTGAGACAATGTAAAAACTAATAAAACAATTCAAAATATAAAATTACAAATTAAAAATAAGCCCTGGCAGTCAAGAGATGACCAGTCCCAACTGACGGCGCCCGTTCACGAACATGACGCATGGATCAGCACCATCCAGCTCAACCATTTTGTAGGGAACCGAATGATCCAACACACGCGCCACCATCAGTGAAACATTTAAGTGAGCATGACATACTCTCTACTGCCTTGCTCTTTCAAGTCAACATAAATCATAATAACATAGTAAACGACTCCATGGTATTCACATTTACAAAATTGAAAAAAATGCTGCAAAATTATACAGAACTATAGTTTGCAATGTATTTGAGAGATTAATAAAAATTTACTACCAAAAAAGAAAATAATTATTATCTATTGGAGTATTCATCAATAAAAACATGCTTAAATAAAAACAAAATAAACATTAAGTTCGTAATGTCAGAAAATAAAATAAAATAAAAAAAGGGGGAAGCAACTTCCAAGTATTCAAATTTTATCTAGTGAGCCCAAGTGGCAGTGGAGCAGGACCAGCATTTAGCCAAGCATTTTTATCTACGATATAATCATCCAACTTATAATATGCTTGTCTGCATAGTGTGCGTTTAATGCACGTTTTAAATTTCTTCTCATTTAGTTGAAGAATATCGAGTGGTATTTTATTATAACATTTTACACAGTACCCCATAAAAGAAGTGTGTACTTTAGACAATCTGAAGCGTGGTTGATCTAATTTGTTCCTATTTCTAGTGTTAAAATTATGCCTGTCACTTATTTTACTAAAAAGATGTAGATTTTTTCGAACATACATAATATTTTCATATATATATTGACAAGGTACCGTCATAATGTTAATTTTTTTAAACAGCTCTCTCAGAGATTCGCGTCTGCGGAGGTTGTAGATAGCTCTGACAGCCCTCTTTTGCAGAATAAAGATGGAATCAACATCTGCAGCTCGTCCCCACAGCAAAATACCGTAAGACATGATGCTATGGAAGTAACTAAAATAGACCAGTCTCGCGGTATCCACGTCTGTTAATTGGCGGATTTTCCAAACAGCGTAAGCGGCTGAACTTAGCCGCCTTGCAAGTGATGTTAAGTGAGGACCCCACTGTAGTTTTGAGTCAAGCGTAATCCCCAGGAAAACCGTATTTTCGACGAATTCTAGTATCTCCTTATTCAATACAACGTGACATTCATTACTTCTAACGTTCGGTAAAGCGAATCTTATGCATTTAGTTTTCTTCTCATTTAATACCAAATTATTTACAGTAAACCAATTATGGACCTTAATCATAGCGTTATTTACGTCGTCAAGGTCCTGGGCATGTCTGTTTACTTTAAAAATCAGTGATGTGTCATCAGCAAATAACACCATTTGGGGTCGGTTTTTCAGTAAATAAGGTAAATCATTTATATATACTAAAAAGAGGAACGGACCCAGTATTGAGCCCTGCGGTACACCCATTTTGGCGGCTGAGTGTGTCATGCTCACTCAAATGTCTCGCTGGTGGTGGCGTGTGTGTTGGATCATTAAGTTCCCTTCAAAATGGTTGAGCTAAATGGTGCTAATCCATGCGTCATATTCGTGAACGGGCGCCGTCAGTTAGGACTGGTCATCTCTTAGCTGCCACGGCTTATTTTAATTTATTTTAATTTTTGAACTGTTTTCATTACGTACGCTTCTAACGTAGACGTCTTTCTACATTGTTCTCACATGTATAACTTCAACATGAATGATGTAACCCATTTTTTGTAACAATATTTTGTTTTAAAAGAGTGTCCGTGGAGTTTCTTGCCCGTTCTTCTCCATAGGAACCTACTACGCTTTGGAATTTGGCAACTAGCTTCATCTTTCTGACTGACAATTCCTAACCCCTTTACAATTCAAAAGTGCCTGTAATTGGTTTATTTGAAATAAATGCTTTGAGTTTGAGTTTTAATAGAGAATTACGGAAGAAAAAGACATTTGCGCCGACCACAAATAAATTGAGATAAGGACAGGAGAATAATGATTTCTGTAAAATAATTCAAACCCGGTTTTTCAAAGGTAAATAAAAATGGGATGTATTTATTAGCACTTTAAATTTGATGAAAACAGCTGTAATTATATATATAATTAATTGCACTGTATCTGTGTCGAGTTTACATTTAAATCATATTGAGAACCTTAAAACCATACCGTAAAAATAACGAGCATGCCGTAGCGTACAACAAAAAAGGAGAACATAAATTTCCAAAGGATGAAACTGTCTCAAAGCACTGACATTCATTGACCCGTAACTCATATTTGCCATAGTTAATCTCAGGTATTGCAAAATATTCACAACATTAATCTAATTTGGAATAAACCCCCATAGTCTACCCACAAACAGTGACGTTTGACATTTCGGAGACCTTACACTACACTAGCACCTCCAGCGGCGAATTCATACGCAAATAGCCCTCATTAACGCGTGTGTAACAAGCTTAATTTTTTGTTTATCCTAAACCTGAAAGAGGTAGAGGTTGGGTACTCATCATTGTGGACAACTTTTTCAGATCATCCGTGAAAACGGGTAAAAATTTTTGTTTTTGGATCACTGGGTTGATCCTTTTAAGATCCCGTTTAAGTATTTTTTTTAAACCTGTTTTTTCCCACAGTTGGGCAAACATCTCTCTCGCAGCTTTTATCACGCCTGTTTCCTAGGCCTCCCTCAGGTTTAGGAAAAACAAAAGCTAAGGTTGTTTAAACGACAGTCCCGGGTGGTGCAAAAATAATTTGAAACTACACTTACCAATAATTTTGAGTTGAATAAATATCCAGGCGGGCATTGCTCTCGACTGATTTCTCCATAAACACATAGAATAAAATGTTTACACGTGGAATCACCAGGATCAGATTGTAACCATATAATTCCTTCACTACAGATTTCCCCAGGAATTGGAGTTGTTGTTGATGGCGTAGTCTTAGTACTGGGTTTTGATGGCGTAGTCTTAATACTGGTTGTTGATGGCGTAGTCTTAATACTGGTTGTCGAAGGCGTACTTGCAACACTGGTTGTTGATGGCGTAGTCTTAATGCTAGTTGTTGATTGCGTAGTCTTTGTCGGGGTCGTTAATGTTGATGTTAATATGTTGCAACCTGCTTCGTCTTTCGGGAGACATAACTGTAAAATAAAACATAAAATAGTAATATAATAAAATATATGAGACAGTGGTGCCGATTCCCTTGTTTACAAACTAAACTAAATTTAAGTTCAGTCCATCTTTTTCTTCCTATGTCATTAAGAAAAGGACAGAAGATAAATTTTAGTTTAGTCCTGTCAAATTAATCAGCGCCTGTCACTACTCCATACAAGCTTAGACGTGATTAAAAACTTGCCTACTAAAATTACGTCTATTTACGTCAAGCGCTGATTAATTTGACAGGACTATACTAACATGTATCTTCTGTCCTTTTCTTAATGAAATGTCGTTGTTACGATACACCTCTGCCGTTATCCTCTGGGAATATAGGCGATATGTTATATAATGTAAAAAAGTAACTACATTGAGATTATATATTTTAAAAGCTTTGGCCTTGAACGGGCATAGAAATTAAAGATTTACTTACCAGGTATGTAGGACTATATTCGTAGTCAAGTTGGCACTTGAATCTCATAACTTGGCCATAATAACACTGGTAGAAGCGAGTGCAGCTGATGGGGTCGGGTAGAACCCAGCTGTCATAGTAATTACAAGGTGGCGATGGGGTATGGGTCGTGACAGATCTGCTGGTAGTTGCAGATATGCTACAACCTGCGACCTCTTTGGGGAGACATTCCTGTGGAATTGCGAGTGAAAAAATATATTCGAAGAATTGTGATATTCACCAACCCGCACTGGTCTCGTGTGTCCCACTCACAAAAAGGGCCCGATATCAAGGGCGTATTAATTTGTAGATATGCTACAACCTGCGACCTTTTTGGGGAGACATTCCTGTGGAATTAATTGCGAGTGAAAACATATGTTCAAAGACTTGTGATATTCACCAACCCGCACTGGTCTCGTGTGTTCCACTCACAAAACGGACCCGATATCAATGGCGTATTAATTTGTTGATAGTGTACTTCAATTTCTCTAACTTCTATACATCTCAATAAAATTTAAGTGTCTGTTTGTAATGTCAACATAAAAACTTTTTACTAAACGCATATGAAAGTAAATACGGTACTTGTAACAAAAAAACAATTTTTAACATTTTTGTCTGTCTACCTGTCTGTTTGTTCCGGCTAACGAAACAAAACGGCTGGATCGATTTTGACGGGACTTTCACTCGCAGATAGCTGATTTTATAAGGAGTAACTAAGGTGACTTTTATTTTAGAAAAAGCCATGCAGGCGGATCCGCGGGCAGCATAATATAAAATAATAAATAAAATATAATTAAAAGAAAAAATATTGTATATAATAATAATATTAAATAATAACATTAATATTAATAATATTAAATAATAACATTAATATTAATAATATTAAATAATAGCATTAATATTAATAATATTAGGGTGTATCTATTCAAACACGAAATATTTTAAAAGATACACCTACCGGTGGTAAAAAAAGCTATGGAAACGATTTTTTTTAAATCTGAGCATATTATTTAAAAATAAATAATTTTATATTACTTGATATCATGATTAATTATCAAAAGGCACCGCGCTCCTGCCGTCACCGTCGCCGCGTCCGGGCGGGTCATTCATAGAATTAAAAAAAAAAATGAGTAAGTAAAGGTTTTTTTGCAAAATATCTCAAGCTATTTTAAAATTATAATAATTATATAAAAATATAAAACAATTAGAAAAAAAAAAATTTCCGATGCTATGGCTTTTTTACCACCTATAGATGTTTCTCTTAAAATATTTCGTATATAAATAGATACACCTTATAATATAATATATGCATAATATATTATTTATAATATAATAATCAGACTGCGCAAGAACAGTTTGGACGGTGACCCCAAAATAGTACTCCCGGTACTTACAAATTGCGTAGGACTGAATTCATAATGAATTTGACACGTCACATGCCTCATTTCGCCGTAATAACAGAGGTAATACATGGTGCAATCTTGAGGGTCGGGTTGGGACCAGTCATCATAATGACCACACTTCCGCCACGAATCCAGGGTTGTAGTAGCCTTGCTGATTGTTGTAGATACGCTACAACCTGCGAGGTCTTTAGGGAGGCATTCCTATAAAATAGTTAAAGAGTTAAACTAACTACCTCCTACTTACTATATAAATATAAAAATAATATAAAAAGCTTTTATTGATTCCTTAAAATTATTAGAATACATCCATTATTACTTTGATAAAAATACATTTCAATTTAATTAAAATAGAATTCATAATAGTATTAATAAATTTCAATTAAAATACATTTCAATTCAATTAAAATAAAATCATAATAGTATAAATAACTAATATTTTTTATTTATTTTTTTCCTCTTACTTACTAACTCCCATTAAAGTACTATTATTTTGACTACTTCAGATACTTCTTGAAATTGAAAAATAAAATGGTTAAAATGATTTTCCAATTTAATAATTTTGTAATACACTGAAAAAAATGTTTACTTATACATAACCAAACTTTCGTCAACATGTAACACAAAAAAGTGACCACATAACTTTATGCAACATGTAAACAAAACCTGTGCTGGCTGTTGTGTATCACTTTTATTAAATCAAGTTAACTTTTATAAAGTCTTGTCAAACTTTGATTATTCCTGAAATAGCCGAAGTAGTTAGGCTAAATATATTTTTCAGTGTATTTATTGTTATTCAGCATGGTATTTTGATTGTAATTTATGTGTAAACTTTGCATGCTCAAGTGACTGCAGAGCATGGAGAACATTATCAAAATATGTATAGCATCTATACCCCCTATCCATGTTGGCAAAAAATAAATGATTTGATTAAATAAAAAATATAAAAAAAAATATATCTTGTAAAGGTTTCGTTCGGTGATCTTTATTTGTTGATGGCGTACTGATAGTAAATGGCGTACTTTAGGCACTTGTTTGTTAATGTATAATAATAGAGATATTTCTCGATGGCATGTGTAGCGAAGTCCAAGTCAGAACATAAAAATCTGACAACACTTAGTTACTAACTACACGAAAAGACGAAGAAGAATGCATAATAGTCTCATTGTTGAGCTAAATGGTGCCGATCTATGCGTCATGTTCGTGAACGGGCGCTGTCAGTTGGGACTGGTCATCTTTAAGCTGCCACGGCTTATTTTAATTTATTTTAATTTTTGTATTTATTTTATTACGGACGCTTCTAACGTGCACGTCTTTCTATATTGTTCTCATATTTATAATTTCAACATGAAATAAATAACCCATATTTTGTAACAATATTTTGTTTTAAAAGAGTGTCCATGGAGTTTCTTGCCCGTTCTTCTCCATAGGAACCTACTACGCTTTGGAATGGGCAACTAGCTTCATCTTTCTGACTGACCGACCCCTTGACAATTCAAAAGTGCCTGTCATTGGTTTGTTTGACATAAATACTTTGAGTTTTTTTTCTTTTATTACTCGATGAGGTTCGCGTCCTGAGAGTTCATGGCGTACTCTCGGCACTCACAATATAAAACAAAGGAACTGCGAAATTAAAACATCTTTTTGTTGACAGTTTCTTTTAGGCTCTGCAAAAAACATCTTTAGATAAGCAGTAGGTACTTACAAGCTGTGTAGGGCTAAATTCATACCCGTACTGACAGAACACTTTTATGATCTCTCCATAGTAACACAGATAGTAGTCATTGCAGTTGGCTGAGTCGGGTCGGGACCAGATGTCAGAAGGACCACATCGGGGCCAGGGATCAAAGGGGTCCAGAGTTGAGATCGACTTGCTCGCTGTAGGAGATAGATTACAACCAGCTATCTCTTTGGGGAGACATTTCTGTGAAATGGCACGGTCGTTAACACTTTAAATCAAGACTATAATCTTACGTTGATACCAATAGTCAGGTGGACATACACACATCAAAAAAAGTTTGCGATCACTTTGAAAAATCGAATTCTTTTTTGTTAGTTACGGTAGATTATATTATGATTCGGCTCGCCAGACTTAAACCCAATAGAGCACGCGTGGGATGCTCTTAAGCGAGCTGTTTGGAACCGTCAGCCACGTCCCCAGACAGTGCCAGAGCTCAGGGAAGCCGCTATTCAAGAATGGGACAGGTTACCCCAAGAAATGCTGGATAACTTGATTCTCAGCATACCCAGGAGGATCACCGCATGTGTTCGAGCCAGGGGAGGAGTTATATTATACTAGCTTTTGCCCGCGGCTCCGCCCGCGTGGATGTCGGTTATCGCGTAAAAAAGTAGCCTATGTCCTTCTCCATATCCCAGGCTATATCTCTGCCAAATTTCATGACGATCGGTTCAGCGGTTTAGGCATGAAAACGTAACATACAGACAGACAGACAGACAGAGTTACTTTCACATTTATAATATTAGTATGGATTGAATATAAACCTTTTACGAGTATTCATAAATTGTTATTCAAGTTTGGTTAAACAGTCTTTTTCTTTATTTTTTTTTATTTTCTGTTACAATTACATTATGATTAATAACTCAATTTTTTTATACAAAATAAAAAAATAGTTTTATTTTTTAATTTCAAACAGGGTATTTCTATTTAAAGAAAACACACAACAAAGAATTTATCCTGACAAAGTTCAATAAAAAAAAATATTTCAGCTTATGCTAGTGATCACGAACTATTTTTGATGTGTGTATGCGAGTAAATCATTTAATGGCGCGTTTTTGCAACTGGACACTTTATTTTTACAATGAAAACAGACTATTCATCCTATTCGATTTATGACAAATGTAGATGTGAAAATAATTAAATTAAAACTGGTAATTAAATATACTAAACAACCATTTAAAAGACTTTTGAGAATTCAATGCTAAAACGTCCGGACTCATTCATTTTTCCTCGTATAAAATATATCCCATTTTATTCTATGTATGAAAACTCCTTGCTACTAAAATTTTTAAATTGACTTATAAATTTAAAACTCAACTGCAAAATTAATGATTGAGCTCGTAAAAACAACTGTGTTTAACAACTGTATTAAAAAAGTTGTTGTTTATGATTTTAGTAACGCTTAATTCAGCCATCAATCAATTCCATCAATTATGAATTACGGATAATTGATGGAATTTATTGATGATTGGAATGATAGCAACAATAAAGTTGTCAAAAAATAAAAGGCCCGTTTTGACTTTTGAGAAAGACCCTAGAATGTAACTTGGAACGAAACTGAAAGAAACGATAAAATAATAATGAAAAAATAATAAATAATGACAAATGTCAAAACGGGCCTTTTATTTTTTAACAACTTTAGTACGAGGGCCTTTTGGCGCTTAGCTAAAATCGGAACTGACGTAGCCATCTTGTTTTTCCAATACAATTTCTATGATAATTTCACAAATGACTACACTGTAATAGTAGATTGTTATACAAGGGATGAAAGGGACCTATTAAGACACGAGGTAGTTCGAGTGCCTAATTATAAACACTCTGCTTTTCATTTCGATTATGAGGAAATAAACACCTGATTAGTTAAACAAATATGTACATAAAATATCTAAATCTGATGGACTCATTTTAAACAAATATTTATATACGTAAATAATTGGCACTTGACAAAACAACTCAAAAGGTAAGTAAATAAAATAAATATTTAAAAATATGTAAATTAAATAATAATTTAGTGAATAGTAAATTATAAATATAAAGTAAATGTTACAAAATTATTGATAATATTTTTTCCGCGATTTTACAGTGGCTCTGTAAAAAGTTGAGACATGGCTTGCATAGTTTTTAAATTTTTCGACAGCAGGGAAAGTCGTTTCCCAGGGGCGAAAAGTACTGTTTTCATCCCTCTTATCAGTTACTTCAAGCGTAATTTCCAGGTATGAGAAATTAAAAATACATTACTTACTAGGTTTGTTGGACTGAATTCATAATGAATTTGACAAGCAACTTTTATCATTTCACCGTAATAACAGAGGTAGTACATAGTGCAGACATTAGGGTCGGGTCGAGACCAGTCATCGTGTGGACCACAAAGGGGCCAGGGGTCAAGGTTCCAGGTTGTTTCAGCTTGAGCAATGCTCACCGGCATTAAGCAATTTGATAGATTTTGAGGAACACAAACCTGAAAAAAAAAAAAAAAAAAAAAAATGCAGAAATAAATCAGAATCTATGATTTTAAAATAGTGTTTTTTTTTTAAGTTGGCCATCACTGGACGCCCAGCTGATATGAAACATCTATGTTAATATTAGAATTCATAATTAAAAAAACATAATATAACGAAATATGGAGTAAAATAAAGAAAACAAAGCGTGTATAAAATAAATAATACTGTTAATTTAAACATTATAATGAATTTATGGAAGATTGTAAGTAAAATTAAATAACAGAAGTACAATACTCACTTATATAAATAAGTGAGTATTGTACTTCTGTTATTTAATTTTAGTTATAATAGATTGATTTTGGTGTGTATTTCAATAGGCCGTAAGAAAAAAAAAAAAAAATTGTGTCAATAAAACATGATGAGGATTTTTTTTTTTATGAACGCGTTAGCAATAAAATTGAAGGCTTACCTACTACAGCAAGTTAAAAAAAAAAAAAACAACTTATCTTCAATCATGCATGCAGAATTTCAGGGACAACTTGAAAAGGTAAACTCACCTGTTTTTCAGCACTAAAGTAATAATTCAACAGACATTTGACCCTTTCGATGTTCCCCGACATACACTTGTAGAAGTAACTACAATCAGTAGGATCGGGCTTTGACCAGACATCGAAAACAGTGCACGGTTGTATAGAATTTATGTAAAATGAAGATTCATCAGCCTTTAAATCATCGTGAACGGGTACATTATTAATGTTGACCTGAGGTGTTCTGGTATTGGTTGATGTAAGTATTTTATGTGACTTCATATATGAGGAACGTATTGATAATCTGCCACAATCAGCTTGGTTTTTGGGAAGACAAACCTGTGAAATGACATAGTCAATATTATAATAGTAGATTGTTATACAAAGGATGAAAGGGACCTATTTAGGCACGAGATGGTTTAACGCCAATAGTTCGAGTGCCTAAATAGGTTCTTTCACCCGAGGTAAACACTCTGCTATTCATTTCGAATATGAGAAAAGTATATAAACACCTGATTAGTTAAACAAATACATTTATCTGAATCTGATGAACACATTTTATACAATTAACTGTATAGGTATGTAAATAATTATCACTGGACAAAACGACTGAACATCGAATTGCTGCTTTTCCGCCTTTTTTATGTTTATTTTTCTGTGGATTCCATCAGCCAGTATTTTTTCTCATTGATCATGGTAAATGTTTAGCTCAAATCTATGTAAATTAAATAATAATTTAGTAAAAAAAAAATATATATTATAAAGTCATGTTACAAAATTGTTGATAATATTTTTTTATTAAAATTTTAAGCCGCGATTTAACAGAGCTGAGCTGAGAGCTGTATAAAAAGTTGGGACATGGCTTGCATAGCTTTTAATTTATTTGTCAGCAGGGAAAATCTTTTCCCAGGGACGAAAAGTACTGTTTTCATCCCTCGGATCAGTTAACTTCAAGCGTACTTTCCAAGTATGAGAAAAGTAAAAGTAATGAAACTTTTAGTTATTTAAAACTTCTTAATGAAGGGATGAATTAGAGGCCATTGCATACAGCTAAAATGAGAATGTTAAATGGTATGTGTGTGTGTTCCGCGAATGGATAGAATAAGAAATGAGTATATGAGAGGAAGTCTGAAAGTGACACCGGTGACTAAAGAGGTGTGTAGAAATAAGTCGTCATGGTATGGGCATGTGATGTGGAGGAATGAGGGAAATGTTGTCAGGAAGGTTTTGAGTAAGAATGTGGATGAATATACGAGTAGGGGAACACCAAAGAACCGATGGGTGGACTGTGTGAAAGTTAATTAAGTTCCTACTTACATAGATCTTAAGTAAATTGTTACTAACACTTTTCTGTCCGAAATAGAGCTCAGAACGGTATAGCGAATCACTCTTCGCCGATGGTACGGTTCGCCGAAATCACTCTTAGTCGACGGTTGATTCCACGAATAAATCCATCGCCGATAGAACTATTCGCCGAAAACACCGTTCATCGATGATCGCTTCAGCTACAACACCCATTACCGTTGGAACGGGTCCCGAAATACTTTGGTAAATTTCTAATAAATTAAACACTATTTTTACAATTTTTTTTTTGGGAAATCATATACAATGTTTGTAAATATGTGAGCACCATGTACCTATCGCATTTATTAATTTTTCTGTTATTACTTCACTTTTCATTCTTTTTACCCATTGTGGTAAGTAATTTTGATGAATTTGTTTATATTTTTTATTTTTTTATTCTAGGTACATAGTCTTCACCTATAAATATTAATTAATGTATACAAACTATTGTTAACATTTTAAAAGAGTAAGTATGGAGTTTCTTGCCCATTCTTCTCCATACATAACTACATTTTGGAAGGCGCAACTAGAATCAATTAACTATTCATGTAATTTTTGACGTTCAAAAGTGCATCTTCGTGCCTATTTGAAATAAATTATTTGACTTTGACTTTGAAATATTTATTCGGATTGACGGTCAGATCGAAACGGTAAAAAAAAAAAACACTTAAATTTCACTTAGAGGAATCTTTAATGGTCACAGTTCTAACCCAACCTAACCCAAATGATTCACCAACAATAGAGAGGATCTGGTAAATTATATATAATATAATTTAAATTATTTGTGTTTGAAGTATTTCGGCGACCCGTTCCATTGGAAAAAGGTGTTGTAGCTGAAGCGACTATCGATGAACGGTGTGGATGATGATGATGGATTTATTCGTGGAATCAACCGTCGACTAAGAGTAATTTCGGCGAACCTTACCATCGGCGAAGAGTGATTCGCTATACCGTTGGCAGCCGTCCGAAATAATTGTTTATTGATTGATTGATTGTACTTACTTGTTGAGTAGGACTGAATTCGTTGTCGTTTGGACAGTCCACTATCATGATTTGGCCGCTATAACACTTGTAGTACTTAGCACAGTTAGAAGGGTAGGACAAGGACCAGTCATCATTATAACCGCACGGTGGCAAGGGTTCCTGGGTTGTGGTCATTGTGAGAGATACGGAACAGCCTGCCTGTTCTTTGGGCAGACATACCTGTAAAAAAACAGAAAGAAAGAGTATTTATTGGGACTCGATCAGGTTACAAACATAAAGAAAGAAAAATAAGAGTAAAGGTAAGGAAAAAATAAAGTCTTGTACGAGGTTATTGAAGGTAATTCGTTCGTATTAAGAAGTGATTTTATACTTTCAATTAACCCCTTGAACGATAAGTCATAACTGGTTGATGGCTCGCTCTCAGCGCTATTTTGTTTTGGCGTACTGAGAGTGAAAAGCGTAGTCAAAGTGCTAGTATTTTTTGGCGTACTGAGAGTTGAAGGCGTAGTGTCAGCTCGTGTTGTTCTCATGATAAGGGCTATTGGCGTATTCTTATTACTCCGCGTTGTGCGCGTACTGGCTGCGTACAGCGTACTTTCGACACTTGTTCGTTGAGAGTTGGTTTGTACTGAGCTGTGGAATCCTAAGATATGAAAATGTACTTACTTGCTGTGTAGGACTGTATTCGTAGCCGTATGGGCAGTCCACTATCATGATTTGGCCGCTATAACACTTATAGTACTTTTTACAATCGGAAGGATAGGGTAAGGACCAGTCATCATAAAAACTACACGGTGGAAAGGGACCCTGGGTTGTGGTCGTCTTACTCGTAGTTGTAGATACGGAACAGCCTGCCTGCTCTTTGGGGACGCATACCTGCAAAATAGCATGCCAGTTTTTATAGTAGACTAGTGTATCATATAACAAAATTACCTTTAGTATTACTTTTTACTCATGTTCGCTTGTCTTCGTGGGGAGTCCGATTGCCCGGAACTAGTAACTCAGCTTGTGAGACTTTTTGTGCTTCCTATACCCAAATACCAACTTAGACCGCGACGACACGGATTGCTGGCCGTTCCGTTAGCACGCACAGTTTCGCATCTCGCAAATCGCCCTTTGGTTCGCGCGCTCGCAATTCTGAATGCTCTACTGACATCGAACCAGGAGTGTGATTTGTTTGCCGCGAGATGGATAGACGTATGTCGAGCATGTTTGAGATTCTGTGAGATGATGGATGAAAGATGAGTTTTTATTTTTTGTGCCATTGTTATTGCTCGTTGGTTAGTCATTTTTGTGTATTTTTCGTATAGTTATTCCTTCCTTATTGTAAATATGTCTGTTTTTATCTAAGTTTAACTGTGCAATAACTTGGACCTGAGTCTGTAATTCTGTACATGTTTTTACCAAATAAATAAAAAATCATCTACAGTGCCGAGCGAGAACCAAACGATATTATAGCACCTTTTTTATTTGATTTGGAAAAGTTACTTATCCTACCCACACGTAAAGTTCATTTTGCGCTTTAATATTTCTTTTACATCAGTCATTCTGAAATGCAACTTACGAGTATTTTAACATGAATCGGAAACATGAATTTGAATATGGAATGTATAATATGTGGTAGAGATGACAATCTACAAAGACGAACTTTTTCTAAAACTTGATGTGCGTCCACCGGCGGGTCCCCGAATCAAATGTGTAGCAAGGGTTTTACTTACATGTTGCATTGGGCTAAATTCGTTGCCGTATGGGCATTCCACTATCATGATATGGCCGCTATAACATTTATAGTACTTAGCACAGTCAGAAGGGTAGGGTAAGGACCAGTCATCATTATAACCACATGGTGGCAAGGGGCCAGGGGTTGTAGTTGGCGTAGTTGACGTTGTTGTTGTTGACAGTGTAGTCGTTGTTGTTGTAGGTGTAGTCGTAGTTGTTGTAGGTGTAGTCGTAGTTGTTGTAGGTGTATTCGTTGTGGTTGTAGGTGTAGTCGTAGTACTAGTTGTTGTCGACGTAGTGCTTGTTGTCGACACTTCACAATCAGTCATAGATCGAGGAAGACAAATCTGTAAAAATATAACGCAAATAAGAATAATAAATGTTTTATTAAAAAATAATAAAAAAAATTGTTACCCCTGATTTAGCATCAAAATAAAAATCTCCGATGCAAGTCAAATGCTGTATTTTGCCAGCGATACACATGTAATAGCGACTGCAGTTCTCTGGGTCAGGTCGCATCCAGATCTGCATATCGCAAGGCGGTAACGGTGGTAAAGGTGGGTCCGTTTTTGTATCATCTGCTGCATCCATTGTCTCATTGCTTCCAACTCGTATATTGAGAGTTAATGGCGTACCGTCGGGAACTGTTGCTGGCGTACAATTGGACTTAGATCCGGGTAGGCAAATCTGCAATAGTAAGGTCAGAAGACATTGCGTATTGTTACAGATAATAGAGTTTCATACAGATAATTATGTGTCAGAAAAGATTTTCTAATATGTATACTGTTTACGTATGTGTACTTTTTGGGTGAACAAAAATCATGGAACTCGTGTCATTGTCACCGAGCGCTTTCCATGAGCTTATACTCGTATATGTATAAAAGAACAGTTATTCGGTCGTCTGTCGGCTGTCTTTATGACTGCAATTTTTTTTTAAAGTAAATGGTTAATAGTTTATGTGTGCGTATGTGTGCTTTGTATGTATTGTGAAATAGCGGAGTTTATTATACGTTTAGATCGAAATAATGTAAGGGTGATAACTGTTATTTTTATAATTATAATAATTATTTATTTATTCAATACAACTAGATCCAGTTACAAAAATATTTACAATTCTAGATGTTAGTAACAATTTAACTTATTTACTTAAATTCTACTACCAACAGGGTGGTTTTTATAAGGTGCCTCATCATGGGCTTTCAGGAAGCTGTTGCTACTGATCCTCAATCTTGTGAGAAGAGATGAATTCTATCTCCGCACTACAGCTGAGAAGCTATCTACTCTGGCTCGAGCAAACATTGCAGATGCATTGCAATAACGTGGCAGTCGCAACAGCGCAGCGCCCCAAAAGCGTTGTTGTAATGAATACGCAACGCATTTGCGGCACGTTTAGTACAGCTGATCCCCAAAGCGCTCGAGAACAATGATGTACAGTATGCTTTAAAAAGCGTGATCTTGACCGCATCTGTACATCGCGCGAACCTACGAGCCAATGCCCTGCGTTTCCGCTCAATATCAACATCGTCTTTAAGATCGTCAGCAACGACATTTTCAAGGTATTTGAACTAGTGTACCAGACGAATCGGGAGGTAACGTTATTATGTATGGAGCGTAGATCTCAGCACACTGTATACTCAGAACATTGTGTAAAAGTATTTGCAAGCTAGCTGCTGCAGCATTGAAGCTTCTCAAAAGTAATAAGTCGAGTGATGATATATATTATTCGGTGTCCTGAACTGTCTGTGATCATTTCATCAAGCAGCCTTTGAGTGGCTGCAAAAATTCACCTTTGCACTTTTTTTTAACCACTGTAAATACATTCGCAACATCTCGTAAAACTGGCGGCAGTAAAGTCTGACATCGTTGTAGTAAGTTCAAAACATTTGCATTGCGGTTCATGCACAGGAAAGCGACGCGCGTCACTCGTACGCGTGCATAAAGGTACTGTCGGCAAACGGGAACGACGCCGCTGGCGTTCGGCGGTGGCTACACCCGCCGCCTGCGCCGTCTGGCGCGCGCGCCCATTGATATTATTAAGAATAGGTTGTATCCATATTTTGCTGATTTAAAGTCGGAAAAAAAGTATAGAACAATTAATGGAAATGTGTAATACTGAACCACAAAAAAAAAAAATATATGTACTGGTTAAAAACTTTTCCTGTATTAACTTATCCCGCTGGTTTCAATTCTCTCTAACTCTAATCCTAACCTAACTTTTAAGGGCCTGCGCCGTCTACCTGTAAAGCCATTACACTGCCTGTTTACCAATTAGCTTGTTCACCTGATTTTATATCGAGAGACTTAATATATTTATTTAAAACCGAACAAATTTACACTCGACAAAAATTCTGAAATTTTCGCAGTCAGTTTTTTCTTCTAAACCAGTCACAGATTAACAATTTACAACACGCCATGGCGCCACCTTATTTGCGGAAAAACCATGGAACTAAAACTCTCAACATTTTCGCAATGAAGATGGTCCACACTCCACAGATAATAGTATATTTACTGACTGTTTGAGTTTGTCTATGTCACATGAAGAAAATTAAAAACTAATTACTTTCACTCCCTAGAGACTAAAGTGGTCAATTTAGTCCCGCTTCGTAGGGCTATATTGGCGTACTTTTAGAGCATGAGAAGTGAAAAATACTTTTTATCCGTGTACGTAGGTAGTAAGGTACGTAAAGTCCCTTTAAAATGCGAGTAAAACCGCACACTACAACTAGCAAACAAAATAAACACTCACACTTTCATGAATATCGAAGACCTGTCCATCCGGGCACACCCCGACAGTAGGGACTCCTCGCTTGCAATAAACATATTTTTCGCAGTCAGTCTCATGTGGGTAGGCGCTCTTGTGACGGTGTTGGCACGGGTTAGCGAGAGCAGAGATAGAGTATACCAGCAGAATTAATATTAGACGGGAATCTGTAAATACGAAATATAATCTACACTGTTGTATCCGTAAAACAATCAAGTCGAACGTCAGCTACATAGGGTGGGGAGAGGTTTTAAATCAAAATATTTTATTTCATATAAACCTACATGGGCACTTATGAAACGTCAGAAGCTAGGTGCACGGTTCCAATTGGTCGTTTCCTATGGAGAAGACCCGGCAAGAAACTCCACAGTTACTTTTTTTTAATATTTGGCTTTTACAATATTTTCAAATAACGTTGTTAATAGATATGGGCATATCAACAAGTACCAGGTACTTAACAAAATAGAAAATTCTCAACAAATCTAGTCTACTAGGCCTACAACGTTCTCACATTCACAAAATAGAAAAGAATATCTATTTGCAAAAGATTTTATCCCTTAATTGGTCGCGTGGGGCATAACACACCCCAGTGCATCTTTAAGGATTCGAAATCTTAAAATTTTGAATTTAACGCGTTGATAAAGATAAAGATAAATATAATTTATTTGTCAAAAATGCGTATATATAAACTGACTAATCAGACAAGCAAGGTATTGAACTAATAGATGTTGTGTGCGTCCATGTTTTGCCAATAACGGCGTACAAATTTTGTAGGTATAGAAAATTACATTTAATTGCATTTGACATATATAGTCATTCTAAATTTCATTACAAAATACAAAACAAATAATATAAGTAATAATTGACGATGATAATGGTTACTGATGTTCCCGATATATTCATAAAAACGCATGACCTTTATGATCTAGTAGCATGACTGTAGCACTTGGTTGTGTGTAATTTTGTCAGGACAGTTGGGCTGTATAACACCCCACGCGACTGTTTATGTGGTTTAAATTTCGGGTGAGTGGATATTTGTTTGTTGTGTTTTTATGCAATGTGGAATATATAAAAATAAAAACCTATTTAAATGACATGATTGCCATTACAACTACAGTAACAAATCCGAATAAATATCATGTCCACAAAAGCCACTAATAAAGAAATGAAATTAGAATAATTGTTGGTATATAATTTCAAAGGCTGCCACGTTAAGTCAAACTCAAATAATTTATTTCAATTAAACCATTTACAGGCACTTTTGAATTGTCTAGGAGTCAGTCAGTAAGAAAAATGAAGCTACCCACTAGGGTAGCTTCATTTAGCCCAACTAAATGCCAACAAAAATGCTACTAAGCATTTTTGTTGGCATTTAGTTGGGCCACTTACAGAGGTAAGTGGCCCAACTAAATGCCAACAAAAAATGCTACTAGGGTACCTACATACCCATTCCAAAGCGTAGTAGGTACCTATGGAGAAGAACGGGCAAGAAAATCCATGGACACTCTTTTAAATTAAATTGTTACAAAAATTTTAGTTACATCTAGTACATCGAGTAGTTAGTAATAAAATACACTACAACACACTTCAACTTTCACTATTCTAAGAAGGTATAAAATTAGCACTTACCTACGTAAAACATAATTTAAGAACATTAATAGCAAGATAAAAATATATTCTTACCCATTTTGGAAGTACCCGCTTGCCGCTCACAAAACAATGTACAATGTGCACACAAAGAAAAGTACTGCCGACCTATAGTAGTTATAAATAATGACCATAGAAATCGATTAAACAGAAAATTATTAGAAATGCGTAAAATCTTTATTTTATGATGTAAAATGGATCAATTAGGACGTAATTTTAGTAATCTTAATTGGAATAAAGTAGTAGCTACCTAGGTACTTTGTTTTCTTAAAATAAACGGTACCTATCTTATACCTATGTAGCAAAAATCCCGTCTCGAAGAATCGAGCGTTGATTATTACCATGCTCGCGTTCGTGTTGCGTGAAGATGATTATAAAATTTATTTTTATTGAAAGGAACAGCAAACTGTTACATATCTTGACAAATAATTTAACAAAAACAATTTTTATAGTATTAATATACTCATATAAAGATTACATAAATAAAATATGATCCTATTAAGTTTTCTGATTTGCTAAAGGTTTTTATATAAAGAGGAGTGGGTGAGGCTTTGAGTCCTCATAATAGACAATTAAAGATGTCAGTATTTTCAAAAGTACTAGTTTATGAGTCAACCATACGGCGGACAGGTCTGGTGAGCGCTGGCCAGAATTAGTTTGGCAAGAGTTCGCTGCAAAAAGAGTAGGTACCTACACATATCTGTCGTCTGTGAATGGTTCTAGGTACAGCGTAACAAATCATGTTATTTCGATTTATACAATTAAATTTGTTTCTGACTTTATATAAAACTAGCTTTACCCGGCCCGGCTTCGTACTATCTATCCTCTACCCTACTTACCTTACCTACCTTACCGTTCCTTCCTAAATAAAATAAATTAAAAAAACCATGCCCTATCTACCCTTCCTACTTACTCTATCTACCCTACCCTTCCTTTCCTGCCGCGCTAGCGAAGAATACAATAACTCGATTCTGCCGCTTCCGAGAATTTTATTTTAGATTAATGAATTTTTATGACGTTTTAGTTATTGCATTCTTGCTTTCTGAAAAAACGAGTTCCTGAAGGATTCATAAAAAGTTACAGAGTTAATAGATTTCGATTCGCTGATTCCGAATTTTCGAAATAACTCAAAATCGTCCAAAATCGAGTTATTGTATTCTTCGTTAGCGCGGCAGTATCTATATACCTACCTATCTTACCCTACCTACCCTACCCTACCCTACCTACCTACCTACTCTACCCTACCCTACTCTACCGACCTACCTATACTCTACCCTCAATACTTAATCATTTATTGCATTCCACAATGTATATGCTTAGCTGGTAAGTAAACATTTGTTGTAACAATCGTGGACCCTTTCGGGCACAGCAAAGGAAAAATTTGTAGGAAGAGGACTTATTTATACATGCAAACTAACTTATTCTAAGTAAAAATTAAGGTTTATTAACCCTAGTCTACCCTACCTACCTATCTACCTACCCTACCCTACCCTACCTACCTAAAACCTTCCCTGAACCTTCCTTTCATTAATTATTAAAGTACTAATATCGCTATTAAAAAATAGGGGTTGGTGGTAGAAGGGTGAAAATTTAGGGTTGTATGTATTCTTTAATGCCGAATCATAAAAATAAAAAAAATACAAAAATAAAAAATTGGGGTGGACCACCCTTATCATTTAGGGGTATGAAAAATAGTTTACGTCCTATTCTCAGACCTACTAAATATAAACACAAAATTTCATAAGAATTGGTCAAGCCGTTTCGGAAGAGTTTTGTTACAAACACTGTGACACGAGAATTTTTTAGATAAGAGACAATTGCTTCAAGGTATTTTCTTCGAGAGCTAAGGGGCAGGAGCTTGTACTTGCTGAGTAAATGAGAGTAATGGCTCATTTACATTAGGCCGTTTTGACCGATTCGGTTGCAACCCGTATTCGGCCAGTGTAAACAGGTTTTCGGTTAGCCGTATACGACCACAGCCCATATTCGGTCACCGACTAGTGTAAACAGGTTTTCGGTTAGCTGTATTCGGCCGCAGACCATTTTCGGTGACTGAACACGGCTGCTTGTTGAAATGTGCCACTTATTGTTTAATCCATAGACTACATAATATCTATGAGATAGACTGGCAACTCAACGTTTGACAGAATAGGAACACAATATGATATAATGTCGTAACACAATTTGTCTGTCCATGGAGATGCTTTCAACACGAGTATACACAGTTCGGCTGAATGCGGTCGCCGAATCCGGTAAACCGACCCACGTCCAACCCACGGTAGAAACGTAAGCGCTTGCCGAATTCGGTGAACCAACCTAATGTAAACAATCCAATTCGGTTAACCGATTCCTTTCAACCGAAAGCGGTAGCAGTATACGGTGGCCGACCTAATGTAAACGCGCCATTAAGCGGGTAACGTTTGCTTTCAAAGAATGAAGAAGAAAAGCTATTTGGATATTTTGTGATTATATGAGCGAGCGTTACTAAAAAGTAAAACGATATCTGCGTATGTCGCATTGGTCACGCCATTGTGGTCAATACGGGCTTGTGATACAGTGAATACCGCGGCGTTACATAACATCACGCCTGTTGTCACTGGAGGCGTTGGCAGAGGTGGCTAGTGCATCCACGTTTCCATAGATAAGTTAGTGCCATGTATTTGGGGCATACCTACCCTAGTAGCATTTTTTGTTGGCATTTAGTTGGGCCACATACCTCTGGTTAATTGGCAAATGCATACAATTGGCGGACAGTTTGCGGGCTGGGCCCAAAACTGATGGCCTACGTGGATTTGCCTACGAAGGCCCAACTTACGATGGGGCCAACGTACATTGCCCTACGAAGGCCCGACGAAAACGTGTTGTTGGTAGGCCCAACGACACATAATACATTTAGGCAAGCGGTTGTATGTTGGTTGGTTCTATGGCTGGTTTCAGAGCGACGCGTCTCGCCAGCGCCGGCCGTACGCGCGTCGCTGTAAATGAACCTTATCGGCTTCAAAATAAGGTTGGTTTTAGCGATGTGTTTTGAAAAACCAACCATATTTTGAAGCCGATAAGGTTCATGTGCAGCGACGATTTTTACACGTTTTGTAACACACATGCAATACGAGACGAGATATTTTTACGAGATGTTTTTTTAAAGGAGTGGCGCTAGTGGCTCTTTTGCACCCAACATTTTGTGTGCTTACGTTATGGTAATAAAGAATTTACAAAATCTGATCAGCGCATATTCTCGCCTTCAAAATGCGCAGATTAGATTTTTCTAGTTACCTCCCTAGTAGCATTTTTGTTGGCGTTTGGTTGGGCCACATACCTCTGAAGGTAGCCCAACTAAATGCCAACGGAAAATGCTACTAGGGTTTTCATTTTCTTCATTCGGAGTTCACATGTCTAATGTAATAAGCGGTTTGTTTCATAATAACAATGCATGGTATATATGTAAAAATTAGATTTTTTAATGCCAAGACTTCAATAAAGCAACACCACAGATGACTAAATAGTTACTACGTAACAGATACTTCACTCAGTAGAAAATTTCCAATACCTACTGCTATAATAGCCTACTCTGTCGCGTCAGCAACCGCTGCATGCTAACATGTGCCTAAATGCTCAAGCGTACAGTTGTGATTGCTTCGCACCGCGCGATCCCACAGCAATCGCAGGGCTGCCTCTTCCATAAAATCAATTAACATAACCTTTTGTGTCTATGTTATTGAGAACTGTGAATATGTTCTGGACTATAGGTGGTAGTTTTAAATTATATCGTTTATAAAATATATTTTTTTATAAATTGGTGCTGATTGTGCAATACATCTAGATAAAACAAATAGAGGTCAGTGTGTAGGTAAAATAAAAATAAATCTTTAAAAGTTACATGTGGGCACAGCACATAACGCACCAGACGGCATCGTAGGTACGCGTACGAACGAATGGAACGATTAAAATTGAACAACGTGCGTGCGCTTCGCTTGCGAAAACCGCAATGAATTTGGTCCGCAAACGGCCCGAGACCGCTCGGTCGGGCGGTAGGTAATTATAGCGCGCAAGTACATGGAGTGACGGAGACCTGGCAACATGCAGCGTGTTTTTTTTTACACTTGGTTACCACGTGGTACAAAAACACTACTTATATCACTTTTAAGAGGACAAAAAAAAAAACAACATTTTTCAAACAAATTTATTAAATCAATCATCGTCATCATCTTCATCATCACTTTGACCCTTCGCCAGCTTAGTCTCTAACTCCTTAGCGGGGTTGAACATACCGTTAGTTTGAGTGTTGCAGATAAAGCAACGTGTTGATTTCTTGTAGTTTTCTAAGGCACACTTTTCGCAGAAGTAGTGTTTGCATCTGAGGATAAGAGAAAAAGTTTGAATTACTATGGTGAGGTTCTGTATATAGAGGTATAAACAGGGTGGAACAGGGTGTAAATTTCACACACTTCTATACTGGAAAAAAATTTAAGCAGTGCGCAATTATTATTTTTTGGTGGTTCAGTATCAATAATAGACCACATTTCCATTATTTGTTCCATACTTTTTTTATTTTCCGACTCAGCATAATATGGACACAATCTATTCGTAATAATATCAAAGGGCGCGTGCGTCGGTGGGCGTCGCCGTCGGCGGGTTGCGAACGATAACCTAGGTTCCTAATACTGCGTTCCGCTTCACTGACCGTGCCGACGCGGCGCGCGGCGAGTTGCCATTAAACCAGTTAAAAAAAAAAAAAAACATCTTTCGTTATCGATAACTTAATTGGTTTGTACTAAGACAATCATGTCAAAATAAGAAATACGTGTTTAATAAAACTCGTTTAAGTTTAATTTTTCAAAGTTTGCGCACTGGTGATAAAAGGGAGATCCTTCGACCAGACGGGTGTCATGTCGGGTGGGCCCAACGATTGCCGTCGGGATGTTGTATACAGTAGTTGGGGTCCCCGCTGCCAGTGGCCCCCTCCGCCTCCTACCGCTCCAGCGGCCAGCCGTGCGCGTAGCGCAGCGAGAGTACTAGCATCATCATGCAGACATTACCAATCTTAGCATTCTTACAAAATCAACTCTCGGTTGCTACAAACATTACCCTCCTTATGGACTTCGTCGCAGTCAAATAAAAATACACAAGAGTTTAAAAATTCTACCATTTCTACCATACATCGTTTAAAACAACTACCATTCCTACTAAAGCTGCAATGGTACCACAAAACACTACCATTGCTACCTAAAAAAGCTACCATTCAACAAAATCTACTACAATGGCGCCCGCTTAATTGTTCAAAACCTACTATTCCTTCATTCTTAATTTAATCACAGCTGACTCACTTGGTAACGACGGGGCTGGTGAAGCTGTTCCGGCATATGAAGCAGCGGAAGGGCAGCTCATCGTCGCTGTTCACCTCGTAGTCGGAGTCCCCGCCGCCCGCGGCCCCTTCCGCCTCCTCGCGCTCCAACTGCCAGCCGTGCTTATAGTCTGAACGGTCGTGCAAGAATTTGCAGGAGTCTGGAATAATTAAAAGTTTATATTTAGGTGAATCCGCTATGGTATAAAAAAAAGGTTTATTGCAGAAACTTGTACAACGTTTACAGTAGATCTTATATAGGGACCTCCTTTTAAGTAAATGATATACCTGTGCTAGGAGATCCCGCTCTCCAATGACAAAAAATATAAAATGGTATTAGTGGTGTATGTATGGTAGTATGTACGTGAGAGTCAAGTTTACTAAAAACTTTAATTTTTGCAAATATAGTTTTAAAACGCCTAGGCCGCCGCTAGTGTCCTTGTTCCGAATCAATAAGAAAAGGAAAAAAAATCCATCTTTTTACAAATAAATTAAAAATCCTATTGATAAGTAAATGCTATTACAGTGTTAACGAATATTTAAATGATAAATCCCTTAAATGCAATTAAAATACAAATGTTTTATTTTTATTATTATTTTAAATTATGTTAGATTATAAGTCGTCTTCTCTACTTCCTGTTTCTTTTGCTGTGCCCGACCGGGTCCACGATTGTTTCTTAATTTATGTTTACCACCTAAGCTTATACATTGTGGAATGCAATAAAGATTTGAGTATTGAGTATTTATTAATTAAATTAGATTTTCTCCTGTCTGCCACACGCAGAAACAAAACTGTGAAGACATTTGACATCCACCAACTCGCACTTTGTCCGCGTGGTGGATTACGGCCTACTTTTTCTCACAGAAAGAGGCCCGAGTCCCAGCAGTGGGAACATTTTAGGTTGGTTATTAGGGTGGTCCTAATTCCAAGGAAAAAAAAAAAAAACTTTAATTTCACGGGGCACCACATAGTTTGATTATACAGGAAAAAATTTAACGAGTGCGCAAATTTTTTTTAGTGGATCAGTATCAGTTATAGAATATATATTACACCCGCGATTAACCAAAAAACTTCTCAGCCTAAGTAGAAATAACCTTAGAATAATAATAGGTACAATTACGGGTCATAATCTCCTTAACATGCATCTTTTTAACATAGGCGTCACAGACAGCCGCCTTTGCAGGGGCTGCCTTGACGCCGAGGAATCAGCCGCCCACGTCATCCTGGAATGCGAGGCCGTGGCTCCACAACGTGAAGATATCCTCGGAACAGTGAGGTCGCTCCATGAAGCCTGTGAAGCTCCCAGGAAGCTTCTGTGCTTTTGGGCGGAGCTAGGCTGGCTCTGTTAGCCAAAATCCCCACGCAAAACGGACCAAATGGGAGTCTAAGTGCGGAAAAGGGAGCCCCATCATCATCATCATCATCATCAGAATACATTTCCATTATTATTTCTATACTTTTTCTTTAATAAAAATAAAAAAAATGCGATTAATAACCTGCTTAAATACCTACGTCGGCGAATTGCGCGGGCATACAGCTGACAGGTACCTACTAGTGCGTTCCGCTTCACTGCAAACGTCGTCGCGCGGCGTGTATCCAATAAACTAGTTTCAAAATAAACATCTTTCGTTAACGATAACTTATTTTTTTGTACTAAGACGTATCAAAATAAGAAATAGGTGGTTAATAAAACTCGTTTAAGTTTAATTTGCCTAAATTTGCGGACAGGTTATTTTTTTTTTCCTGTATACCATAAGAAACTATTTTAGTTTTTCTTTTTTTTTTATAATTTCTTTTAAGGGTTGCTACTAAGTTTTGAATTTTAAAATAATAAAAACTCAAAATACCTAGATCTGTTGATTTCTTTTATTCATGAGTCAGGACATAAAAAATACAAAATAATTGTTGTTGTTACCTATAAATTAAAATGACCTCAATTTTTTTTTTAAATTGAGATGATTGTTGTTGATCTCATAGCATGTACAATTCCTTTTTCTTTTTTCATATTTTCTTTTTTTATTTTATCACATTTTAAATTAAATTAAATTATATTAATTTTCTTTAGTTGTTTGCTGCACAGGACGACGTCATTACATCAACGCCGGCTGTCGCTGGAAACCAGCGCTGGGGCTCTGTCTTGCATAGGGTCGCAGCATAATGCTGACCGATAGCCGTTTTGCGTGGATGTGACGCATTTTTCCGCCATAGTTTTCATTTTTTTTTTTGTGTTTTCATAGTTTTCATAATTTTTTTTTGTGTTTGTTCTTTATTGCGTCATGTTTACCGCAAATAAACGTTTTTTCTTTCTTTCTTCTTTCTTTATGGTAAATAAATAGTGTATAAATATTTGAATAATTTATCGTTAAGATATAAGGGTTGACTTGTTAGTATTAGGGTACTTTTTCCTGTACTCTTTCACCAACAAAAGCAAATATTGGTTTTGTTTTTCATTGGTTGTAATCAATTTATTATATTCCTCAATTAAAGCTTAAATGAAACATTTGTGAAACCATCATTTAAGCGGCCGTACAATGCTTTTTGTTAAAATTTTACACCTCTAAATCGTTTCATTTATATGTAATCGAATGACAAAGTGCCGTGGTGATAATTCAAAAGTCGAAAAACAAGGACCACCCTACTGATTATGTCGGGTGACTAGTGCTTATGACACATTAAAAAAAAGTATTACTATTAAATTGATACTGACCTCCAAACCCACAGAACCCGGTCTCCTTATAATCCTTACAAATGTCTGGCTGGTAGTCCCATCTGACAGTGGCTCTGAGATTGGCCGGGGCTCTGATAGGGCCCTTACGTACGAGGCCAGAGCTCGCGTTACCGGCCGCCGTGTCGCGTTTCTTGTAGTATTGGGCGTAGTTGTTCATGCCGCGATATACCTGGAATGTTGCAAATAAATCATTATTACAACTGTACTAGTTTAAAATCATGTTTTATTACTGTGGCATACATATTTTACATATTGCGCATTGCTCGCAGAACAGATGGCCTTTGGGGCCGAAAGGTTCTGGAGTGGCGGCCGCGTACCGGAAGACGTAGCGTTGGAAGGCCTCTCACAAGGTAGACCGATGACCTTTTGAAGGCCGAAGGAATCAGAAGTCTGCTGGATGCGGGAAGCACAGAACCGGTCGAAATGACGGTGCATGGGGGAGGCCTATGTCCAGCAGTGGACGTCTTTCGGCTGAAATGATGATGATGATGACATATTTTACTTAGGGCTGATTTTTGAAATGCTTTATATCCTTATTCAAGGAATAATTCTGCTCGTGTTTTGTTCAGTGAAATCTTCAAAAGAGTAGTTGACACTTCCTGTGACCCAAGGGCTGTCTTTTAGGCTTCTGCCTCGAACCTTGCGGGCAGCAGAGCGGATGCGGCGGCGGCGCGGGCAACGCAGACCCGTTCTCGAAACCAGCGGGCAGATCGCGCGGCACTTATAGCGTCGTAGTGTTGTGTTCGTGGTTGTGTCGTCGAGATATTTGTTTTTATTCGCGAACGAAATGTCTGAACAACGGCGATAACATCTTTTTGATTCAAATTTATTCGTAACGTCAAAAAAATAAATTGCACAACACTGCAATGCAGACGCCCGGGCGGTCACCGCTTGACTGGAATGCACCGCTCGTTGTCCGCCCCCGCACCGCTGTTTTCGAGGGCCGTTCCATTTGATTTTACGCATTAGGTCCTGCCGCTCCCGCGCCGCCGCCGCCGCCGCCGCCTCGCTGCCCGCAAGATTCGAGGCAGAGGCCTTACCTTGGCCAGAGGCTATGCATTGCCAATGGCAATGCATAGCCTCTGGCCAAGGTAAGGCCAAGACTGGCAGCATTGCCACATTGTATGGCAATTTGCCATACAATGTGGCAATGCTGCTAGTCTCTTGGGCACATTACCTAGGGCTTTCATCCCGGGAATCTCGGTCTCGAAAATTTCGAGAGTCTCGACGATTTTTTTGTATTTTCGAGACTCGGGACTGATACTTTCAGTCTCGGGAATAACGAGACTTTTGAGACTTGTCCAATGGCTTAGGGAAATACCAAAACCCTTGTAATAATTACTATCTATCGCTCCCACTAGCGTAGAAGCAGAGAGAGCTTCTTCTAACGCAGGTTAGGTACCTTTATTATAAATAAATTCAGGTTCTCTCTGATGCGCTTTGTTTCTTACGTACCCACTATAAAAATATAAAACTCTCATAAATAGTTTTTGGTTTTATAATGAGTTTGTAACTGCTATGTGTAATAAAGTACTTGATTGTAATATCTTTTTATGACTGCTAAAAGCTTAGCCTATAAGTAGGAAACCTACTTTTACAATAGTCTCGGAAGTCTCGTTATTCCCGGGAATTTCGAGACCGCACCGAGTCTCGATTATTTTTTCCCGGGACTCAGAAATGCAGCGAGACTGAAAGCCCTAATTACCAGTCAACAGCGATGTGGACGAATTTTTCGACAGCATATTTTAATTTAGTTTGGGTTATTATATATTGTGGTTAGATGTTATAATATTTATCCATATAATTGGTTGTATAGTTGGATAATATTCTAAGTACTGTTTATGTTATTTATGTGCCTACGTTTATGTGCTTATGTACAATTCATTAAACCCGCCTTGGTTTCCATCCGAAGTTTTATGAGTTTACTGTACACATGTCTGTAAAATAACTATCAATACCTACTAAGGAAACATCAATTCATAAGAACAATAAAAATATAAAAAACAAGTATACCTTATCATCAGCTTGCCCAGACAACTCCTCATTAATCTTCTGAGCCTTCTCAAAGATGGCCTGTGCGTCTCTGTCTCTTTCTGTGTCCATCTCGTATGTTGCTGTCGCATTCTCTCTTTGTTGTTGTACTGATAGTGTTGTTCGTTGCTTGGCCTGGAATAAGACAATAAGACATCGATTATTTATCATTTATCATTTCCCTCGTCCCAACATGTCGCATCGCATCGCCCGCCCGCGCTGTTAGGTACTTGTTTTTCTTTTTGCTCGGTTCTTAAGGGTCCTAGCGTGGTGTTAAATAGTTTAAAGCCTTCCTCAAGAATTGGGCTATCAAATGCAAAAATATTTTTTCAAATCCGACTGGTAGTTCCAGAGATTAGTGCGTTGATTAGATTATAATTATATCTATATTATATATCTGTTATTTTTATTTTATTTCTTCAGGATAACAAACAATTGCGCAATAATGCTTAATATTTAGGTACAGATATTTTATAAAACACTTAAGTAATCACGCAACCAGCATCGTTATCCACAAATTAATCCAACAGTAAAAATAGTTTGAGCAACTTACAAGCAAACTTAGCAAACAATTTGTCTATCATAGATCAACTATTGTGTCTTGTAAAAAACCGTCTGACAAACTAGACGTGTGTATATAACAACAAAAAACTAATAGGATTTTTTATAAACACTATTTTTAAACTGTGCAAGTGACAATGCAAATATATCAATATCAGCAAAACCATTGTTGTAACGTTGTTATATATCTGTAAGTTTATGTATACAGCGAATCTGTTGTTTTTTTAATTGTGGTAAACAAATTCATAATTTAAATAATTATTTACATGGAAATTTTGATTTGAACACCATTTCCTATTTAGTTAAGTATCTAGTACTCGTTCAAAGGCCTACACTGTCCTCCCATACTAACAATGTAATTTGAAACATTGTAAAAGACTACTATTTTTAAACGACTAGCTTCTGATTTTTTAATAGAGCCCATGGTTTATGTGAAATAAAATATTTTGAAGTAAAGAGAATTGAATATTGCCTTTTTTAAGGGTTCCAACCCTTAAAAGGTACAACAAGGAAACCTTATAGTTTCGCCAGGTCTGCCTGTCCGTCCACAGCTTAGCTCAGAGACTGAGTAGATACTAGAAAGCTGTAATTGGGCGGGGGTATACATATTATTCATGCCGGCAACGTGAAAATTAAAATCTTGAGAAAAAAAAAAAAACATATATCGCATCCCCCGTGCAACACTGTCACTTATGCAAAAAGTAACTTTTTCAGGAAAAGTATTTTAAACTTAAGTATCCTATCTTATACATAGTTGATGGCACTTCCTGATTAAGGGAAGATGAATAGGTTATATCCTGACGTGTTCTTTTAAGTTTATAATAAAATACATGAAACCAAATAATTAAAATTAATACACTTCTCCTGAAGCATAAGTATTTTATAGTTTGCATAAGTGACAGTGTTGCACTGGGGCTGCGATATACATATATTTGGGTGCTTGCCCTTGCACTTAAAGTGGGCATATTTTTATTTCTCGGCTATCTCCTGGTGTTGGTGTCGTTGGATAGGCCGTAAATTTTTCGATTCAGGGATCTGTTTGTATAATATTATCCTTAAAAATGCTAAGTTAGGATCAAGTATCCACCCACCGCTGGCTAAATACAAGTATTGGATATGTAAAAAAAATTACAGCAATAATATATATAATGAAGTTAAAAGGAAAACTATCACAGAAAAGTAATAAGATAACGAGTAATAGTCAACCAACTTCGTTTGTAGTTGGATTGTATGGGAGAACATATATTTCAACTACAATATTTATGTTTGCTCTTGAGATAAATTGGTCGGAACCCTTCATTGTGAGTGGTCCGACACACACTTGGTCAGTTTTTTCTTTATTCTATTACTGCTTGTTATTTGTACTTACTTTCTCCTCATCACTACTATCGCTTCCTCCAACATCTATCTCAGGTTTACTCTTCTTAGGACCAGCAGTTCTCTGTATGTTGGGGTTCTCCTTTTGAGGCCGCTTCGTCGGCTGCACTACGGTCTGCTCATCTGAATCTGAGCTGTTTATCTCTGTAATGTATTTGTTGAATTTAAATATTTATCCATGCATTTCGCATTTATGGAATTAGTGACATAGTTAATTACAAGGGCTGTGTAAAATAGAAGACTGTAATATGCCTATTTTAATTTAATTCTTGGAGCATGTTATTAGTCCTGTGTGTATGTTTGAGGGTTTGTTTTCTGCACTTTGTCCTTCAGATGGACCATTGTGCGTGGGCCATGCCTTCCGTCGGTGATTATTCCAACCAGTCCACGTCCATCCAGAAGTTGATCACGCCTCCTGCTCTGTTCAGAACATAGGTGAAAGATCTAGGTGCCCCGAGGGTTTCCGTTCTAGATTTTAAGAAAACCCTGTTTAATTATGAAGTAATATTGACATTTTAGCTCTGAAAACGGTGAAGGATTATATCGTGAGGAAACCGGCACGTCCGAGAAGTGAATTAATCTTCATCAAGTTGGACATTTCTTTATTGAAAGGGTCACCAACATAACCTCAAAAGTTTTAATCTGTTTTACGTATATTTCACCAACTGTCTTAATAATTACGCACTACATCTTGTAAATTACCTTCAGAGCTAGACGTTTTCCGTTTCCTACCGCCTCTATTCTTGAGATTACGCTTTTTAAACGTAGAAGGAACTTCAACCTCTGCGTCCGACATTTTAGTTTCTTAAACTTGTTTTACACACTAATCACTTACTATAAACTGTTTTACACTTATTTTAATTCTTTTAAAAGCTACATTATTGTTTTATAACTTTATGAGATGTTAAATGAGAAATAATAATATTTGTATGACGCTAGCTTGTTTACAATGAATGATGAATTTTATTGACATAAGCAGTGTTGCAAAAGTCAAAAATAAAAAAACGGTAGATTTTCCAGCCAAAAATCGGGAGAAATCGGGAGGTTTTAAAAAAATAAAATAAATGTATTTTGCGCTCTAATTACTTTATTAAAAAGAAACATACATAGGTACATTTTAAGATTTTTAGGTTCAGTGATCCTCATACCATTTCTTGGTAGAAATTTATTCGAAAATTTTATTTTCTATATTAAAATTATAACAAGTTTGGTTGTTTTCTGTTATAACTCGTTTGGTGTGTAGGAGACCTATTATCGATTCCGTGGATAGTTTGTTGCGTTGTTTAGTTTTCATTAAATTTATTGAAGAGAAAATTCTTTCCACGTTGGCAGATGAGTGTGGCAAACATAGTATTTTAAAAACAAAAGAACAAATGTTTTCAAATATGAGTGTACCATCACCATACTTCATGCTGCCAATGCTCGCCCAAAATTCTTCAGTTTTTTCACTAAACGACGCAATTTCTTTCGTGTTCCGAAGCAATCGCCATTCTGTGTCAATACTTTGATAATTATTGTTGTCTATTAAATTTGGGAATTGTCTACATATTGGTACTATTGATGACAGATCACCTTTTTTTACATTTTCCGGAGAGAAAGCTCCCAAATCTTTTAAAGGGTTATTGCTAATTGGGAACCTTTGTATGATTTGATCACAAGCTTCAATAAAGAATTGAATGCATCTCGTTTGGAATAAGTGGATTTGTTCAGAAGTCAATCTTTTATCTGTAAGCAAAGTATTAATGGCATTTGCTCCGTAATATACATCTTCTATAAGTAGAAAATTACGTGGGTTTTTATAATCAATGCTTTCGAGATTGTTTTTTTCTAAATATTCTTTTTTCAGAAAACAATCAAACAAAGTTCTTAAACTAACACAAACTTGGGAATACAAAACGTGTACTCTTGCTGATTCAGATTGCATTTCTCGATTTAATTTATTGAAAATAGGTAAAACAAAGTCTAAAAATTGAAGAAAGAGTAACGTTAATGGATCGTTTAATTTGTGTAATATATTTGTAGCTGTTGCAATATCGTCATTTAGCGACGCATCAATGAAATATAATTTCAAAGCTTGATATTGCTCCAAAATTCTTGATATAGCTGCGTGTACTGACAGCCACCTCGTCTGACAAGGATGTAATAATTTATGTATTTTTAAATTACAAAATAATTGAAATTCTTTAAATTCAGCTGATCTTTTGGGACTAGAAGAAAAATAATTGTATATTTCCCTTACAACTTCTTCAATAAACCGAGGTATTTTGTTGCAAGCGTAGGACGCACACAAATGGAATGAATGACATATACATTTCATTATAAATAAATGTTGTACATCAGCTTTTAGTAACGTCATTACTGAATGATTACGTCCCATCATAACACTTGCACCATCAGAAGCAAAACCTATGAGATTTTGTCGAAATGGAACGCCATGTTGTTCAAAAAAGTCTACAATGCTTTTATGTAACGTAGTTGCGTCTGCAGTCACAACAGGGATAAGCCCAAAAAAATAATCTCCTCCATGATTTTTTTTTGACATATCTAACGACGAGACAAAGATGTTTGGTGGTACTCCTATCGGTGGACTCGTCAATTATAAGTGAGAACTTAACCTGTCGTAGATCTTCGCAGAGAGTATGAAAGCTTTCTTGTCCGATTACGTTATTTACGACAGCTTGAATCCTGGGGCGAGAACACTTCATATTTTCAGCTACTTTTGAATCTGGACAAATCTTCTGTATTAACTTGCCTAGATGGTCAGTTATCGCACATGGCAAGTTGTGTTCAGCGACAAAGCCGGCAATCCGAATTTCACCTGAAACAATTAAATAATGCAATGAGATGAAATAGTTTAAATGTTTTTGTTTAAAAACAACTTGCAAATCTATACCAAGTATATATGTAGTCAAAAACACTTCTATCCATTAAACATAGACCTGATAAAAATTGACAGAGTTGAACAATTTTTTTTAAATTAAGTATGTACATTGTCATAATAATAT
Source organism: Dryobota labecula (assembly GCA_947523025.1). Lineage (NCBI taxonomy): Eukaryota > Metazoa > Arthropoda > Insecta > Lepidoptera > Noctuidae > Dryobota > Dryobota labecula. The sequence goes on from OX383310.1 coordinate 11,562,797, forward strand.
ATTTTGTTATTTACCTTCCCTCACTTGATGTTTAAATTGGATCACTTCTCGATTCACAAAATTGGTCATCTTAGGTTGATCCGCAATGCATTTTATACTTTTGATGTGAAGTTGGGAAGCGGCATGTCTTTTAACAGCGTCGAAGCCAGAAGAAATATTAATATCTTTATTACAACTTTTGCAATGTGCGTAGTTTTTTTCTTTCAAACTTTTTTTAAGCCAATTAGAGCATTCTGGTCGTGATTCCCATTCCACTTTATAATTTTGGGCATATTTTTTACGTTTAGCTCCAGTACTAGTGCTTGGGGTATTCGTATTTCCATCGCTATCGGACATTGTAAATAAATGGAAGGTAAAGCACAACAAAACCAGTACACTTGCGAACGGACGAAACGATAATAAAGTGTAAAAAAACATCTCAGTTCATTCACCAAACAACTCGAACTTAAACATTTATTTTTAGGGAATTTCCCCCATACACTCACCAAACAATAATGAACCTTATTTCAAAGGCATTTCGATCTTATATATTTTATGTATACTGCGGTATTGAAAGAACTTCTCGCAAGAAGTTTTGGGGAATCCCATTGAATTGTTTTAGTGTTACCAGGTAAATTTTAGTGTTGTCGGCTTAATAATATTTTTGCCACCATAATAATAAAAAAAAAAAACAAAAAAAGCAAAACTGAAATTCGGGAGATTTGGTCGTGAAATCGGGATATCGGGAGGGAAGAGCCGAAATCAGTAGATCTCCGGAAAAATCGGGAACTTTTGCAACACTGGACATAAGTCAGCGTAAGTGACGTTTAACGGTTTAACGTAAACACCAATTGACGTTTTAGCCGTTCGGATACTTTAACGAGAGATAATACATTTCTGATAATGTTTGTGTTCTCTAAGGAATGTTTGGACAACTTGGTTTAGCTTGTATTATAAAATCGTGAATATTGATTAAATTAATCCTTTCAAATCGAACAGCAACGCTGCTTAACTGTAGGTACTAATTGCCCGGAGGAGGTCGTTCACATAGAGCTATTAATAAAAGTATTATTGAATTATACCACAATTTTGTTGCAAAATTACTTTACAGAGTAAGGTACTGCAAATTCGGCTACAACGGCTACAAGGGTCTCATGGTACCTGAATGACATTGACAGGGAGGTATTGTTGTTGATCGTTAACAGTCAACTGTACTGCTAAGGATTTTGATGCGCCATTTCTTCTTTCCAGCTAAAGCACCAGGGAGTGGTGAAGGGCGGGCGTTTTAGGCACGGTTTTAGGGGACTGTCCTATGTCATTTTGACGTTCAGAAAGTGCATTCTCAGCGCAATTTGAATAAAAGACTTTTGATTTTGATGGTAAACCAATGGTAAACATTTGTGAAATTGCCATAGAAAAGGCAAAGAAAAAAAAAAAAAAAAAACGATGCTGTCGTTAGTTCTGATTTTGGCCACGCACCAAAAGATCCTTGTATCGTACTAAATTGTAGTATATTCCACTTATTCGAACAAACTATTTAAAACCGGCCAAGTGAGTGTCGGACCATGTACGATGAAGGGTTCCGTAGTTAGGATGAATTTATCCCAAGAACAAACTCATTGTAGTTAAAAAACATGTTCTCCGATAAATTCTAACTGCAAATGCAAGTTGGTCAATTATTACTCGGCAACTTGTAAAGCCTACTTAGCTGTTATAGCTTTCCCTATAACTTTGTAATATATAGTACTGCCGTGAATTTTTTCACTTAGTCAAAAACAACCATTTAGCTGGCAGGGGAGGAACACTTAACTCTAACAAAAATTAAAACTATGAGGCTTTTGTTGAGTTGCACGAAACCAACATTAGTCTAACGGAGACTTTAAATTCATGCCATCCCTTACATTTTGTATCAAAAAGAAAGTGACAGCACCAATTTAAAGTCTCCGTTAAACTAATGGTGGTTTCATGAAACTCACCCTTAATATTAGGTACTAAAAAATATTGTGGGTTTGTGTAAACCGTTTTTCGATTCAAGGATCCGATCAATCGAAAAATGGTTTACACAAATCCGCAATATTTTTGAACGGCCTATCCAACGATATCCCTCACCATGGGATAGACGAGAAAAAATATAAAAATCATGCCCACTTTACTTGCAAGGGAGGTACCCAACAAATGTTATATTTTTTTCAAGATTACATTCATTTATTTATTTTTATTTATTTATTTATCTTTCCCTTATAACTATCATTATAGGTTCATCACTTAATGCGATAGTGCGGTCTCTTATAATTATATTACCAAAAACTACTAGAATACTAATAATATTATTACTGTTTAAAACACTATAACATAACTACGACACAATAATAAATATAATAAACTACAACAACCAACATTCAGTATTACATAAAATAAATAACAATAACCTTTCAAATTCACTCAAATTACACGTAAATAAATCAACTTTCCCTAGTAGCATTTTTGTTGGCATTTAGTTGGGCCATTTACCTCTATAAGTGGCCCAACTAAATGCCAACAAAAAATGCTACTAGGGTTGATGTGAAGATTGTTAATGGCCCGAATTGCTCGGGTTAGCGGTGTTTTGGCGAGTAAGTTGGTCCTGGCTGCTGGCACGGCCAGCAGTGGCGGGTATTATATATTGTATACATACCCATGCCAAACTACAGCTTTCTAGTACTGATAATATCTGAGCTAACTCGCGAACAGACAGACAGACAGACAGACGAACATGGCAAAACTATAAGGGTTCCGTGTTGACTACGCAACCCTAGAATTAATTTACTGAAACCTGTCTTTCTCTTTAGTCACCATTACGATGCCCCACATGGTTGCGAGATAAACAAGTCATTTAGGTAAGACTTGAAGAGGTGTGTCAGATTATACAGCACTCAACATTATCGCATGTTTTGCAGAAAATAACACATAAAAAGATCACTACCGTCACAACATACCAATCTTATCTGCAATCTGTGAAAAACAAATGAAAAAACAATGTATAACCTATGTAAAAAACTTTATTGAAGTAATCGATCTACCTACTTAATTTTTGTTTGTTATGATCGTTTTATAAGATGTAGGTAGTAACAAAAACCTAAAAGAGTATGCTTAGATGGTTGGGTCACGTTGAGTGGACGTATGGAAGGCGACCAGCAAAAGGTCGGTAAGTGAAAATGCCGGCAGGGGACGCCTTAGCCTAGAAGGACACTGGTACCAATTCCCATGTTCACAAACTAAACTAAATTTAAGTTTAGTGCATCTGTTTCTTTCTATTTCATTATGAAAAGGACAGAAGACAAATTTTAATTTATTCCTGTCAAATTAATCCCTACCTACCCTAAACCTAATATAGTGACCTTATTGGTGATGTTCTTCAGGAAGGTCTGCTTAGAAATTACTCGAAATCGGGGTGCGTTTATGATCAGATGTACGAACGTGAATGAAGCAAAAGGAGTAGGATGTAAGGATTTTAGCAGGTGGCGTTATGTAGTTTTTACCTACCCCCATCCGACGGAAGGGTGAGTTTATGTATGTATGTTTTTTTTTTTTTTACTAATTTGTTCTGTCCGGTCTTTATTCATGATTATTCTACTTATGACTAAAGACTTTTTCGTTTTTGTAGGCTCATTGTCGTTTGAAAGACAAAAAATAAAATAAAAAATAAAAAAACTTTTTCCCCTAGAGGAAGAAATGCTATTTTTTCTTCGCTCGCCACAATGACGGTCTATTTGAGCAAGAGGAGTGAAAAGATCTTTTAACGCGTGGTTGACCTTGGAACTAACACCGCCATCTTGTTTTTTTAACAATATTCTATGGAATTAGTATGTACTAGCGCATTTCACAGAACAATTTCATAAAAATGTTTACGAACAGCCCCTCCCGTCATGTCATTCGAGCGACCAAAAAATCCTTGTAGCAGTTCTATCTACTTTAAATTAAATACGGAAACAATGACTCAATGTGCTTGAAATGTTTAACTCCTGTCAATATGAAAGTCTACATAAAAGATTAATAGGAACACTGGCTGATAACAAAAAAGGTCGAGTACTTGGCTTCTGATTCAGGCACATCTACCTACCCACTTTGGGTTTATCTTGATAACTACGACTCAAATACTGACTCAGGTTTCAGATACCTTAATTACCTCATGATCATCATTTCAGCCGAAAGACGTCCATTGCTGGACATAGTCCTCCCCCAAGCACCGCCACTTCGACCGGTTCTGTGCTTCCGGCATCCAGCGGATTCCTGCGGCTTTCACAAGGTCATCAGTCCATCTTGTGGAAGGCTTTCCAACGCTACGTCTCCGGTACGCGGTTGCCACTCCAGAACCTTTCGGCCCCAACCGCCATCTGTTCTGCGAGCAATGTGCCTTGCCCATTGCCACATAAGTTTGGCAATTATTCGAGCTATATCGGTTACCTTGGTTCTCCTGCGGATCTCTTCATTTCTAATTTTATCACGTAGGGAAACTCTAAGCATAGCCCTCTCCATTATATTACCTACTTACGTCAAATAAAATAATGATTGCAGTCACCTTCTAGCAGAGGTCGAGGACGTAAGAGAGGCGCTGTCTAGTAGGCGTATATAGGGGGGGATTGGTGAAGGGGGGGGGGGGCGTACCCAGAGGGGAGTAATGTGGCGGTATCAACAACGTTACATGCGAACTACGCATCAAAAGACCTGACGTCACAAATCCTGCATCGCGCTATCAGAGTTCACCGCGCGCGCGCGCACTAGCATACATACAACATCCCGACATCAACCTTCGGGCGTTTGGTCGGGCCTCGGGCCTTTACTATAGAGTATGAGTGAACTTTACACCCTGTTCCTCATACCTCTAAATATTCAACCGAGAAATAAACTAGTAGTAGTAGAAAATTATAGATATTATACTGTATCTTGTACGCCAAGAATTTTCTTTAAAAGGCCACCGTGAAAATGCTGAATCAAAATATAGGTAACTCGTGTGGCAGTTCACAGTAAGTTCATTGTTCAAAAATGAAGTTACGTTACAGCGATAAGGTACAGATAAAGGAGAAATTAAGATATTCTTATCTAGCTTTAGTGGTTCCGTGTGGTGCCGGACGTAAAGAATAGCACCACCCCATTTCCTCCCGTGGGTCTCGTAAAAGGCGACTAAGGGATTTACTAGAGAATGGGCAGCAGCGTTCTCTATGCATTTTTAATACCAACTAGCTTTACACGCCTTTACATAGGAGTGTAAAGCTAGTTAAGAATTCTGTTCCAGCTAATTGTGCTCACCGATTGTAGATTGGGTGTCGACTCCACTTCCTCGACTATCCTACCTCAGGGGCCTGGCCCCCTTAGAAAATAGCACTAGATACGCCAACGACTGTTCTATTAACTAACACATTTTGTTCTCCGTTCAGTCGTAGGTACTAATAATCAGTGGCAATCCCATGCTCCGCTGTTAAGAACCAGGGCCTCAAGTCTGCTATTACAATAGTGTCAGAATGGTCTCTTCATTGTGAGTTTTTGACAGATTTGCCATACAAACACTGTCAAATACTCACAATGGCGAGACCATTCTGACACTATTGTAATAGCAGACTTGAGGCCCTGACTACTCGTATAATAGTCATTGTGGTCTCGAGTCGTGTCGTACGAACCGAAACGAGGCGATAGACGTCTTTTTCGCTTATACAGGGTGAAATTGAATTCATTGGCATCCTTTTAAGGGGTGATTAAACTCATCATTATGAACAACTTTCACTATGGGACCAAACCTGAAATCGCGAAAAATGAATCAACTGTTCCTTACATTTATGTTCGCATAGCTAGTCAAAATGTAGGGAACAGCTGATATTTTTTCGAGATTTCAAGGCTGGTCTCATAGTGAAAGTTGTTCGTAATGATGAGTACAATGACCCCTTAAGAGGATGTCCATGAATTCAATTTCACCCTGTATAGGTACCTATATACATATATCGCACCCTTATAGGTAAAAGCGATTATCTGTTAGGTTAGGTTCATATCAGATAGTCGGTTTTCCCTGTAAGGGGACGATATGTATATTTTTACAATCAGGAAATTTTCAGTAGGAGCCTGGAGTGTGGATTTATGGGACATGTGTATATTTCTGTCAAAAAGGGGGTTACAGATACAGACCTCTTTCTACTCGCGATTGGTCGACTCTTCACGTGACCAGGAGGGCTGGCCTATTTTTTTTTGCAAAAAAATCAGCATTGCCAGACAACGTGGCAATACTGCCAGCATTTTGGGCACTTTTCCTATTGAAAGCGATAAGGACGAATTTTTGATGCCATAAGATTATTTCCCCTCCTTTTTAAGGTTCCGTAGTCAACAAGAAACCCTTATAGTTTCCCCATGTCCGTCTGTCCGCGGCTTAGCTTGGAGAATTTTAACAAAGTAGTAAAATAAAATCTTGCAAAACATTTTTAAGGGTACCTCCCCTACACGTTAAGAGTCTGTACAACCTCAACACCACCTCACTCTGTATCTCGCTCGCACACTATTGCTAACAGTCACGCGAGCAAGCTAGACAGGGTGGCAGGGAATAGACTCCAAGGCGCCGATAGTTTAGGTAATTTCGTTTTACGGTGAAAATAATGGTCATTTAAAAAAAGTAAATAACATAAGACCAGGGGGCCAAGTCTACTAATGTACAAACGTTGCAATGGTCACTTCATTGTGAGTTTTTGACAGATTTACCATACAAACACTGTCAAATACTCACAATGGTGAGACCATTGTAACGTTTGTAAATTAGTAGACTTAGGCCCCTGCTTTATAGTTAGTTCAGTTAATATGCAAAGTTTCATTATCTAATTTGAATTATTTTTTTAATACCAGCGGTTTATTGTTCGGTTTGGAGGTAACTTTGGTTTTTTTTTCTATCGAGAAAATTTTATGGAATCGTGTTTTCGGCTAACATAGTACTTAACATTAATCCTCAACTTTACCATATATTTATTACAAAACTGATGCTGCAGTATTTTCGACATAATGGAGGATCATGCTAAGCCATTTGAGGTATATAGGCCTTTAAGTGGGGATGATATTTTTTTTCTAATCTTGTCTATCCCATTGTGTGGGGTATTGTTGGATAGGCCGTTTAAAAATATTGCGGGTTTGTGGAAAATATTTTTCGATTCAGGGATCCGTTTGCGTAATATTAAGCTTTAAAGTGCAAATTTTTGTTAGAGTCAAGTGTGTGTCCATGCCAGCAGTGCAGTGGAAAAATTCATAGCAGTAGTATACAAACGAAGTTTAAAGGAAAACTATCACAGTTAAGTAGGCTTTACAAGTTACCGAGTAATAGTCGACCAACTTCAATTTGCAGTTGAAAAACATGTTCTTCCATAAATTCTGTATAGGAAAACAAGTTTTTCAACTACATGATAAGTTTGTTCTTGGGATAAATTCATCCCAACTACGGAAACCTTCATTGTGCGTGGTCCGACACGCACTTGGCCGGTTATGTTTTTGTATACCTACTTAGGTAAGTATAAATATTATTATTATTATTATTTTAAGATTATATTATTTCACGTAAAATCTACATCACGACCATAATGGGCATGGGTATGGGCATCGATTTCAGTCTAAACTACTTAAACTACTAGTAGGTATCAAAACTCGATAAAATCTCATTAACGGTAAGCTATTCGCAATCATAGGTTATAGGGTCAAGCTAGGTTATAGGTTAGGATATTACTTGGAACATGATTGCAAATACGAATAGTTTAGTTGATCCTGGTAATCTATACTTCTATACTAATATATAAAGCTGAAGAGTTTGTTTGTTTGTTTGTTTGTTTGTTTGAACGCGCTAATCTCAGGAACTACTGGTTGGAATTGAAAAATTCTTTTTGTGTTGGATAGTCCATTTATTTAGGAATATTATAGGCTATATAACATCTCGCTACGACCAATAGGAGCGGAGCATAAATGAAAAATGTTGCAAAAACGGGAAAAATTATTCCTTTTTGAAAGCTTCCGTTGCGTGCGCTGCGTAAACGGTTTAAGTTACGCAAATATCATGTATGATGGAATTGTTCCTCTTTAAATGTTGTAAAAAAAAGTCCGCGACAGCATATGTCCATCTTTTAAGATTGACTCACTAAAACCCTTCTTTTATGGTAATAACTTTTGTTGGAAATTAATGCATTATTTGCGAAGGAGTTTTATCAACAAAATATTAATCCTTATCCAAATAAATATGTTATTAATCACAAGTATTTAAATGTAAACAAAATTGTCCTTGACATCACTTGATTTAAATGAACATCTTAGGAGATATCATAATTTTAAAATAACTCCGTAACAAAATAAGTAGAAAATTCATTACTTATACCACCTCCCTCTCTCACTTAGGTGACGCAGACGAAGTTGCGCGGGTCGAAAAACCGGAAAAAAATATTATTTAAAATATTTATTTATTTATCCCATACAACGGACATGATTTTTTTGCCGTTTTTTTTGCTCCGCCCGCGTGGATGTCGGTTATCGCGTAAAAAAGTAGCCTATGTCCTTCGCTATATCCCAGGCTATATTCCTGCCAAATTTCATGTCGATCGGTTCAGCGGTTTAGGCGTGAAAACGTAACATACAGACAGACAGACAGAGCTACTTCCACATTTATAATATTAGTATGGATAGCTTTTGCCCGCGGCTCCGCCCGCGTGGATGTCGGTTATCGCGTAAAAAAGTAACCTATGTCCTTCTACATATCCCAGGCTATATCTCTGCCAAATTTCATGACGATCGGTTCAGCGGTTTAGACGTGAAAACGTAACATACTGACAGACAGAGAGACAGATAGACAGACAGACAGACAGAGTTACTTTCACATTTATAATATTAGTAAGGATTTGTATGGATGGTACGAAACCCTTCGTGCGCGAGACCGACTCGCACTTGGCCGGTTTTTTGTTTTTTGAACGCGCTTATCTCTGGAACTGCGAGTTGGATTTGAAAAAATCTTTTAGCATTTTACAGCCCAATTCTTGAGGAAGAATTACATTCCTATTAACTAGGACACAATTTTTTTTAAATGAAATTTATGCGAAAACGAAGTAAAAGCACGGGCAGGCAATGTGTTGCGACGGGGTGGATCGGGGGAACAAGAAATTCAACGCGGACGAAGTCGCGGGCAGAAGCTAGTAACTTATATCGAGTTGGAAATCAAAATGAGATAATGGTAATTGATGTTTAAATGATTTTATATTGGTGCCGATTCTCTTGTACCCGAACTAAACTATCTCTAAAATTCCTTACTTTTGGCTATGAGAGTCTTAAAGCTATTCTGCAAACCAAATTCTTTAAAATAAATAACTTTGACACAACTAAAATCGAATTTGACAATCGCGACTCCACGTGGTATTTCTTTTCTTTTGGCTTCGCCACGTTGTACTTGTTTGCCCTACCCCATGGATATTTTAGAGCCGGAGGCGCGCCGGGCGGGGGCCAGCCTCGACGTGTTTTATATTTTTGCACGGAAAATAAGAAACATTATTACCCACATACTTTTAAGGGTTTATGGGTTTCATAAAGGGGGTCGAAATATTTATTATTTTTGTTTAATTTTTGAGATATACCTAAGCAAAAGAAAAAAAAAAAAAGATCAGTACTGTTTTTGCACCTGAAGTCGAGGTGTCGGTGTGAATTTTAGTTCATGACACCTAATTTTATTCCACACCTTTTTAATCGCGATTGAAAATAGTCAGTTTTAGTTAGAAAATCTAAATTTTAGGTGAAAATCGTAAAATTCAGAATAGCAAAATTGCCATTTTCACTAAATTAAAAACTCAGTGGTGCCGATTCTCTTGTCACAAAATTCTCTAAACTAGACTAAAAATCACCAAAATTTAGTTTATTCCTGTCAAATGACCATTTCCTATTCTGAAATTGACTAAAGTGACACAACTTAACTATATTTTAGTTCGACAGCTCTAAGATGGTACTGAGTTTTTAAATTTAGTGAAAATGGCAATTTTGCTATTCTGAATTTGACGTTTTTAAACTAAAATTTAGATTTTCTAACTAAATCTGACTATTTTTAATCGCGATTAAAAAGGTGTGGAATAAAATTAGTTTTCATGAACTAAAATTCACACCAATCACCTCGACTTCTGGTGCAAAACCAGTACTGTATATAAGGTGTATCTATTCATATACGAAATATTTTAAGAGAAACATCTTTATGTCGTAAAAAAGCCACAGCAGCGAATTTTTTTTTTTTCTAAGTGTTTTATATTTTTACATAATTATTATAATTTTAAAATTGCTTGAGACATTTTGCGAAAAAATTCTTTATTTACTTATTCTATGAATGACCCGCCTCGACGCGGTGACGCCGAACGGTGCGGTGGGGTGGCGGCACGAGCGCGGTGAATTTTGATAATTAATCATCATATCAAGTAATTTTAAATTATTTAATTTTTTAAATAATATACTCAGAATAAAAAAAAAAACATTCCCATGGCTCCTTTACCACCTATAGGTGTATCACTTAAGATATTTCGTGTTTATCTCTATATATTTTTTTCTTTTCTTTTGCTTATATCTCGAAAATGGTGCGTCCTATCGCAAAAATAATGAAAATTTCGACCCCCCTTTTGGAAACCCTTGAACCGCTATTACTCCACATGCAGGTAATCTTTTTTTTTATTTTCCACACAAAAAGTGAAAAATTCCATAAAAACACGTCGCGACTGCCTCCCATGCGCGCCTCCGGCTCTAAAAAAAAATCATAGGCAAACAAGTACAACGTTGCGAAGCCAAAAAAAATAATTCTACGTGGAGTCACGATTGTCAAATTCGATTTAGTTGTGTCAAACTTATTTTTAAATTTAGAGAGTTTTGTTTGCAGAATAGCTTTAAGATTCTCATAGCCAAAAGTAAGGAATTTTAGTGATAGTTTAGTTAGTTTCGTTTGGTGTACAAGAGAATCGGCACCAGTGTCATCTTAGTGCTGTCAGACTAAAATATGGTTTAGTTGTGTGTGTCACTTTAGTCAATTTCAGAATAGGAAATCGTCGTTTGACAGGAATAAACTAAATTTTGGTGATTTTTAGTCTAGTTTAGATAATTTTGTGACAAGAGATCGGCACCATTATCTAATTTTTTAGTGTGTTATTGGATTTTTCTACTAGGAGTTTCTTTTTTGGGTGGGATATTATAAAATAACTTGTCCCGCTCTAGGCAGAGCGGGAGGGCGTGTCAGACTTTTACTGATTAATACCCACCCGTGCCGTGTTCCTTCAGTTGCCTGTGTGCCAGGGCCACGGTATCCCTTGCGGACAAACCCGCAACCCTGGCAGGGCTCAGTAACAATCTGGAGTCTAGATTTGTGCCCGATTGAAGGCAATAAACTCGCCCCATATTACATGGGACATTTAAGTACCATGTAATAGGGAAATGTGGGTATACCTACTATGGGTACACTTCTGTCTAACTCTTCGGGGAATACAGGCACGGAACCCTTAAATTCCGTACGCCAAAACGAAAAAAATCGGAACCCTTGTAGGATCACTCGTGTGTCTGCCTGTCTGTCTGTCTGTCCGTCCCTCTGTCACAGCCGATTTGCACCGAATCTACTGTGCCCATTAAGTTGAAAGATACACTACTATATGAACTTCTGTAACCCAAACACGGACGTGTAACGTAAATAAATAAATTTTGAATATGGGGGTCACTTTGGGGGGGAAGGGAGGGGGGCATTATTTATTTATTTAATCTTTAAGCACACAAAATGTACAGAGGCGGACTTAATGCCATAGGCATTTTCTACCAGTCAACCTTTGGGTTAAGTTATGATGAGGCTGACATGCCATTCTGGATAAAAGCCTCATTAAATTTAAGAATAAAAAAATAAAAAATAAACCTTTGGGTGATGCAGAGACAAACAGTAGTAGTTGCAATAGCGAGAATTGAGGAATAAATATTCATTTAAATATAAAGATATACATAAACCTATTACAAACTATAAATTCAATATATAAATCTTATTATATATAAATATAAGCACAAATAAATACACATAAATATTGTATACTAAAACAAATAAGACAATCAACGGGAAAACATTAGCGTTGTGATGATACTGCCAGCATCTTGCGAATGTGCTCGCGAACTTTTACTTTAAAAGATAATCGGTTGGTTGCCATCCTGATTTCCTGGGGGAGCGCATTCCACAGAGAGAGAGACTGTATGAAGAAGGAAGAGTGAATGAAGTCTGTGCGGTGAGTAGGACATTGAAGAAGACGATTGTGAGATGAACGAAGATTTCTATTGATTTTTATTTTATTGTTTTTTGGTTGATTTTTGAGCGGTCACCTAAGGAATTAACCACACTTATTCAGCTCACGGAATTATTCCGTGGTTCAGCTTTTGTCCATAGAAAACAAGGATTTTGTATGGAGATGCGTACGCATCTGATCAAAATCAAAATATTTTATTTCACATAAACCTACATGGGCACTTATGAAACGTCAGAAGCTAGGTGCACGGTTCCAATTAGTCGTTTCCTATGGAGAAGAGCCGGCAAGAAACTCCACGGTTACTCTTTTAAAAATAATTTGACATTATTATCAAATAACAGTGATAATAGGTATGGGAGGACAGTGTAGGCCTTTCGACAATTACCAGGTACTTAACAAAATAAAAAAATGCCAACAAATCTACACTCTACTAGGCCTACAACGTTCTCACATTCATAAAATAGAAAATAATCTAAGTATATAAAAGATTAATGACATGATTGCAATTACAACTACAGTTTCATATCTGAATAATTGTCATGTCCACAAAAGCCTCTTATAAAGAATTGGAATTCGATTTGTAGGTAAATAATGTCAAATAATGAATAGATTATGTCAAGGAAGTATACATATGTAAAAAAAAAAAAAAACTAAATAAACGTCGTTATTTGGGAGCAGTTAATAAACATTTACATAGTTATGTTGTTTATGAGGTACCAGGGAAGCCACATGTGCAGAAGGAATTATTGCCAAACTTCCTTGTCTTCAACGTAGTCTTTTATCTTATGATAGACGCGGAAAGCTGAACGGATGCGTACGTATCTCCATACAAAATCGTTGTTTTCTATATTTGGGGGAATATCATTACTAGTCCTATCAGTCAATAGATCGATCCTACTTCATAACTTAGTACCTATAAGCCTCTGCTGATTCCGAAAACGTGATCAGTGTTAAGTTACTAGAAAAAAAAACCCATAACTTCAACACAAACAAGTTTAAATAATTCATAGAACGTACAAATTCACTCGTTCACCTATATTAGAAAGACGACTCACGAATTTTTATATCTTCGACGCTGATTTTGAAGTGCAAAACGACGTAAGTTCGTCCATTTTGTGTTTACTTACGACCTTTCATCCTTTTGAAGCAGAATATAGTATACTACTTTTGCACGATTTTGATATAATTCTAGAAGGTAGTATGTGCATGGAGCTTTAGCAAAAGGATGAGACGTTCTTGATTCAAAAAGGTTTTATTCCGGTTTAAGAAATGGTATACTACTTTTTCGCGAGCATTGTCTTTGGTTATAAAATGGCGTATGTCTTGAGCAAGTGATGCGAAAAACGATGTTTTTCTTCTGTAGAATTGGCGTTTTATTTGAAAGCGTAACATTTAAAAAAATGCTTTCGTTTACGAGTTTACAATATTTATAATCTGTTAGGATTAGTTAATTCATTGTATGTACGGGCTTTCTCCTAAGGTGGTGACTTGTAAGTAGTAGGTCCCTACATTTCAATTAGACTTTTTCATGTGTTTTCCAGATTAACATAGGTAACTCTTTTTTTTTTTCGAGTCAATGGCAAAGGCAGACATTGGTGCCGATTCCCTTGTTCACAAACTAAACTAAAAAGTTCAGTGCATCTTTTTCTTTCTATTTCATTAAGAAAAGGACAGAAGATAAATTTTAGTTTCATCATCATCATCATTTCAGCCGAAAGACGTCCACTGCTGGACATAAGCCTCCCCTAATTGGTTGGTCTCTTCATTGTGAGTTTTTGACAGATTTGCCATACAAACACTGTCAAATACTCACAATGGCGAGACCATTGTGACACTATTGTAATAGCAGACTTGAGGCCCAGTAGGTGGCCAAGCCAATCGCGGCATCGGTGGAGTTTTTAGGGTTCACGTTCCGTACCTCAAAAGGAAAAAAACGGAACTCTTATAAGATCACTTTGTTGTCCGTCTGTCAAGACCCTTTGTCTCGGGAACGCGTGGAGTTATCGAGTTGAAATTAAAATTATATAGGTACTCAGGTCTACAGTCCCTCAGTCAGTTGTGAAAAATCAAACATCTAAGTTAACGTAAAAAAAAGATACGGCCGTTTATTTCGACCCTCTCAAGGGAATCAAAATTTATAGAGTACTTTCTGTTGACCTAGAACTATGAAATTTGGCAAGTAATATCGTCTTATACTACATGTACAGGGAATAATCTAAAAACTATATATTTGTAATTAAATCATTAAAAAAATATAGTCTTTATCTTATAGCTTTTGGAAACTGAATTTCGGGAAAAGCTCGGAAAATACTAAAAATAATGTTGTTCTCCTCGAGAACAGTAGGTCCTTTTTTTTCGGGATGAAAGGTACCCTATGTCCGTTTCTGTACACCTGGGGGCCAAGTCTACTAATGTACAAACGTTGCAATGGTCTCGTCATTGTGAGTTTTTGACAGATTTGCCATACAAACACTGACAAATACTCACAATGGCGTGACCATTGCAACGTTTGTAAATTAGTAGACTTAGGCCCCAGACAATGTGTTATGCAAAATTTTAGGATGACCGGTTCAGTGGTTTAGGCGTGAAAAGGTAACAAACAAACAAATTTACTTACTTCCCATTTATATATTAGTTAGGATGTAGAACTAAGTTAAACGTAAACCAATAAAGTCTATGCTAAAGAATCTTTATTGGTTTACATATCGTCATAATCGTAGAAAAGTGACGGATCTGACATTTATGTTAAACTCTGTCGCGCATGCAATAATAGCAGTAAGTAATAAGTAAGTATAATTTTTGTCTAAATTTAGTTGAGCATTGATTCGGAATCAGCTCATTGCGCTGATTCCGAATCTATGTTTGACTCAATTTGGACAACAATTATACTTACTGCTGTTATTGCACGCGCGGAAAAGTTCAACATAAATGTCAGATCCGTCACTGTTCTACGATTATGACGATATATCATCGTATCCTACGAATAGTGCCCTAACGAACATAGGGGCTTTCTTTTTTTATTGCATAATTCAATTCTGCTCATCATACCACATATAACCAGTTCAACAAAACAATTAAAAACGGGATTTAAAGGACAAAATGCGTATCAAATATTTTTTCTTTCTTCTTTTCTTTAAAAAAAAACGTTGCCCCACACTAGGAATTTCTCCTGTATCGTGGGTGCGCTTACAAACATTTAAACTCATATACATAAACAGCCAGACCCGGAACAACTACTTGTAGATCATACAAATATTTGTTCCGTGCGGGAATCGAACCCGCGACACGCAGCGCAGCAGTCAATCGCTTAACCACTGCGCCAACCGTGCCGTCATAAAGATAATTTATTGAAAATAATCCTAGCCGAACCTTAAAATACTAATACACATTATAAGAAATCACCAATACATATTTTGTCATATTTAATTTAATTAAACACAAAAAAGTGTCTTCTGAAAAGTAGCTATTATGCAGTTACGCCCCTATTCGTAGGATACGACGATATATATAGCCATCTGACCTTTATGACTTTAGACCCGTACCAGTCAGCGACCAGAATTTTGCAGTTCTAGGTATATTATCAACACGTGATGCCCCCAAAGCATTAAGAATTATCATTATATTTTCATATTATTATCACGTGCAAACAAGCGGTTTTATAAGACCATCAAAGTTTTGCGCAAAATATTAATAATAATTAAAAAAAAACTTGTCGCCTTTTGTTTTTTGTTATTAGCGACCTAGACAAATATTTTGGAGTGAATGTTTATGAGTGGCTAGCATTTACGGCAACCAATTACGTTTTTTCATCAAATATTATGTAGCTATACCTAAAAATTTAATTTGGAATAAAAAATGTAGACAAAGGTGTTGCCAATTTCAAATAAAAACCACAATTGTGTAGTTAGTCGATAAGTATTATAAAAAAAAAAGTTTATTTGCGCCTTCAAGTAATAAAAAACATGGTTTACATTAGAAATAGGTCCTTAAGATGAAACTAGTCGATACTTTTTTTAATGAATTTTAGACTCAAAACACGCCTATCATAATAGTGAATTTCTTTATTCTAGGGAAATAATTAATTTTAAAATTATAGGAATTATAGTTTATATTAAAATTACATGCTTTTTGAGTCGCCGAGAAAGTAAATATACAAGTCTATAGCTTATTTTTTTACAAATAATTCGATTATACATTATTTATACCTATTTACAATGAAATGAGCGTTAGTAGCGTGTTTTTTATTTTATTTAGTACCGAATTATTTACGGTAAACCAATTTTGGACCTGAAGAATAGAGTTATTCACGTCGTCAAGTTTTTGTGACCGTCGATCTATTTAAAAAATCAATGATGTGTCATCTGCAAATAACACCATCTTCGGTAGTAATTGGGGTAAATCGTTAATGTAAACTAAAAAGAGGAATGGACCCAATATCGAACCTTGAGGAACGCCCATAACGGGCGCCGTCAGTTGGGACTGTTCATCTCTTAGTTGCCACGGGTTATTTTAATGTTTGAATTGTTTTTATTACGGACGCTTCTAACGTGCACGTCTTTCTACATTGTTCTCACATGTATAACTTCAACATGAATGATGTACCCATATTTTGTAACAATATTTTGTTTTAAAAGAGTGTCCATGGAGTTTCTTGTCCGTTCTTCTCCATAGGAACCTACTACGCTTTGGAATGGGCAACTAGCTTCATCTTTCTGACTGACCGACCCCTTGACAATTCAAAAGTACCTGTAATTGGTTTATTTGGAATAAATGCTTTGAGTTTGAGTTTGAGTTTGATTGAAGTTTAAACGTTTTTATTTTTTGCAGAAAAGTTGTCATTTTTCTCTTATACGTTTATGCGGTGGGGCCATCGATATAATAGAATCAAATAATTGGTATGACTAGAGAAATGTTGACTGCCCCTGAAACGTCACTTTGACAGTGACATTTCTATGTTTACATTTTTGATCTCGAATTCCATTTCTCCTCCAGGGCTCTCACCGGTCCACTAACGCCACTCCTTAAAAAAGATATTATCTCGTGACTGAGAAGGAATTATGAAAATCGGCTTAATCAGCTACCTCGGTAAGTGGGTCTAGAATGTTCTAATACCTTTTGTAAAGTTTCATATTGAGACACGAGTAGCGCTAGTGGACCTGTGAGTGCCCTCCTAAGGGGGAGGGGGGATGCGCTGTGGTAGCCCGCAAAATTCAAATTTTCTTGCATTTTATGAAATTTGCAGGTCCGTGTCAGGTTGTATCTTGATGAAAATATGATACGCGACAATAAAACATATGTATTTACATAATTTTAACCTTATAAATCATCAATACTCAAAGATCCAATTATTGCCCACACACGCACACTCACACACTCCCCACTCACCCTCACCCACACACACCCACACACCTCTACTCTAACATACATATACTTGCATGTCTGCTGTCTATCACACCATTTGTGTTACTTGGGATTCGTTTTTGTTATTATTTATTTTTATTTTTATTTTCTGTACATCATTGACACTGTCTTCACTAGTTTCTGGTTGTGAATATTAATAGAATCCATTTGGCTGAACCCTATCTTTTAAGATACAGGCTAGTCCTAGTTTAAAGGATAGATTCTACTATTGCATAATAATGTAAAATTTCAAACGATGTATACAGTGCAAAGTGTTATGTTTTTTTGAGAAATAAATATTTATTATTATAATTATTATTAATACATCTTTCTAAATTAGATTTCGTGCAGATTCTTTAGATTTCGTTCGTTGGACGGACCTGCAAATTGCATAAAATGCAAGAAAATTAGAATTTCGCGGGCTACCACAGCGCATCCACCTTAAATCATAAACAAAAGCACTAGGTAACAAAAGTGATAGTATTTTGAGTATAAGCTAAGATTATCCTTGTGTCGATAGATACCCCACACGATGATTGATAACACAGTTGGTATAACAATGTGATCCTTGAATTATTGAGATTAAGATAAATTATATATACTTAGTAAACAAGAAAAAACTTAAAATTGCAGTTGTAATTGTATTGTAAATGTTCGCCAATATATCGTCAATATTATCATTATCATTCGCCCCATTGCAACTGAAAATATGATATCTTTAAAGATGTTGAGATATTTTTGTTGTTAAGTTTGTTCTCCCGTACCCTTCATTGTGTGTGGTCCGACACGAACTTGGCTGGTTTTCTTTTAATATGATTGATGTGTTAAGGCCCTGATATATGCCAGTGACCTTGAGTGGTTAGCTTGCGTGTTCTGTACTGAGCTCACAGAACGCGTCGCACGTCCAGCCAGTAATAGGACTCGCCCATCCAGGAGCGCTGTCCCAAATAAGATGCATTAATAATTTATTATGCATAAAACAAAAAGTATTTTAATAAAACACGTATACTAAAAGATCAATAATTAAATAATCTTTAAAAAGGTGAAGGTTTCAGAAAAATACGCTTGATAGATTTTGCGTGATTCTCAGTTTTATATCCGCGTTAGACATGACTTTACAAATTAATTTCACTATGTAATGTAAACATAATCTAAAATATTCATATATTAAGTTATTAAGAAAATGCTCTTATTTAACATATATTTTTTCAGTACTAGTTTAGACGTGATCTTCAGTATAAAATCATTAAATGTCGGTTATCGTCGCCTTAAAGTGTTTGTACACACGGCTACACATCAAGCTATACATTTCCAGAATAATCTGACCTCTCACTAAACGGAAATCTTATACAATGTGAGATCAGCTTATACTGGAAATTATAGCTTGATGTGTAGCCGTGTGTACATACAAACCTACTTACAGAAATAAAATCATTTATCATATCATTGTTTTTTTTTTGTTTAGCACCAATCATCTATAATAATATCCCAAAACCTATTAGACAAATGCCTACTGGTCTGTTTAAAATACATTTAAAAAAATATCTCATAGCCAAATGCTATTATAGCATATCGGAATTTTTAAATGACCGCAATTCAAAATCAAAATCAAAATCAAAATATTTTATTTCACATAAACCTACATGGGCACTTATGAAACGTCAGAAGCTAGGTGCACGGTTCGAGTTAGTCGTTTCCTATGGAGAAGAGCCGGCAAGAAACTCCACGGTTACTCTTTTAAAAATAATTGGCTTTACAATATTATTAAATAACAGTGATCATAGGTATGGGAGGACAGTGTAGGCCTTTCAACAATTACCAGGTACTTAACAAAATAGAAAACCGCCAACAAATCTACACTCTACTAGGCCTACAACGTTCTCACATTCACAAAATATAAAATAATCTAAGTATATAAAATATTAATGACATGATTGCAATTACAACTACAGTAACATATCTGAATAAATATCATGTCCACAAAAGCCAGTAATAAAGAATTGGAATTCGATTTGTAGGTAAATAATGTCAAATAATGAAAAGATTATGTCAAGGAAGTATGTAAAATAAAAAAAATAAAAAAATTCTAAATAAACATCGTTACTTGGGAGCAGTTAATAGACATTGAAATAGTTATGTTGTTTATGAGGTACCAGGGAAGCCACATGTGCAGAAGGAATTATTGCCAAACTTCCTTGTCTTCAACGTAGTCTTTTATCTTATAATATGCTTTTTTGATAAGGACACGTTTGATGTGGGTTTTGAACTTTCCGTCGCTAAGTTCAAGTTAATTAATTAAATGGATACCTAAATTACGACATTTTCCCAATTTGACCCTCAAATGTTTTCTTCTCCTTTTTAATTAACATTAGGATTAAGTTATCAATTTCCTAGTTTGTTGTATAGACTCAATTTTTTTATGGTTTATTCTAAACCAAAAATATGTTGTTTTGTACGCCATAAATGGCAAAACATGCAGATCTACCTGTTATTTTAAGACCTCGCAGATATTATTTGATGTATGCTCATGTTTTTACAATAAAATATATTCTATTCTATTCTAAAGTCATAATAATATAAATTATTTAAGGTGAGCTCAAAATTAACTCGTATGTGTGAGTTTCAAAGTTGTTTTTCCAAAATACATATTTGTTTACAAAATTTTAATTGCCTTGCCAGTATTATAATATGCCACAACATTTAATGGACAATTCAAATGCCGCGAAAAATTTAAGTATTTAGCTTTATTTTATAAGGTGCTCCCCGGCCGCTGCCGTGGCACCGCTCACTTCGCTCGCTCGGCTCGCGCGTGGTTGGTCACGGTTCTAACCGAACCTACAATAACAATCAATGTTGAAAGTCCAATAAATAATTCATGGTTTTTAAACCCCGGGATTTGAACGTCATTATAATTATGCCGGGATTTTAGAGGAGGTATTATCCACTAATATTACTTTCTTCCTCGAAGTTTACGTAAATTAACTCTACCTATTCCGATCTCTGAAAATGATGTATCATATAATCTGCCTGCGACGTACAAGTATCTAAGCTGTTCGCAGGTGTTTTACCGCTATTCTACTTGTTTAGGAATCGGTGGACTCATAACCAGTTGTATCCTTACGTAATAACGATCCCAACCGGTTTCGACCTACCGCAACAAGTTTTAATTAGCCCTTGCAACTGGTAAGTACTTACATACGTATTGGCGAATGATTTTGTTAGTTTTTGAACGCAATGAAGATAAAGCAGTGATCAAATGCAATATTGATAAAAGATTTAGTTAAATACCTGGTACTTGTTGAAAGGCATACAATAACACCCAGTCCTCCCATACCTATTAACACTGTTATTTGAAAATATTGTAAAAGAGTAACCGTGGAGTTTCTTGCCCGCTCTTCTCCATAGAAAACGACCAATTGGAACCGTGCACCTAGCTTCTAACGTTTCATAAGTGCCCATGTAGGTTTATGTGAAATAAAATCTTAATTTTGACTTTGATTTTGAAATAATTACTTCCTAGCTTCCTACGAATTTGTGATTTACATACTTAATCATAATATAGGTAAGGACTACTTTAGACAATCTGGCTGGCCCACAGTGGAACGAATGTATGGGAGCGGTTGGACGTAGACATGTCCGAAAAAAAAGAGTAAAATTATGCCAAACTAATGATGCCATCTTATTCGATTACTTAATGCCTTCATAACTTGTGGTGATGAATTTCTTCATAACTCCCATATTTCGGGAGTAATTTGAGAAAATGTGAAATTTTACTATGAAAATGAGTGTATCGAGCTCTCTCCCTCCTGATTCCGGGCTTGTTTCAAGTAGCGGTCTCTAATATCATAATGCTAATACTAAGAGCTATATTTAATACTAAGACACATAGTGCGCCAAATGTGCACTTTCTGGGATAAAGAGTGATGTTTATTTTATAACACAATTTTTTTATTTTTTGTTTATTTTGTTGATTAAAACCGTTTTTCTAAAGGTTTACCTTATTACAATAACATTTCTGAGCAGCCAATTAGAGAAGATATAAGCTAATTAGGATATATAATTAGGGACTTAAGGTTTACATATAAAACTGATGCACTAATGATTACTGATAAGAACATTGCTATTATTTAATTACTAAATGGCTCTTAATACACTAATTTAGCATGCATCATTTACTAATTATCACAATAACTAATTACCTTGCAATATTTAACAAAGGATACCTGGGATACCTGGATTTTATATAAATAGGTCACTATTAGTAACTTTAAAATCAGTGTTGATTTACACCTCGTTGTATCCAAGCTAATCTCGCAATGTATTTTCCAAATTTTAATACAAATCTTGATATTCACGTTGCTTTATGCGCACGCGCACATAAAGATTTACGCGACTTTAACTATTTGTTCAGTGTTTTAAAAGATAACAGTTGTGTTCAGTTATGTGAAAGTGCTGAAACAAGTTTAAAAGACTGGTGTCATCGATTTTGCTACCGCATTTATGCAAAATGGACACAGTCTGGAAGAAGCACAGATAAGTTTCGGAAGAAACATGAGATTTGGCTACAGGCTGCAATTCAATGGCCGGAATTACAGAATGAAAATATGGAACCTTCTACAGAAAATATAAGTGACGTCATCGAGCCCATAATTTCTCCTGCTAAATCTGATGCTTCAACTTGTACACATCCTAGTCCTCGTAAATCTTTTGAGGACCTTAGTAACCGGCAAAAAAGAAGACGCACTGAAGATAGTCTTTCATGCAGCAGTAGCAGCGCTGAAATTATGTTTTCGGCCGAAAGGGCGCTTCAAAAGGCAGGACAAAGCGATACAGCTTATGTTATGAAATACTTGACGGAGAATCCAGAAGAGGCCTCAAAAATCAAAGCCTTCATTGAAGGTAAATCAATTCAGGTACGGGAAATATCCCCTTTGAAGGCATTGGCTCTTTATGTATCGATGAACTTATCGAAATGGCGCTATAACACTCTTCGGGATTTCAACACTCAAGAAGGAGCTCTTCAATACCCGAGTTACTACATGTTGGTTAAAGAAAAAATTAAGTGCTATCCGGCCAAAGAAGATCTCACAGTTACAGAGAGCTCTGCAAAAATCAAATTACAAGCCTTGATGGATTTAACCTCAAGAAGACTTATTAGGTCGTTAGAAACCCCTGTTGATCCCAATCAACAGCTCGTATTGACCAGCAAATGGGGTTTTGACGGATCATCTAGCCAAAGCATTTATCATCAAAGGACGAGTGAAGATGAGCAAATCGATCTTGCTAGTAATTTTATGATTAGTCTTGTACCACTGCGGCTCGTCTCAAAAGGTGTAACAATTTGGGAAAACGAGCGACCATCTTCCACTTCATTTTGCCGGCCAATATTGTTTAAGTTTATAAAGGAAACCAAAGAAAATGTGCAGAGAGAGATGGCTGAAATCGAAGCAGAGATTGAAGCCTTAACTCCATCCACCATCACTGATGGAATTAGTGTCAAACACCAACTGCTGTTGACAATGATTGATGGTAAAATTCATTCCATTATATCCAATACAGCAGCTTCAGTGTGTGACATATGCAAGGCTTGTCCTAAAGAAATGAATAATTTAGAGTTAATCAAAGATAAACACGCAAACGAGGACATGTATAAATATAGCTTAAGCACCCTTCACGCTTGGATTCGCTCAATGGAATGCTTATTACACATTTCCTACAAATTAGACATAAAATCATGGCAAGTAAGGGGTGATATAGCAAAAAGGCAAGTTGATGACAGGAAGAAAAGAGTTCAAGAGGCTGTAAGAAGAGAAACGGGCTTACTTCTCGATGTTGTGAAACAAGGCAGTGGATCCACCAACAATGGCAACTCGGCAAGGAGATTTTTTGAAAACTACACTAAATCTGCTGAACTGACCGGAATAGATGCTATGCTTTTAAGAAAAATCTGTGTGATCTTGCAGTGTATTTCATCAGGAGAGAAGATCAACGTAACTAAATTCCGAGAGTTCTGCTTTGATACTGCTAAGCTTTACGTGGAGTTATACCCATGGTATTATATGCCTTCTTCACTTCATAAAATTTTAATGCATGGGCCAGACATAGTTCAGAACATGTCAATTGTGCCCATTGGTTTTCTATCCGAAGAGGCATCTGAGGCTAGAAATAAAGATTTTAGAAAATATAGAGAGGGGCATTCTCGAAAGCATAGCAGTATCTCATGCAATGAAGATATTATGCACAATCTTTTACTGTCTTCTGATCCACTTGTTACAAGTATCCGTCCAAAAGGAAATAAGTTTGTAAAAAAATCTTCTTTTATGGAATTTTATGAGCTTACGGATTCTGAGAAAAGTGATATCGAATTTGTTAACATAAATGATTTAGCGGACATCGATTCTGAATTTGAATTAATTGATGATGATGATGATGACGAAGATAATTAAATGATGTTATTGTTTTAAAATGTGTAACTTAGTAAATTAGAGCTTACATCTTAATTATTTATTGTACTTTTAATGAAACTAGGTAATTTATTATCAACTTACTTAAAAGTCATACTCTCATCAGTTCTTGTGAATATTTTTGTTAATATATATTTCTGTATATATATAATATATTTATAGACCTCTTAATAAGTCTGTCTGCGGTTTAAAGTAAATACAAATGGGGAAAAAACGTTTTTTTTTTTAAATTTTCATTTCCTTTTATCCCAGAAAGTGCACATTTGGCGCACTATGTGTCTTAGTATTAAATATAGCTCTTAGTAATAGCATTACGATATTAGAGACCGCTACTTGAAACAAGCCCGGAATCAGGAGGGAGAGAGCTCGATACACTCATTTTCATAGTAAAATTTCACATTTTCTCAAATTACTCCCGAAATATGGGAGTTATGAAGAAATTCATCACCACAATTTATGAAGGCATTAAGTAATCGAATAAGATGGCATCATTAGTTTGTCATAATTTTACTCTTATTTTTCGGACATGTCTACGTCCAACCGCTCCCATACATTCGTTCCACTGTGTGGCCGTTTCCCATCTAGATTGGGTTTGGCTTCCA
The DNA here is from genome assembly GCA_947523025.1 of Dryobota labecula. NCBI lineage: Eukaryota > Metazoa > Arthropoda > Insecta > Lepidoptera > Noctuidae > Dryobota > Dryobota labecula. Next base: position 11,587,511 of record OX383310.1, read on the forward strand.
GTCTAAACGATGTAGCTGCAGGATGCAGGGCAGATAGGGAGTCATTATCATCATAATCATCATCATTTCAGCCGAAAAAGTACACTGCTGGACATAGGCCTCCCCCAAGTACCGTCACTTCGACCGGTTCTGTATTTCCCGAATCCAGCGGATTTCTGCGGCCTTCACAAGATCATCGGTCAACCTTGTGGGAGGCCTTTCGTAAAATAAAAACGAAAATAATAATAATAATTGTTATTATTAGGGGGTTGGATCAATAAGGGCCTAATTCAGAAGGCAGTACTCCTTGAAATGACTCGCATTATGAGGAGGTTCCTGTCTCTGCAGCCCTAACCACCGGTAGCTTGGACCCTGCTCCCGACAACAGCGGACCATTATTTTTTATATCTTAAATGTTTTTCATAACTTTATAGAGGTATGAGGAACAGGGTGTAAAGTTCACTCATACTATATGGAAAAGGGAGGATTCTCCGACTTGTGTCTGGTGGGCAACTGCCCCACGGTTGATGTCGGGATGTTGTTTATATGCTAGTCCCGCGGTAAACTCTGATTGCGCGATGCAGGATTTGTGACGTCAGGTCTTTGATGCGTACTTCACATGTGCCGTTGCAGATACCGCCACAACTTTATTAAGAAATATTTAAAAATATATCTTATATCTTTTGGCCACAGCTCAAAATAGTAGCCTATGTCTTTCTCCATATCCCAGGCTATATATTTCTGCCAAATGACGATCGGTTCAGCGGTTTAGGCGTGAAAACGTATAAAACACCAGTATTTTAGATGGAGTGACTGCATATCAGCCCTCCAAAACCTAGTTTCTGGGTAACTGGTAAGACTGGTTGTCAGACCCCTTCCCCTCCCATTGGTTGGTCCACTTGGTAAGACTGGTTGTCAAACTTTTGGGCTACCCGTAACTACTGTTAAAGATCTACGAATAACAGCTAGGACCAACGGCTTAACGTACTTTCCGAGTCACGGCGGGGTCTCGATATGTAATGGATGGTCACCCATTTCACGAACTGACCGCGGCAAACGTAGCTTGACCTTCGATCGACCTGTGTGGCTGTTATCATTTAGCTTACTTAAGGCGGCGCTATGATCCGGCACGAGCCGACTGATTATACGCATTTGGTAGGTATTTAAATAGTAATAGCGACTCGCTTACTCACCAACACCACCTCACCTACTTATCCACACTCATCACCTACAATCACATACATTCACCCTTACTCTCGCACTCTCACGTCATCATCATCATCAGCCTATAGCAGTCTACTGCTGGGCATTTGCCTCTCCAATTGCACGCCATTCAGCTCGATTCTCGGCAACTCTCACCCAGCTGCTACCAGCCACCCTGCGAAGATCGTCGCTCCACCTAGCCTGAGGACGTCCTACCTTACGTTTGCCGATTCGCGTTCTCCACTCAAGAACACGTCTACCCCAGCGGTCATCGGTTCTACGGCTAATATGGCCGGCCCATTGTCACTTTAGCTTGCTTATTCTGTGAGCTATGTCGACAACTTTAGTTCTCTGCCGGATCACCTCGTTCCGGATTCGATCCCTCAGAGAAACTCCAAGCATAGCCCGTTCCATAGCTCGCTGAGCGACCTTGAATTTATCACTCTCACATACTCATACATAATTTAAAACTAAAGTAAATTTTACTTAGGCTGGTTATGAAAAGTAATAAATGATTTGAAGATTTAAATAAACAAGAAATTGAGATGAAGTTCAGGATGATGAAAGAACGAGATGTGTCAAGCGTAGGGATTATTTTCTAAATATTATCTTCATGATAATGACAAGAGTTTGTGAGTATGTCTGACCTCTGTTAGCGTCATGAATGTTCTAGAAATTCACATGCAAATATCACTCGATAATAGTGTGAAATTATTGCAGATACTGCTGTATTATTAAACGGACGTATTAATAATAAACATGGAATAGTACAGGCTGAAAATGATTATTGTCGTGAAGTAATTAAGTACTCAGAAAAAGAGTTAAGAAACCAGCCGAGATATTAACACTCTTTTTCTCTCCATCCCAATGTAATCCAATTTTGTGATTGTTATTGTTTAATTCCGTACCTTAGCGTAGATGGGTCATTCTCAGGACACTCATTATTTGGTTGACTTCGGTGGCAATTTTTTTTTTTTACATTTTGGCATATCTAACATGAAATATCAAATCTAGAGTTAATTTAAAACATATTAGTAGTACTCTAGATTTGATATTTCAGGTTAGATACGCGTAAATGTAAAAAAAAAAAAATTGCCACCGAAGTCAACCAAATAATGAGTGTCCTGAGAATGACCCAGATACGAGTATGTACCTGCAACCTAAAAATTAAAAACTATCCAAGTGCATGTCGAACCACGCACAATGAAGAGTTTCGTAGTTTGGATGAATTTATCATATATGGTCTCAGTATGTAAAGATTGTCACCTAAATCTACTATTACTATCGCTTTTTTACAACCGGACTACCAGACGTAGGTACCATCCGCACTTGGTTAAAATCCCGTCCAGTCGTACTCAGCGCTTCTCCTCCACATTTATTACGCGCACAGCCAAAGTGTGTAACTCTCTGCCAGCGTCTGTGTTCCCTTCCACATATAACCCGTCTGCCTTCAAAGCAAGAGTGAACAGGCATCTTCTGGGCACGTTGGTTTCATCATAGACCTCATTCTTTTGGGGAAAACAGACAAAATCTAAATATTTATTTGTAGTATAACAAAATAATAAGGGTACAAGTTACCTAAATGTTAAAAACACCGACGGACACGGTCATGTTACGTCTTCGTGTTTTCTAAGCTGGTCTATTGTATCTTAATGTGAAAACTTTGGTGAAGCGAGCTAGAAGTGAGCTGTCATTCCAATTCTGTAAAAATCTCACCGTGAAGTTAGCTGTCAAAAGTGACAATCCTAAGCATCAGGGCCTCAAGTCTGCTATTACAATAGTGTCAGAATGGTCTCTTCATTGTGAGTTTTGACAGATTTGCCATACAAACACTGTCAAATACTCACAATGGCGAGACCATTCTGACACTATTGTAATAGCAGACTTGAGGCCCTGTTGGAATGTCAGCTCACTGAAGTGACGGTTATATTGGCTAGGGCTTTGCAGGTAGGCTGCGCAGGCCGCCAACTTTTAGGTTATAGGTAGAGGGAATTGAAACAACAAGATAGGTTCATCATCATCATCATTTCAGCCGAAAGACGTCCACTGCTGGACATAAGTCTCCTCCAATAGGGGGGGTTTGCCAAAATCGCCACGCTTGGCAGGCGGATTGGCGATCGCAGTATGGTATTAAAAATTCATAGAGAACGCTGCTGCCCATTCTCTAGAAAGCCCCTTAGTCGCCTTTTAAGACACCCACGGGAGGAAATAGGGTGGTGCTATTCTTTACGTCCGGCACCACACGGAAGATAGGTTAGTACACGGCTGAGTCGTGGTTAAGGTCACTTCTCTGTTCTGAGCACTATCACACTAGAGTAGTATACTGTAGGGTACTGTTCTTGGCAACACGTGGCAGACGTGGTGCGCCTATTAGCACTGGCTTAGCAGCTACCAGAACCCCAGGTAGCCAGCGGCATGAGCAGGCCGTATAAACGGCACGCGGTCAGCTACGCGCAGATTGCAGAAGCGTGCAGATGTAAATTTCCACTACGCATGCAGTTCGCGGTCCGGTGTAGCGTCAGCACGCCGTCCGGTGTAGTGCTGGACCCTGGACGTACACTGAAAAATATATTTAGCCTAACTACTTCGGCTATTTCAGGAATAATCAAAGTTTGACAAGACTTTATAAAAGTTAACTTGATTTAATAAAAGTGATACACAACAGCCAGCACAGGTTTTGTTTACATGTTGCATAAAGTTATGTGGTCACTTTTTTGTGTTACATGTTGACGAAAGTTTGGTTATGTATAAGTAAACATTTTTTTCAGTGTAGCACGCCTAGGTCGGAGTACATAGACTTTGGAGGCTAAGGGAGTTACTTGTCAGTTTATAAGCGGAGATGTTTACAGATTAGATCGGCTGGTTTTCATCCCGGAATTTTACAAGCCACAGCTGGTGATGATATTATACAATAATATTATAATCTATAGTTTATAAATACGTATAATTCTACACAAATATTTTCATGACGCATCTGCCTACGTATATAAATAAGTACATAACACGTTGTTTTGCAAATTTCTAAGTACTTAGCGACCTTTATCAGTAAATCTTCGCGAAATTACGCATTTCGGTAGAAAAATATCTGATATTTGATGATCAAAATAAATATTTGTTAGATAAGCATGATAGAACTAAAAACAAATCGATGAAATGATATGGTGCGATCTAAAGTAAATTTGACTGATAAAATGGGAAATATGTTTTTTTGTCCTTTCAAGATGATGTTTCTAAATAAAACCGGCCAAGTAGGGATTCGTAGTTGGGATGAATTTATCTCTAGAACAAGCTTAACACTGTAGTTGAAAAACATGTTCTTCTTCATGTTTTTCAACTGCAAATGTAAGTTGGTCGGCTATTACACGGTAACTTGTAATTTTGTAAACAGAATGGTATTAAAAATGCATAGAGAACGCTGCTGCCCATTCTCTAGTAAGTCCCTTAGTCGCCTTTTACGACGCTCCCGGGAGGAAATGGAGTAGTGCTATTCTATACGTCCGGCACCACACGGCACATGGTATATGTATCAAACTCAAACTCAAATCATTTATTTCAATTAAACCATTTACAGGTACTGTTGAATTGTCAAGGAGTCGGTCAGTAAGAAAAATGAAGCTACATGCCCATTCCAAAGCGTAGAATGTATCTATGGAGAAAAACGGGCAAGAAACTCCATGGACACTCTTTTAAATTAAATTGTTACAAAAATATTAGTTACATCTATAATGTTGAATTTATAATTAAATGTGAGAACGATGTAAAAATAAAAACGTACGCGTTAAGTGTCCAGAGTAGGAAACAAAAAAATAAAAAACATAAAAACTATTCAAAAATAAAATATATAAAATAAGCCGATGGTGGCGCCAGTTCACGAACATGACACACATACAGTGTGAGTCTTTATAATGTGCACATAGCGAAATGAGGGAATCTATGCTTAATTTTATCTACGGAAAAAATACAAAACAAAACTTTTTTTTTTTTTTTTAATTTATTCCAAAATTTCTCAATAAGACGCCCCCTTGTTGAGAAATTTTACAATTATTGTAAAAAATGAAAAAAAAATATGTTTCTTTTCAATTGAGGGTAGTTTTTTCCCCAATATTTATTTTATGAGGACGCCTAATTACTTCCAATAATTATGGAGTTTGTTTCATCGTGATAGATCATTTAGTTTAAAAGTTACACCGTTTTGTTTACATTGAGAACATTTTATTTTTAAATTCCATAAAAAAAAGAAAAAAAAAAAATTGATTGTTTTTATATTTTTGCCGTAGATAAAATTAAGCATAGATTCCCTCATTTCGTTATGTGCACATTGTAAAGACTCACACTATGTACAGGAAAAGTTTTTAATCAGTGCGCAAATTTTGACGATTTAAACTTAAACGGGTTTTATTATACACCTATTTCTTATTTTGATGTCTTAGTACAAAACAATTAAGGTATCGTTAATGAAAGATGTGTATTTTGAAACTGGTAAAATGGATACTCGTCGCACAACGCGGCGAGCGCGGTCAGCGAAACGGAACGCAGTAGTAGGTACCTATCAGCTGTGCGCTCGCCCATTGATATTATTACGAATACATTGTATCCATATTTTGCTGATTTGAAGTGGACCAAAAAATAAATTATTTAACAAATAATGGAAATATGTTCTATTATATTATTTATTTATTTATGTACACACGAAATACTTGACAGGACAATATATTAACATAAAAGAGCACAAAGGTACTGCTTATTTCAAAAGAAATTTCTTCTTTTTTTTAATTTTTTCTTCTTTTTGTTAATATGATTCTGAACCACAAAAAAAAAAAACTGCGCACTGGTTAAAAACCTATCCTGTATAAAGCGTATATAAAAAGCATTTATTTATAAATAAATGGCACTTTTGATAGTTAAACCCAATTTCCCCTGACAACCGTCACGCTATTATACACTTCATTCTCTTCGATATTTTTCCTCATACAATCCATCCGTTTTTTCTTTGGCCTTCCTCTCCCACTCCATTCATCAATATTCACCACAATAATTGAATGAAATTCATTGTTTTTCTAGACTCTTCGGTGGGATATCAAATATTTTGACACGTTTTCTGAGGACATGTTACGATAAACTATCTCCAGTTTTTATCAAGATACGTATCTTGCATTGCTTTGATCATTACCGTTTCTGTCATTGTTATCAATCTTGATTTCATTTGAATTTCGCTAAATTCGCATTGTTTTTACTGTTACTATGCCAAATCCAACACTACATTAATGGCACCGGTGACTGAAAACTTGTATGGAAATCAGTTGTTATGTTTAGATGTGAAATGGTATTTATATCTTATTTGCAAGTGTGTTGAAAACCGTTAGATACGCGTGAGCGTTTGTGTTCTCGGTTCTGTTACAACTTACAACAAATTCTCTTATAAATCTCGAGTACAGGGCCTCAAGTCTGCTATTACAATAGTGTCAGAATGGTCGCTTCATTGTGAGTTTTTGACAGATTTGCCATACAAACACTGTCAAATACTCACAATGGCGAGACCATTCTGACACTATTGTAATAGCAGACTTGAGGCCCTGCTCTGCCGCACTAACGAAAAATGCAATAACTCGATTTTGCCGCTTTCGAGGATTTGTTTATTTGATTATTTCATTTTATGTATTTTGCTTTCTCTTCTACTCCTACACACGTTGTCTACATCTCTTTGTCTACTTTCCTATCGCAGGTATGCTGGAAGAGATTTCAATAGAAATAAGCATTACCTTAAAAAAAAAAGGGGGGAAGTGCTTTTTTTGATTATTGAATTTGTTATGAAGTTTTAGTTATTGCATTCTTGCTTACTGAAAAACCGAGTTCCTGAAGGATCAATAAAAATTTGCTTAGAGAGAGTTAATAGATTTCGATTCACTGACTCCAAATATATATAACTCAACGAATATATAACTCAAAATCGTCCAAAATCGAGTTATTGCTTTCATTGTTAGCGCAGCAGATAGATGTGAAATGGTATTTATATCTTCTTTGCAAGTGTGTAGAGAACCGTTAGATACGCGTGAGCGTTTGTGCTCTCGGTTCCATTACAACAAATCCTCTTAAAAACCTCGAGTGCAGCTACAAAGGTATGTTTTATAAACATTTCAATTGTTCTGAAAGAAATGTATGCATACGTAGGTTTGGTATTGTGTATAATCCGGGGCTCGTGGCTAACTAACAGCCGCATAGTTCAATCGCTTGCCAAAATAAAAAAACATAAATCTTTTATTCAAATTAGGCTCAAAATCGACATCAAAATTACATAATACAGTCCCCCAAAACGCCTGCTCGTCACTACTTTTAAGTGCAAAAAAAAAAATACTACTCCCAAAAGTGAGCCTGTGGCGGTACGTATCAACAACGCCACATGCGAACTACCCATAAAATCCTGCATCGCGCTATCAGAGTTTACCGCGCGACTAGCATATATACAAAATCCCGACTTCAACCGTTGGGCAGTTGCCCACCAGACACAACACTCGTCTGGTCCGAGGATCCTCCCTTTACTATAGAGTATGAGTGAACTTTGCACCCTGTTCCTCATACCTCTAAAACCCCCATATTCAAAATTCATCACTGCCACTTCAGTTTGGTTACTCTGCAAGCTATGTTGGTTACTCCGGTTCTTTTTCAGATAACTTCATTCCTAATTTTATTCCTCAAAGATACTCCGAGCATAGCCCACTCCATAGCGCGTTGAGCGACCTTGAATTTTGGACCAACTGTAATTTTTACTGCCACTCATAAACTTAAAACACAGCCTCGTTGCTTAACCGCAGAGAAATATATATATAGCGGTAAATCCCCTTACGAGCTCCTTCATAGACGTTACGAGCTCTTTCTCAAATAAATCTACTATTAGGCATGCTACACACTTGTTCGGTTCAACAGTATTTGTTGGACAACAAATGCTGGACGATGTTTTTAGTAATCTAAAGATACCACAATGCTTGAAAACCAAATTGTATGAAATAAGAAGTCAGGAAACAAAAGGTTTTGCCAAATTATTTAACAGTTTTTATTTCAAGAGTTTATAAGCAATGTTTTTCCCATACATATAGGTTATAATATAATATTATTGTAAGTTTCATAAGTGCAATAAGTGAAAATTAAGTGTCCGCACTAATAAACAATAATAAACATTATTAGTTATAACCAGGGACTTTAACGATCACTAAAGAGATTGCCCAAAGTCCAAATTGCACAAAGGGCTATGAAGCGCGATTTTAGGCCTAACACTGAAAGACCAAGTCCGTACCTAACTCAGAGATCCGATGTAGGACTACGGTTCAAGAGGTAGGACTACGGGTCATCATTTCAGCCGAAAGACGTCCACTGCTGGACATAGGCCTCCCCCAAAAGGGGGGGATTTGCCATAATCGCCACGCTTGGCAGGCGGGTTGGCGATCGCAGTACGGTGTTAAAAACGCATAGAGAACGCTGCTGCCCATTCTCTAGGAAGTCCCTTAGTTGCCTTTTACGACACCCACGGGAGGAAATGGGGTGGTGCTGGTCTTTACGTCCGGCACCACATGGCACACAGCGGACTACGGGTAGTGCCTCTGAAATGGAGGTGGGCAGGACACTTGGCTAGATGTGATGGCAGGTGGAGCAGAGCTTTATCAGATGATTGGTTAGAAACGGTGAAAGGAGCGTTGACAGACCAATGGCCAGGTGGGTGGACGACCTACAGAAGATCGCGGGGAAGACCTGGATGAGACTCGCATAGACCAGGACAGCATGGCACAAAAGGGAGGAAGCCTAAACACAGCAGTGGGTCTAACAAGGCTGATAATGATAATGATGAAAGCCGACCCGAAGCAATTACTAAGGTCTTACGGTTTTAGGGGAATGTCTAGGTTGAGGAGCCAGACTAAGAGAGATACAAAAACTCGTAGGGCAGCTAGTGGCGAGCTGTTGGACAGTAGCGACCCCACGGACCCTATCTCCCAGGAGAAGTTATGTTCCTCATCTCTGGCTTGCCTTTATTGGCCGGCTGGAGTGAACACTGACGAGGAACTGAGCTCCCACCTCATTCTTGTCTTTATTGGCCGGCTTGAATGGAGAATCGCAAGAGCAAACGTGCTCGGAAGAAGGAAGTATTACAGTAATTGCTGAGGTGCTTGATGAGGACTGGAGAGGTATTCCATGACTATCAGAACAATCCCAGAGCCCGGAAGATGGTCAAGGTCCCTACCAGCAATTACTGGAATATTTCCTTCTTTCGAGCACGTTTGCTCTTGCGATTCTCCACTCAAGTCGGCCAATAAAGGCAAAAGTATGAGGTGGGAACTCAGTTCCTCGTCAGCATACACTCTAGCCGGCCAATAAAGGCACGTCAAAAATTCGAGGACGAATATTTGGTTCTAGGAGATGCCGGTTTCCTCACGATGTTTTTCTTCACCCTTTTGGGAGCAGAAGTGATGGAATAATTTAGAACAAAAAAAAAAACGCCTGCTTGTCATAGCCGTTACCACTCGGCTACCACTACTCTAATAGTGCTCTAATAGTTCACACATAACGTCGCATTAGTGGTGAAGAGAGCTGAGTCACACTTTTGACTGAATTGAGTTATGAACACCACCATACTCTTCGTTAAAAGGAGATTCTAGTGGTGAAGAGATCTAAGTGTTAGCTCAACTAGAGGTTTGATTTTTCATTCAAACGTGAAAGGAGTTAAATGAAACTAGGTACAAAAAATCAAGTGGTGAATTTTTGATTTATCTTTATCTTGGAACCAGTTCAGTGTGGAATAGCTCCCTTCACTACTAAGGCGACGATAAATGCTAACCCGAACAAGTGTGTAGCAAGCCTTAAAATGACTTCAGAGTCGACTTTAAACCTAAAGAAAAACCCTAGAATATAATGAAATTTACGATTGCTTATGTGTAAACGTAAAAATTATTGACCATACAGTGAAGAAATATAGATAAATTAAAATAACAGATGTATATAAGTTATTATAAAATTACATAGTTGAGTTGTTAATTGTTGTTGAAAGGGCAAAGAACTATACATTGTTTATGATCGTACAACTAGTGATGTGACTAAGAAAAGAAGCGGACTTTGAAAAATTTCTTTAGTTTTATTTTTGGAATTCCAAAAAAAAAAAATCGGCCTCTCCTTTTGACAGTAATAATATGCATAACTACATAAACTCACGCTTTCTTCATGGGGGTAGGCAGAAACTTAAGAACGCAACCTTTTTTTTTGTATCTAGGGCATCTCAAAGTTAACCATTACAAGCCGTGACTCTTTAACCGGTCTTTCCTGTGGTTGCCATAAGCTCCTAAAAACTTAAAGCCTCCAGGGCGTAAAACTTATAAACTAAACGACTGCGCGCTAAGGGCACCCCCTATGGGGTACGAACCTCGGCTTAGGGCAGAGTCGGACGGAGGATGGCAAGGGACCTACGGTGGCGGACGCCTAGGTCATGATCGGGCGGATACACGCGGTGTAGATGCGCAATTTGCACCTGAGTGACAATTTTCTTTTTGCATTTAAAACGGAATGGAGCCTATAGAGAGCAAAAAAGGCGCGCGAACGCTTCTTTTTAAGCTCCGAAAATGAGAGATGATGATTGAGAGTCACACCTAGATATTTGGTTCGCTTCTCCCAAGGGATAGGCTTGCCGAAAAGGGTGATTGGTCAGAGTGGGGGTTTTTAACGCGGCTTAGAAAAGAGGACCGCTTGACTTTTGTCGGGATTTACTTCTATGCGCCACTTTCTAAACCACTCGCCAAGCTTGTTGGCTGCGGTCTGGAGAGTGCTAGTGATCTTCTTTTGGCTACTCCCTTTGTAATAGATGGCCGTATCGTCTGCAAACAGAGCCAACTATGCCAACCTACTCTTGGGGATATCGCTGGTGAATAGCGTGAAAGCGAGGGGAGATATCACAGAGCCATGAGGGAAGCGCCACCTGCTACGATCCTTACATATGTATTCTTCTTGCTTCGTTTACGTTCATACATCTGATCATACACGCACACCGGTTGCGAGTACTACGCACCTGACCTTTTTGAAGAACATCTTCAATAAGGTCCTCCTAGGGCGTCCCCTCCCGGTGTTTCCACTCACATCTGCTTATAGATACCTTTTGCTAGTCGCCTTTCATTCATCCTCTCAACATGGCCAAACCATCAAAGCATAGGTACTCTTTAATAGTTATTTATGCAACTGTTTTATAATAAGGGGTATTAAAACACGAATGTGGGTTTATCACACGAGGCGAAGCCGAGTGTGATAATAGTATCACATGAGTGTTTTAAAACCTAATTATTACAGTTGCATACAAGACTTTATCTACACCCATGACATGAATCCTCTATAAAAGGTTCTGAAACAGTTTTTTGCAATACTAATATCAAACAAAAATGGCGCGATACGACGCTATGGTATAGTATAGTGCAACGCGCGTGCGTGACAATGTTCTTTTTTTGAAATTCATAAAGATACCATGAATTGAGTAGTGAGAATGGAAGGGAGGATGATGATCCCTTCCTTACTCATCAAACAGATGAGTAAGGAAGGGATCTTCATCCTCGTAAAAGCAAAGGAGTTGCATTATGAAATTCAGTACAACATTATAACTCCCGTTTGGATGCTATTATGGTTACTATGACACTGGGTGTTTTAATGTTGGCAACAAGCTAACTGTTTCAGAATTTTTTATAGAGGATTTAATGATTTATAGTAGTATGGGCGTAGATAAATATTTTAAACTAATAATAATAAAAGGGAATAATTTAATTAATTCTCCAAAAAAACTTGTTGATCTTCTAATGACGATCGTCTTTTGTTACTCAACTATCTTCTTTTAATTTTCTGGTCTTTTAAAAACTATATACAGGTTGAAATTTAAAACATGCGACAAACCGAAATGGGAGATTGTACTCATCATTATGAATAACTTTTACTAAGGGACAAAAGCTGCAATCGCGAAAAAATAATCAGCTGTTCCCTACATTTAAGGCTCGAACAGACGCGCACAGACTCGCTCTTTTTGACGTTCAAAAGTGCATCTTCGTGCCTATTTGAAATAAATGATTTGACTTTGACTTTGACTTCGCGGGATATCGCGGGGGCGACGCGACACTAGTAACACAATTCCTTTGTCGGTGCCTGTCACGCCCGTGATATCGCGCGAGTCTGTACGAGCCATTATGTTCGCATTACTCCTCAAAATGTAGGGAACAGCTGATATTTTTTTCGCGATTGCGGCCTTGGTCCTTTAGTAAAAGTTGTTCATAATGATGAGTACAATATCCGATTTCGGTTTGTCTCATGTTTCCAATTTCAACCTGTATACAGTTTAAATTAGTCGCAGTTACTAATCTAGGGAGCTACTAAAAATGGGTTAGGTTAAAACTGTGACCAACCACGCGGGAGCCACAAAAAGCCGATTAGTTGATATATTAGAATATCTATTAGTATTTTGAGAAAATCAAAAGGGGTGTTTTTTTTTAAATTGGGGAATGGACCTGCTCTTGACGTTGATCTCGCTTGATGAAAAGCGATGGATCAGGTTTACAATGGAACGAGCTCGAGCGTGCCCAGAAGGTGCCTGTTCACTCTTGCTTTGAAGGCAGACGGGTTATAAAATATGTGAAACACAGGCGCTTGCACAGCCAATTTTATTTTCTGGATTGATTAAATACCTACTATAAAATTTTATTTCACATAAACCTACATGAGTACTTTTGAAACGTCTGAAGCTAGGTGCACGGTTCCAATTAGTCGTTTCCTATGGAGAAGAGCCGGCAAGAAACTCCACGGTTACTCTTTTAAAAATAATTGGCTTTACAATATTATCAAATAACAGTGATAATGGGTATGGGAGGACAGTGTAGGCCTTTCAACAATTACCAGGTACTTAACAAAATAGAAAAGTGCCAACAAATCTACACTCTACTAGGCCTACAACGTTCCCACATTCACAAATTTAAAATAATCTAAGTATATAAAAGATTAATGACATGATTGCAATTAAACCTATAGTAACATATCTGAATAAATATCATGTCTACAAAAGCCTCTAATAAAGTCAATATCCTCCATCTTTTTGAATATTCGGCCTCTCTTTTTGGCAGTAATACCTAATAATATGTAGGTACTTTTAGGCAAGTAGTGTGTTAAGTTTGTGGCGACATCTATAACGCCACATGCGAACTACGCATCAAAGACTTGACGTCACACAAATCCTTCATCGCGCAATCAGAGTTCACCGCGCGACTAGCATAATATAATACAACATCCCGACATCAACCGTCGGGCAGTTGCCCACCAGAAAGACATTACGACACTCGTCTAGTCGGAGGATCTTTCCTTTTCTATGGAGGATGAGTGAACTTTACACCTTGTTCCTCATACCTCTATAAGTTGGTTGATTATTGCCATTATTTCCTTAATGATTGTTCTTTTAATTACACTAGTAGACATTGCGGACTGATGTTTTCCAGGAAACTTAGTAGTTGTTGTTTCATTTGTAAAATTACTCGGAAAATAATAATTCCAGTATTTTTTCAATACTGATTCTGTACGGAGAATGAATTCCAAACCTAGCTATTACTTTAATAATATTACTATTATTCTGTTATCTAAAACATACTGAACGCAGTCCTTTTCACACTCGTATTATAACAACGCAGGGAATGAATGACCCTACAGATTTGACCTCACAGTAAAAACATTAAGAGAATAACCAATTCTAGTGGAATAGATATTGACTTTTTTGTTGCATGGTGTAAATAATAGGTACTTAGTTGAACTAGTCGAGCATTTTTAGGCAGTCGATGCCTAAAAATGCTCGACTAGTTCAACTGGTTGGTCACAATCGCATGTAAAACACCATTCACTTTATTTCCCACATTTACTCTAGGTTAGGTTAGGTATAATAATTGGCTACTGCATAGCCTACGTTCTTTTAAATATTTAATTAAATAAACTTTTTTTTTTGTTCGGCACTTTTATCATTTAGCCCAGATTGAATGATTTAATTTACTTTAATAAGGATTAATAATATTCAACCACTTATATAATTTATAAAAAAAAAAAACTCGGGACGCATTCAAAAGCAACTTCTAATATTCGGCCTTAGAAAATGAACTGCAATCATTACTTAAATTCGGCCTGTAGCAGTCACATCTCTATTGAAGTATGCCAATAATCGGCGAGAGGCGTTGTCTTGTTCTTGAAAGTAAAGGTTGCCTCCCACGACATCGGAAGCAAGAAATATAACTTGCAAGGATTTGAACCAAAAATATTTTTTATAGATTTTCGCGTAGGTACTATTAGCCATTAAGGGTAGAATTTTGAGTTAAATTAAAAGGTTGAGAGAACTATTTTTAATAATAATGTATGTAAGTAGCAAGAATTAATTTATAAAAATTAAACTCTGTTTCCGTTGAGGTCATAAATATTATAAAAATATCAATTTCAATTAGGTACAATGGAAGTTCCAAATAGAAGTTTTTAGCCTTTTTTGGTACTTTCATTTCCATCCGAAATAAAAATAAAGTGAATATTAAAAAATTAAAGTGTCTGTTTGTCAAAATAACAGCTTTTTACTTAATGCATATGAAACAATAGGTACTTAAAACATTTATTTTTTTAATTTTGTCCGTCTGTTTGTTCCGGCTAATCTCTCAAACGGCTGGACTGATTTTGACGGGACTTTCACTGACAGATAGCAGATGTTACAAGGAGTAATATAAGCTTTTACTTTTTTTTTAAAGCCACGCGGGCAAATGCTAGTTTGAAATAATTTTGATGCATAAATGTAATCTTTATGTACTTTTCCTTATCAACTTCATTCCCAGTGCCATTCTCAGTGTATCTCGTTGTCAGTGTCAATGTTTATGGGCATAAGCTTTAGTTGGTGAAAAGCTTCAAAGTTCAAAGTCATTTATTTATATATTTTTTATTTATATTATTATTGTATTTATATTTATTAATATTTATTATTTATATTTATTTATTTATATATATATATATATATTTTCATTTATTATTATTTTTTTCAGTTCAAAGTCATTTATTTCAAATAGGCACTTTTGAACGTCAAAATTTACAAAAATTGTTAATTGATTCTAGTTCCAAAAGGTAGTTAGTTATGTATGTGTTCTTTACGAAAAAGTAATTACTTGTGTCTAAATTATGTTTAGTTTGTATTAGTCGAACGTGTACTATTTATTTCATTATTTATGCTATAGGTATTTCTTGTAACGACCTTTTTCTCTTTTTTATTATTAGTGTTTATCAATGGAAATTTGTAAATGGCCTTCATTTTCATATTGTTTTTGAACACTATAAGTTTAGCTGTAAGTGTCCCGAATAGTATAAAATAAAATACATTATTAAATAAACTTATAGATAGATAGACAGAATACTCTTTATTACAATCCCCGACTAAATAGTCCTCCCCGACCCTTTCCCGTAAGCGAAGCGCCAGCACGTGCTATACCTGAGTCTGAAGCTTTAAACTCCCCTGATAATAATCATAACCCTGATTTTATCCAGCCACCGTCAGTCTCTTGCCATCCTCCCTCCGACTCTGCCCTAAGCCTAGGTTTGTACCCCACAGGGGGCCCTTAGCGCGCAGTCGTTTAGTTTATAAGTTTTTGTGCTCTGGCTAGAGGCTTTAAGTTTTTAGGAGCTTAAGGCAACCACAGGAAAGACCGGTTAAAGAGTCTCAACCTCTCAAGGTTAACTCTGAGATGCCCTAGATTAAAAAAAAAAAACTGTTTATTATGTACACCATAAACAAAAATGTACAAATGTAGAACTGTTACATACGGTGTCAAAATGGGCGGTCTGTGTGGCGGTGGATAGTCTTATACATAATATACTTCTTACATAAGAAGTATATACTTTACGCGTTAATTACTAAGATAAAATGCTATCAATCTTCGTGACAAGTTCGTGGGAGGCCGATGTTCTGATAAGGATTTCGCGGATCCATATTTTTAAAGATAACAATTTTATCGATGCTATGTAAGTATCTAAGTACAGCAAATATTTATATGTATATATATATAATGTAGGTATACAGGTTGTAAAAATACCCATCACAGCCGTTACCTACACATTCGTTTTCTGTATGGCTCCTAAAATTTATAATAAAATACCACAGTCATATAAAAAAATTCCGGTAAATTTGTTTAAAAATAAGATTTGAGATTTATTAACAGACAAGTGTTATTATAATATAAATGACTTCTTGAATGACACTATTTGGCTTTTTTTTTTCTAGTAATCCTTATTGTGACATTCTATGATTAATTTATTTTACTGACTTATCGAGGTGTTGTACTTACTATTATTACTTCGATTGAAGATAGATAGATAGATAGATCGAATACTCTTTATTATGTACACCATAAAAATTACAGATATAAATGTAGAACTGTTACATAGGGTGTCACAATGGGCAGTCTTATCGCTAAAAGCGATCTTTTACAGACAACCTTTGGATGGATCAAAAAGTAGAAGGAGAGACAATACTGCAGGTATTTAAGTACCTTTAGTTATTAATTTTTATTTTATAATTAAGTATTGTATTTTTTTTTATTTGTACACCTTCCGGGTGAAACATGTACGTACGAAATATTACTATTGTGACATCCTGCATGCTTAATTTGCATGAATACACATGTTTTGACAAATAAAATTGTCTTTATCTTTCTCTTTCATTCAACATCAAACTAAGTAACATTTAGTACAAATTATTGCTGGGGAACGACTTTTATTTGTGGTGTGAAAAATCGCTGTTTACTGCAGCGCGCAATGTAGTACACGGAAAACAGGGTGCACGTAGCGGTACCAGAGGTGTTAGTTATTTAATAACATTTAAGATTTGTTTTCGTGAAAAAAAAAAAAAGTTGGAACTTTGACCTTCAATATATCCGTAACCAGAAGATTCCCAGGAATGGTCCAGTACAAAAAAAATTATCAAAAAATGATCAAAAAAAAAATAAAAAATAAGGTAGAGATGCATCTTATTGTACAACTCCATTTTGTCAGTTACTGCAATTGAGTAATTCCAGTTAGAAAAATCCAATAACACTTTGCTTTGACCCGGGAATTAAACCCAGGACATCATGCTCAGCAATAGCGCTTGCGACCACTTGACCCATAAGCCAGTTAATATACAGGGTGTAAGGGACAGCCCTCCGCAAACTAACATTCATTCATATTGGTGCATTCCGCTCCTTATTTTGAATCATATTCCACTGGAAATTTGCTCAGGAAAATTTGCATTTTCTGTATCCCTTTTTCAGTTACGATTCCTTTATTTTATTGTAAAATTACATTTTCTGTACGAAGCACTCCATTTATGTAAATAAAACAGCTATAGTAAAAAAACCAGCAATGGATGTTGAAATACTCTAACAAACGACGCGCGAAATCAGCTGTTCAGTTTCTGCCTAGCTAAAGAGTTCATCGAACTCACTCGCTGCGCTGCCGTTCGCTACGTGCATTTTGCCACGGTCACGATACATTGCATGTGAGGTAATAAAATAAATCAGATTTATTGGATTCCCTTAATGTTCCTGAAATAATTTCATGCACCGGTCATCTTAGTATAATATACTGAATTCACCCCATCAGTCTGCGGAGGGTTGTCCCTTACACCCTGTATCTGGAATCGCCGACCCATCTTGAGCAAACGTGGTGATCAATGCTCGTGCCTTCTCTGTATGAGAAGAGGCCTTTGCCCAGCAGTGGGACAATAGCATAATCAGCCAATATTCCCACTGCTGGGATACAGGCTTCCTGTCTGTGAGACAGAGTAGGCCATAATCCACTACGCAGGCGTTGGTGACACTAAAACAATAATATGCTGGTATTATTATATTATTGAGTAGAAATTTTAAGGATACTCGCTACCCAGGACATAGGTGAAAACCGTACCTTTAGAATGGCTTAAAAAAACCTTCTGTGCCAGAAAAATTGGATGCTGTAACATAGCGTTTAAGTCCTTCAAAGTCAAAGTCAAAGCATTTATTTCAAATAGGCATATAAATGGCACTTTTCAACGTTAAAATTTACACGGAAATAAAATTGATTCTAGTTGCCCCTTCCAAAAGGTAGTTTCGCATGGAGAAGAATTGGCAAGAAACTCCACCGTTAGTCTTTTAAACTGTTTTACAATAGTTTGTATACATCAATTATATCATTGCATGTGAAGACGATGTACCCAATATACTATACCGCAACAGGTAATAACAATAAAAAATGAAGCATTGACGGATAAATTATCCATGTGTTAGATACGTACAAGGTACTCACATATTTACAAATATTATTAGAGTAAACCAAGCTTCCACCCTTCACTAAGTAGATTTGAATTTATCCCGTCAAAGTGAAGACAGTAAGCTAGCCCTCTTATTTTCTTCACGACGAACCTCCGCCTTTTTCTCTTGCGTCTTGCTACACCAAAAAAGTTTTAACTGTTACCGAGTTCCATTCGTCGGTTTTCACTCTGTCTTTTCTGACTTTTGACATAACCAACCACGGTTATAGCTTGCTACTTATGTATTGCCGATTATTCTGTTAATATCTCACCGTCAAAACTTAGTTGAAGTGAGCTGTCAATAGTGTTAATTCCTAGCTTCAGGTGGAATGACAGCTCGCTTAACCTAAGTTTTCACGGTGATCTTTATATAGAAACTACGGGCTATTGTTTCCAGATTTTCTTGCTAACAGAGTTGCGGGTTCAGCTGTCAAAATAAAGAAAAGATGTCTTTGTTAATTTGAGGTAAGTAAAAGAAATGAAAGGAATGATTAAAAGGAGGGAAAGCTAAATATAGTTTCGCAGTTTAGCCCGATACATTTTTTAAATACAAAAGGACATGAATTACTTTGAAAAGTATTACTTATATTACTTTAATTATTGCGAATGGGAGCACTATGTGGGTAATTTTTTTTCTTTTTTTCTTTCTCACTTAATTTTAATGATGATCTGGCATTTTGAGTACTTTATTCGACCTACCCAAATGTCCTCTCTTTGGTATTGTTCATCGAATCATTAAGCTCCTTAAGTCCTAAGTTGAGGTACACGATTACTGACAAATGCTTGCACTGACTGGACAGGTCCACTCAAAATTGTGTGGTTCTTTCCTCAAAAGACTATTTCAGACATGGTCCTCACATGATCTGACCAAGATTATGTCTGGACTTTAAAAGAGACCTTGACCCCTGAGTTTATTTCATCATTTCTTCTCAGGGGTAGTCAGATAGGAAATGTCGATCTAGCTTGTCCATCTAACTTGTTTTATAATATGTTTTTTAATAAAGGTTATTATTATTATTATTATAGATGACCAGATGAACTTCGTACGGCGTTTCAATATTTGCGCTGCGGTTTTTTTTTTTAAATAGGTATCGCAGCATTATGCTGAGATAGGAGCATTTTTAGTGACGCACAGGTCTTTATTTTTTCGTCGTATCATACGAATAGTGCCCTAACGAAAATAGGGACTTTATTTTTTTATTACATAATTCAATTCTGCTCATCATACCACATATAACCAGTTCAACAAAACAATTAAAAACGGGATTAAAAGGAAAAAATGCGTATAAAATATAAAGATAATTTATTGAAAATAATCCTAGCCGAACCTTAAAATACCAATACACATTATAAGAAATCACCAATACATATTTTTTCATATTTAATTTAATTAAACACAAAAAGGTGTCTCCTGAAAAGTAGCTATTATGCAGTTACGCCCCTATTCGTAGGATACGACGAAATGTGTCAATTTTGTTAGTATGATACCCGTTTTAAATGCTCCTATTTTTACTGTTTGAATTTCTTGTGCGTGTCCCAATAATTTTCTTTCTTTCTTTCTTTCAAATTTCTCGTTTGAAATTTAGATTTTTCGGCTGATCCCTTTTCCTTTTCCTTTTCCAAATTTTGTTTTTTCCTATACCATTGCAGTATTGTGCCGACAACACAAATTAAAAAAAAAAAAACAATTCATTCGAGCCATTTCCATTTCTGATTTTTATATAGTAGGTATAAAGATTCTTACTGGCCATCCCTTCTATAAGAGCTATACGACAATTTTTCTTGGAACACTTTCCACAGAACCTAAATTCCATAAAAAATAGTTTCTTGCGAAATATTCCTCATTCTTGCAATCAAACCGTGGGAGCCCGCCTTAAAAAATACTTTCGCGCGCTTATAACATAGGTGCAAGAAAAACACGGAACATTGCAAGTTAGTTCGCGCATTCGAACGGACGCTCGTTCGAAATAAATATATAACTTTTAAAACTGTTTACTTTTCTTAGTTTAACTTGACTTTCATAGAGAAACTTCGAGATTTCGTGTGAGTATAGATAGTGCTGTGTTTATCTTTTTATTTTAATGTACAGTGTAATTAAAAGATAAGATATCGGAGAAAAGTGATCGGTTTTTTTGCGTTAAATAAAATTGTTCTGTTATAAATGTTGTTGGCAGTACCGTGTTATCATTGTCAGTAGTCAGTTTGAATTTGGAAGCTGTATAAAAATTGTGACTTTTTTTTTTTTCGGTGTTCTTTTTCTGTGGAATCTGTGAAAACAAGGTTTGTTTAAATTATAATTTATGGTCTGGTTGACCACTTTCGCATATGTAGCGGTTAACTTAGCTAGCAGATTTTTTTAAATAAAAATTGTCTTCTGCATTTCTGGAGACTGTGAAACAGCTCTTAGTACATATAATTTTCATTTTAAAATATTGGTTGGAGTGTACTACGTAGAGGGGCACTGAAGAAAAAGGGTTTTTCTTTTTTACCTAAAATAAAATGTATTCTTATAAATATAAGGCTATAAGCGTCTTGGTGTTTTTTGTCTACAATGAGGTATTTGTTGTAAAATTATACAATTATATTTAGGTTTATTTGCTTAATTAAAATACAAGTGGGTATACCTTTACATATTTTAATACATATATAAATAAAAAATAAATCCTAAAAAAATATTTCATACTTGGAGTTTCTTCGTATTTAATACCAGCTTAATTTTAAGTAATGACCATAATTCACCACACGGCTCCAGTACGGGTTGGTGGATGTCACATGTCTTTGAATTTTTGGTTCTATACCCAAAGTCTCTAATTCAGATCATAAATATGTAAACAAAGTAATGTCAAGAAATGTCACTGTCAAAATGACAGGACAGTGGTACAAAACTTTTAATCATAATTTTTTTATATTAATTTATGTACACACAAAATACTTGACAGGACAATATACTCGTATTAACATAGAAAAGCACAAAGGTACTGCTTATTTCAAAAGAAATTTCTTCCAGCAGACCTGCGAGAGGAAAGTTGGATAAGAAATGTAGACATAGTGTGTAGAAAGTTGAACAAGAAAAATTTAAATTAAAACACTTAAAACAGAACTATATCTATAACATTTTGTAAATAGTCATCGCTAAAATTATAGTGAATTAATTATAAGAACTATGCAAACAAAATACCGTTGCCAAAGAATGTTTTGTGTAGTATGTCGGAGACACGGCATATGATCGTCATAATCAGCCCTTTTAAGTCCAGTGCTAGACGTAGGCCTCCCAAAATTGATTTCCACTCGAAACAGTTTACAGCCGTTTCATCCAAAATGTGGCTAGATATGCTACTTACAATATGAATCTATGAATGAGAGTTGTAATATTAGTGTTGTTGAAGATGTAAACAATTTGAAAATATTTGGATCTCCTGCATTGTTACCAGTATCATATATTTTTTTTTAATAACTTTGTTTAAAACCGAAAATTAATAAAAATAATTACGGTATGATTATTTTTTTAATTATTATTTCTTAAAATCAGTACTTAAAAGAAAATGAAACCTCTTTTTTTCCGTTTTCTGTGAATTACCATTACGAAGATATTTTTTTGCTATGTTATCCCCGTTGCTTACATAAATTATCTGAATTTGAGACTTTGGGTATAGGACAATGCCGGTTCCCTCACGATGTTTTCATTCACCGTTTTGAGAACAGTGGTGATGAAATTAAATACACAAAATACGCCTGCCTGGGTTCGAACTCACGACCATAACTTGTAAGTCGGGACCGATACTGAGTACACGTTTACTGACAAATGCTTGCACTGACTGGACAAGTCCACTCAAAACTGTGTGGTTCTTTCCTCAAAAGACCATTTTGGACACGGATCTACATGGTCAATCTTGGTCAGATCATGTGAGGGCTCACACGATCTGACCAAGATTATAAAGAAAGAAGAAAGAAAATAAATTTATTTGACGCAGTTTAAGGCACACAATGCTGACACAGAACACAAAAAAGACAGGAAAAACTTAAAATAGAAATGTGTGCCTCGCGGCTACGCCAAATAGGCCCAGTTCAGCATAAATGCCAGCCAACTAGTGCCTGACGCTGGTTTTCAACTGGACCTTGTGTTGTTGTGTTGCTGGTTGTCAACTGGCTTATGAATTGTTATGTCTGGACTTTAAAAGAGACTTTGATCCCTGAGTTTGTTTCGCTATTTCTTCTCAGGGGTAGTCAGATAGGAAATGTCGACTCCATTGTGGCTTATTTTTTTATTTTTATATGTGACGTGTAAAAGTGATTACGATATCCTATTTACAGAATAAACGATTTCATTTAATTTCATTTCTAAACACTTGGCCGCCACTGCTCTATAATATTGAAATATATAAATAAAATCAAATAAAAATGCAATCACAAATAAAAAATCACGCAAACTTGTTATACATATTTTTGTTAAAAAGTAACCCCATTAGGCTCGAGCAACAAACAGGTCGCAGAACAGGATTACCGGGGTTCAATATCCAGTGGAAGCATAAAAGATAAAGGGAATTTCTCTCTCATAATATCGGAGTTGATATTGTAACTTTGCCAGGTTAACTACCTATATAATTACATATTTACAAGGTGTTTTTTTTTATATCCCATAACTGTAGGGTATTAATGAGACCATATCAAAGAATCAACTGGCTTATTATTTTTGATTACCTACTATGACGTCACAAGCTCGCGCTCTCGTGTCGTCTTTGTGTACCTACTGCAAATATTTTCGACACAAATGTATTTTTGTTATGAAATAAAATAACTTGAACTTAACTTGAACTTAACTTGAACTTAACTTGAACTTAACTTGAACTTAACTTGAACTTAACTTGAACTTAACTTGAACTTAACTTGAACTTAATTTGAACTTAACTTGAACTTAACTTGAACTTAACTTGAACTTAACTTGAACTTAACTCTCGCTCACGTTTGCCCAGCTAGCACTAAACAGGACAGCGCGAATGTGGCGGCTTACGATTTTTGTACGTAAGCTGGGGCGATTTTTGGCACGCGAAGTAGTTACTCTTGCGTTATCTAGGTGTATCTATATCTGTGGCGCTTCGGCTTAGGTCGAACATTACCGAGCCGACCCGAGCATGATACAGCGTTGGCAGGTGCCGAACGGAGTTTACCGATCGGCACAAGCCGAATAAAAGCCAAAAATGTGCAGTTCTTGCTTCGGTTCGGTTCGGTTTATTGTTAAATAAATACTGCCGAATGGAATGTCCCGACTCGCATACCGCAGCTATTCACAACCATTCGATAGGCTAACGTGTCGAAAATGACACATTTCGATTACCAATGACATGAATATTTACTTTGTTAAGATTTTTTTTTGCGTGATTCTCATTTTTTTATCCGCGTT
Source organism: Dryobota labecula (assembly GCA_947523025.1). Lineage (NCBI taxonomy): Eukaryota > Metazoa > Arthropoda > Insecta > Lepidoptera > Noctuidae > Dryobota > Dryobota labecula. The sequence continues at coordinate 11,611,414 of OX383310.1, forward strand.
AGACATAACTTCACAAATTAATTTCACTATGTAATATAAATATAATCTAAAATATTCACAAAAATTCGTCCGCATCGCTGTCAACAGGAAAAGTGCCCAAAAGGCTGGCAGCATTGCCACGTTGTATGGCAATACTGATTCTTTGGCCAAGAAATAAGCCAGTCTTTGGTCACATGAAGAGTCGACCAACCGCTTGGCGATGTCTCGAAAAAATAAGTGGAAAAAGATTTATATTAATTTAATTATTGTGAATGTGAAGACTATGTGGGTCATTGTTTTCTTTTATTCACAGTTAGTTTTAATCATGGTCTGACAGTTAGAGTAATTTATGCAGCCTTCCCAAATGGCCTTTCTTTGGTATTGTTCGCCGAATAGTTGAGCTCCTTAAGTTCCGAGTTGAGCTGCACGATTACTGACAAATGCGTGCAGTGACTGGACAGGTTCACTCAATCTGTGTGGTTCTTTCATCAAAAAACTCATTTCTGACACCAATCTACATGGTCTTCTCATGATCTGACCAAGATTATGTCTGGACTTTTTTTACGGCCTTTCTTTTTAGAGTAGTCAGATAGAAAACGCCGACCTCATCTAGTTTTTTAAATATGACTGACGCGTAAAAGCGATTGTACAAAAATACTTACAGAAATAAAATCATTCACCTAATTTGCCTTGGCTCGACATTAAACTGCTGTCGAAAAGATAGCGGTTGTCTACTTAATTTCAACTGACAAAATTTTCGGGTTTACAGAACTTATTCTATAACATTGATTGATGTTCGATTCGGTACGCAAGCGTAGCGAATGGTTGTGAATAACTACGCCAATCAAGTGTGTAGCACTCCTAATGCCGGAATGCAGTCGTTTTAGATGGACAATTGTTGATGCGCGTACGCATAGTGGATTGATTATAGCAGTTTATTGTTTATAGCCATCCTTTTGACGTAATCTCTAAGTTAACATTTATATCATTTATAACTCGGTTTCTGAAACAAAAATCTACACATATTATACAGTGTGAGTCTTTATAATGTGCACATATCGAAATGCTTAATTTTATCTACGGCAAAAATATAAAAAAATCTTAATAGGTATTTTATTTTATTTTTTATGGATTAAAAAAAAATCCCAGTGTAAACAAAACGGTGTAACTTTTAAACTAAATGATCTATTACGATGAAACAAACTCCATAATGATGAAATAAAAATTGGGGAAAAAACTACCCTCAATTGATAAGAAACATGTTTTTTTTTAGCAAAAATCTGGTTTTTTTTCATCATTTTTTTCAAATAATTTGTAAATTTTCGTCTTCTAGAGAAATTTTGAAATAAAAATTCCATAAAAAAAAAAGTATTTTTTCCGTAGATAAAATTTTCATTTCATTTGTTTATTTATTCATTAACAATTAACATTGTGTTAAACATTACATATTAAATATTAAATAAAAAAAATAAGCATAGATTCCCTCATTTCGATATGTGCACATTATAAAGACTCACACTGTGTAGGGTGTATCTATTCAAACACGAAATATTTTAAGAGATACACCTATAGGTGGTAAAGAAGCCATGGAAACGATTTTTTAAAAAATCTGATTATATTATTTAATAAATTAAATAATTTAAAATTACTTGATAAGATGATTAATTATATTATCAAAAGGCACCGCGCTCGTGCCGTCACTGTCGCCGCGTCCGAGTGGGTCATTGTAGAATAAGTAAGTAAAGGTATTTTTTGCAATACGTTTCAAGCAATTTTAAAATTATAATAATTATATAAAAATAAAAACATAGCAGCGAATTTAAATAATAATTAATTTTAAAAAAATTCGCTGCTCTGGCTTTTTACTACCACATTATTATTATTATATATATATATTTTTTTTTTCCCTTAACATATTTAAATGAATGAATGTTTGTTGAATGGACTGAAAAAAAGGTTTATTTAAATGTCTAATCTTATTTCAAATGGATTAATAGATGTGTGATAAATAAAATTTACAGTTAATAAATATATGCGCTGATTTTTGACAGAATAATTACAATATTGAACATTTATTTATCAAAAGCCAAAAGTTAAATTATTTATTTCAAATGGGCATGTAAAATACACTTTTGAACGTCAAAAATTTCAAAAATAGTTAATTGATTCTAGTTGCCCCTTCCAAAAGGTTATAGTTATGTATGGAGAAGAATGGGCAAGAAACTCCATACTTACTGTTTTAAAATGTTAACAATATTTTGTATGCATTAATTAATAATTTATAGGTGAAGACGATGAACCTAGAATAAAAATTACTTACCACAATTGGTAAAAAGAATGAAAAGTGAAGTAATGACAGAAAAATTAATAAATGCGTTAGGTACATGGTGCTCACATATTTACAAACATTGAATATGATTTTCCAAAAAAAATAAAATAACATAAATAATAAGTCAGTGTGTGAGTTAAATTATATTAATCACAGAAAATAAAATTTATATCATAAAAATTATAAATTATACAGTCAAATTAGCAACCAGTTTGATTTTGTCTAGACTCTAAATTGTCCAATGGAGCAGGACCAGCTTGTTTCCAAGCATTCTTATCTTGGATATAATCCTCTAATTTGTAATATAATGCTTGTTTACAAATTGTGGGTTTAGATATTTAAAGTATCCATTACCAGTGTTTTTTTTTTTTGTTGATGAATCCCTTTTATTTTCTGTGCCCTTCAAATGTATTATGCAATTAAGGCCCTGGTGATAATCTGTCGTTTACATAATTTTAATCAATCTAAAATAAATAAACTAATGGGTATTTGGTCAATTTCTATAACGGACACTGAGAATTTATTTAATTTCTAAATTTACTCCAAAACAATAATATACTATACAGGGTCAAATTAAATTAGATAGTGAAATTCCGCAGTGATAGGGAATCGTTATATAAAAACGATAAAAAAAAAATAACTTATAAAACATGGGGTCAACGACTGCTGCTACATTCTTAAATTATGAGTTGCAAACTTTTTTTTTAATGAGTTTAATGTGAAGTTTCTCCAAAAAGAAACCATTCTTTTAAACTAATATTTCAAGTAACTACACCACCTACGATTGTTGACACTAAAAAAATAATTATGACCAAATCATTTTTTTTTTGTTTTGTCATGTTTTGTAATCGATACCTATCAAGTCTGCGAAGTTTCGCTAGCTAATTTAATTTGTCACTGTATAGGAAAGAAAAACAATCCCTTTTTAGGTAAAACTATGATTTCCGTCTTAAAGTGACATGCTAAACGATTCAGGAAGTATTTACTATAAGTATTTACAATACTGACCTTACAATAAAATATATGCTTTGCAAACCGGACGCGGGACAGCAAAATGCCTAGATACCACATAGTTTAGATGCCTATTATTTCCTTTATTACACTTAAATACTAAAAAAAGGAAGTGCGGTGGAAGTGTGGTGGGAAGGCCTCCCACAAGATGGACCGATGACCTTGTGAAAGCCGCAGGAATCCGCTAGATGCGGGAAGCACAGAACCAGTCGAAGTGGCGGTGCTTGGGGGAGGCCTATGTCCAGCAGTAGACGTCTTTCTGCTGCAGGAACAGGGTCCAAGCTGCCGGTGGTCAGGGCTCTAGAGAAAGGAACCTCCTCACTATGCGTGCCATGTCCAGGGGTACCTACTGCTTTCTGAATCAAGCCTTGACCCAACCGCGCAATGAGAGTCTCCTGAGGTGTTGGTCGAAGCTCTCCGCTATTAAGGCATTACTGCATCGATCATCGGTACAATGATTGCAGAGTCCACGTCCCACATGTCGACAACCTCATGTGATAAGTCAAGATACCTGATATTTTTATCGTTCCCCAGTTTTCACGAGATTCTCGTCATGAGGGAGAGCGATATCTACAATCATAGCACGGCGCTTTCGTCGACTTATCACCACAATATCATGATGGCTATTATTATTATTTTTATATATTTTACATATCTCGGGACCCTCGGATCCCGGACCTTTGGAAGGCGTACGAGGGGCCGAAAACAACTCGCAGAGGCTCATTATACGCTTTTTAATTAAATGAGGCACCAACCGACGATTATCAGGACAACCCCCGGTTGGTGTTGAACTATTGCAGGATATGGAAACAAAGATATTGGACTATGGGTTTGGGTTGTTAAAATGGACTGGTTACCTAAAACTATGGAAGGACTATGGCCTCTGCCTGATCAATGTTTTATTATACACGGATAAAATGGCAGGTGGTGACTTGCACACTCAATAATGGGCCCCCGAAAACGGTCGCTAGCACATAGTGACGAAACGACAGTGGAGTGGAGATGTATTCTACGGCTCTCAAAACAATCCCAGAGCCCGGAAGGTGGTCAAGATCCCTACAAGCACTTACTGGAATACTTCCTTCCTCCGAGCACATTTGCTCTTGCGAATCTCCACTCAAGCCGGCCAATAAAGGCAAGAATGAGGTGGGAGCTCAGTTCCTCGTCAGTTTTCACTCCAGCCGGCCAATAAAGGCGAGCCAGAGATGAGGAACATGACTTCTCCCGGAAGATAGGGTCCGTGGGGTCGCTACTGCCCATCAGCTCGCCACATGCTGCCCGGCGGGTTTCTATAGCTCTCTTGGTCTGGCTCCTCGCCCTAGACCTGTTCCGGCAAAGTAAACTCTACCGGCACAGACCTAGAGTTCGGAGCGCGCAAGCCCTACCACGACGTCAACGTAGAGATACGGCAGTGGGGTTATTATTATTATTATTATCAGCCGTTTATGTCCCACTCCAGGAAAAAGCCTCCCTTACCTCCTTCCACTAATCCCTATCTATTGCTTTAAGTGGCCAATCTTTAAGAAAAGAGTCGAGTTCGCCATCTCAAAGTCAAAGCATTTATTTAAAATAAACCAATTACAGGCACATTTGAATTGTCAAGGGGTCGGTCAGTCAGAAAGATGAAGTTAGTTGCTCATTCCAAAGATGAAGCTAGTTGCACATTCCAAAGATGAAGCTAGTTGCCATTCCAAAGATGAAGCTAGTTGCACATTCCAAAGATGAAGCTAGTTGCCATTCCAAAGATGAAGCTAGTTGCCATTCCAAAGATGAAGTTAGTTGCCCATTCCAAAGATGAAGCTAGTTGCCCATTCCAAAGATGAAGCTAGTTGCCCATTCCAAAGATGAAGCTAGTTGCCCATTCCAAAGATGAAGCTAGTTGCCCATTCCAAAGATGAAGCTAGTTGCCCATTCCAAAGATGAAGCTAGTTGCCCATTCCAAAGATGAAGCTAGTTGCCCATTCCAAAGATGAAGCTAGTTGCCCATTCCAAAGATGAAGCTAGTTGCCCATTTCAAAGATGAAGTTAATTGCCATTCTAAAATGGAAGCTAGTTGCCCATTCCAAAGATGAAGCTAGTTGCCCATTGCAAAGATGAAGCTAGTTGCCATTCCAAAGATGAAGCTAGTTGCCATTCCAAAAATGAAGCTAGTTGCCATTCCAAAGATGAAGCTAGTTGCCCATTCCAAAGATGAAGCTAGTTGCCCATTCCAAAGATGAAGCTAGTTGCCCATTTCAAAGATGAAGTTAATTGCCATTCTAAAATGGAAGCTAGTTGCCCATTCCAAAGATGAAGCTAGTTGCCCATTGCAAAGATGAAGCTAGTTGCCCATTCCAAAGATGAAGCTAGTTGCCCATTCCAAAGATGAAGCTAGTTGCCCATTCCAAAAATGAAGCTGGTTGCCCATTCCAAAGATGAAGCTAGTTGCCATTCCAAAGATGAAGCTAGTTGCCATTCCAAAGATGAAGCTAGTTGCCCATTTCAAAGATGAAGTTAATTGCCATTCTAAAATGGAAGCTAGTTGCCCATTCCAAAGATGAAGCTAGTTGCCCATTGCAAAGATGAAGCTAGTTGCCCATTCCAAAGCGTAGTCACAGTCGGCCAGTTTCCAAGCAAAACAACTCTCAACTTTCAACTCTCGGCGCAGCAGTGCGTTGCAAAGCAATTTCGCGATAAAACATTGACGCAGATAACAAAACGCTCGTGTGTACAAAGGCTAATAGGCCTTCTTTCAAAAACTTTCCATAGAGATGTAGGTATACCTAGCTTATTGTTATGTAAATCGTAATCTAAAGATTAAAAGCTAAAGTAAGTAAGACTTATAATCAATTGTACGCTTGAGTGATATATATCTGATATCTATGTGAATACGTAAAAAAGTACAGTATTGAGATTTTGATTTTGACTTTGACATTAAAACCTATAAGAAGTCTATGGTCTTAAAAGTTGGAATGTATGTTTTTCTACTACAATATTAAGTTTGTTTTTGGGATAAATTCATCTCAACTACGGAACCCTTCAAATCAAATCAAATCATTTATTGGTTTGAAAACATGGCTGATAAGTTCATGTAATATGTTTTATTATAATAGTCCTCGCATATTCTATCGTAACATGGGCATGCAAATCATATTATTATTTAATTTACTCAAGCCTTTTGGCCCCGTAGAGGACTTTCTGTTTTCATTTTCCTTTTGTTTTTATTTTATTAATGTTGCTAAAAATGTGTTTAATTTAAAATAATTATGATCTTCCTGTATGAGTCCCAATAAATACTTTCTGTCTTCTTCTAAATACTTTTTATTTCTTTCTTTTTCTTTTACTACTGTTCTTTCTTTCTTTCATGTAAGTTTATGTGAAATTAAATATTTTGATTTTGAATTTGTTTACATTTTTGATCACGAATTTCATTTTCGAGTATAAGGGTTACAATTTAGAAATTTGAATATTGCAAAAAACTCCGGACGTTTTGACGTGGCAACGTCTAATAAATCGATGAACGCCGGCTGCATACACGACAATGTCCCGTTACGCTCATTGTCCCGTTACGCTCATTGTACCGTTACGCTCATTGTACGCTTGCGCCGCAGCAATGTTTTGTTATGACGTTGTCACGTTAAACTATCGTCCGTAAACCAACTTTACAGACAACCAATTCTTTTTTCTGTATTCATTTATGTTTTTGTGTTCCTTAAGAAAATGCTACAGAATTGTGTAAAAGTACTACACTATTCTTAGTTATAACGTATTAAGAACTTTAGTTCATACTAATAAAGGATTTTTTTTTTCTAATACTCTCTCTTATTAAATCGAAAAGTCACGCCACGACGAATGACAAGGCCGGACAAAGTCCGGATGGGGCCCAAAAAGCCGAAAAAATCCGGACGGATAGTAACCCTACTCATAACTGGGGGACAGTCTCCTTTTATAACTCGATATCTGTCATATTTACGCCTGCCTATTGTTGTACCCCTTCGTATAAAGCAAGCTACGTTAACGAGAGGGTTGCACTGACCGACCCAGACGACCCCACCACTCTCCTCCAGGAGAGTCGTAGGGAAACTAGTACAGTTCGAAAGATACTCTCTTTCGAACTGTACTAGTTTCCCTACATACTACACGATCGTCATTCCGACCTCGCCGCCGAGGCCCCGCGCGAAATCGTCGAATAAATAGTTCGCCCCAATCCGTGCCCGTAAGCGAAGCGCCAGCACGCGCTACAGCTGAGCCTGTAGCTTTAAATACCCCTGATTATAATCACAACCCTGATTTTATCCAGCCACCGACGGTCCCTTGCCATCCTCCCTCCGACTCTGCCCTAAGCTTGAGGTTCGTACCCCACAGGGGGTGCCCTTAGCGCGCAGTCGTTTAGTTTATAAGTTTTTACGCCCTGGCTGGAGGCATTAAGTTTCTTTAGGAGCTTAAGGCAACCACAGGATAGTTCGGTTAAAGAGTCTCAAACACTCATGATTAACTCTGAGATGCCATAGTTAAAAAAAAAGAAAAAAAGAGGGTATATTAGACCGCGTTCACACCAAACGTACAGTCGTCGGCGGCTGCAGAAGTCGTTTCATACATTGTTCTGGACTTTCTAAAATAATTTAAAAAAAAAATACGATCGTCACTCTTCAATTCAGTGATTAAGGTCTGTAAAGTTCCCAACGTAAATCTCCCCTTTAAATCAAAAATCATAGTATATTTTATATCGAGGGACTAAACGAAGCCATAAATAATATACCAGGCGAGGGAGTCAATGAAACCGAGGGTATATTAAGTTGGCGTTTAGTCTCGAGGTGCCTATATCCAGTAATGGACGTCTTTCGGCTGAAATGATGATGAACCAATTATATGAATGAATATTATTAGATAACATACAAATTAATCCGCATGCCGCGCATCAGACGGCGCGTGCATAAAGAAATAAAATTGAAATCAATGAAATTGTCCTTGTCTGTGGCATCCAAAATTTTTTTTTTCTTGTTTCAGGAACCAATATGGACGTCGAGAATGCTAACTGCAAGATTAAAGTATCACAATGTGCAGACATGGAAGTGCTGCCTATTGAGAGACCCTTGAAAATTGACGTGTAAGTACAACATACATCGGGCCTTAACAGAATACTAGCGCTGTGGCATTTGTTTTTTTCAAACTACTTCATACACATGGAGAGTTAAATATAAATAAATGGTTAACCCTTATTACAAACAAATACTGAGAAATATTTAGGTCTTACTCTTGATGATAAACTTACAATGAAACCTCACATTGAGAAAGTAAGAAAAGATATATCATCACAGACTGGTGCACTTAGAGGAGTTGTCTGATGTCTCCCACTAAAAGTCAGATACATTATTTATAATTCGATGGTTAAACCACATCTCGATTATTTAATCGAAATATAGGGACATGCTGCCAAAACTCACCTTAAAAAACTACAAACATCTCAAAATAAAATTATTAAATTCTTGTTCAATTATGATTATTTAAAATCTTCTGAAAATGTTTTAAAAGAAACAAAATTAATGAATATTGATCAAATTTATAAATATAACACTTGCATACTTGTACGTAAAATAATTAATGGAGACATACATACACAAATAACATTTACAAAAAGATTGCAAATTCAAAAGCGCATGACGAGACAGGCTAACCATATAATTTTAAGAGCACCGAGGACAAACTACGGTAGAAAGACTATCGTTTATGAAGGGGCTGAACTCTATACCTAAAGTAATTAAGGAATCGAAATCACTTCCAACTTATAAAAGGCTTTAGAGGTATGAGGAACAGGGTGTAAAGTTCACTCATACTCTATAGTAAAGGGAGGATCCTCCGACCAGACGGGTATTTGTGTCTGGTGGGCAACTGCCCAACGGTTGATGTCGGGATGTTGTATATATGTTAGTCGCGCGGTAAACTCTGATAGCGCGATGCAGGATTTGACCTCAGGTCTTTGATGCGTAGTTCGCATGTGGCGTTGTTGATACCGATACAAGGCTATTAAAGCACTACCTGAATAATAATGTATAATTGTAAGTTTTTACCGTTTTTATAACTTAATTTTAGTTTATTAACACGCGAAACCGTCGCTTATCTTAATTATTATGTTTTTTCTCATAGGAGTGAATAATTGTATTATTTTTGAGCGAAATAATTTTCTTAAGGCCCTTCCCCTAGCGTGAGCGTTCGGTCCTTTTCTATCCCGTCACAGCGGGGACGCTCTATCCCGCTCCGTGCGTACGCCGAATTCACACAATTTTTGGAATTATTTTAATAAAACAAGAAGAGTGATCTTTTGAAATTAAATAAAACGTGTTATTAAGACTTTTAAATTATCTATCCATTAGTGTAACTCTCAAATTAATGGAACGTCAACATTATGTTTCTTCATTTTTAAATCGTTCACTGGTACTCTCATTACTTCTGATATACTAGTCTAAGTATTGTATACTTTTTGCTTATTCTTATGATAAGCACGCTTAGGATTCCAAACGCACAAAAAAAAAAGCTCCAAAAACATCATAACTTTATTGTTGGTTGATAGGCCATTTGTTACGAAATGTACTAGAAAGCGAATGTGTAAACACTAGTTCGTCTCACCAATCTTTTCCCTTTGATTGTCCAAAAAACCGCTCCCGAGTCCCGACGCGAGCGAATAGCGAACCGTTTACATTACATATTCGAGTTCATGCCTCGACTTGCCGCTCGCTCGCCTCGTTACACGCGCGATTGTGTAAATGCGGCTTGAGATATCAAAAGGTCACATTGTTATTATCAATTACCTACATTTAATTTGCACTCAGGCAATAATTGAGTCTTCTAATTGATTGATATCATTTTTTTATCAAAACCTAGGCCTTACCTATCTCTTTAAAATAAATCTAAGTACTTCTTTTGATCATTCTCTAATCGATACAATTTTGTTCACAGTGAGATTACCGGCTTGGAAAATATGATTGAAGAGCTACACAGGGTATTCTCTCGCGACCACGTCAATGTACAGGATGTTCAGAAACTGATGGCTGCATATAAGTCTGACCCCAAAGATTGGAGCAAGTTTGCGAAGTTTGATCGTTTTAGGTGAGTTTGAAACGTTATTTAATATGATATCACGCCTATTTTTAATGAAAGGGGAACGAAGTGGTGAAGTACACCCAAAGGACATCGTCGGAAATGGACCCAGGACCAACAAACATCTGACCTACATAATAATTATAAATATATTTTATTAGACTAATTGCGAATATCTGTATGAAACTGACATTCTGCGTTCCATAATGATCAATTAAAAGACCGTCTATCGACATCACATAAAATATGCCGCCATCTTTGACAATTAGATTAGACATGATAATTTAGTGATGTCCAATCTTTCATTATCATGACTAACATACATGAGGTAATATGACTTCCTGCCTAAGTATAATAAATAAAATAAAATAAAACATTAGGATAAAGTCGTTTGCATTGAAGTTAAATAAATTAGTACTTATTAACCTACCTACCTATTTTAATACAAAAACTAGAATATTTACCTAATATGATTTCGAAGTATTGAAAGGATTATTTCCTACTAAATATAATCTCTAAATCTTTGTTTTCTTTTGAAATAAATCCTTTCTGCAAGTTGTCCGTCATTAAACTTTGACTTCATGGGCATATACTTGTAATTTAGAACACGCAAAGTAATTTTCCTTTGCTGTTGGTTCTGGGGCGAACGATGTATGGATGCAGAACAATCCCCTCTCATCAGTTATGGGATAAAACCTGACACCGTGCGTTTTATTATAAGCAAATACATTTAAAAACAACATAAACTCACACCTTCCCATGGGGGGACACTACAGAACACCACCTGCCTTCTTACATAATAATTTTGCTTCGTTTACATTCATACATCTGGTCAAACATGCACGCCGGTTGCGAGTGCTACGCACCTGACCTTTCTGAAGAACATCACCAATTAGTTTACTATATGTTCTCCTAGGGCGTCCCCTCCCGGCGTTCCCACTCATATCTGCCTTGTAAATACCTTTTATTAGTCGCCTTTCATTCATCCTCTCATCATCATCATCATCTTCATCATCATCATCATCATCAGCCTATAGCAGTCCACTGCGGGACAAAATTCTCTCCAATCGCACGCCATTCAGCTTGATTCTCGGCAACTCTCATCCAGCTGCTACCAGCCACCCTGTGATGATCGTGGCTACACCTAGCTTGAGGGCGTCCTACCTTACGTTTGCCGATTCGTGGTCTCCACTCAAGAACACATCTACCCCAACGGTCATCGGTTCTATGGCTAATATAGCCGGCCCATTGCCACTTAAGTTTGGCAATTCTTCGAGCTATGTCGGTTACCTTGGTTCTCCTGCGGATCTCTTCATTTCTGATTCGATCACGTAGGGAAACTCCAAGCATAGCCCTCTCCATTGCCCTTTGGGTGACTTTTAGCCTAATAAGGCCCATTGTGAGCGACCACGTTTCAGTGCCATAGGTCATCACTGGCAACATGCACTGGTCAAAGACTTTCGTCTTGAGACACTGCGGTATGTGGGACGAGAAGATATTGCGTATCTTCCCGAACGCTGCCCAGCCGAGTCGGATTCGACGATTGACCTCTTTCTTGAAGTTGGATCTACCTAACTGGACAGTTTGTCCTAGGTAAACATACTTGTCCACAACTTCGAGTGTAGCATCTCCGATATTCATGAGAGTGGGTGTTACGTGGGCATTTGACATTGAAGGCACAAAAATAGAAAGAATAAAAACCTCGTATGGTTTTCCACTGTTATCAGCTATTTACTTCTTCAACGAAATGTCTGTACTGTTTGATCTTGTCACCCGGACAAGGGTACGTTACCTGATTATTGATAAAAGACATAGCAACTACTAATGTTGGTTGTTTTTATTTAAGAATTGTTATGCTTTTATAACCTCGTTGGGGGTCGTACTTTAATAATAACAGCGTTTATTATCGGATCGGTGAGGTTAAGTTGTTTTTGTTGCGGTCAGTGGGTTGATGGGTGACTTTTTTTTACTTTTTAAGGTTATCATAAAACAAACGTGTTTTTTTTGGCGTTTTCTGCTCGTTCTTAATACGGTACGGTACGGAACCCTTCTTGTGCGAGTCCGACTCGCACTTGGCCGGTTTTTTAGGGTTCCGTAATCAACAAGGAACACTTATAGTTTCGCTATGTCCGTCTGTCTGTCTGTCTGTCCACGACTTAGCTCAGAGACTCTTAGAACTAGAAAGCTGTAATTTATTAAGTTGTTTTTGTTGCGGTCAGTGGGTTGATGGGTGACTTTTCTTTATATTAATCACGCCGACAAAGTAGTAATATAAAATCTTGAAATATCATTTTTTTAAGGTACCTCCCCTACACGTAAAGTGGGGATGATATTTTTTTTCTCGTCTATCCCATGATGTGTGATAGGCCGTTCAAAAATATTGCATTGGGAGATCATGTTTTTAACTACAATGATAAGTTTGTTCTTGGGATAAATTCGTACCAACTACGAAACCCTTCATTGTGCGTGGTCTGACACGCACTTGGCCGGTTTCTTTTTTACAAATTGAGACTGACTCTGAATCGCCCTCATATCTCACGACTTCTTTCGTCAGCATCACATGCCTAATTGCTTATACCACGCCAAATACTTTGACTAAACCATCATTTCTTTCTTCTAGGTACACTAGAAACCTGGTCGACGCTGGTAACGGAGCCTTCAACATCATGATCCTGTGCTGGGGCCCTGGACACGCGTCTGCCATCCACGACCATGCAGATTCCCACTGCTTCATGAAACTGCTGAGCGGGAGTCTTGATGAAGTCAGGTAAAGAAATTTACTTTTCTGAGAATTGTTCATGATATGAACGTTTGATTCAACGTCCCATTTTTTTTTTACTTGCGACGTCTACGGCATTGTTAGTAGTGATGTCAGCAGCCAAGGTAGTCAGTCCTGTGACCATCCTTCTGTTTGTCTTAATGCTGAACGGGAGGACCAAGTAGACAACCTTAACTATTGTTTTCGTTACATATAGCCTATAACAATGTTTCTGAGAACTGTAGGCCTAGCCAAGTTACAAAAATTTCGTATCGAATCTCATTCTGCAATCGTTGCCGCCTAGTCGTAAATGACTATAGAAAACGATAAGTTGGCAGCCAAGTTGACATGACTGGGTCGAGCGCTCGTTCTACAACGTATTTAGAAAAAACCTATACTTTAGTCTATGGTGAGCGTTCCTACAAACGTCAAACTAACGTCAAAGTTACAGTTGTGTACTTAGTGCTCGGTCATTTATTCCGATCATTTATATGGGATGTAGCAATCAACTTTTTAGAAATGATCAGATTTCATTCTAACATTTTGAACGATCTGGGCCTCAAGTCTGCTATTACAATAGTGTCAGAATGGTCTCTTCATTGTGAGTTTTTGATAGATTTGCCATACAAACACTGTCAAATACTCACAATGGCGATACCATTCTGACACTATTGTAATAGCAGACTTGAGGCCCTGATAAGTTGTAAACTTGTCTACCAATTTTCTATTCGTTTGTTCTGACCACGTGACTTAACGTTGAGATGATGTCATTCCTATATATTTGATTAGTTTTCTATTAGCGTTATCGATTGTAGATTGTCAACTTGGCTAAGCCTACTGAGACGTCATCAATTGCGATCTATCTTTCACTGAAGATAGTTTATTTGATTCGGCCGAAACATGAAAAACTTGGCGGCGAGCTGGCAATGAGTATCCGCGATTCAGCGCCGAGTCTACGCGATTCAACGCCAAGAATACGCGATTTAGTGCCGAGTATACGCGATTCAATGCCGAGAATACGTGATTTAGTGCCGAGTATACGCGATTCAGCGTCTATACTCCATTTATAATAGCATTAGACAGAAGTTAAAAAAGGTTATTTTTGATGCACACTTTATAACAAAAGTACAATAAACTTGTTATAATTACGATTGACGCCAAATCGATTAAAATGAATTAATATTCAGCTATCACACTTAATTGTAATCATTTTAAAAAACAACCATATGAAATTAAGTGGCTTTCATTTAGATATATTATTTCATTCCAATTTAAAATTACAGTGCCTATGCTAAAAACCTAAAAGAAGCAGGAGTCAACAATACTGCAACGCTTTTTGTTTCACTATAATCCTACCAAATCTAAAATGTTACTTAATCCCTTCATAAGCTGTGACAGCCGGGGATTTCTAATTTTACTGGTTTATGTCGTCTGTGAAATTGACTTGACAATGTTCTAAGATTGTCATGTATGTCATTTACTTGTGAATACTTTGTTTGTTATTGTTTAATTTTCGTGATTTTGTTGTTATTTATTAAAATAATAAATAATATTTAGTTATTTCTTTGTTATTGTATTGTTATCAGTGTTGTCATTGGCTTGTTTGTACAAAACGTTACTTTTTTTTTGAGCTATGAGTGATCCCGGTGCGGGACCGAGTGGTTTACAACATATAAGTGCTGAGTCTGACCAAAGCCAACGGCGAAAACAACGTGGTCCAAAAGTTGACTCCGACGAAATAATAATGTCTCCCAAAAAAAAGAGAACACTGCGTGCTGTAGAAAAACAACCTGTGATAAATATTTTTAAGTAATTGGAGTCCTGGCCTGCAGATACTCCTCATTATAAGACTGAGATGATAAACAAAATCGCAGAAGTTAGGATGATTCATAAAATTATTACTATAAAAATATTTGAAACTAACATGCATTGTGATAAAATGTATTATATTTTAGAAACTCCGCACATGATTTTATTATTTACAGGCGTATCTCGGGCTACTCTGTCCAATATTCCCAAAGAGTACAACATAAAAAGTCGCCTGCAATCTCCCCCTCCCCAACAGAAGCACATGAAACGTGATGATTTTGATGACATCACATTTAGTGGAATATGCAGTAAAATTCATTCCTTCTTCTTTAATAATGAGTTGCCCACCTTGGACAAGATGCTGGAAGCAGTTAACAGTGACGAGTCTCTGCCAGATTTTAAAAAAGCAGTCTGTATTAAATAATTAAATAAACATTAAAGTTCACATAAATCAAACGGAGCAGAAAAAGTGCACTCATAGAAGTCATAGACAAGCAGGAGATCGTCCTTTGGAGACTAAAATATCTTCATGAAATAAAAAGGCTAAGGAATAAAGGAAGGAAAATATATTATTATTTAGATGACACTTGGCTAAATGAAGGTACAGTGCTTCTAAATTTCTTAACAGCTATTTATGCACTAAGCAGTGTATGACCTCTTGCATTCAATAACATTATAATTAATTATACAGTTAAACATAATTTCATAAAATTGGTTCGTGAAATGAATGGTATTTATATTAATAACCTTTTATCATACAAACAGGTCACACGAAAAGCCTAATATGGCATGACACTAATAATAAGTATTCAAAAGAAGCACATTGGGAAGGTCTATCTGCTGGTTTAAAAAATCCAACTTATAATCGGTCATACTGGTATGTATTTTATGGACTGTCCTCGCCATAAAAAAAATGAACACCCCATTGTTATTGACTATTAATTAAGTAATACATAATATATTGTATTATGAATTAACGCATGCAAAGCGAACTTTTAAAGTTATAAATTTTGTTATAGTATTTATCTATGACCTATTTCCAGCAGTGACATTATATAGGGGGTACGGAATAATTGACTTGTATTAATTTTATTTCACAGGGTTTGTGAAGGGTTTTTAATGGATGCTGCATTAATATTTGATGCAAAGAAAGGTGATGAAGATGACCACTCCGAAATGGACGCCTTCAACTTTAATAATAATAATTATTTATTTATTTACACTTCAAGACACAATCATCTGTGTAGTCCTGACTCTTGTACTAGGATTTCCTGTTTCATAAGAGCCAGACCTCTCAATTTACAGGGAATATGTTATAGAAGCGCGATAGACAAAAGTGAAAATGGTTCAAGTTAATTTTGTCAAAAATTGAGAGTGGCGCTGTAATTGTTATGGACAATGCGCTATACCACTCAAGGACATTGGAGAAGCTGCCAACCACAGCTACACGAAAGGCAGATATATACAGGTCATATCATATATATAGATACAGGAATGGTTTAAAAGCAAAAATATTCCTTTTGAGGAAAAGATCTTAGGGCAACTTTATTAGAAAAAGCAAAAATACAAAGACATTTATACCAAAAGTTTGTTGTAGATGAGATGGCTAGAGAGAAGGGTATTTCAGTATTGCGCCTCCCACCCTACCACTGCGAGTTTAACCCTATAGAATTAATATGGGCTCAAATAATGGGGTATGTGGCTCAACATAACAAAACGTTCAAATTAGACAAGGAGAAACAATTACTCCCACAAGATCTGGATAGTATTACGCTAGAACGATGGCAGTCTTGCGTTGCTCATGCAATTAAAGAAGAGGAAAAGTTAAAGCATAATGGATGATGTGGTAGAAAGATTTATTATTAGGTAACGTCGGTGAAACTTCTTCAACTTTATTCTCTGATGATAGTGACTAAATTATATGAAGAAGACGAAGAAGTTACACCAACTATTGTGTGTTGAAAGTTGTTGTTTTAAATAAAATATTGTAAAAAAAAAGACTTTTATTTCCTTTAATCTTAATTAAATTTAAATCATCACGACGTAATCGTTTGTTTTATTCATTAGTTTCGTTGTAAGTAATGTGTGATGAAGATGTTATTACGACCTATTTATCAAAGTTATGTTAAAACATTTTTAGTTTAATTGTTTAAACTTTTAACTTTGAATAAAATGTTTCGCACTCCTGCTTCTACGAGCCTCTTTTTTCTAATGCTATAGTAAATGGAGTATAGTATACGTGATTCACTGTCACCGCCCCACTGGAGCCGAGTATACCCGATTAAGTGGCACTAACCCGAGCGTGACCGTTCAATTTCGTTCAGAGCACAAAGTGCGCCTAAAGATAAAGTGATAAGCACTAATAGCTCCTATTCGGAGCTTTGGATATAAACATAAAGACCTACGTCAATTATGACTCTGGATAAGTCTAGAAGATTTCACGAAAACACAAAACAAGACCTCGTCACAAAATAGCATAAACACAATGACGAAACAAGCAATATTTTAGATAATTATTGCAATAATATTTATACGCTATTATCATTGAGAGCATTAAAATAGCCTCCATGACTGGCGATACTTAAATACAGTATGATACCTATACCCAAAGTCTCAAATTAAACAAAGACCATGAAAAAAAAAATTTTTTTTGTTGTAAAACTTACTCACTACCTAAAAAAATAGTTCACTTAACTTATGAAGTGCTCAAAATGAGACCCACTTTCACGTATGCACAGACGTATGTATTCTTCGACTGAATTCGCTACGTGTCAAGTTTTATATCGAGTTTTTTTATCGTCTTTCTTTCATTTAAGATACTATGTTGTTCAAAAGGAATTGATCCTTATGAATGACTCTTTCGGTTGGTATCATAAAATACAGGAAGTTTTTTTTTTCACATTTCACCGGTTCTATTCCCGGCTCCAGCAGGTGATTTTTCAAAAATCTTTAAATGTAGTTTTAATTATTTTTGAAAATAAAGGAATGTTTCCTTTCAGTAAAATTTGCCATCATCAATATTATGGGTACTTTTCCTCCAACCACGGCCTTTTTTTTTTTCACCCTGTATATGTATGTATGTATATGTAGTATATATGTATGGAAGTTGGCCGATATTTACCACGCGGGCCGCGACCAACTTACTCAAACTTTTTACTTGGCTTATATTTTTACCACGGCATCATGAACTATTCTCATATTGTCCGTGCCGTTATAAAGAAAGAAGTAATGCTAAGTACCTATTGGTTCATGCGCGACAGCAAAGACAGGGTTTTGTTTTTAGCGTTCCTCAAAAAGAAAAAACGGAAACCTTAGAAACCCTTGGGGGGAAAGTTAACTCTACTACGGTTTAACAAACTATATTTTGAGCCGAAAGCCTAAGTTAAATACCCGCATTAAGTTTAGTTGCAGGCTCCAATTGAATATTATAAACCAAAAGAAAATTAATGGGTTCCGCTTGAAACTAAACTAAACTTAACTTATACCCATAGTCTCAAATTCAGATAATTTATGTAAACAAAGGGGATAATGTAACAAAAAAATATCTTCGTAATGGTAATTCATATAAAATTGCGAAAAAGAGGTTCCATTTTCTTTTAAGTACTGATTTTAAGAAATAATAATTAAAAAATAATCATACCGTAATTATTTTTATAAAATTTCGGTTTTAAACAAAGTTATTAAAAAAAGGAGATTTTCTGGTATAAAATATTTTATGATACTGGTAACAATGCAGGAGATCCAAACATTTTCAAATTTTGTACATCTTCAACAACACTAATATTACAACTCTCATACATAGATTCATATTGTAAGTAGCATATCTAGCCACATTTTGGATGAAAGCGGCTGTAAACTGTTTCGATTGGAAATCGATTTTGGGAGGCCTAAGTCTAGCAGTGGACTTTAAAGAGCTGATTATAACGATCATAGGCTGTGTGTCCGACACACTACACAAAACATTGTTTGGCAACGGTATTTTGTTTGCATAGTTCTTATAATTAATTCACTTTAATTTTATCGATGATTATTTACGAAAACATTTAATGTAAAATGTTTTGCACCACTGTCCTGTCATTTTGACAGTGACATTTCTTGACATTACTTTGTTTACATAAATTATCTGAATTAGAGACTTTGGTTATAGGCTTTCAGTTCATAATATGGTCTGTTAAACCGAAGTAGAGTTTACAGTTTACTTTGTTTATGGTTTATTTTAGTTTTCTATTCTGAATATATTTTCGGTCTTTTTAGTGCATTACTGCCGCACTAACGAAAAATGCAATAACTCGATTTTGCCGCTTCCGAGAATTGTATTTTTGATTATTGAATTTGTTATGAAGTTTTAGTTATTGCATTCTTGCTTACTGAAAAACCGAGTTCCTGAAGGATCAATAAAAAGTTGCTTAGAGAGAGTTAATAGATTTCGATTCGCTGACTCCAAATATATAACTAAAAATCGTCCAAATCGAGTAATTGCATTCTTCGTTAGCGCGGCAGATTACTTTAAAATTGTCTTTTTACGGTCGGGTTTTTTTTTTAAATTTTAAATAACGATTCAGCGGCGGTGCCGGTGGCGGCGATTATTATGGTAGTCTTGTGTGGGTATTGATAAATAAAGTAAGAACTACGAAGCTTTTTGGAGTTTCTTCTTTTTCAAACGAGATTAGCAACTGAGCTGAATAAATTGCTTATACCGTGGTCAGAAGTTAGTCAACAGAGTTATCGGCGGAACTATCTGCGAGAGATCTGAGAGAGTCACAGCGATAGTCCAACCGTGCCATCAAATTCAATAGAAACTATGAAAAAATCATCATACGCTGTTAATTTGATCACAGCGTGGATATCGCCGCGATTCTATCGCCCGTGGAGATGACGCTTTAGTATAATCATTTGTAAAGATGTCTTTGATATTTGGACTGAAAACAAATGCAATAACTGATGCAACTTCATAAGACTTTATGATAACAAGTTCAAAGTAATATTTATGATATATATCAATCAATTAACCAATCATTTATTTTGTTAAACATATGTATGGTTACAGATAATATATTCTGCCGTGCTAACGAAGAACGCAGTAACTCGATTTTGGACGATTATGAGTTATACATTTTTTACTTTGAGTCTTGTTGATTAAATGATTATTATTATTAAAACTATAGTGGGAAATTCTTTGAACAGAAACAGGCTTATCAGCGAAAATACACGTGTATGTGGTAGTACATGTACATCTCCGAGTTTTTTCTGCTAACATTTCAACTTATGACGTGACTCTATCCTGATTTATGATTCTAATAATATTATTGTTATTGAAATTATCAGCTGTTGTTACATTCTCTTATCGTTACGTCATAATTATCTTTATTTCCTTATATATTAAATGGTACAGTCCCCTGACCTCTTAATTTCGACTTCTCTTTATCGATATACTCACATGTTTATCTTATAATTGTTTTATCTACTCATGTGATATTGTTGTTTTATCCCAAATATCTTGAATGAGGTCATTGTATCCAACTTTAGCCGCCATATTAGCCGTAGAACCGATGACCGTTGGGGTAGACGTGTTCTTGAGTGGAGACCGTGAATCGGCAAACGTAAGGTAGGACGTCCTCAGGCTAGATGGAGCGACGATCTTCGCAGGGTGGTGGGTAGCAGCTGGATGAGAGTTGCCGAGAATCGAGCTGAATGGCGAGCAATTGGAGAGGCCTATGTCCAGCAGTAGACTGCTATAGGCTGATGATGATGATGATGATCCAACTTTTATTTTCAGTAGAATAATGAGCTTCCTTTCATCTTGGGAAATACTAATATATATGATCATCTGCCTAGCCTTTCCCAAACTGGTCAGATCCCACTCTAACCGGATTACCGGATGGAGCCTATACCAGTATTTTACACAGAGCGATTGCCTATCTGACCTCCACAACCCAGTTACTGGGTAACACGATACCCCTTGATAAGGCTAGTTGTTAGACTTTGGATTCCGGAAATATTAACAAAACCACAGAATAATACAGATGAGACACTCCGCAAAATCATTTAAATAAAAAGCGACTCTTGCTAAGACACAATAAAGTGCAATTCAGGACGCACAACGCTTATTACCTACAGTTAAATTCACCTACAAGTTGTCTCTCTTTCTATCGCGTAACTCTTATACCTGCGGTGCGCGTCAGTCTTATGAATTAAATTGTCCCAGTGAGATGGGCCCGCCGCGTACTTGTAGCTTCATACCTAAACTGCGGAGTGTCCAATCTTTATTAATCTGTGCCAAAACACCAATTTCTGCTGCTTAGTTTGTAAATTAGTTGGTGGTCAGGTTTTCACTTCACTTTGGAACTTTGTCCCTTAGCCGATAACGAATCGACAATCGGTTAAGTTTTGTAACAGGAGTCCCATTTGTATAACATTTTAGGGTTCTGTAGTTGACTACGAAACCCTAAAAATGTTCCTTATTGATAAGGAACCCTTATAGTTTCGCCTTGTCCGTCTGTCTGTCTGTCTGTCCGCGGCTTAGCTCAGAGACTCTTAATACAAGAGAGCTGTAATTTAGTATGGGTATACATATTAATTACACCGACAAAGAGGTAAAATAAAATCTTAAACTATATTGTTTTTAGGGTATCTCCCCTACACGTAAAGTGGGGATGATATTTTTTTTTCTTGTCTAACCCATAGTGTGGGGTATTGTTGGATAGGCCGCTCAAAAATATTTTGGGTTTTTGAAAGCATTTTTCGATTCAGGGATCCGTTTGAGTAATATTAAGCTTTTAATTGCAAATTTTTGTTAGAGTCAAATGTCTGTGGTTGTATTTGGATATGTGAAAACATTCACAGCAGTAGTAAATATAACGAAGTTAAAAGGAAAACTATCAGAGCTATGCAGGCTTTACAAGTTACCGAGTAATAGTCGATCAACTTACATTTACAATTGACAATGTTAAGTTTGTTCTGGGGAAAAATTCAACCCAACTGCGGAACCCTTCATTTTGCTTGGTCCGACACGCACTTGGCCAGTTTTTGTATCTGTGCATTTAATTGTCGACTTAATCCGATACGCTTGTATGAATGGATACTATATCTGGATTTTGGCAAGTTTAACTTACTTATGTTATGATTTCTGCCAGCCAACAAAATACGCTGGTGGTAAAGCCACTGGCCTATTTTGTTCATATTGGAAGGTCTCATATATTTTAGGCCAAGGCATAAAACATTCTACTGCAGGAATTTTAGAGTTTCAATCAACTAAGCATATCGCAGTCCATTGCTTGTCATACGCCTCTCCCAGGCTGCGCCACAACACCCTGTCCTCCGTCTTCCGCATCCAGTCTGTCCCAGCCAGCTTTTTAAGGACGTCGGTGCATCTAGATGAGGGGCGTCCCACACTACGCTTACCAATACGCGGTCTCCACTCCAGGACTCATTTGCTCCACCGGCTTTCGGACCTTCGACAAACATGGCCAGCCCACTGCCACTTCCCCTTGCTTACTCTGCAAGCTATGTCGGTAACTCTAGTTCTTTTCCGGATTAATGGGATGCATTTGCATTTTTGGTATTTCTTATTTATGTTGACGAGTTTCTACTGGTTTTGGGAGAAATCTTCAAAATGTCCCTGACATTGGGTTTTGCTTCTTAAAATTTAGCTCAAGTCTTCGTTAAAACAAACGATAGGATAAAGTTCGGTATTCCCCTTTTTTATGATGTAGATACACCCCCTCAAAGCCTGATCAAGTTTATAATGAGTTAATCAGCTGTCAAATCGCATGTTATCTGAAATATGTTATTGCTTGACCGGCTCGATCAAAATAACACCAACCAGACACGAAACAACAAAATTCTGTCTAAAGAAAAGTGGCCACATTCCTCTATATCGTATTTTGTTGCTTCGTGTCTCAATATGAAACTTTATAAAAGGTATTAGAAAATTCTAGACATACTTACCGAGGTATCTTATTGAGGTGTTTTTCATCATTTCTTCTCAGTCACGGGATAATATTATTTTAAAGGAGTGGCACCCTCTTAACGTGCTTTCTGAAGCACAGAGGGGTCTCGATATGTAATGGATGGTTACCCATCCACGACCGACCGCGGCAAGCGTAGCTTAACCTTCGGTCGACCAGTGCGGTTGTTATTACTTAGCCATATTAGGTACATAATCGTTGGAATATAATATCCAGTTAGACTGGACGTTGACCCCGACATACTTGGGAAAAGGCTCGGCAGATGTACTATCGGGGACATCCGAATCGGACCACCATAAGCACTATTCTTGCTTGCAGCGCTCGGCCGCTATAGCAACGCTTACCTACGCTCATCAACCAACAGCATTGCAGCATCAACCACACACAGCCACACACAGCCGCACATACCCTAACACCCCTATACATGCATACATACATACATTTGTATGTCTGCTGTCTTACACACCATTTGTGTTACTTGGGATTAGTTTTTGTTATTATTTTATTTTTTGTTCTTATTTTTCTTTTCTCATTGATTGACATTGATTTGACAAGTGAAGACAATGACTGTCTTCACTAGTTGTTGGTTGTGAATATTAACAGAATCCATTTGGCTGAACCTATCTTTTACGATACAGGCTAATCCTAGTTAAAAAAAATAGAGTCTGCTATTGCATAATAATGTTAAAAAAAAATAAACAATATATACAGTGCAAAGTGCTATGTTTTTTGTGAAATAAATACTTTAATATTATTATTATCGGTAATTAAATGTGGACATCCGTGAGCACGGGACTTTGTTTTGAAAGTGTGCCAATTCGGATGTTCCCGATAGTACCTAATAGTAACATATCGGTTCGTCTTAAGGTCAGTTCCAAGATAGGTCAGTGTTATCAAATCTTATTGTTTATAACTGTACACAATGGACGCTTTTAACTTCACGGCAATAACGTTTAAGAGCAGTTGTAACTGGTTTTTAGTTAATAAATATCTATATTATTGACTAGCTTTTGTCCCGCGACTTCATTTGCGTGAAATTTCGGCCCCCGACCCTCCGCGTCACCTCCCGTTGTCCACCGCGCTATTACTTGGTTATCACATAGCGTTCTTTCTGACTTTTTTTCTTTTTGCCCGGCTCCTTAGGGTGGCAGCGTGATGTTAAATAGCCTATAACCTTCTCCAGAAATTGTGCTATCAAAAACAAAAAGAATTTTCAGAATCCGTTCAGTAGTTTTAGAGATTCACCACATACAAACTTACAATCAAATTTTACCTCTTTATAATATTAGTATAGATTTTATTGAAGTTCGTTGTACTTTTTGAAGGATGTTTGCAATGTGGAATTTTATTAGTACACACGGCTACATATCAAGCTATACAATTCCAGAATAAGCTGACTTGTGTACTTCTTTTAACTTACCTTGCTTATGCCTACTACTTTTGCGTATACTTTTTATATGTCTGTGCCTTTTGTGAAGTCCCAGGTTACCTATCCTTCATAACTACTACTATTATACTTCTTGTTATTATTCATAACGACCGGTACAGTGGTTCAGGCCTGAAAAGGCAACAGACAGACGGACAGCTTGACTTTCGAATTTATAATATAGTGGTATTATTTTATCTCACGAAGCGACGCGCGTTTTACTTGTGGTTACCACTTGTGGGGGTTAGCCTATTAAAAAACACAATAACATTTTGGCTTTATACAAACCCAATAACATTTTGGCTGACCCGGGAATCGAACCCAGGACCTCATGCTCAGCGGTAGCGCTCGCGACCACTAGACTAACGAGGCAGACAATAATATAACATTATAAACATATATTTTTAATTAAGTTGATGATTTAAAATTTCATACTAGTAATTTATAAATTGATCTAAATAAGTGTAATAATAATGATATAAATAATTTCAAATGTTTGCATGCCGATTGGTAAAATGTGGCTAAGCTAAATGTAATCTTAACTATTATGTACTACCCATATTTTCAAAATAAAAATTCGATTCTATTCTATTCTAAAATATATTTTTTTAACTAGTACCTAGCAAAAATTAATAATTATTAGTATACATTAATTTTCTTTTGTTTTATAACTAAATTCATTCAATCATAAAAACCAATACACAAGCAGAACAATGAACCAATAACCCGAATTACTCAACTTATTAAAAATAATTAACGATTTCCAGATACGAGTGGCCTGAAAACGTACAACCGGAAGTGATGAAGGTCTTAAACAACAACAAATCTAGAAGAAAATGCTGCTCCGAGAGCCAAGACTTACCGGACAGCGTATCCGAACTGAATATCGACGATGACAGCTGCCAACAACGTGACAGTTGCGAATGTGACAGCTGTCAAAAAAGGAGGCAAAGTGACAGCTGTCAGGAGAGCGAGAGTGACAGTAGCCAGAAAAGGCGGGAAGATGGTTATGAAGATGATAGTGAAGAGGAGGGATATGATGCGAGGGATATGAAAGTGAGGGGGAGGTCAAGAATGGAAATCAATGATGTTTGTTATATAAATGGTTAGTATTTGATATAACTACTTTTTTTTTTGTATACAGGATTAGTTTTTAACCAGTGCGCAAAATTTTTTTGGTGGTTTAGTGTCTGTAATAGCATACTTTTTGCATTATTTGTTCAATAAAAATTTTTTTGGTCCTACTTGAAATCAGCAAAATATGGATACAATCTATTCGTAATGATATCAATGGCCGTGCGCACAGCTGATAGGTACCTATTACTGCGTTCCGCTTCACTGACCGCGCCACCGCGTTGCGCGACGAGTATCCATTATACCAGTTTTAAAATAAACATCTTCCGTTAGCGATAACTTATTTTTTTTGTATTAAGACATATCAAAATAAGAAATAGGTGTTTAATAAAACACGTTTAAGTTTTATTTGTCAAAATTTGCGCACTATATAAAAAAAAATCCTGTATAATTTAGATAAGCAAGTTATTATAGAAGAGCTTATGACTAAGTGATAACAGCCGCATGGGTCTATCGATCAGGTTAAGCTACGCTTGCTGCGGTCAGGCCGTAGATAGGTGACTATTTTTACTTATCGTTCTTCGGAAAGCACGTTAAGCCGTTGGTCCCGGCTGTCATTCGTGGATTTTGACAGTCGTTAAGGGTCGGTCAGAAGCCCGAAAGTCTGACAACCCGTCTTACCAAGGGGTAACGTATTACCCAGTAACTGGGTAGAGAAGGTCAGATAAGCAAATTAATTTTATATATATGTTACCGGCAATCTGTATAACCCGGTAGTCTATACAATACCTAGGCAATGTATAGAATACCTAAAACGTTTAGGTAATGTATGAAATATTATTTAGTTTATATTTTGCCTAGGCATTCTATACAGTACCGAATGCATAGCTGGCAATGAAAAAAAAAAAAACCCAAATGATTCACCAACAATGGAGGGGATCTGGCGCTCGGCGGCCGTTACCGCGGCACGCTCGCTTCGCTCGCTCGCCTTCGCGCGTTAATGCTCACTGTTTTAACCTAACCTAACCCAAATGATTCACCAACAATGGAGGGGATCAGACGCTCGGCGGCCGCTCCCGCCTTAGCCTTCTAACCTAACCTGCCCGAATCGGATTGCTCTGAATCGAGGTGTTAACCATAACGATGGTACTTACATAACATTGATAAATATAGACCAAATCTAATTACTTTATACATTGCCGGTGAAACAGCAGGTATTCTATACAATCCCTGGGAAATGTATACATTACCTAGGCAAAGTATGTAACGGACAATAATATTCATAATATTTCATACATTGCTGCATTAATCTATATGGTCTGCACATGATCTGACCAAGATTATGTCTGGACTTTAAAAGAGACTGTGACCTCATGAGTTTGTTTCGGCCTTTCTTCTCAGAGTAGTCAGATAAGAGACGCCGCCCTCAACTAGTTTGAAAAATGTGATTGACGTGTAAAAGTGTTTGTACAAACCTACTTACAGAAATAAAACCATTTATTATTTATCATAATCAGTCGATCCATGTAAAATTGGCAATACATGGCACCCGGTTAGACTGGAAGCCGACCCCAATATAGGAAAACGCTAGGAAGATGATACCAAATGATGACCTAGGCAAGTTATTATAGTAATTAATAGATTTTATTATTGTCTGATGAAACAATTTATAAATAGGAAACAAGACGTGCTTTTAACCTTCGGAATGCAATAATAAGTAATTTATATTGACAGTAATAAACAGTATCACTACATACTCGTATTATAAAACAAAGTCCTCCGTCGCGTCTGTCTGTCTGTTCGCGATAAACTCAAAAATTACTACAGCGATTTTCATGCTGTTTTCACCAATGGATAGCGTGATTCTCGAGGAAGGTCTAAGTATATAATTTGTTATGTTTTTGTATACATTTTCTATACATTAACGATATTTGTTGGAGGTGTCAGAAAAAAAAAAATTGCCGTCTGGGAGTTTTCAACGAAAACGCTGTCTAAACCCTTTGAGATATAACAATATAATGTATGGTGGAATTGTGTATCTTATATAGGTCTACAGAAAAGTCCGCGATGGTTTAAGTCTATCTCTTAAGGATAACATACTATGTTCCTTTTATTTTCTTTTTGTAGGTAAGTATTTGTTATCTTTAGGTAGTCGGAACATACGTATCATTTTTATCCCGGTAGTATATTTCAGACATTCACGCGGGCGAAGCCGCAGGCAAAGGCTAGTTGATTATACACCAAAGTAGCTATCGGATTTCCGCATCAGAATGTGTAGTCAACAAGTACAAAGTAGGTAAAAACATTGCCCTCCTTTTACGCTCTGCCGCAGTTGGGTAATAATGATTGTTCCAAACAAAGGTATTTACTCAATGAAAACTTTTTGACGCCTGATAAATTTTTGATTTGATAATTTGTAAATCGTAGTTTTGCTTGTCTATTACTGATAGGAGTTTATATTACTGCCTGTTTGGTAAATAGCGGAAAATTGCTGATGTCGTGTCGACACGAGCTATACCTACGACAATTGTATAAGAATAGCTCGAGTTTGAAGTCAAATTCTACTTAGATTTTTTTTTTTAGATTTACTTGTCACACACAATAAGGTACAAAGGCGGACTTAATGCCTTAGGTATTTTCTACCAGTCAACCAAGGGTGGTGAAGATATGAGATGGCAGATGGTCCGTTTAACTAAAAAGATACCTAATATAATAAATGAAATAGGTACACAAGTACATAAATAGGTTATAAACTTATAAAGTTATAATAGACATACATATTTACTGTAATATACATATACCTACTTTTATATATACATACAAATCAAGGCAAAGAGATAATTGAGATGACAATGCTATTTGTTATGAAAATAACTTTGCAATTTCCGCTTAAATGCATGCCGACTGGTGCCTTCCTGATATCTAGAGGAAGCGCATTCCAGAGAAGAATGGACTGAATATGAAACGAAGAATGAACAAAGTCAGAAGTATGAGAAGGACAGAGTAGTTGAAGATTTTTGGAAGAACGCAGAATGTTAGCGCGTGAAGAACATAGATATTGAAAGTGAGACATGTTAAGAAGCAGAGGTGGGAGAGTTGAGAAGGGAGAAAAGCGTAGTCAAAGCACGTAAACTTCTTCTTTGGCGAATGGACATCCACTTGAGCTCAGACCTGTAGCTCGATACATGGTCATATTTCCTTAGGTTGAATATGAAGCGGACACCATTGATGAGCACTCTGTCGAGCTTTTCCAGCAAAACCGCACTCAAGTCAAAGTAGCACATGTCACCATAGTCAATACGAGAGGGAAACTATAGACCGCTACCTGCTACGCTTCTTACATACACTTTTTACTTAGTTTACGTTCATTCATCTGTACCCTAAGTGTGTAACACACTATCAATCCCAATTTGAATTATTTCCTCTTTCAGCGTTTTACATCTGCCTTGCAAATACCTTTTGTTAGTCCTTAAATTCATCTTCTCAGCATGAACAAATCATCTAAGTATACTCTTTTCAATTTTGGTCACTACATCTTCCTTTAAATCACACCGTTGCCTTATCACATCATTATTCAACCTATCATTTATAGTCACGCCACACATGCTTCGCAAGGAACGCATTTCCACAGCATTTATTCTACTTTCATGCTTCTTTTGCCACACCCAACATTCACTTCCATATATAAGCGTAGGCACCAGCACACCATTGTAAACAGCCAGTCCAACCTTTTTGTGCATCAACTGGTTGGTCACAATTGCATGTATAGCACCATTCACTGTATTCCCCGCATTTACTCTCCTTTCCACATCTTCATCAATCATTCCATTCCTTGTAAACTGACTCCCCAAATATACAAACTCACTAACTTCCTCCACACTCTTATCATTTATTTTCACATCACACGCAAATACATCTTCTTCTCTTTCAAACACCATGATCTTCTTCTTATTCGCATTTATATTCATCCCCTTCATATTATATGCTTCATCCATCACAGTCTTGTCTTGCAACTGGCCTGCTGACGTTGCAAGTAGAACTTGATCATCTGCGTAAAGAAGGCATTTGACAGGCAACTCATTCTTACTTACTGATTTAATAATAATAAAATAATAATCAGTATTGTTCTACTGTAGAGCAAACATCTTCCTTTCCTTTCTCCACTCAACTCGATCCTGAGCCAATATGGACCAATCTACATCTGGGTCTTCCGCGATCCCGTTGGACGTTTACAGGAACCCATGCTGTGACGGTCATAGCCAATAATGCATCCGACATGCGACAAACGTGTCCGACCTAGTCTTATTTGAGCTTTGCAGCTTTAATTTGAATGGTTTTTGTTTCTTTTTTGTTTTTTTATGACTTACGAAACTAAAGTAGGCGTCTATAAGTCAAACCCCTAATTTTCAAGCCTTTGCCGTCTAGTTTACTCCTAAATGATGCGAGAATCTGAATTCAGGGTGGCAGATTGTCCTGCCAGGGTTGCGGGTTTGTCCGAAAAAATACTGTGGCCTTGGCACACAGGTAACTGAAGGAACACGGGTGGGTTTTAGTCAATAAAAGTTTGATTCGCCCTCCCGCTCCGCCCAAAGCGAGAGAAGTTATTTGATAATTTCCCATCCAAAAAAAAGCGTGGCAGATTATACAGGTTGATAAGTTATACAAAATGATAAGTTAAACATGGTGTTTTTTTTTCATCCTCTTCGGGGTAGCTCTTGCCGGCTTATTCCACAAATCCCCCCTGAAAATCCCCCTTAGGAGGAAAAGTAGAATCTATAAAAAACAGTCTAGAATTCACCCCTGATAATCCCGGTTAGGGGGGAAAACTAGAATTGAAAAAAAAAAAAAAAACTTATTCCAAGACCCCCCAGAAAGTGATTTTTTTACATTAGGGTTCAGTTTTCCCCACTGAGGGGGATTCTCTGGGGGGATTAGTGAAATAAGCCGGATTATCAGGGGTGAATTCTAGACTGGTTTTTATAATATATATTCCACTTTTCCTCCTAAGGGGGATTTTTCAGGGGGGATTTGTGGAATAAGCCGCTCTTGCCTTCATCTCACTTGATAGTAAGTGATGATAAGGGCGGAAGTGGAAGCGAGCTTCACCTGGAATCCTCAACCGTAGGGAAACCGGCTATCTTACTTCTAACTGTCTAAACACAACAAATCGCACCCCCCCAGTGCGATAAAGGCGTATGTAAGAATACGTCACTATTTTTAATTGCATTTTCGTATAGCGCAGATAAAGATACACAATGCTCAATTTTTCCGTTAAGATCTGACGAAAAATTAAGCCACATTTTTTCAGATAAAAATGTCCATAAACGTGTGTAAAACTTAAAATATTAATTATTCTTTATACACGACAATTTGAGGTATCTGAAATATAGTTGAAAAAAAAAGGTTGATTTTTTATTGTTTAATGGTGTATAACAAAAGATCATAAGATCAAATGCTAAATAGATATAAGAGACCAAACAGTTTTTTTGCTCCCTGTAAAGTTAGTATATTCTTCTTACGCCTTTGTCAAAATTGAAATGCTGTTAATATTGTTGTTTGGCGACAGACTTAGATAAGATGGTGGTAGCTAGCCAGGCGGACTTAGAAGAAGCCCTACCACCAACCAAACCAAGCAGAATATTTTGCCCCCGCTGGGAATGGAACCACCTCTAGGTCTGAGACAGGTGGTCTTATTACTAGACCACAAATGCAGTTATACAGAGTGAAAGACTGCAGTTTGGTAAAAACGTAACAGTATGTATTAGATAACACAGGATGTTAGAACATTTTTTCTCTTGATTTCCAGATGCTCTAGGCCTCCATCGGGTAGAAAATACCTCCCACGTAGACGGAGCTGTCTCCTTACACCTCTACTGCCCTCCGTTTGACAGCTGTCGTGTGTTCGACGCGAGGACTGGGAAACCTACTAAAGTCCAAGTCACCTTCTGGTCCATGTATGGAAAGAAAATTAAAAGGGTGTGTATGAGATTTTTTTATTAGATACCTATTTCAATTAAATGTGCCAAGTAGTAGAAGTAAAAAAAAAAAAAAAAATTTTTCTTTAAAGAGGTGAAGGTTTCAGAAAAATACGCTTGATATATTTTGCGTGATTTTCAGTTTTTTTTTTTTTTTTTTTTTATTCTACTGTGAGTTTGCTCTTGACTTTAGTCTAGGTCTGGATGATTTTTTATGAGTCTAAAAAATAATAAAGAAAAACTTGGTTATGGGGTTATTATTTTTAGGTTTTTAGGGTTCCGTACCTTTAAAGAAATTAACGGAAGCTTTATAGGATCACTCGTGTGTCCCGCTGTCCGTCTGTCACAGCTAATTTGCTCCGAATCTACTGAATTGATTAAGTTGCAATTTGGTGGGGGGCAAATTAAAAAATAATACATAAAAGTTTTACACACTGTACCATGTAACACATCAAATGAAAGGGCTTATTGTAATGATGACAGAAATATTTTTTTTTATAATTTTAAAATAAAAACTTTTAAAGTTATTTAAGAAAATTTATGAAAATTATTTTTAAAAGAAAAGTTCGTAACCACTACATAAGTCAGACTAAATAACTCTCAAATAATAGTCTAGTCACAGTAATTATTATTAGGTGGTGTTTGTTAAAATATCTATTAGTTTTTTTTTAATTGTATATGTGTAACAGTATCAATAAAACTATATAAATTCTCGTAATCAAGAGGTTAGTATTTTAGACATTATTTTTGTACCCTATCACTATGTTTTTATATTTAACCCAAAGGTTGACTGGTAGAGAATGCCTTGTGGCATTAAGTCCGCCTATGTACCACTATTGTACTTGAAGTTTAAATAAATAAAATTGACCCCTTATAAAAAATACAGAAAATAGTTCTTTACTTATAGATTACAGGAAAACCTATAATCTGTGGTGTTAATATAACATAGTAAATCTCTCAATATTGTGCGTAAAAACTTACATTTGCAGTTGGAATGTATGGTAGAACTTGTTTTTCAACTACAATGTGAAGTATATTCATAGATTAAAGTTTATCATCCCAACTACGGAACCCTTCATTGTGTGTGGTCCGACACGCACTTGGCTGTTTTTTTTTTACTTTATTCTTACAAAATGCGCTTTAAAACATCAAAGCGTTTTTCATTTAAAATATTAAAGAAAACCTTTTTTTAAATTATTTTCAGGTAATGGAAGCAAACCATGCAGCCGACAGTCAATAAAAGATAGCTGTCATCTGTCAAAATTGAAAAACAAAACATTCCAGTGTAGTATTTTTAAATAAAAGTTGTTAATTATTTTTAATGAATCATGTTATACGGCTATTGTATTGATAATTTTAGTAAGAGCAACGGTCCAAAGCAATAAAGAATTGTGTAAATTTTTTATTTATCTTTTGGGGTAATTTTGACCCCAGTTTTTATTAGTCTTTTGGGGTCATTTTGACCCAATATTTTTTAAAGGTGTGTTTGTGGGCTCTGTTGTAATGCTCGTTAGGGTAGATCCTTTTCATTATGGTTGAAATAAAATAAAATGTATGTGCAGGCAAGAAGAAATTCAAGAATTTTTCTAAGTCTAAGAGTAATTGGCAATATTCCTGAGAGTAAGTTATACTCAATTATCAAGAAAAAAAAAAAGAGACCTATCGACGCCAGCCATTCTATCTCTAAAACATGTCAGTGAAAACCTAGGTAATGCACTTGAAGTAAGCTGTCATTTCACCTGATACTATTACAGGATTGACCCTAATGACAGCTCACTTTACGTTAGTTGTCGCGCTGAGATTTTTACAAAATCGATCGGTTCTCGGCAGTTTAGCCCGCGCGGGATAAACGCTTCTATACCTTACGACCGTTTTTAATGATTATTTTATTAAATTTAAATCAAAGTACAATTTTTTTTTCTGCCAAGGATTAGATCGTTATGTTTTCTAATTATTTTTAACATTAAAGTAAATATAAATATTTTGTCGTATAGGTACTGCGAATAGAAAATAATTGACAATATGTCAATTTTTTGTGAGTAAATACCAAAATAATTTAAAAAAAAAATACCATAAATACTTATAAATACCACAGATATACAGGTTGAAATTGAAAACATGCGACAAACCGAAATGGGAGATTGTACTTATCATGATGAACAACTTTTATTATGGGACCAAAGCTACAATCGCACCAAAAAAAAATCTGCTGTTCCCTACATTTTGACGAGTTAAGCGAACATATGTAGGGAACATCAGACTTTTTTTTTTCGCGATTGCAGCTTTGTTCCCTAAGTAAAAGTTGTTCATAATGATGAGTAAAATCTCCCATTTCGGTTTGTCGCATATTTTAAATTTCAACCTGTAGAGCTTGGCTGAAAAAAAAAAAAAATTGTACTTTGATTTAAATTTAATAAAATAATCACGAGAAACCTCTAGAAATACGACGGACGTTCGTTGCCAGCCCGCGCGGGATGAACATTTTTAATATTATACTTATCATCCGTTTAATTTTTAAATATTATAAACAAAGCAATGTGTAAATGGAGCGAAATGTGTGTGAAAAAAAAAGCACCCGTCAAAACAGTGTGTATGAATTTTATTTAAAGTATAATACATAATACAGGTTGTAGTTTGAACATAGAGTTAGTTTGAATGAGATGGTTTAGAATCGGATTCTAAAACTCGATCGGTTCTCGGCAGTTTAGCCCGCGCGGGATAAACGCTTCTATACCTTACGACCGTTTTTAATGATTATTTTATTAAATTTAAATCAAAGTACAATTTTTTTTTCTGCCAAGGATTAGATCGTTATGTTTTCTAATTATTTTTAACATTAAAGTAAATATAAATATTTTGTCGTATAGGTACTGCGAATAGAAAATAATTGACAATATGTCAATTTTTTGTGAGTAAATACCAAAATAATTGTAAAAAAAAAATACCATAAATACTTATAAATACCACAGATATACAGGTTGAAATTGAAAACATGCGACAAACCGAAATGGGAGATTGTACTTATCATGATGAACAACTTTTATTATGGGACCAAAGCTACAATCGCACCAAAAAAAAATCTGCTGTTCCCTACATTTTGACGAGTTAAGCGAACATATGTAGGGAACATCAGACTTTTTTTTTTCGCGATTGCAGCTTTGTTCCCTAAGTAAAAGTTGTTCATAATGATGAGTAAAATCTCCCATTTCGGTTTGTCGCATATTTTAAATTTCAACCTGTAGAGCTTGGCTGAAAAAAAAAAAAATTGTACTTTGATTTAAATTTAATAAAATAATCACGAGAAACCTCTAGAAATACGACGGACGTTCGTTGCCAGCCCGCGCGGGATGAACATTTTTAATATTATACTTATCATCCGTTTAATTTTTAAATATTATAAACAAAGCAATGTGTAAATGGAGCGAAATGTGTGTGAAAAAAAAAGCACCCGTCAAAACAGTGTGTATGAATTTTATTTAAAGTATAATACATAATACAGGTTGTAGTTTGAACATAGAGTTAGTTTGAATGAGATGGTTTAGAATCGGATTCTAAAACCAGAGCTATATTCTACACGATTTTATTATTTTGTA
Organism: Dryobota labecula; assembly: GCA_947523025.1. Classification (NCBI taxonomy): domain Eukaryota; kingdom Metazoa; phylum Arthropoda; class Insecta; order Lepidoptera; family Noctuidae; genus Dryobota; species Dryobota labecula. The sequence continues at coordinate 11,646,409 of OX383310.1, forward strand.
TTCCTACTCTTTCATGTCGTAAAAGAATTGCCAGTTAATGTTCCAGAGAATTTGTCAATCTTCTCTAAGTACTGTCATTTGTCAAAGCTTAATGAGCTTTGACAAATAATGTTATTATTATTTGACACTTTATATTGACTAATGGCTTTATAATTACTATTTAGCCGCCCTTTTTTTACATGGAACTTAAATATAACTGGCGAAATCTGGGTTTACTGTAAGTATGCCTCTGTATAACCCTTTGGGAATACAAGCGTGGTGTTATGTTAGGTTAGATATAAAATTTTATTTGAAAAAAAAAAATGTTTATTATTTTGTTTTGTTTTATATTGTTCCAAAATGCATCCTGTATACGATACGTCAGACCAATTTTAAAAAGGACTCATAATAAAAATAAACTATTAAGATTATTTTAACAATGTTTATTGTGCCTTATGTAATTTTAATCTAGGATAAAATTATTATAGGACATACTAGAGATTGGATATTCGGATGCATATTCACCTAAAGTTGCGATTTTGGGTAATATGGAATGCGCTTTTGTATCGAAAAAATCCCGCGGTTCTGGGATCTACAAGTTTAGGTTTCTGGTATGTTTACTTACTTTCAAATGTTGGTAAAAATCCCGATTTTAAATAAATATGCATCAGATTAGTTATGCAATCCAAGAACCCACTATGCATACATGCGATTAGCTATGCATTCCCACAACGGGAATGCATAGCTAATCCAGGCGACACGGGATTTTTTTTTACAATAAAATATAATAGGAAGTCGCTTCCATACTTTCATAGCTCAAAATTAACTTTAGGTAAATAATATGCATCCGAATATCCGATCTCTAACATAACCCTAAGAGGCCATTTTATATTTATTTACAATATTTTTAACAAAATAAATAAAATAATATTTTTAGAGAAACATAGTTTTATTTATTTACATTCCTGAATTTAATAGAGAACAATTACAGTCAGTTACCACAATTAGCTGACCCCCCTTTGCTCAAATGGTTGCTGTTTTTTTACTAACAAATCGTACGATTTTAATTTTTTTTCTAGTTTAGATAGATTTCGTATAGGTATTTAAATTAAATTAAGAATTATACAATTCTATCGATCCGTATTCTAAAAAAACTCAACCATTTATGCAAGAGGGGGTCAGCTAATTGTGGTAACTGACTGTACGTACAATTATAAATACAAATTTTATTTTTATATTGACCCTTATGTTCATAAAATAATTTATTTATAAACGATTTAATAATAAATATTTAGTGAAATTCTCTTCTTGTCTCATTGACACGTCAATAATAAAGAGAGGTAAACGGATAAACGGTTTATAATAGTACATTTTTACCAGGTGTGACGTAAATATTATGATTGACTGAATACTATTGCAGAAAGAAATAAAAAAAGTAGAAAGAAACAGAAGATGTGTAAATAATGTTTCGGATTTTGTCATTCATTTATTTAAAAATATTAATTTATAATATCATAATAACACCATAATTTTCACGGAAAATTTTCAAGATTTTTTAATTTTTTCATTGAGCATCTACAAATCTGCATTTACGTCTTCTCCTGGCCACAATGCGAGTTTTACTGTACGCGTAGCGTGCGGTAAAACTCACATTATGGCCAGGTGTGACGTAAATATTATGATTGACTGAATACTATTGCAGAAAGAAATAAAAAAAGTAGAAAGAAACAGAAGATGTGTAAATAATGTTTCAGATTTTGTAATTCATTTATTTAAAAATATTAATTTATAATATCATAATAACACCATAATTTTCACGGAAAATTTTCAAGATTTTTTAATTTTTTCATTGAGCATCTACAAATCTGCATTTAACTCGGCATCCAACAAATTCATCATCTCGCTGGTAATGCTGCCCCATGGTAGGAAAAGTTTGACACCTTCAGATATAGTTGTAATCTGCACGTTTTCCCTCAGGCATCCAGCATTGCAGATGAAGTCACAAGTGTATGTGCTGGGGTTGAAGTGAAGACCTTCAGAGCAGGTGACCAAGAGGGCCTGATCTCCGTTGCATATCCAGTATTTGTCGCAGTCGTCATGGACAAATGGGAGAACGTTGCACCCGCTTTTGCATCTGTCTGCGGGTGTAACAGCCTGGCAGGATTCACAGCCGGGAGCAGCGGTAGTTCCGTCATTTCCACCGGGAGCAGCGGTTGTTCCGTCATTGCCGCCAGGCGCAGCGGTTGTTCCGTCATTGCTGTCAGGAGCAGCGGTTGTTTCATCATTTCCACCGGGAGCAGCAGTAGTTCCATCATTGCTGCCGGGCGCAGCGGTTGTTCCGTCATTGCTGTCGGGAGCAGCGGTTGTTCCGTCATTGCCACCAGGCGCAGCGGTTGATCCGTCATTGCCGCCAGGCGCAGCGGTAGTTCCGTCATTGCTGTCGGGAGCAGCGGTTGTTTCATCATTTCCACCGGGAGCAGCAGTAGTTCCATCATTGCTGCCGGGCGCAGCGGTTGTTCCGTCATTGCTGTCGGGAGCAGCGGTTGATCCGTCATTGCCGCCATTGCCGCCAGGCGCAGCGGTAATTTCATCATTTCCACCGGGAGCAGCAGTAGTTCCATCATTGCTGCCGGGCGCAGCGGTAGTTCCGTCATTGCCGCCAGGCGCAGCAGTTGTTCCGTCATTGCCGCCAGGAGCAGCTGTACTTCCATCATTACCGCCGGGAGCAGCGGTTGTGCCAGCGCAGCCACCGTTGTCATCACCTGAGCCAGAGCAGCCACCATTCCAGTGCTCACAACCAGCGTATTGCGGCCAATCACAGATCTGGAATTAAAATAAATATGGTTTTAATTTTAAGTCAAGTCTTGATATTTATGCGAAAAAGTTGACAGTCAGGTTTGTTAAACAATTGAACTTATCCAATAAGAAGCTATAGTCATTTCCATTGTTGTGGCGTAACTGAATAGGGCCTATATCCAGTAGCGTAAGTAAGTATTACATTGGGTTAACGAAAATAGCCAATACAAGGATTTGCAATAAATCATAGCAAAACGCAATAGACGATTTTTGCAACTTGGCATTAAAAGACAAAAAAAAAAAAAAAATTTGCTCGATGGTTTAGTTACAATATTATTGATTTGTTGGTAGGATTTACTGCAAGTGGTTATTTATTTATGCAGGTGTTTTTTTTTTCGTAATGAGAAAACCTAAAGCCACAAGATATGCATCATAAATCAAAGACAAAGATCTCTACTAATTAATAATGGCATTCTTAACTTAAATATGAATTCTTATCAGACGCTTAATTGGATGATAAATAATTTACTAAAATATTTAAAGGACGTGCTTGATTTCCAATAATTTAGTTTAGATTTTACTTTGCAGGAGTGCACAGGTCTTTTGTACGCAGATTGTGTTTAGGTGATTGATCAGAAGATCATCCAGGTAAGTCATGGAAGAAATCTGCAATGGATATTCTCTTAAAAAGTGAGTACCTATGTTTCACTACATTTATTGACTTCAGTTCTACTGTTTCTGAAAGTTGGTTTTATAGGCTACAGTATAAAAACAAAATGTGTGTAAATTCCTAATATTAACGATGTGTTTAACCCGAAATGGATAAGTTTAGTATCCTACCTAGATAGGTCGGATACTTAAGTTAGGACGGTTAAGTTTAGTATCCTTCCTACATAGGTCGGATACTAAATACAACCATTTCTTTCTTCTGAATTCACATTTGGTGACACAATCTACCACTTATACTATAAAGTATTCGGAAGTTTTTAGACGAAGTCTAACAATAGATGTCTTAAGCTTTTAGTCATTCAAAAGTTGATATTAGTTATTTAAGGACTGCGAGTTCTATTGAGCTTTCTTTAAATTGTTTCAATGAACTATAAATCATTTATACTCATGCCATCTTTTACAGATCTTTCTGCATCACAAGTCTCTGGAAAAGGCAATGTAACACCCTCTGGTAAGAGAGTCTCACATTTTCGCCTCCTGTCTACCGATAACGACTGGCAAAGATCTACGAATGACAGCCGGGACCTACGGAGTACTCGATATGAAATGGATGGTCATCCATCTTACTTTTATTATACAGGGTGTAAGAGACAGCCCTCCTCAAACTAACAGAGTGCATTCAGTTTTTTATTTTGAATCACATTCCACCGGAAAATTTCTCAGTTACTTCTACTGCAGTGTTTTCAGTTACTATTCCTTTATTTCAATGTAAAATTATATTCTCTGTCTACAGCATTCCATGTAAATAAAACAGCAAAGAAAAAAAGTCTGCAATGGATGTTCGAACGACGAATTAAATCAGCTGTTCACTTTATGCCTAGCTACAGAGTTCATTGAACTCACCACGTCCCTTGGCGGGGAGGGTGGCCGACGTTCGCTATGTGCGTTTAGCCACGGTAACGATACATTGCGTGCGAGGTTAGGTTTATTAGATTCCCATAACGTTCCTGAAATAATTTCATGTACCAGTCATCTTAATATTATGATATACTGAATTCACCCCATCAGTGTGCGGGCTGTCACATCTCGTATTTTTAATATTTACCTGCTGGCTGGGGCTGAAATGAGTTCCAGGAGGGCATTCCCTCTCAAGAGTCTGTCCGTTAACGCAGTAGTAGAACTTGTCGCAGTCTGTTTCATGAGGTAGAAGATGGTGGACATCGAATTCAGCTGGGCAACCGTTGGGAAGAGGCACCCACTCAATTGGAACTTCTGGGTTTTCTGGGACTTCTGGGTTTTCTGGGACTTCTGGGTCAGATACGATTGGTAACTCTTCGCTACTGCTAGTGTCATCTGTAGCTCCACCCGGTGTGGTACCGGTTGAGGTGCAGTTTACATTGAAGGGCCAATCACAAACCTGAAAAGAGACATAAGTAATTTTAGTATAATGTACATTTTTTATGATTTTCCACGGACAAGAACACCAGTGTGCTCCACAAATAAATAAACAAAACTGACTTTATCATTACCCTATACTACACTTTCCTTTGATCTTACCATATATAATAATTACGGAACAAATATTTGTATGACCGATTAGTTGTTCCGGGTCTGGCTGTTTGTGTATGTGAGTTTAAATGTTTGTAAAGGCACCCACAATACAGGAGAAATTCCTAGAGTGGGGCAACGTTTAAAAAAAAAAAAATTGATAATAATAGGTATTAAAAAAAAAAACAATGGAAGTTAGATTATGAAACCTGAGGTATGCTAGCCAGTAACCTACCAACAGATATAAGGAAGAATTTTTATTGACTGATTTCTGGTTGGATTCCATTAACAAAAAAAAAAAAAAATATATAACCAAACACACTAATAGTAATGATTTCCTTGAACATATTTAGAAAGGAATGAATAGCCAAGCCAAACTACACACAAAATCAGATAGGGAAATTTAAATAAAATGCAAATGAAATCTTGACAGTTTGTTGTAATCATAAGAATTTCTTGGAACAAATATAGGTTTACACCCTTTATATACAATAAATCATTTGGTCTTTTATAGAAAAAGCAAGTGAACAATGATGACAAGAAAACATTCCATAAACAAAATTAATTGAGCTCGACAAAATACAATCGTTATTAAAATAATTATCAATCAAATTGATTAAAATCTTGGCGACTACTTTATTCCTTGCGTTTGATATTGTATCTTATGATCTGAATCATTATTTGATGAAGTAATTATTATTTGCAGAACTAATGGTATTACATAAGTAGGTGAAAGAAAGAGATGGTGGTATGAAATGTGTTGCCATCTCTTTTATAAATGAAAAAGGAAGATGGGTGACTTTTTTTGAGATGAAAAACTTTGTCTTGTAATTTTATCATACACATAAAGGCAGAACTGTAATCCTCGAAGGGCTAACCCTTCGAGGATTACAGTCGTGATACCTCAGTCGTAAGTCGTCTTCTGCCTTAGCAGAGGTGTATCTAAGTACACACCAACATTTCGCTAGTCTTAGGGTCATGTAATTATATTTATTAAAAACCCATAATCATTTTAAAATTTATTTTTACGAGTATTATTCTAATGTCTTCTCTATTTTTCAGTAATAAAAATAATCTAACCCTCTTTTGGTTTCTGAAGTCAAATCAAGTCTAAGATAAAAAAAAAAATTCAAATATCATGGCCTCTTCTGATAGGTATAAAGAGGTACGAGGAACAGGGTGTAAAGATCACTTCATACTCTATAGTAAAGGTAGGATCCTCCGACCAGACGGGTATTGTGTCTGGTGGGCAACTGCCCGACGGTTGATATCGGGATGTTTTATATATGCTAGTCGCGCGGTAAACTTAGATTGCGCGATGCAGGATTTGTGACGTCAGGTCTTGATGCGTAGTTCTCATGTGGCGTTGTAGATACCGCCACAGGTTGATCAAAATATCAACTACCAATCATATCACTTGAGCAAAATAACAACAATCTATACTTATAAATTCTAAAGTAATCTGTCTGTTGAGTTTTCACGCCTAGGCCTTAACGGCGGAATGGTCTACCTTGATGAAATGTTTCATACAGGCAGACCATGACCTGTGTTAGGACATATGATATTTTTTATACTGGTAGTGTATCCCTGTGAGATAATATCCAACCTCCACGCGGTCGAAGCCGCGGGCAAAATAATAATAAAAATATGTTTATTCATAAAAAAATACAGATAATTACAGCAACAATCAGTAGGTAGAGAGAGTTATACAGTTAACTATAGATTTGTTGTAAGATGTGTTCTAAAAATTTTAAAACCCTGCCTCTCAAACTAGGTTATAACCTATATTTTGAGAAATAGTGTCCGGCTACAAAAACTGTTACAACAATGAATGAACGGTGTCGTTCTACCGCTGCAATAATTTATGTGATTGTATGTACATATATGTGTTAGCATGTATTGGAAGGTGAGTATTGTGTGGGAGTGTGTGCATGTGTGATAAGGTGGATTGGGAGAAAAGCGAGGTAATTATATCAATTGACGTGTGAGAATTAAAAACCGTTAAGTAGAATGTCATTTTTATTGGCACTTGTAAATCGTTACTGAGTAATTAATGTTTTTAATCTTTAATTTGTAGATTTTTATCAAGTCACCTACGCAGTGTTAAGCTACACATTTTCCGGTAGGCGATAATACTCTATCAGATACGGTATGCAATTACATAAACAGTAGTTACCTTTTAAGATGTTGATTGATGATAACTAAACTAACAGTTTTTGAAAATTACCGATATTATTATGGATGTTAAAGATAGATCGGTAATTGTCTAAAACATTTTTTGTACATTTTATGTAGCCCTATGTCCATCTGAAATACTGTACCTTTCAAACGGTGAAAGATTTTTTTTTAATAGGAGCTGTGGTTCCGGAGATTACCCTCCACATATACACAATTTTTTTAATAGGAGCTGTGGTTCCGAGATCCACATATACATAAACTAAAAAAATCGTTCTCTCTTTAAAATATTAATCCATCCAAAGGTTGTCTTTAAAAGATCGCTTTAAAGGATTGCACAGACTCGCGCGATATCGCACTAGTCTGTACGAGCCTTTACCGATAAGACCGCCCATTATGTCACCCCTTGTCAAATTTTCTACATATAAATCTGTAATTTTTATGGTATGCAATAAAGAGTATTCTATCTATCTATCTATCTAAAATTAGTATTAGTATAAATTATATAAGTATACATTATGAGTACTTAATAAGATCCGACTTTGTTTTACAACCCATTTAAAAGTATGTTTAGTCTACCTCGTAACTGCTATGTGACCCTAAGGCCTGAAACTGCGTAAGTGTAGGTATGTTCTGAGTGAAAAGGCGTGCGGCGGGGCGTTTTGCGTCGCGTGCAATCAGCAAAAGATTGCCCAGCGCGCCGCTCGCCGCCACTCAAGACACTCGCGAGGGATTGTATGTGTAATATGAACGCCGCACGCGCCGTCCCACCGGACGCTCGAGACGAGCGTGCACTCATTTCGTGCCCTTAAGCTAACGTCCGCGCGGTCCATACAAAAAAGGTCTGACATGGGTACCACGCGGGGCCCGGTAGCGCCAGCTTACAGGCCGTCGTTTTTTTTTTGCTCGTCGTCTAAATGCAGAGCCTTTTGCGTGTCAACCCGCGTGTCCACGCGCGTAGACACGCCACGGGTGCCCGTCGCGGCCACCTACTTAACGCAGTTTCAGGCCAAAGGTTGAATATCACTTGCACGTCATAAAACGACAAGGTCTATTTGTCTAAGTGACAGCTGATAGTTTCAACTAAGGCCGCCTTCTGAATTGGCTATAATCGCTCACAGCGCTCACATCGTCTCACATGCGTTCCGATTTTGATATTAAGATTATGACAGTCGAAGGCTGTCAACAATTCGGAACGCTCGTAAACGTGCTCACGGTGCTCACTCAATTTCAAAGCGATATTAGAGTATTTCTCTGTGTATACACCAAAAATTTCTTCTTCTTAAGTTAGGTAGCAACTGTAGCCAGAAGAACAATTTTTAAAATGCCACGTTAAGATATGATGCGACTCAAAACAAAACAGCAACTGTCATTTCTGACAGCGCTCACGGTGACATTAGTAAAAGGCATGGTCGGCGTTATCGCAAGATGGCGAATGTAATGACGTCATCTATGATAATTCACAGGACATCGTTATCGCGCTCACGCTAATTCGGTACGGGCTTTAGCACGCGAATATCGATATTATCGCAACTCGGAACGCACTGTTAGTGGGATTTGTTGCCAAAAGTGACAAAATAATTCAAGTGTCGAATATACTTATCCTAGTTCCTGTTTTTAGTAGTATGATCGTCATTTTTCTGCATTATGTCATCACCATTATTTCCAGTACTTATTTGCTATTTTACAAATTATCAATATTAATCATCAAATACTTTAGAACATACGTCATGCTGAAATGTTTGATTTAATCCCTTTATCTACTCGCCTATTAATTTCCTTTGTTGGCTATTTCGTTATCTACCGCGAATCCGTGTTTTATCGCGACCAATTCGAATTTGATTGTTTTTTCTAGTTTTAATTTGCTATTATTAATTTTATTACTTTGACTATCAGCCTTCTATGATTCTAGAAATCAGCGTGATAAATCCTTTAAGAATGTTTTTAATACTAGTCGTTATTCTTCATCGATTAATCACCCAGGTCTTTAGTATTCCATTTCTTTAGATAGAGAAATAGATGCAACGAACACTTTCGCCGATTGTCCTTTTAAAAATGACTTAGACTTATTTAACCTTGACAATTGAAAAGTGCCTGTAATTGGTTTATTTGAAATAAATGCTTTGAGTTTGAGTTTGAGTTACATTGACGTTGTAAATTTTTGTACTGACGATCATTTTTAATGTCATTTCCTGATCATAAATTGATTTGATTACTTTAATTAATATTAATTACTTTACTTTAGCGTAGATTTAATCAAAGTCTATTTTTTCTTAACATCATTTCAATGTGTCATACTTTTCATTGAAAGTCTTGCTACATGTTGGCTGTCACCTCTGATACCAAGTTTCAAAGCTATAAACACTGTTTAGAAAAATGGTATTTCATGAAAATCTATACTTAATAATAATATATTTTGAAGCTCAAGAGTTTGTTTTTTTGTTTGAACGCGTTAATCTCTAGAGCTACCAGTTGGATTTGAAAAAATCGTTTAGCATTTTCTAGCCTAATTAATAACATCACGCTACGACCCTTACGTCGTCTTCACATATAATGATATAATTGATTATAGAAAGTATTGTTAAACAGTTTATAAAAGTAACAGCGGAGTTTCTTACTCATTCTTCTCCATAGGAAACTCCCTTTTGGGGCAACTAGAATAAATTTTATTTCCTTGTAAATTTTGACGTTCAAAAGTGCCATATATATGCCTATTAGAAATAAATGCTTCGACTTTGACTGTTTGGAATTGGTAAGTACCAAAAGAAATAAATTGATTAGGTCATCAAAACTAAAAATTCTGACATTCTAGCTAGTTCTTGTAAAGCTGTAAGATTAGGCTAAGAATTAAAAACAGATTCATTTTAAGACTTTAACAGCTAAATGATTAAATTTATGACTTGGCTATTGCGCAAAACGAAATCAATACAATACGACACCGTATCAGTTATTATCGAAACAATGAATTATTGTTTACAAGGAGTTAATATTTTTTTAATTTTTTTTTGTTAAATAGGTATTGTGTTTTGTTGCCATTTTTATGAGCTACACGAGTTTGGTGATGATTTTGAAAATAGCTTGAGCTTGAAATTTTTCTATGTTAATATAAAAGACGTAAAAGTGAGTTTGTATGTAGCGGTAGGACTGATCAGATTCCAAAAATTCTTTCACTAATGAGAAGAAGTATTGCTGAGAATCATAGGATATATTTTATATTAAACCAATAAAAATAAAAGAACGAACAATTTGAAATAAGAAATTTCATGCGGACGAAGTCGCACGCAGAAGCTAGTCTTCTATGCAATTAAAAATGTAAAAAATACGACAAACGAAGAAGGAAATTAAAAAGTCATGTTTGAATTATACTTGTATTCATCTATTTAAGAAATTATCCAAAGATTTTTAGACCTTAACAAAACTATTAGTAAATAACACACGATTTAGTATTGTTGACGAGTAAAAGTCAAAAGGATCACAGTGAATCTTCTAAACGGATGTTGCGATATAAACAGCAGAACTTAGTTTTGAAAATTCAAACTATAAGAATGCACAAGAGGTGGATTTAATTTACGAAATAATTTACAAAGCAGACCCAGTAACACACAACAAAAAAAAATACAAAAACTATAACAATGACTCATCAACAATAAGGACTAATTGCATAGTTTCCAGATAGGCATCAGATAAACCCAAAAACAGAATTTGAACTAAAATGTGTATAGGCCAAAAAAGTTACCCGTAAATGGTAAAACAAGCCATAAAGCTGATCTCAGATGCTTCACTGTTTGCTCATTTTTATGTTTCAGGCAAACGTCAGAACACAAAATGAATAATCACGTTCATTTCTACGCAATTTTGTCTGTGTCGTGTGAACACGGATTGAAACAAAAATTAACATTCACTCGGGAAGCGTCTGATATCAGCATTAATATTCTTTTAACATTCAACACACAAATAAACGGTCATAAAATGCTTATTTAATTTCTTCCGCAACGCATATTTAAACGACAAACTGACCTGGATCTCATAGTTGAAGTACGTTCCGGGAGCACAGCTCCTTTCGACCTTTTCACCAAAAACGCAGTAGTAGAATTTGTTGCACTCTGTTTCGTGGGGAAGGAGGTGATGTACGTCAAAGTCGGCGGGGCAGCCGTTGTCCAGGATATCGCCGATGTCATTGTCTTCGTCTCCGGGGGGAGATGGAGGTTGAGTCTCGGGGGCAGAGGTGGTAGGGTACTCGTAGGAGCCATCGTTGACGCAGTCTACGTTGTGGGGCCAGTCGCAGACCTTTAAAAGATTGACAGGCTGGTTAGGTTCATGTTTATATCTGTGTAGTCAGAGAATAAAAATAAAAAAAGTTACTTAAAGATTCTATTCTCCTATGATTATCAACATTTGCAGCCTTGTTCCACACACTACCGAATATAGGCCTCTTCCGTTTTTTGCCATGCTTCCCTGATCTGTGTTATTCTTCTTCTACTATAAGTATAGATACTTTTTTTTAAACATATTATCGTGATTATTTTCAAATTCTTCGGTCTGAGAAATTATCGACTCAGTTATCTCCCCTACAAGATTCAATAGTTTCATTTTCCCTTTAAAATCTATTGCTATGATAGCTGGAACGAATGCTTATAGAACTATAAAACTAGCGTGTAGCATATTGCAGTACCTGTGTTGTGAGTGACTGACAAGAGAAGAGTTATTTAGGGCCCATCTTCTTTATATTTTATCCCTTTCATCTTTAATACCAGCCATGGTAACAAAAAAAGGCGTCCTAATCCTTGGCTTCTTTATTTTTAATACTTTAATCATCTTTAATAGCATCCCTGTTTGTAGAACAGGCATCTAAATCATTCTCAGCAACCATAAGATCATTCATTGTTCACTTATCAATCTCAATAATATATTCTTTATTAACTTTATCAAATGATAATATTCATGGTAGTACAATGGACAGGGTTTCCTCTTTTAAATCTAACCTTACTTACTACTACTTACTAATCTTGAATAATCGACTAATAACATTCTATGAGTACTTAATCCTTAAAGAAAGATAATAGTAGGAAATATTTTTGCCGGAATTACGCAGTGGCGGAAATATCATAAAAATGTTAGAAGTATGAGTTTTCAAGATTTTAATAGAATTGACTGCAATATAAAATCGATGAGTCATATTGTTTTGTTAGATAAAAACAGAAAGCCTTGATATTACAAGTAACCTTACTAACTAATCTTTTTATACGGCTTGATATCATCATCTGCCTAGTCATTTCCCAACTACATACGTTTGGGTCATCTTCTAGTCTAACCGGAAGCAGCTGACTATCAGTATTTTACATGGAGCCACTGCCCATCTGACGTGTAAGACTAATTTTTGTATACGTCATGATAATAAAAGAAAAGCATTGCAGTGGAGATTGCAGCTCAAGCACTGGGAATTGGTCTAGGGTTGTCTATGTAACTTTTAACGTCCGAATGGCTATCTGATGACCTAGACAAAAGTGACATTCTATCAGCGTGATGATAACGGGAGAGTCAAAAATGTATTGGATTGACATAAACTACCGAAAAGCACAATCCTGTTGTAAAGTCGTTGTAGAAATACAAAACGCTTTGAAAGCGATTGTCATTTGTCTAGACCTGGTTTATACTGTACTAATGAATTTTGGAGCGGGCTATGCTCGGAGTTTCTTTGAAAGATAAAATCAGGAATGAAATTATCCGGAAAATAACCGACATAGCTTGCAGGGTAAGCAAGCTGAAGTGGCAGTGGGCTGGCCATGTTTGTCGATGAAGCTATTGCCGGTAAAGTAGACGAGTCCTGTAGTGGAGACCGCGTATCTGTAAGGCTAGTGTGGGACGCTCTCGAGCTAGATAGACCGACGACCTTAAAAAGGTGGCTGGGATAGATTGAAAGGAGGGCGGAGGGCAGATTGTGTGGCTCAGCAGAGGCCTATGTCAAGCAGTAGACCTAGACAGTGATAGGCTAATTAAATGAATGTTATTTTAAAGTTTACTTACCTCGAGTTTAGGGTTGAAGTAGGTGCCAGGTGCGCAGTACCTCAAAACTAGCTGACCATTGACACAGTAGTAGAACTTATGGCAGTACTCCTCGTGAGGAAGAAGCTTGTGAATGCTGAAGTCAGCAGGACAACCATTGTCTAAGGTTTCGCATTCATCTGAGTCAGGAGCTGTGAAAGAGAAGAAGAGTGTAATTTTTCTAGACAAAATATAATACACATAATGACATCTGATCGCAATGGGTTTCATTTTGACAGTTCTTCCACATCCATTGCGTTATTTACGTTGTTGAACAAACGAATTTTCAAACCTATGAAGCAATGGATTAGCAATATCCTTCAAAACTCTCGGATTGTGTTTGAAAGTGTGTTACTTAATTATATTTTGTCTACCGGAAATAAGAATGCGGAGATGAGAATGTTGAGATGGATGTGTGGAGTGACGAAAATGGATAAAGTCAAAATCAAAATATTTTAGATTATATAAACCTACATGGGCACTTATGAAACGTCAGAAGCTAGGTGCACGGTTCCAATTAGTCGTTTCCTATGGAGAAGAGCCGGCAAAAAACTCCACGGTTACTCTTTTAAAAATAATTGGCTTTACAATATTTTTCAACAACTACCAGGTATTTAACAAAATAGAAAAGTGCCAACAAATCTACATTCTACAAGGCCTACAACGTTCTCACATTTACGAAATAGAAAATAATCTATATAAAAGAGAGAGATATATATAATAATATTATTAATACGAACGGGATATTTATCATGTTTATTATTTGTTGTGAGTTCCCGATATTTTGGCGCTGTTGCAAGCACCATGATCATGGATCACGGATATATTAAAATGAAAACCTATTTAAACGAAATGACATGACTGCAATTACAACTATATCAGAAATGAGTATACATGGGCAAGTTTGAAAGTGGCGCCGGTGACAGAAAAGTTGAAAGGAAGTCGTTTGGCACGGTATGGGTATGCGATGAGAAGGGAGGTAACGCATGTGACTAAATTATTGATGAATATAAATGTTGATGGAGGGAGAGGAGTGCCTATGAAAAGATGGACTGATTGTGTGAAGAATGATATGAAAGAGAAGGGAGTGAATGATAGAGTGACGGTTGACAGGAGAGAATGGAAAAAGAAAACGTGTTGCGCCGACCCCAAGTAACATGGGACAAGGGCAGGAAGATGATGATTCCGTCTCCGGAAGAATGCTTTTTTGACACCTGTCAGCTGTACAAGATTTCAAACTAATAAAGTTTGAATAATAAATATTGTATTTACACTTACACGCTGAGGGAATTCAGATATTATGATATTTTGTGATGGATTTGAAAATTCTTTACCTGATGTTGAAGGTGCAACTGTGGATGGATTTGAATCCACGGGGCCTTCCGTATCACTAGGAGGCTCGGCAGTTGTTGGTGTTGTAACTTCAGCAGTTGTTGATTCAGGAGTTGTAACTTCAGGAGTTGTTGGGGCAGGAGTTGGCGCAATTGTTGGAGCTGCAGTTGTTGCTTCGGTTGGAGGTGCAGTTGTTGCTTCGGTTGGAGGTGCAGTTGTTGCTTCGGTGGGAGGTACAGTTGTTGCTTCGGTGGGAGGTGCAGTTGTTGCTTCGGTTGGAGGTGCAGTTGTTGCTTCGGTTGGAGCTGCAGTTGTTGCTTCGGTTGGAGGTGCAGTTGTTGCTTCGGTTGGAGGTGCATTTGTTGCTTCGGTGGGAGGTGCAGTTGTTGCTTCGGTTGGAGGTGCAGTTGTTGCTTCGGTTGGAGGTGCAGTTGTTGCTTCGGTTGGAGGTGCAGTTGTTGCTTCGGCTGGAGGTGCAGTTGTTGCGTCGGTTGGAGGAGCAGTTGTTGCTTCGGTTGGAGGTGCAGTTGTTCCTTCGGTTGGTGCAACTGTTCCTGCTGTTGATGTTTCATCTCCAGGTGTGGTGGAGAATCCTGGTAAAGTGCATCCCGAAGACATTGGATGAACACAAACCTGTGGAATAAATAAAACTATTTATGATAACCAGACATTCTAGAAATTAGTGAAAGATTACAATATTATTCTTTTATAAAGGACTAGTTGTTGCCCACGACTCCGTCTGCGATCTAGAAAGAAAAGTAGCCTACGTCATTTTTCAGGTATCAGACTATATCTATTTGTAAAATTTCATAGCTATCATTTCAATGTTTTAGGCGTAAAAAGCTGACAGACAGACATACAAGGTGGGTAAAAAATCGTGGATCAAACGAAACAGGGCGACAGTTGTGGTTATTTGCAGTAAAAAATATCTTTGATTATTTTTAATTTTTTTTTAAACTGCAAATAATCGCCCTGATGAATTCATAAATCAGTATGGATTTTAGATTAGATAGCCAAAACATGGACTTTTATTTGATTCTGTTCAACAAATTTTATTATATGCTTTTCCAACCTTCTTCAATATTTCTATTTTATTGCAGTTAATTTAATATATCCTTTTTAAATGATGATATTAGATTTTTCGTCCAGCGCTCTCCTTTAGCCTCGCTGTCTGGATAATATTGTTACGGCATGGTCTTGAACGATGAATAACAAAAGGCAGACTAACCTGGATTTCAGCATTAAATTCAGTCCCAGGGGCGCAGTCCCTTGGTTCGATCCATTTCAAGCCATATTCGCAGTAGTAGAACTTGGTGCAGTCATATTCGTGAGGAAGCAGGAAGTGGAACTCTGTAGGGGGACAGTCCTCGTGGATCTCGTATATCCTGGCGTTGATTGGCTGTGCGTCATCGCTGGGACGGGCCTGGACTAGCGCAAGCGCCGTCAGGAGGAGAAGGGTTTCTGGAAGAGATGAGTAGATTAGTCGGAGTTAGACTGGTAGAAATTGCTTAAGGCCTCTGAGCATTTGTGTGCTTAAGTGGTCATTATCTGCCTAGCGTTTCGCCACCTAAGTTGGGATCGGCTTCTAGTCTAATTGGTAGTAGCTGTATGTCTGTATTTTTACCTGGAGCGATTTCCTGCCTATCTAAAGCTTGCATGTTTTTATTAAAATAATTAGTGACTTGTGATTCTGATCCGATTACAGATTCTTTTTTGAAAGGCTGCGATGGTAAAATTGACTGCAGGAATGTTTTTATTAGAAGTTTATTGAAGGTTAATTTTTTTTTACCTGCTTCATACAAAATTTTATATTTCTATTCACAATAATCTATACTAATATTATCAGAGGATTTTTTTTTGTTTACATACAACGGGGAAGCTCTTGGCCTTCATCTCACCTGATGTTAAGTGATGATAAGGCCGAAGATGGAAGCGAGCTTGACCCGGAATCCTCAACCACAGAGGAACTGGCTATCTTACTTCTAACTGCCGTTGTTGTTTTTGCGACAGACTTAGATAAGAGAGAGAGAGAGAGAGATCTTACTTTCTTTGACTTTAACTTTTTTTTGGCTGTGACTATTCTATTGAATTATTTTTAAATAAAAGATGAATCGCGGTTGTATTCATGTATCCGATTGGTCGAAAACGTAAACAGTATGTTTAAGACATGAAATTAATGACACAAATCAAAAGTCATTTATTCAAATTAGGCTGAGAATCAGAACTTTTTGAACGTCAATATTACATAAGACAGTCTCCCAAAACACCCGCCCTTCACCACTTCCTAGTGCTTTAGCTGGGAATAAGAAGTGGCCAAACAAAATCCCCAGCAGCACAGCTGTCTGTTCAGTTAGAGGAACTCGATTCCATAGTATGCAAAGTCTTATCCCATGTTACTTGGGGTCGGCGCAACACGTTTTTTTTTCCATTCTCACCTGTCAAACCTCACTCTATCATTCACTCCCTTCTCTTTCATAACATTCTTCACACAATCCATCCATCTTTTTTTTGGCCTTCGTCTCCCTTTCCATCCACCCACATTTGTATTCATCACTCTCCTCATCACATGCGTTTCATACTATAGTATGCAAAGTCAATCAATCTGCCTAGCCTTTTCCCAACTATGTTGCGGTCGGCTTCCAGTCTAACTGGATGCAGCTGAATACCATATTTTACATTGAGCGACTGCCTATCTGACCTCCACAACCCAGTAACTGGGTAACACCATATTCCTTGGTAAGACTGGCTGTCAGACTTTTGGGCTTCTGACGACCCGTAACGACTGTCAAAGATCCACGAATGACAGCCGGGACCAACGGCTTAACGTGCTTTCCGAAACACGGAGGAGTCTCGGTATGTAAAATAGTCATCCATCCACGGACCAATCCCGGCAAGCGTAGCTTAACCTGACGGATCGACCCGTGCGGCTGTTATTACTAAGCCACGAGCTCCATACTATAGGATGCAAAGTCGTCATCGCAACACACTTTCTTTTTCCATTCTCCCCTGACAACCGTCACTCTATCATTCACTCCCTTCTCTTTCATATCATTCCTCACACAAACCATCCATTTTTTTTTTGGCATTTCTCTCCCTCTCCATCCATCCACATTTATTATTCATCACTCTCCTCGTCACATGCGTTTCATACTATAGTATGCGAAAAAACTCTTTTTTTTGTCAATTTCTTATCTAATTGTGAGAAAACTTGATATAATCGAAACATCAAGTCTGTGTAACTATAAAAGTGCAGTTTTCATGGTGCTAAACCATTCGTGTCAGTCACAGCAGCTGTTAATAATTTCATCATTTTTGTGCTCTCAAAAATATAGTTTATTTCGCCGTAGATTTACTAAATGAAGATATTGTATAATCATTCAATACAATTTTGATTATATTTTAATGATAGCTGAAGACGTGATTTTTAAATTTCTTGATATGATTTGCTAAATAATAGGAAAAAATATATTACTGACGGGGTTTAAAACAAAAAAAAAAAAAGGTTTGTTCAATATTATTTTTCTGCTATATTTTGTATGGAAGTTGAAAAAAGTGGTTGAGCCACATGCAAGAAGACCATATAATGATGTTGATGATATTTTTTAATGTTCAAAATCAAAAGTAGTTTCTTGTAAAATGATGATCAAATGTCAGTCTCGCGTCATTTTTCGTAATACTTGTTGCGAATACTCGTATTAGTGATTTAGCGTGAATACTTAATTTATTTAAACAATCCCTTTCAGCCACATGCAAAACAAAGAACACAACTTTTCAAATCACAAATAATTGTGTTTAAATTATTTTTCCCTTTCTCACAGACAATGAAGAAAATTGATCAAAATCAGTCGATTTCGTGCACGGCCCCTTAAATCAAAAGTAAATAATAGGTAGGTAATGACTCCTTGTTTAAAATTATAACGTTAATGAAACTGATTAAAATTAATCTATATAATCTACAACATCAGACGGTGTCGTACGATAAAATATGAAAACGTGCAAATATAACATATTATATGACGAGTGAAGACTTAAAATATTCTTTGAATGTAAAACTTACAACTTACCGTCTAAATTTGTTTCTTTGTAGTACCTATATTGTACATAATTTTACGTCACACCTGGCCATAATGTGAGTTTTACCGCACGCTACGCATACGGTAAAACTCGCATTATGGCCAGGTGAAGACGTCAAATTATGTACTCACCACCACGGGGAGTAAAAAAGAAAACCCTCTATCGGATATTTACAACCCTCGCTTGCGGCTCGGGTTCCAAATACCTGCGATTTCGGGCTTTCTTTCTTTTACAGCCCTTGGTAAGTAATATACTATTTCGAACTCACTAGCCATATATAAAATATTCTTTGAAAGTAAAACTTACAAACTTACCGTCTAAATTTGTTTCTTTGTAATACCTATATATTAGATATATTTCTTCGATCTCACTAGCCATCTATAAGCCATCAAAGGCTTCTGTGGCTTTTAGTATATAACATTTTAAACTCTGCGATCTACATTTTGAACATTAATAAAAAAAAGTGATGTAGGTATAATCTAATATACTTATCGCCATTTTGTTTTGTAAATGATTAGTGTCAGACTTCTGGTGTTTTCGTCAGTTGTTATAATTATTAGTATTGCATCACTAATATAAAGAACATAATATTATTACTTAGTTTTTTACAGTAAGAATTTTCGGTGTATTCCCTACGTAAAAAGGCGAAAAAAAAAAGGTTCTATTTTCTTTTAAGTACTGATTTTTAGGGTTCTGTAGCCAAATGGCAAAAAACGGAACCCTTATGGATTCGTCATGTCTGTCTGTCTGTCTGTCCGTCCGTATGTCCCAGCCACTTTTTTTCGAAACTATAATAACTATACTGTTGAAATTTGGTAAGTAGATGTATTCTGTGAACCGCATTAAGATTATCACACAAAAATAGAAAAAAAAAAAAAACAATACATTTTGGGGGTTCCGCATACTTAGAACTGAAACTCATTTTTTTTTTTTTTTTCATCAAACCCATACGTGTGAGGTATCTATGGATAGGTCTTCAAAAATAATATTGAGGTTTCTAATATAATTTTCTTTTCTAAACTGAATAGTTTGCGCGAGAGACACTTCCAAAGTGGTAAAATGTGTCTCCTCCCTGTAACTACTAAAATAAGAGAATGATAAAACTAAAAAAAATATATGATGTACATTACCATGTAAACTTCCACCGAAAATTGGTTTGAACGAGATCTAGTAAGTAGTTTTTTTTTAATACGTCATAAATCGTAAACCGCAATTTACCTTTCATTCAATCAACTAAGTTACAACGGACTACAAGAACTTTTATATTATGCTACTTGCTGCTACGGAACCCTTCATGGGCGAGTCCAACACGCACTTGGCCGTTTTTTTTATTATTATTTCTAAAATCAGTACTTAAAGAAAATGAAACCTTTTTAATAGGTATTTTATGTGAATTACCATAAATGGAGACACGGGCGGTGGGGACAGCAGGAATACACAGAATTTCTTACAGACTGACAATTAGCTTTTCGATGACATTTATTTTATTTATTTATCTTTATTTGATCAGACTACAATGGTCTATAGTGTTAGTAACAAAATGGCTTAGCCTATGCTAGTACTTGATAACTAAAACAGAACGGGTCCGGTTTGCAAGCGCCCACACTAGCGGGCTGTCTGCCCGGGCGGTTATTGATTGCAGGATAGTGTTAGGACTGCCACGCAGCCTGCGGAGTAACGAGGCAGATTTCTTACGCCACAGTGCATCAAAACCGTCAGTACGTGCATCTACAAACATTGCCGAGGCACTACAAAACCGCGGCAATCGCAACAGTACCCTGAATGTGTTATTTTAGTGTTGCAGTTATATATATTTGTACTAACAGTAGTCTTTAGTAACATTGTTACTAATAAAATAGACACCATGGTCTGAAATACAGTATTTTATTATTATGCCAAGTTTACTTAATTAATATATAGATGGACCGACGACCTTAAAAAGGTGGCTGGGATAGACTGAATGCGGAAGGCGGAGGACAGGGTGTTTTGGCGCAGCATGGGAGAGGCCTATGTTCAGCAGTGGACTGCGATAGGCTGACTTGATTGATTGCTTGAATTTTTTTATCATTATTTTTGCCATATGCCATTAAAATATATAATTTACAATTTGCATATTAAGTGCTAGCTATAACAAAATTATTTTTAGGTTATTAAATGTTAAAATTTTAGGGAAATCATCTACTGTTACAATGTTTGTAAATATTTGAGCACCATGTTTCTAACGCATAATTAATTTGTCTGTCATTGCTTCACTTTTCATTCTTTTTACCTATTGTGGTATAGTAATTTTATTCTAGGTAAGTGCATATCCTCTTCACATATAAATAATAATTATTAATTAATGTATACAAACTATTGTTAACATTTTAAAAGAGTAAGTATGGAGTTTCTTGCCCATTCTTCTCCATACATAACTACATTTTGGAAGGCGCAACTAGAATCAAATAACTATTCATGTAATTTTTGACGTTCAAAAGTGCATCTTCGTGCCTATTTGAAATAAATGATTTGACTTTGACTTTGACTTTTTTGTTTACGAACTTATCATTTTATAAAGTTACAAGTAAGCATGTAGGTACGTGCGTTAATGAAAATATTAATCAGATAATTTAGCGTAGATTATAGTGAACCATTATTTACAAGTTTTCATTATTATTATCTTCGATTTATGTACCTACTTAATGATTTTGACGTCATTTATTATGTCGCAATAACTTATTTTGATAACTTCACAAACAGGAACTTCCGTATTGGTTTCCATTGGTCTTTCTCTACTTTTATACGAACTTGTCATCAAGTGGGAATATTATAACCGACTTCAAAAAGAAGGACGTAATTTAGTAGTAAGTCCAATAATGTTGGAGTCGGCTTCCAGTCTATCCGGATCAAGCTGACTACCAGTATTTCACATGGAGTAACTGCCTATCTGACCTCCACAACCCAATTACTGGGTAATACAGGTAAGACATCTTGGTAAGACTGGTAGTCAGACTTTCGGGGTTCTGAAGACCCGTAACGACTGTCAAAGATCCACGAAAGACAGCCGTGACCAACTTATAAGATCTACGAATGACAGTCGGGACCAACTTATAAGATCTAAGAATGATAGCCAGGACCAACTTAAAAGATCTACAAATAATAACCGCAACCAACTTATAAGATCTACGAATGACAGCCGGGACCAACATATAAGATATACGAATGACAGCCGGGACCAACTTATAAGATCTACTAATCACAGGCGGGACCAACTTATAAGATCTACGAATGACAGCCCGGACCAACTTATAAGATCTACGAATGATAGCCGGGACCAACTTATTTTTGGAGTAAATATATAAAATAGGACTTACTTATCATTCCTTTATTTGGGTGTTTTATATTATTTTTGCACACACAGTCACAAGACCACTTTAGTAATGCGTTGAATGTGAATTGTGAAATATATTTTATATACTCTATATCTTTCGGTAATCCGAGATAATTAGTGATTAAGGAACAATCGATGTAGTTGTAAACACATGTGATAATGATTGGGGGTTCCGCAGGTAACAAGGAAAAACGTTGATCTTTGTTCTGATTAGATTATCATGATTTGATGATAGATTTGATAGGGAATTGATAGGGTTAATCAAGACTACTGTTTTTTTCTATTACTACCGCGTCTATCTACCCGATGTATCAAGATCCACGTGAAGGAATATTTCCTGTTATCATAGGCCAAAATCTATAAACGTTACTGAGCACGTACTTTGGCTTAGCGTTATTATTGCCACTGTCGCTCAACCGTCATAGAGAAATGCAAAACAGAGCCGGGAACATGTCTAAGTCAAAGTTAGTGCTAAATAATTTTACAGATTAATACAGATGGGACACTCCGCAGTTTAGGTATGAAGCTACAAGTACGCGGCGGGCCCATCTCACTGGGCCAATTCAGTAGAACTGCTTCGCGCCACCGGCAGGTAGAGTTACGCTATAGAAGGAGAGGCAACTTGTAGGTGAATATAACTATAGGTAGCTATGTGCGGCCTGAATTTCACTTTATTGTGTCGTAGCAAGAGTCGCTTTTTATTTAAATGATTTTACGGAGTGTCTCATATGTGGTCATCTGTGGTAATGTTTATAGATCTTGGCCATAGACAAAGACACGGGTTGATCGATATAGCAATACTTGCTACGGTCAGTCCGTAGATAGGTGACCATCCATTTAGTACCGATACCGGAGACTCTTCCGTGCATCGGAAACGTATAGTTGTTGGTCCCGGCTGGCATTCGTAGATCTTAGAAGTTGGTCCCGGCTGTCATTCGAAGATCTTTGACAGTTGACATGGAAGGAATGGTCGGAAGACCGGCAGTCGAACATTCTTACCAAGGGGTATCGTGTTACTCAGTAATTGGGTTTTAGATAGGCAGCTGCTCTTCATTCTTCATTCCTATTTAATTTCGTCGGTGGCGTGTGAATGTCCACCGGTCATTGGTCCTTCGACAAACATGGCTAGCCCAGTGCCACTTCAGCTTGGTTACTCTGGAGACCGCGTATCGGAAAGCGTAATGTGGGACGCCCCCCAGCTAGATGTACCAACGACCTCAAAAAGGTGGCTGGAACAGACTGGATGCGGAAGGCGGAGGACAGGGTGTTGTGGTGCAGCATCGGAGAGGTCTATGTTCGTTCAGCAGTGGACTGCGATAGGCGGAGTTGATTGTGTGTGTGAAACATTCACTCGAGTGAATCGCTGGAAATAAAAGAAAGAAAAATAGGTTTATTTGTGACAGAAACACGTGCATACACAAAGATAATTAACTCGAGTAGGTAGGTAACAGAAAAATGGATCAAAATAGATCTACATTATAATCACGAGCACAAAACCGAAACAGTCGGCAGCTGCACGTCATGACTGCAACAAGCAGGGTTCCACTCAGCATGATGCTATGGATGATGTTATGGGTGTTTTTTATACCCTTATAATAATATACGGAACCTTACCCTCTATCTATAATTAAAACAGTTCAATTCTAAAGATTGTATCAATCTATAAAAATAGTATTTATATTTTATTTCCTCATATCAGCGGTAACAGCTACCTACTCTTTGCATACCCTAGGAAATTCTGAGAAAAGATAGTCTCCTAGCCTGTGAAAGGATTAAAATAGGATTAGACATTTTGAAACGCGATTTTTTAAGGAAACTGATTTCCCTTTTTATTAGTATTTCAAAGTGGTATTGTGTTGTGAAGAAAAATTTCTTTTGATTTTATTTATTTATTTAATGCCACAGACATTTTTTAATAGTCAACCTTTGGGTGATGCAGAGACAATCAGTGGTAGGTGTAATTACGAAAAAAGTAGGAATAAATATTTATTTAAATATAAAGATACACATAGACCTATTACAAAGTAATAATGTAATAAATAAGTAATAATTATATGTATAATTATATCTTAATAATAACTTATTCTTAGGCGCGTGTTCACTACATGTCCATCGCCCGAGCGCACTATGGGACCAACCGGTATTTTCCATCTCAAAAATCGATAATTCTGTTGTTATGTGATTTTTCTCCTTGAATTTTTTTTTCATGTATTTCTGAATATCTAGGCAATAAAAGAAATTAAACATCATAATTTTAAAAATTATATATTTTTCGTACAAAAATGACAAAGATAAAGTTATATGAAATTTCATACAAAAAATTATACAGTTATATTAAAATAGCAATAAAAGTTACACTTTTGCTTAAAATAAGTTCAAAACTAAATTATTATTATTATTAAACAAACAGTTACATGATACAAATTTAATTTTTTTGGCGCTTATCCTATTCATCACTTTCTATTTCCAACAATTCTTTAGCTTCGTCAAAAAATTCTTTGGATATTAGAAAACTTGGTTTATTTAAGCTAGATATATAAGGATCAGATGTATATAACAAAATATGCAGAACGTCTTCGTTTGTTGTTGATCTGGAACACTTTCAGCGTGATGTAACCTATATTTCTTGTAATCTTTATTTCGGACTTCCTGGGCATCTTCGGATAATTTTCCTTTAGGCAAAACTGCATAATGCTCTATTATTTTAGCACCATGTATAAGTACTTATGGACCGAAGATGGCATGTAGTACCAGTTATATTTGCTTACATATAATTGCGCGGTTATCAATGTATACTGGCCGAATTTTTCTGCGTTTATAGGGAATCCCGATGACATAGTTTGAAGAATTACATATGATCTCTTGATTAATAACTCTCCATCAAGTCCGGTTATCTCTGCAGAACATTGGAAATTTTGGAATAATCTCCTTGCCGTATTACCGTCATTGCTAATAACGGAACCTTGACGTGGTTTATCAATGTGCAAACCAAGTACTTCTCGGAAACGTTTTTGGACATATTTTTTCTTGTTTTCTTTTAGTTGCTTGTTTTCTGGAGTTGTTGCAGACCACTTCTCAAAACCTAAATTGTAAGAAATATGGAGGACAATCCGTATTTAAACGCATTTAACCGCAAACAAAAGTGCTATGGGAAGATTCTTTCAAATATAATAGTAGTCTATTAATTTTTTAATGTATGCTTCTATCATAGAAATGGAAAAAACAAGATAGATATCAAAATATAACAATTAAATATATTATTTCATAATAAAAAAGAAGAACCGTATTTTTTTTATGTTCCTCCGATTGACATTATTGCTTCTAAATCACCACTGGCGGAAAAAACGCGCAAGTATTTTTTCAATCCTCATATTACTGAATAGGTGAGGTCTCTAATAGAGTGATTAACTTGACACCGGCAGCTCTCGGCAACAAGGAAAACTCCAATTGAAATAAACAAAAACAAAATTTTCTTTACTTCACTAAAAAATATTTAAAAATAAAACACATATATGTTTTTACAAAAACCGAAAGGGGTTGCAAAGTGTACATTCTAAGCTATCTAATGATGTATAACACTAACATGCTTCCTTGGAAAAATTCCGAATAATTTTGTGGTGAACTTCCTTAACGGTAATTTAATTGGCATGAAAATATTTATGCCCAATGTTTGAGGTTAATTTTATAATCGTAAAACTAAGATAATATTATTTTTTATAATTTATTCGTAAGTTCCATCCTTTGAAAGTACCATAAAGAAATCTATGGATTTATGACTTTCGTCAAAACCATTTTCGAGATGGAAAATACTGTTTGGTCCCATAGTGGAGCGCCCGAATGACAAAATACGTCTGATCTTGTCCACACACTGCCGTCACTCCGGCTTTTGTTTTGTCTATCATAACATACTGAACCGCTGAGTTCGGTAGCGGTGGACAAGCGATCGCCGTCACTTGGACGTCGCAATCTGTTCAAATAATCTCGTTTCTCGGTGACGGCTGCGGTGGATAAAAGCCCTCACAATTAATATCGTCGTTCAAATCACCACTCGCGAGGGCTATTTTATAAAATACTAGCTGACTGAGACTTCGTTCTGTCAAAAGCTATAGTATAAACTCCACTACTCTACCCTATCCTCTCCTACCCTACCTACCTACCAACCCTACCCTACCCTACCCTATCTACCTACCTACCTACCTACCTACCCTACCCTAACCTACCTACCTAAACCTTAAAAAAAATTGATAAATGATAAATGATAAATGATTTTATTTCTGTAAGTAGGTTTTTACAAACACTTTTACACGTCAATCATATTTTAAAACTAGATGAGGTCGGCGTTCCGTATCTGACTACTCTGGGAAGAAAGACCGAAACAAACTCAGAGGTCACAGTCTCTTTTAAAGTCCAGACATAATCTTGGTCAAATCATGTGAAGACCATGTAGACTGGTGTCTGAAATGGTCTTTTGAAGAAAGAACCACACAGATTGAGTGGACCTGTCCATTCAGTGCACGCATTTGTCAGTAATCGTGCAGCTCAACTCAGAACATAAGGAGCTCAACGATTCGACGAACAATACCAAAGAAAGGACATTTGGGCAGGCCGCATAAATTACTCAAACTGCCATACCATGAACAGGAAAAAAAAAATATATATACTGAGAAGGAAAAAAAAATTAAAATAAACAAAGACCCACATAGTCTTCACATTCACAATAATTAAAATAATAACATTATACTTCACAAGTAAATATTCATGTCAATGTGTATAAAGCAATCACAATAAAAAAAAGTTTCAATATATAAAATTTGGAGCAGCTCAATCCCAAGCCTTTTTGTCCTCAATATAATCTTTAATGGTATAAAAGGCTTTCTGGCACAACTAGCCGATACTAGCCGATTCTCAGACCTACTGAATATGCATATAAAATTTCATAAAAATCGGTCAAGCCGTTTCGAAGGAGTATGGTAACTAACATTGTGACACGAGAATTTTATATAAAAGATTATGTTCGAGTTGAACGCAAAAACAAAAACAATAATAATTATGACTGTTATCTACATACATAGGTATGTTGGTACGTCACCAATCATCAAATAGTCATCGTAATCGCCTATTGTTTTCATCATTCTGAAATCATTTATTTATTTGTTAAAACTGTAAGTAAAAACTGTACAAAGGCGGACTTAATGCCTTAGGCATTTTCTACCAGTCTACCTTAGGGTGATGCAGAGATAATACACAGTAGGTGCAATAACAGAAAACAACTTAGTAAATATTTATAACTAATATATAAGAACAAATACATATATTTGAATAGATACACCCCGTATCTATTCAAACACGAAATATGTTAAGAGATACACCTATTATAGGTGGTAAAGAAGCTATGGAAACGATAAAAAAAAGTATTTACTTGATATGATGATTAATTATCAAAATTCACCGCACTATCACGGCGTCGCCGCGTCCGGGCGGGTCATTCATAGAATAAGTAAATAAAATTATGTAAAAATATAAAACAATTAGAAAAAAATATATTATTTCGCTGCTATGGCTTTTTTACCACCTATAACAGATGTTTCTCTTAATATATTTCGTGTTTGAATAGATACACCTTATATACATACATACAACTAAAAATAAAAATAAAAAGTTATGAGAGTTAAACAAGAAAACCTACAACAACTTAATTCTGAGACGAATCTGCCAACTTCTTGTGTACCTATATTCTCGAGCTTTCACTTTAAATGTGAACTGATTGGTCAATTATTCTTTATTCTCCTTAATAAGGTAAATGACATTTGAAAAAATACGCCAGGAAAAGTTCACCAGTAAAAGCCCAGACGCTGGCCTTAATTACAGCACATATATTAGCTTTGTCTCGTAAGAGGTATCGTATTACCCAGTAACTGGGTTATGGAAGTCAGATAGGCAGTTGCTCCATGTAAAATACTGGTATTCAGCTACATCTGGTTAGACTGAAGGCGGACCCCAATATAGAAAAGATTTAGGCAGAACGGAACCGAAACGTGGACACTTACGGTAGGGCTGGTCCATATGTAAATTCAAGGTCGCTCAGCGAGCTTTGGAACTGGCTATGTTTGGAGTCTCTCTGAGGGATCGGGCAGAGAACCAACGTTGTCGACATAGTTTACAGAATAAGCTAGCTATAGTGGTAATGCTATATCAGCCGTAGAACTGATTACCGTTGGGTAGACATGTTCTTGAGTGGAGACCGCGTATCGGCAAACGTAAGGTAAGACGCCTTCCGGCTAGGTGGAGCAATGATCTTGGTAGCAGCTGGATGAGAGTTCCAGAGAATCGAGCTGAATGGTGTGCATTAGGAGAGGCAGTGGACTGCTATGGGCTGATGATGATGAAGATGATGGATTTCTTCTGTATCTTACAATATCTTTGTATGCCACACTAGAATATTGTTAAAAATCGGACTTTGTCTCTCATATCGTACGATAATAATTGCTGGTATAAAAACTTCTTTATGGATACAATTCGAAACCAGGTTATTCGACAGACAACAATAAATGAAACTTCGACAAAGCCCAATAGGATAAGCAAGCTGAAGTGTAGAACCGATGACCGTTGTGGTAGATGTTTTCTTGGGTGGAGACCGCAAATCTAACCCAACAAAATTGAGACGTCTTTAGAATAGAAAAGAATACTCTTTATCATGTCAATTATTCAATTCAAGATATAAATGTAGAAATTTTACTTATGGTGACACAATCGGCGGTTTTAACGGAAAAAGCGATCTTTTAAAAACAACCTAACAGTGTTTGTCCACCGCAGCCGTCACTGGGACGTCAACGAAAAACAAGATGATTCGAATCTAACGTGACGTGAACCGTCACCGGGTTACGGTTCAATACGTTATGATAGACAACAAACATTTTGGGCGAACGGCGCCGTTGCGACGGCAAAGTGTGAAGCGTTTGTAAGTATTGCCAGTACATCGGCCCGTCGCAATCTCGGGTTGAGCTTTAGAGGTCGCGCCGAACTACCTACTCGTAAATTCGGGGGCCGGGACCCCGATGCTTGGGTGACGGATGTGCGGTGGACACGCGGCCTTAGTAAATGTATCTACCGCTACTTCGGCGCCATCATCTCATTCTCGTTGACGGTCGCGGTGGACAAACTCCTTTAGGCTACCTTAAGTGGAACAAGTGACTGAGAATCGAGTTAATTGGCGCGCAATCTGCGAGGCCAATATGAATGTCAGTGGACCTGAATTTCTGATAATGATGACATTATGTATGATATAGTTTCAAAAATCGTTTCCAAAAGCAAAAGGAAACCAAACCTTAGACACTGACTTTGAAAACAGTTTTAAAGTACATTTTACTTCATTGTTTTTCCTTAAAAACAAACTTGTCAAGACATCTTTTGACAGGTAAATTCATGTACCTGATATCACAATGATGATTAAATGATGTTATCACAAAAGATCACAAGATGCTTTTATTGATTCAACTGCAGTACCTACCTACCATGTTTGATTGCACAAAAATAATTTAAATTACATTAATCTGTTAAAAATCTTTTGTAATACATAATTATATTTTCCGTACCGGAAGGTGTTTGTATACAGGCTTCGTAAATGCATTTTTTGAGCAAATGTGTTGAAAATATTAAAACTATCTACTATCATTCGTCACCAATTCAGATACAGAATATAAACATTAATATAAGCGGAATGCTTTAAGTTTAGCTTTGAATAGAGTACCTTTTGTAAATCAATGATCTTAAGTCAGTAGGCAACTTATTGAATAATTCTACTGCTTGGTATATTTAGAGCAATGTTCAGTATTAAGTTTAGGTGCAATTTTATTTTTCATAACGTTTCTTCTAGTGTTCTCTCTAAGCCAGGGGTTCCCAACCTTTTCTTGGTCAGGCACCACTGTTATAATCAAAATAAACTGTAATAATCAAACTGAAACTTTAATTAACAACTCAATAGGAAATAACAAGAAATAATAATATTTTTAGGATAAATTTCTGTCATTTTGTATTAATGTGATTTCTGAGCTTGCATCTTCTTCACGAGTTCGGCTATCCTAGGACTAATATTGTTACTCAAAGCTACACGCAAATCATCACTTACTTTCAAAAGATTCCTCGCCTTGTTTTTAATTACCAACAAAGCAGAATACCCTTGTTCATATAAAAAAGTTGTTGAGAAAATCATAAAATAGCGCAAGGCATTGATATATTAAAAGGAGGAAGATATGTTACGCGCTAACATCGCAATCAGTAAACTTGGGCTCGGCGCACGATTACATGCACCAAAACTCACACATCCGTGATCAGTGTGATCACAGTCACAAACCTACAGTTACCGATAGACAAGAACAGAGTTATGAGACATCACTGTCGTGCGAGCGAAATCGCGTTACTGCCGAATGTTGGCCGAATGTTTACGATTATGAATGACATTGCATGTGGCAGAACAAACATGGCGAAGCAAACGAATATTATTATAACTTTCAACAAATTAGCATTTTTGACTGTACTTACGAGTGGTAAGTAATCCCGTGTGTCTTATTTTTCTTTCTTGTATTATTAAAACACTGTTTAGCTGCACAAGAAGTCATTTTGATGCGTATTTATCACAAAAAAACTGTAATTATGGAGCTGTTTGATCAACGATATCCCGTGCGCGACTGAGTGCCAACTAGGGGCAATCTCTCACTTTGATAGGACCAGGCGCTGTTACTAAGTCCTGTATCTACGCTTTTAATACATCAATGGCGCAAGGCGATTTCTCGAAGTTTATAAGTCATTCGCGGACCATATTTTGGCTTCTGCGGACCACTGGTGGTCTACTGACCACTGGTTGGGAACCACTGCTCTAACCAAATTCAGCTACATCCGACCCCAACATACAAAGTTGGTAACCAGGCTAGGTATATTGATACTGAAATACCTATATTTATAAATAGCCGGATAAACACAATTATCATCGTGACGGAATATAAAATATTCCGCATCAGATACATTTCGGGCGGTAGCAATCAAATAGATTAAAATGATAAGATCGAACAATTTAGATTAACAATCGTAGATCTTCGATGATTGGTAACTACTCTAATTGAGAGATACCTACTAGTAGATATCACGCTGAACTGCTGGCGTTTGGTGGGGTGGGAATACCAACTTTCGATAAATACATAGTTTTCAGGGTTCGCTGCCCATATAATGTTTAAAGTTTTTTTTGCGATCGATTGTTACACTTATCAAGGGAATTTTTCTTATTTCGGAAGATAATAGGATCGGTTTTTAGGGTTTCGTAGTCAACCAGTATGTCGATTCTGTAAAAATCTCACCGTGATAATTTGCGTGGAGTGAGCTGTCAGTGTTATCCCACTGGTTCTAGGGATTGACCAAGCATTACATTTACAATCATAGTCAAGTTTTGAATCGTATTTTTTATGGTAATTCTATTGATCATTTTATTTTATTTATTGTTCGAGCGTGACGGGCTCGCCCCACAGGCCTAGAAAAGGTCTTGAAAAAAAAAAAAACTAATTAAGTTTCTGACTGAATCTCGGTTTTGCTATTTAATTTTAAAACCCCGTAAATAGTAATGTTTAGACACTTAAATAATATAAAATGATAAATAGAATTAGCATTAAAAATATTATTAAAATCTCGATTAAGATTGTAAATGGTCAATCCCTAGCATCAGATAGGATGACACTGACGGCTCACTCCATGCCCACTTCACCTAAGTTTTTATGGTGAGATTTTTACAGAATAGCACTACTGGAACCCTTATAGTTTCGCCATGTCCGTCTGTCTGTCTGCGGCTTAGCTCAGAGACTCTTAGTACTAGAAAGCTGTAATTTGGCATGGGTATACACAGGGTGGAAAAAAAAAACCACGGTTGGAGGAAAAGTACCTTTAATATTGATGATGGCAAAATTTACTGAAAGGAAACATTCCTTTATTTTCAAAAATAAAAAATACTGCATTTAAAGATTTTAGAAAAATCACCTACTTGAGCCGGGAATAGAACCGGTGAACTGTGAAAAAAAAAAAAAATAACATCCTGAATTTTATGATACCAACCAAAAGAGTCATTCATAAGGATCAATTTCTTTTAAACAACATAGTATCTTAAACGAAAGAAAGAACAAGATTTTTTTTTTTTTGTTAATCTAATGAACCTAATCTAAAGAAAATAGTTCACTTAAGGCTGCAGTCTCGCAAAATTCACTCGCGGTGAGTTATTTGCGCAACTTTGTATTAAAAAAAAAAAAATTAAAGAAATAACATGAAATATTATTATTGCACAGAAATATACATAATATAAGTAATAGCTAGTAATTTCTTTTTAGTACATCGAGGTGGATTATGCTATGTAAATCAAGCGTTGAATACAGCTCTTTCTGCCCAACAACATTTCGAGGTATGTTTGTGCTCCTACTTTAGGGTAATTAAGAATTATTTTCAAAATCTGTTCAGCGCATAATTAGCTGAACATTCTCGTCTTCAAAATGCGCTGATTAGTTTTTTCTAATTATCTTTCATTTTCTTATTTAGGAAGTCACAAAGTCATCAAAATTCTCTGTTTTTATCTCTTAATAAACGGTTTGTTTCTTATATAAAATGAATCGTATATATGTAATAATTAAATTATTTTAATACCAAGAGTACAACGAAACAAATACAAAAAAAATTGCACCTAAATCACCTTACTCTGACAATAATAATAATCTAAAACCTACCTAACTACCTACCCTACCCTACCCTACCCTACCCTACCTACCTACCTACCTACCTACCCTACCCTACGCTACCCTACCCTACCTACCTACCTACCTACCCTACCCTACCCTACCTACCTACCCTACCCTACCCTACCCTACCTACCTACCTACCTACCCTACCCTACCCTACCCTACCCCACCTACCTACCTACCTACCCTACCCTATCTACCTACCTACCTACCCTACCCTACTCTACCCTAATTTTTCGTAAAAACATAAAAAAAAAAAAACGTTGCTATAAACCTCACGGAGCCCGAGACCTTTCCAACGAATGCAAAACCGTGGAAATCGGTTCGTGCGTTCTGGAGTTATAGCGTCAGGAAGGAAAACCCGACTTATTTTTATATAGTAGATAATCAAATTTCTCTCTGATATTGTTATCAGCGCCATCTCTGGAGGGGTATCAGAAATACGTAGGAATTGGTGTTGGGTAGACTATAAAGTCCCTAAATTTTGCTAAAAGCGTGTCTGAAACTTCAAATGTATAGTCTTTTGTACCTGTTTTTTTGTACATAGATGGCGTTGGATGTATGAACGTGGACACGGCAATGGGAGGAAGCAACGCTTTCGTTTTAAAGTTTGAAGCCAAACTTCCTGCGGAATAGGGATGAGTTTACTTTGAAATAGCTGAAACTCAGAGTGTGATGTCAACTACTTATAATATTCAATTAATAACGACGTTCAACGACGGCATGCTATGTATGCTATGCCATGTATGCTCTGCTATGCATGCTATGCTATGCATGCTATGCCATGCATGCTATGCTATGCTATGCATTCTATGCTATCCATGGTATGCATGCTCGGCATGCTATGCATGCTATGCCATGCATGCTCTGCTATACATGCTATGCTATGCATGCTCTGCTATGCATGCTATGCCATGTATGCTATGCTATGATATGCATCCTATGCTATCCATGGTATCCATGCAATGCTATGTTATGCATGCTATGCCATAATATGCATGCTATGCTATGCATTCTATGCTATCCATGGTATCCATGCAATGTTATGTTATGCACGCTCGGCATGCTATGCAGGCTATGCCATGCATGCTCTGCTATACATGCTATTCTATGCATGCCCAGCATGCATGCTATGCTATGTTATGTATGCTATGCCATGCTATGCATGCTATGCTAAGCCATGCATGCTATGCCCAGCATGCATGCTATGCATTTGCACATGCATAGCATGCTATGCATGCTACTATGCTATGCGAAGTTATGACTAAAGTTGGTAGCCCGAATACATTTCACCCCTTTATGAAAAGTGGGTTGATGGCTTAGGGATGAAAATCTCCAACAGATGTCGCTAGTGACCTGAAAGTTAAAATGAACGTGACTGTAAAGATAAAAAGTCTGTCTTATGGATGATATTTAATTCTTTCATGATGGCTATAATTTTTTTGAGGTTATATTTGAGAATATGGTGATATTTACGAAGCCAAAAATACGTTTTTCTCATAACATGAAAGTATTTATAGAAGTTAGTTTTGCTATTCGATATTAGATGGAGCTACTTCGTTGTTTGAGATTAAAAATGCAAAATATCTTGATTTTTGTTCTGTAAGGATGTGTAGGTAAGACAGATTAAATATCTCCAAGCTATTTGAAACATACGCATTAGCTAATTAGCTGTTAGTGTGTCTTACTAAATATCTAATAATAATAAGTTTCTGAAAGATCAAGCGAAACCTGCTGATAGTAGATTTACTGTTTAAAGACAACCTCATGTTAGCTTGTGATTGGTTGGGCGAAACAACAACAACCCCTAATTAACTATATAAATAATAAAGAATAAAACATAATCTTGGAGAAGCCTGCGTCTACAAGTCTGTCGATGAAGCAGGTGAAGTCAGCCTAAGAAAATAAATGAAAAAGAAAAAAATACGTGTAATATTCGTATAAGACAGTGGTATCAGTAAACGAACGACATCATAAATCATTTATTTGCCAATAATGTAGGTATACAGATATGATGGTTATTTTGATGAGTCCCGATACATGTTGCCTTACGGCATGCAAAATGGATAATTTACTAGACAAAAATTATAAACAAACATTCAACAAATTAAATCACAGATGTCAACAAATTCAATTACAAATGTCAATAAATTCAACTACAAATGTCAATAAATTCAATTACAAATGTCAATAAATTAAGTCATAAATTAGATAGATAAAATTAGAATTGCAATGAAACTAAAGATATAAATGTCAGAAAAATTTAATCACAAAGCGAGAGAGTTTTGTCATTAACAAAATCATTAATTGCGTAGTATCGGTTTGCGCTTTGCGAAGCTACGAAAAATCTCGCTGAACTGAACAGCCAATAATTTTCTTTAATATTATGAATTAGTGAATAGATTTGTCCATCTGTTTGATACGGTTGCGCCTCTAAGCTACAGAACAGATTAAAATCTGTTCTGTGATTAAAATCTGTAGCGAGCTATAGCGTATTTAAAGCAGGGTTCGAAAAATCTGTTTTTTTATAATAAATATCAAAATTCCGATTTTTTTAATATATCGGATATAAAATATATCCAGGCCAAGAAAAAGAAGCGAATTTCATTCTGTAAGGGGATTAAACACTTAAAATGTGAAAGGAATTGGTAAAATAATATGTGTCAAATTACCACATTCTTTATTTAAAAAGGTAAAAAAATAATTAGTGTTTATTTGAGAAAGAATTTTATTATTAATGAACACTTAAAGAAACAAGTACCTATTATTATAATAATCTTCATTTGTTTGTGAGATAAATCAACTAATTTTAATAATAATTTGTAATCATAAAAAAGTAAAAAGTAAATTATTCTGAATTGTAGTTTTTCGCTACGTGTTGCCGGGGTAAATAATCTCCAAAATTTTTATTTCAGAAGACAGGAAAAAAACAATTGATATATATTAAGATAAAAATCAATTGATATATATCGTGATATATATCATGATATATATCCGCTGTATATCGGCGAACCCTGATTTAAAGCATACCACACAGACAGTCGTACGCGCAGCTCGTAATCAATATCAGAAAATGTCTCTTAGTTATATAATACTGTTACGGCTGAACAAACTATTGAAATGTGCATCGTCTTTACATGCAGTGGTATAATTGATGTATACAAAGTATTGTAAAACAGTTAAGAGTAACGGTGGAGTTTCTTGCCCATTCTTCTCCATGCGAAACTACCTTTTGGAAAGGGCAACTAGAACACATTTTATTTCTGTGTAAAATATGACGTTCAAAAGTGACATTTATGTGCCTATTTGAAAAGGTTTTATAAAATCTGACATAAAAGTATGTAAAGGTAGGTCCTACTGAAAAAGTGTTAAAAGCACTTTTCAACTAGTTTTAAACTCCACATTCTGACAGACATTGACGATTCCTTCCAGCTCATCCATTTCGCTGACTAGCTAATGACTACCAGCGCATGAGCTTCTCATATTTTTCCTTCTGACAAGTCGTACGAGAGGAGAAGAAGAAGCCGCGGGCGTATCCATTTTGCTCATGTTACTACTTTAGGAGCCTCTTCTCGCATTCCTGCTTAGCCTCTTTCCTATAACCGGCTATAAAGACTCGAAATCAAACAAAAGACAAATTAGTAATTCTCAAGAGCCGCGGTGGACCAGGCGGAATAATATTTTAATCCTATCTCGAGCAGATGTTTACAAGCGAATCTCATTATTGTGAGGTAGGAGGTACAGTTGATGGACCTGTGCAAAACAATGTTAAAATACTACACTTTGACGTTGAATATTACATCTTGACGTCTGACATAGCTATAATATGCTTTTGTTTTGTACGTTAATATGGAGTTTGACTTTAAGCAATAATTTATTTGTAATTATGTCGATATAGATATAGCGAAAGAGTCACTGTTTTTAAAACAAACGTCATACTATGTCCGACGCTTATCTGTTATTTTGGCTTGCGTTAGCGTTGCTGCTGCCGCCACCATGGTCTTTATTACACTAAAGAGGAACGTACAGAATATACACATACTTGTTGAGTTCCTAAAAAATATGTTAACTAGTAGCATTTTCTCTGAGAAACAAGAAGTCATCATGACATGAGATTTTTTTAGAAGTTTTATGAATAATATTATAATAAAAAACCATTTATTTCGCCAGGCAGGGGCCATAGTCTTTCCATAGCTCTAGAACCAGTCCACTTTAGCCACCCAAACTCATAATACAATATCATTGTTTCCATATCCCTTTGGTATTGTTTCCTTGTGTTGTCATCTGACATTATGCTGAGCTGAGGCCTTTTTGGCATTTTAATCATTGTTTTCTGTTTTTGTGTATTTTTGCTGTAATGCCAATAAAGGCATTTTTCTTTCTTTCTTTATATCCTGCAATTATCCTGCAGCATCCGGGGGTTGCCTTTGGGTGCACTTGAATTGTGCATATAGGGATAATCGTTGTTTTTAGGTTGGTACCTACCTCCTCATCATTTACAATTGTCTAAAGGTCCTCTGCAAGTTGGTTTCGGCCCCTTGTACACCTTCCAAAAGTGAGGGACCCCAGGTTACGGAGATATAAAAAAAAAAAAAAAAATCAGGCGACACAGGCCCTTAACCTAAACATACACATTTTATTATAAACCAAACTTATGTTAATAAATAAGGCTGAAAACTATATAAGTAGCACTTCACTTTGCACTAGCCTGACTTTGTGCTGTCCTGTGGCACTTGTCCGTGGAAGCGACGGAACACCACGTCCTGTGGCCGAAGTCTTCTTGCATGACGAGGGAAGAGATAACAATTCGGTACACGCACTACGAACGCCTTGAAGTTGACGTTGCGGCGCGACTCCATTAACTGCAACCTCGGTGTGTATTTTAAACTCAGCACACTAAAAAGTCAGCTTTTCTGACTCACAAATCTTTTGAACAAGGCCTGATTTATATTTTTACTGTCAAACTCACATGGACGTGTGAGAGGAATACCTTTATAAAATAAAATAAAATATTGCTCCAAATATATATTTTTAAATAAATCTACTAACGACACGCACGACAACAGTCTCCTCCACCCTACCCGCGATACAATAAGAATAAGATTTGTCTTACTACCTCACTCGCTGGATACCCCTCATCGTGACGGATTTAACATAATATTATTAATATTAATATTTTGTTGTTGTATTTTTTATGTTACACGGTTTAAAATGCCATGTGGCGTTTAAAAACAATAAAATATATAACTGCTTTATTTTCCTTGGAGTACCTACTTCATCCATACTAATATCCATACTAATATTATAAATGTGAAAGTAACTCTGTCTGTCTGTCTATAAGTTAAGTTTTCACGCCTAAACCGCTGAAACAATCGTCATGAAATTTGGCAGCCTGGGATTTGGAGAAGGACATAGGCTACTTTTTTACGCGATAACCGACATCCATGCGGGCAGAGCCGCGGGCAAAAGCAAGTAATACTTATATTTTAAAATATTTTATTAAGTTTTATGTATGACTAGCTGCAATCCGTGGCTTCACCCCGTGGCTTTTGCTAAAATAAAATTAGGCTAAGTTACTCCTCATAAAATCAGCTATCTGCCAGTGAAAGTCCCGTCAAAATCGGTCTAGGCATTTCGGAGATTAGCCGGAACAAACAGACAGACAGACAATAATGTAAAAAATTGGTTGTCTGTAAAGTTGGTTTACGGACGATAGTTTAACGTGACAACGTTATAAAAACATAGATGCGGCGCAAGCGTACAATGAGCGTAACGGGACAATGAGCGTAACGGGACAATGAGTCGTCCTTTATCGTTGTTACGTCAAAATATAAAAATCGAAAAGATTTTTATATTTTTGAAACCGGGGCTAACACCGGTTTCCGGTTTTGGCCCCTTAAAACCGGGATTCAAAACCGGTTTTGAATACCTTCCGGTATTGCACGCCCTAGTCATAAGAAAACATTGATGCGGCGCAAGCGTACAATGAGCGTAACGGGACAATGGGCGTAACGGGACAATAAGCGTAACGGGACAATGAGCGCAACGGGACAATGGGCGTAACGGGACAATGAGCGTAACGGGACAATGAGTCATCCTTTTTCGTGCATGCAGCCGGCGTTCATCGATTTATTAGACGTCGCCACGTCAAAAAATGCTTTATTGTTATAAGTATCGTATAAACTTTCATAATGGATTTAGTAAAAAACAAAATTAATAATTTAAAAAACTCCCGACATTTTCATATTTTTCTACTTTTGGATAGATTTCGTGTAGGTATTTAAATAAAATTAAGAATAATAAAATTCTATCGAATCGTATTCTAAAAAATCTCAACCATTTATTCAAGAAGGGCTCAGCTAATTGCAGTACTAGGCATCACCTGACCGTTCTGAAGATGTACTTCAGAAAGGTCAGGTGCGTAGTATTCGCACCAGTATTTAAATGCTTTTATTGTAGTCCGTTTTTAAATAACACTTACAAAAATAATAATTCATTGATATACATAACTACTAAATCATTACAACCACAACATAATTAAAACGAAACCAACCACCAACACACACACCTATGAAATAACCCCGTTATTTCATAAAACTAGCTAGTTTAACTTCAGTAGTCAGTTAGATGTACAATCAGAGTCGAGCTGTACCCTTAATCTTATTGTTACATTACCTATTCCGGCTAACTTGACCTAATCTCAAGGAACCTTAATCTTATAAGCACTCGCTTTGCAATACATCGATAATATTTTCGTTGTTCATACACGGCATATACACTACTACAATACTTCGTTCTGTCAAAAGCTATAGTATAAACTCCACTACTCTACCCTACCCTACCCTTGCCTAACCTACCTACCTACCTACCTACCTACCCTACCCTACCTACCTACCTAAAACTTAAAAAAAAAATAGATAGTAGCCGATTCTCAGACCTACTGAATATGCGTATAAAATTTCATAAAAATCGGTCAAACCGTTTCGGAGGAGTATGGTGTGACACGAGAATTTTATATACAGGGTGTTTGGCAGAACGTTGAACATACGAAAATGGTGGATAGGTGGGGTGATCTGCTACTTACTCAGCCCTAATCAATTTGGCCCTGGCCCCCTGGATATTAAAAAAAAAATTTTTTTGCTTTCTTCTAGTTTCACCACTTTCTTAACTTTAAAGTGTAATTTATTTATTTATTTAGGTTACTTTATTATTATTTATATGTACATTCAAACTAAAAATAAAATATTTATACTCTAAACCTACACGAAAAAAAAAAAAAAGAAAAAGAAAAAAAGGGGAAAGTGCTCATTGGGCATCAAAAAATTCTTCCGCATCGCCGTCAGTGGAAAAAGTGCCCAAAAGGCTGGCAGCGTTGCCACGTTGGATGGCAACGCTGATTCTTTGGCCTAAAAATAGGCCAGACCTCTGGTCACGTGAAGAGTCGACCAACCGCTTGGCGATGTCCCGAAATACACGATGAGCACTTGTGTAATTTGTATTAAAAATGGGTAAAACAGGCAATATTTTTATTTATTACATCTTTCTGTAAGTTTGAGGAGTCATAACTTTTTTCTAGCTAACATCTGAATAAAGCAATAATTTTATAAGAATCTGCCAATATTAAAGATAAAAAAATAAACTAAAATATTGCCTGTTTTACCCATTTTTAATAAAAAAATACACTTTAAAGTTAAGAAAGTGGTGAAACTAAAAGAAAGCAAACAAAATTTTTTTTTATATTCAGGGGGCCAGGGCCAAATAAATTAGGGCTGAGTAAGTAGCAGATGACCCCACCTATCCACCATTTTCGTATGTTCAACGTTCTGCCAAACACCCTGTATAAGAAGTATGAATTGGACGGACTAAAGAGTAGAAAAGCTGTATTTTTGTAGCGGGTCTTAAAAATTCCTTACTATTTCGCAAAACAAATTCCAGTACCTTGAAAGATCTTGAGGTACTGGGATTTGTTTTGCGAAATAATAATGAACATGGTTTTCCTTACCAGAAGAATGTCCAAGTGCATCGTTATTCGATGTTAAGGTGTGTCTAAACACGGCGTGCAAGGTGCGCGGCAGCTACGCGCGGCATTTGCAAGACACAAATTTGCCGCGCGACTAGTTTAGACCTTCTGCGCGGCAGTGCTGCGCGGCATGTCCGAGACACGCCGCGCTCTTTATTTCGTATTCAAACCACAATAAAAGCGGCCGCGTGTGTTGTAGCTCCCTAGTATCCCATAATGGATTATGGGAGCCATATATTTTAATAAGACGAATTGCTGTTTCGTTATCCATTTTACTTGATAAAATACGTCCGTCCACACAAAACCACTGGCGAACCAACATTACACCGTTCGCGG
The DNA here is from genome assembly GCA_947523025.1 of Dryobota labecula. Classification (NCBI taxonomy): domain Eukaryota; kingdom Metazoa; phylum Arthropoda; class Insecta; order Lepidoptera; family Noctuidae; genus Dryobota; species Dryobota labecula. The sequence continues at coordinate 11,687,513 of OX383310.1, forward strand.
CGTTCGTCGTGCGCGGCAGGTAGCTCGCGGCTGCCGCGCGCGGCATTCGTCCAATCATAGCGCGGCCAGCCGCGCCCGATTGCCGCTTTTTGTTTGATCACACCTTTAGACGAACCTCGCATATTTCATAATAGCGAGCAACTTCCAAAATAGTTCGCTTGCTGAATAACTTAATAATGTCTGACCCAATTATTTTACACTACCATGGTCTATTACGAAATTATTCGTGTCTAACCGAATACGGTGATCTTTTTGAATGTGATCCTGAGATATTATTATATATTATAGTGTCCGATTGGATTGAGCCATATAAAATGTGTTGTATTACCGAAATTATATAGTTTTCCATTTAATTTTATACTGCGAATAATATTACAAATTTTGACGGCACGGCTGGCGCAGTGGTTAAGCGATTGACTGCTGCGCTGCGTGTCAGGGGTTCAATTCCCGCACGGAACAAATATTTGTATGATCTACAAGTAGTTGTTCCAGGTTTGGCTGTTTGTGTATGTGAGTTTAAATATTTTTAAATGCACCCACAATACAGAAGAAATTCTGAGTGGGGAAAAGTTAAAAAAAAAAAATATATATAGAATACCTACATTTACTACTCAATGATACTAAAAATGTGATTTAATTGGCTGATTATTTTCCGAATAACAGCGTGGTCGCGAATGGATTTTTATGACAAATCAAAGCCTTGTAGCTCTCTCAAATTCAGCCGTAAAAAACCCATTTTTTTGTACAGTTTATGCATAAACACTAATAAATATATCGGCTCATTTTTTTATTTTTAAAGTAGTACCTTAATTCAGAAGCCTGAAGGAGTCACCTTAAACGTTATGTAACTTTTTATAATTTTTACAAAAAAATAAAAAAAAACTGCCCAATGCGTGTAAACGTAAAATGAAGGGTTCCGTAGTTAGGACGAATAAAATTTATCCCAGAAAACAAACTTAATAATGCAGTTAAAATACATGTTAAACCACACATTCCAACTCAAATGTAAGTTGGTTATATAGTAGGTACTCGGTAATTTGTAAAGCCTACTTTTCTGTCATAGTTTTCCTTCATTTTGCGTAGTCCGATACGTACTTGGATGATTTTTTTTTTTCAGTATTTCTATGTATTTTCAATAACAGACGCTCCCAGGTGCAGTGACGAGGTGTTTACAAAGTATTCACAGTATAACATCACGTCGTAATGCGCTAAATGGAATTTAAAAGCTTTGGATTTCTCACCGCTATTGTTTGGATTGGCTTATGCAAGAAGTCATTTTAATGCAAGCACTTATTGTGAAAAAAAATGTGGGCTATATTTTTTTTATGATACAAGATATTTTTTTAACCAGTGCACATAAGTAAAAATAAAAATGGGGAGTAATAGAACACATTTTCGTTATTTTTTAAATACTTTTTTTTGGTCCTACTTGAAATCAGCAAAATATGGATACATCTTCTATCTATATAATAATAATAATATATAAAATGGTAAATTGACTGACTGACTGGGTGATATATCAACACACAGCGCAAACCGCTGGTCCTAGAGACACGAAACTTGGAGGGTATGTTCTTTGTGAAGAGTAAGTATCCCCTAAGAAAGGATTTTTGAGAATTCCATCCCTAAAGGGATAAAATAGGGGACGGAAGTTTATATGAAAGTCCGTCAGTTTTGAAGTTAGGATCTTAAAATTTTGTGTTTAGGCTGACGATTGAAAACTAATCCATATTAAATTATAAATTCTAAAGTAACTCTGTCTGTCTGTCTGTCTGTTACGTTTTCACGCCTAAGCCGCTGAACCGATCATCATGTTTGGCAGAGATATAGCCTGGGATATGGAGAAAGACATAGGCTACTTTTTTACGCGATAACCGACATTCACGCGGGCGGAGCCGCGAGCAAAAGCTAGTTCATAATAAAATCAATGGGCGAGCGTACAGCTAATAGGTACCTACTACTGCGTTCCACTTCACTGACCGCGCCGCCGGCGCATTGCACGACGAGTATCCATTATACCAGTTTCAAAATAAACATCTTTCGTTACCGATAACTTCATTTTTGTAATAAGACATATTTTAAAGACATTGGAAACAAAATCATCCCGGCTTTTGGAATAGTGAACCATAGTCCACAGTATCAGGCAGTTAAGATATTTAATAAGTTACCGCTTGAGTTAAAAAGCATACTGTACACAGGCTCATTCAAGGCAAGGCTCAAAGCATACCTGTTGGAAAGATGTCTCTATTCATTAGATGATTTGTAATAGTCTTAGGTATTGCCCTTAAAACTGACATGTAATTATTTATTAGCATTATTTTGTGTTCATATTATGACTTTTATTTTTTTATTATAATTTTTGTTTGCATGGTATTCTACAATTTTAAATTGAATTGCATGTATTCTTAATTTTTTTTAGAATTATATATTATTTTTTATTTTTTTTATCTGTACATCTAATACTTGTTCCATGCTGGATTATGTTCGAACACAATGTGAGTTGTTACTGAAATAAATTGAATATTAAAATAAGAAATAGGTGTATAATAAAACACGTTTAAGTTTAATTTGTCAAAATTTGCGCAGTGATTAAACACTTGTCCTGTATATATCCCATCTACTTCATCAATGCAACAATCTATCAGAGGCTTAGATAGATAGATAAGATAAGATAAGTCTTTATTTGCCTTATACATGATATAAAATATATTTGTCTTAAATAATTAATTACAACAAAATCTTGATTGGACTGGGTATTTCAAAAAATCTGAAGTCCGTTAAAGTAATTAGAAATGATAGCAATATTTAATGGATATTACATGTTAATAGATATATTTTATTTCCTGTTGTTTACATAAATATCATTGTAGACGCTTATCTGTCGAATAATCTTGTAGGTTTTATCTTGTAATGGTTGTGATTCCAGCTAATTATTAAGCGGTTCAACGTGCCTGGTTTATTTACCTACTAAGAATAAATTGTTTTATCATTACCTATAATATCAGATAGGTAGAGGGTGCTTATTTTTAACCGACTTTCCAAAAAGGAAGAGGTTCTCAATTCGGTTGGATAAAAAAACATGTTTGTTACCTCAGGACTTCGTCGTTTATAAACCAATTTGTGTGGTTTTTTTTTTTTGGAAGTCGGTAGTTTTTGTAATAAAAACATTAAAACAAACAAAAAAAATGACTTCCAAAAAAGAAACACTACACAGTGAAAAGTAAATTTAATTTCGGAAGTCGGTGGCAAAAAACTGAAATATAGATCCAAAGACACCGACTTTTGAAATAAAAATAAAAAAAATAAAATCCTTGTCTCACTCTCATCCACCACCATCCTCTCGCCCCAACACAATCAGACCGTGACTGCTCGGATGACGGGGATGAAAGGAGGATGGCGATAATATCCTCACGAGCCATCCCCCGGGATGAAGTTTAAAGTAACGTTAGTAATGAATTCAAATCGAATCACGAGTGGTTTAGCTGTCGGCGAGATGGTTTGACATTGACGTGATAACGATTAATTTTTGGTAAAATGAAGAGAAATAGTAAGTAGGTACAAAACAGGTATTTCAAGTGAAGACTTGAAATACCTGTTTTCTACAGAAAAATAAGCATATACCACTGTGTCATATCAATTAGGTATAGTAAAACCCGCAGCTCCGCCCGCGTGGATGTCGGTTATCGCGTAAAAAAGGAGCCTATGTCCTTCTCGATATCCCAGGCTATATCTCTGCCAAGGTTCTCTGTCTTTTCGCCGAAAATTGTTTGCCAGATTTTCACTTGCCAACTGACGTTTTGCAGAGTTTTATTTCGCCGGATAATCATTTGCCAACTTATCATATTTTTTTTTTTTTTTCCCAACATCCCAGTTACCAACTCGTCATAATCGTAGAACAGTGACGGATCTGACATTTATGTTAAACTCTGCCGCCCGTGCAAATTGAGTCCAACAGATTCGGAATCAGCGCAATGAGCTGATTCCGAATCAATGCTCAACTAAATTTGGCCAAAAATTATACTTATACTTACTGCTGTTATTGCACGAGCGGCAGAGTTCAACATAAATTTCAGATCCGTCACTGTTCTACGATTATGCCGAACAGGGCCTCAAGTCTGCTATTACAATAGTGTCAGAATGGTCTCTTCATTTTGAGTTTTTGACAGATTTGCCATACAAAAACTGTCAAATACTCACAATGGCGAGAACATTCTGACACTATTGTAATAGCAGACTTGAGGCCTTGTACGTTTGGTCTGCTTTTCTTAATGACACTTTTTTAAATGCCAACTTTCAAGTAGCAGAATGTCTTAGTTTGTTCCTTTTACAAAAGCGATTCGCTTTCTCTCGCTTTGATTTCGCTCGCTCGGCTCGTGCGTTGTTTGCCATACTCTAACCTAACCTAACCAATCGTAATATGGCTCTGCATTGCTGCCAATTTAAAGGTTTAATGTTATTTTTGAGATTCTTAAATAAAAAATGTATGTAAACATTACACTGACAAAACGTCATTCGTCTAATAGTTGTGTGGCCTAGTGAAATGTTTGACAAACGTTCTGTGTCATTATAATAATTAGCTTAACAATAATTCTACCAAATGAAACGTTGTCATACAAAAATTTGCTAATCGTTAGTTGTCAAAGGGAAACATCGGCGAAACGTTGGTTGGCAAGTGATAAACTGTCAAACAATTTTCGGCGAAAAGGCACGATACCCTCTCTGCCTAATTTCATGACGATCGGTTCAGCGGTTTAAGCGTGAAAACGTAACATACAGACAGACAGACAGACAGACTTTTTTCTTTTTTTTTTTATCTAGGACATCTCAGAGTGTAACCACTAAGGTTCCGACTCTTTAACCGGACTTTCCTGTGGCTGCCTTAAGCTCCTAACGAAACTTAATGCCTCCAGCCAGGGCGTAATAACTATAAACTAAACGACTGCTGCTCGCTAAGGGCACCCCCTGTGGGGTACGAACCTCGGCTTAGGGCAGCTGAGTCGGAGGGAGGGTGGCAAGGGACCGACGGTGACTGGATAAAATCTGTGTTTTGATTATTATCGTGGGCAGTTTGGATTACATGCTACTCAGCTAAAACGCGTGCTGGCGCTTCACTTACAGTCAAGGGTCGGGGACAGACAGACAGAGTTACTTTCACATTTATAATATTGGTATGGATGAAGAGAAATAGTAAGTACAAAACAGGTATTTCAAGTCTTTACTTGAAATACCTGTTTTGAACTTACTATTTCTCATATTGTTATGACACAGTGGTAAATGCTTATTTTTTATTTATTTATTTATTTATTAGAAAGCTACGTGTCGTGGGTTCGATTCCCGCACGGAACAAATTTTTGTATGTCCTACGAGTAGTGTTCCGACTGTTTGTATATGTGATTTCTAGGGGTCGCCGTTATCGAAATCGATAAGGAGGACTATATATATGTGAGTTTAAATGTTTGTTATCATTTCAGCTAAAAGACGTCTACTGCTGGATATAGGCCTCCCCCAAAAGGGGGCAATTTGGCATAATCGCCACGCTTGGCAGGCGGGTTGGCGATCGCAGTATGGTGTTAAAAATGCATAGAGAACGCTGCTGCCCATTCTTTAGTCCCTTAGTCGCCTTTTACGACACCCACGAGAATAAATGGGGTGGTGCTATTCTTCATGTCCGGCACCGCACTGCAAGGTTTGTAAACGCACTCATAAGAGAAAATCTTAGTGTACCGGCAAAGTTTAAAAAAAATGCACCTTAAAACTATAAAAAACAGAAAACAATGATTATAATGCCAAAAGGGCCTCAGTTCAGCATAATGTCAGATGATACACAAGGATGCCACACCTGTGTTGCGACGACGCACGACGTACGGCGACGCACGCAAAAATGTCGTGTACGCACGTCGAGTTTGTCCCTCCAGCAGTGGAACACGTCCGTCGTCGCATCGGAGGTCTGACAGCATAGCGCACAACCCTCCTCCGCTTCGTCTTTCGTCCGTCGATCGACGCAACGCATAATGTGGCATGTCACTAAATAAAAAATATTAGTTAAACGACGCGACGCATCATTCAGTTTTTTTGTTTTTTTTTTGTTCATTACGCTGCGACGACGCAACGCAACGCACTAATGAAGCGTAAGCTCAGCCTAAGTCACGACCGTTATCATTGGACTACCACTGCTCTGGGGCCCAAGTCTGCTATTTTTATAAATTCGTCACTCCAACACGATCCCATTGTCATTTTGCTAAAAGTTCGTAATCTGCTAAATTCATAATGGTCGATCATTGGTCGGTCAATGGTCTCGTAATAGAGTTGTATTACAATGGCATTTTGAACATTTATTCAGGCCAAATTTCATTTATATATATTTTTACATATTATTTATTAGTGTTATAAGCAATCTGAAATAGTAGGAAGTTGGAAGTTTAGTAGGAAGTTTCATTTGTCATTAACATTATGTACGAGATTACCAATTCTTTCAATGTAGTGTCAGTAGCTGACCATTGGAAAGTCATAATGACGCCATTATATTAGTAGATTACCAAACTTGTCAAAATCGACAATTATGAAATCAATGATAGAACATTCTGACACTATTGTAATAGCAGACTTGAGGCCCTGCTGTAGTGTAATTACCTCAAAATAACAACGATTAAAGAGAAGGCACTTGAACATATTCGCAAGAACTTGGCAAAATCAATACAGGGTGTAAGAATTTTTTTATTCAAATTAATTTACAATTAAAATCTTGTTAATACCTACTTCCTACAAACGAATTATTAAAATAAAAATATAATGACTTAACCTAACCTAACTAAAACTATTAACAAAATAAACTAAAATATGGAGTCGAAAAATTCCTCCGCATCGCTGTCGACTGGTAATGTACCCAAGAGACTGGCGGCATTGCCACGTTATTTGGCAACGCTTAGCCTCTGGCCATGGTAAAAGCCAGCCCTTGGGTCACGGGAAGTGTCAGCCAGCCTTTTGGAGATTTCACTGAACAAAACATGAGCACTGGGAGCCCACGGCCCGAGGGTTTCAACCAAAAACTGCTCGAAAATATAGTTACCGATAAAGTTACTATACTTTGCCGCAGCAGCAGCGACAACACAACTGGCTGAGCCAGGAAGATGAGATGGCGTAAGAGTATCGACACACGGTGCGTCCCACACTAAAGAACTACCCACCTTCCAAGAAAAGAGAGAGTTGATAACTTTTGGCTTACACTGAAAAACCGAATAGTTGATTTTGTGATTGTTGATTCCTTTTGGTTGAGTTGACATTAAGTTGTGTTAAAAAAAAAAAAACTGTTCTATGCCGTTTGTTTTGACAAAAATTTTCTTGATTTAACAAAAAATTGTTGATCTAACAAAAAATTTGTTGATTTAACAAAAATTTTGTTGATTTAACAAATATTTTGTTGATTTAACAAATCATGTCGGTAGGTGCTATATTAACCCAAAATATCTGTTAAAAAAGGTTAAATCAACTAAAAAAGTTATTCAGTGTAGTGTTTTGTTTTCTATGTATCCATGTATTTATTCTTATATCAAGCTGCTTGCAGACTACGCTATAATAGCAAGAATTTTAATAATTAATTAATTAATAATAATATAGATATATATAGATATATTATATTCGTTAATTTCTATATATATATAGCTCATAGCACAACAATATCGCGCACCATACATTCCAATAATACAGTGTGAACGTGTCCATAGCAATGTATGGTGCGCGATATTGTTGTGCTATGAGCTATATACTATGCTATTATATTATAGCGTAGTCTGAAAGCAGCTAAAGGTGTATCTATTCAAACGCAAAATATTTTAAGAGATACACCATAAAAAACAAACCATGGAAACGATATTTTTTTTTAATCTGAGTATATTATAAAAAAAAAAAAATTAAGTTGATATGATGATTAATATTATCAAAAGGCACCATGGTGCGTGGTGGGTGCCGCGACCGTCGCCGCGTCCGGGCGGGTTATTCATAGAATAAGTAAGTTAAGGTGTTTTTGCAAAATTTCTCAAAGAATTTTAAAGTTATAATAATTACGTAAGAATTAAAACTGTGTTTAATATCAGGGCGTTGTCTGTAAGGGCGAATATGTTAGCACGCAGGTTTGCTCGTTGTACCACTGAAGTGAAAACTACATTGTTCAGAGCATATTGTACATCTTTTTACACAAGCAGCCTGTGGGTCTCATACACGTGCAGACAGTACAGCGCCTTGCGTGTGCAATATACCTAATAATTCGTTCAGGGTGCTGATGGGGCTGCCCCGATTCTGCAGCGCATCAGGGATGTTCGCCGAGTCGCAAGTAGACTGTTTCTATTCTACTATGCGGAAATGATGCACATCCATGGTGCGCAGGGTTCGGGCTAGCTCCAACAGCATCCTGAGGGCATTCGCGCAGAGGTTCGATTGTCAGTATCTGAACCATTGCTGTATGGTTCACATACGGAGCAATCGAAGTATGTGATATGTTTATGTGGTCTTTTTAAACATAAATAAAATTATGTTTTTAATTTTGTAATCTTTGTGTCCTATGATCCTTTGTTGGTCGAAATAAACGTTTTATTATTATTATTATTATTATTCTAGCGTATGGCACTCGTGGGTTGCAGCTGAAAATCAGCGTCAGGTGGTAATTTGAATATACAGGATTTAAATTGGTAGTTAATTTAATTGAGTGATTTTACATTACACCTCTGCATTCGCTTTCAGGGAACACAGACCAATAATATTATTACTTGTAATAATACTCAAGCCTTTATACATTTACCTCTTTCAATGAAATGGCCTTGTGAACTCTCGCTCCGAGTAATAACATAAAATATAACAAATCCTATGTAATAAGGGAGTAAGCAATGCTGTCAACAATGCTGAGTTACATTTTGGCATGTCAAATTGTATTAGAAGATGTTTTGGTATAGTCTGTATGGAGGATTGGCCGTTGTTTTTTTGTTACCCGACTGCAAAGAAGGGATGTGTTTTTCGCGCGTACACACATCAAAAAAAGTTTGCGATCACTTTGAAAAATCGAAATCGACACGTGTGGGTTGCTCTTAAGCAAGCTGTTTGGAACCGTCAGCCACGTCCCCAGACAGTGCCAGAGCTCAGAGAAGCCGCTATTCAAGAATGGGACAGGTAACCCCAAGAAATGCTGGATAACTTTATTCTCAACATGCCCAGGAGGATCACCGCATGTGTTCGAGCCAGGGGAGGAGTTATATTATATTGAATATAAAACTTTTATTAATAAATTGTTGTTTAAATTTGGTTAAACAGTCTTTTTCTTTCTATCAAATTTCTGTAACAATTACATTATGATTAATTACTCATTTTTTTTTAATAAAACATATTTTTTTTTTTTCGAGCAATGTATTTCTGTTTAAAGAAAACACACAACAAATATTTTTTCTTGATAACGACCAATTTAAAAAAAATTATATCAGCTTATGCTCGTGATCACAAACTTTTTTTGATGTGTGTATGTTAGGATTTTTGAAATCAAATCAAAATCAAATCATTTTTATTTGCATTAAAACATGGTATTACAAATGTTACATTAAAATTAGCATGCAAACTTGTCGGTATGCGTTACATCACATAATCTTATACAATTGTTGGAGCATATTTAGTCTCTATAAATTACTTAATAGAATAGTCTCTATAAATTACTTAATTTTGTATATTTAGCCATATATATAGTTTTTGCTTAAATGCTCTAGAAGTCAACGTTTTTAAGTTAATAATAATATATATATAAAAATATGTATTTTATTTTCTCACCACAATAAAACATTACAGACATTGGTTACAATTATGGTACATGATATGATTGGTTTACTGTGTGAGACTGGTGCCCAAGCTAGGCTTTAAGGGCCTGTCTTAGATAAATGATTGGTCTCGCTGCAGGCGAGCGCAGCCAGACCAATCATTTATCTAAGGGGAATGTGTTTCAGGTCTTGGTATATTATTATAAATACGTACACACATTGCTAAACAGTTCTTACTGTATTTTTTAGATCTAGGAATGTCATTTAGTACGAGTCTGAATGAATCTCTACGATTTCTTGGATTCACATCATTTGCAGTTCTAAATAAATCTTTGTTGTTTGCTACGAACATACATGTTTCATAAATGTAAAGTGAGGGTAGAGGTAACAAACCAAGGTTTTTTTTATTCTCTTATAGAATTGTGAAAGAGCTAGATGTGTTTTAATGATTGACATATCGTTAATTTTTTTTTGTGTTTCTTCTGGTATCGAGCAGAAAAGAGTCCTTAGTAAAGTATTTTTTTGTTAAAGTATTTATACTTCTCCCGACTATGTTGGAGTCGGCTTCAAAAATCAAAAACAAAAGTCATTTATTCAAATTAGACTGAGAATCAGCACTTTTCGAACGTTAAAATTACATAAGATAGTCCCCCAAAACGCCCAGCCCTTCACCACTTCCTATAGTGCTTTAGCTGGGAAGAAGTGGCGCAACAAACTCCCCAGCAGCACATCTGTCTGTTCAGTTAGAAAAACTTGATTCTATACAATATTAGATATGCAAAGTAATTAACATTACGAGACACAGAACAGTAAATTGAATTATTTGCCATATATCAGCTAGCACACGCCAATATACCTGTAAAAAAGAAAAGAAAACTTGAAAAATTCAATCTAAATTTCTCTTTTTTTTGTGTTAGATATAAATAAATGTTTGTGTTAGATTGTATATATTGTATTAATTTATTTTATTTTATTAATGAAAGAAAGAAAGAAAGAAAGAAAGAAAAATGCGTTTATTGGTATTACAGCAAAAAATACACCTTAACCCTTTAAAAAACAGAACAATGATTATAATATCAAAAGGGCCTCAGCTCAGCATAATGTCAGATGACACACAAGGTGTACCACCTGACGCTGATTTAATGACTTATAATAAAATACAATGAAAACTATAATCAAGCCAAAAACTATAATAATGGGACCAAGGGAAAATATAGGATATGTTTCAAACAAATACGTTGTTATTTTTTGTAAAAATGTTTTTAATTACTCCTATCATTCAAAATAATAATTGCATATAACTGTCTCAATGCAGGCTAAAAATCTCTTCCCAAAAAGCGAAAGTATTAAAATGATTTGATTGTGAAATAAAATAAAACCTTATTTTTCGATATTATTCTTTCAGTGGCCAACACATCGCAGTGCGACTATGGATGACACCATAAAAAGCTAACAACCATAAAAATACCACGCCTCTCGCGGTATCCATCGATACCTCAATAGGGTGTAGCGGTACAAGGGATGAGCGGTAGCGGTATTGGTATTACAACCTTAATACCGCAACTATGGCGCGTGCGGTGCTCCTAAACAGACTTTGTCCCATCTGCTAGTGTCCCATTTGTCCGTTCACCTGCACCCTTGACGATCTGAACAACGCCTCTGATGTCGCAGTAAATGTGGCTACCTACTGGGCCCAAACAGGGGCCCATGTCTGCTATTTTTATAAGTTCGTCACTTCAACACGATCCCATTGTCATTTTGCAAAAAGTTCGTAATCTGCTAAATTCATAATGGTCGATCATTGGTCGGTCAATGGTCTCGTAATACAATTGTATTATAATGTCATTTTGAACATTTATTCATGCCAGATTTCATCTATATATATTTTTACATATTATTTATTAGTGTTATAAGCAATCTGAAGTAGTAGGAAGTTAGAAGTTTAGTAGGAAGTTTCATTTGTCATTATGTACGAGATTACCAATTCTTTCAATGTAGTGTCAGTGGCTGACCATTGGAAAGTCATAATGACGCCATTATATTAGTAGATTACCAAACTTGTCTAAATCAACAATTATGAAATCAATGATAGACCATTCTGACACCTGCAGCATTGTTTCTCCTTCCCCCTTAAACTATCCAAAGGTGTCTTTAAAAGATCGCTTTTAGCGATAAATTTCATTCTACATATAAATCTATAATTTTTATGGTGTGCAATAAAGAGTATTCTATCTTTTACCCATCTATATTATATTTGTTAATCTAAATTAAATAATGTCTCAGACTAAATGTTGTAAAGGCACGAGGTAATTTGGAAAGTTTAATTTCGATTTGGTCAACGGAGATTTAACCCATCAGGCTTACCAAAGGGTATCGTGTTATCCAGTAACTGGATTTTGAAGGTCAGATAAGCAGTCGCTTCATGTAAAATACTGGTATTCAGCTACATTCAGTAAGATTGGAAGGCGACCTCGATATAATTCAGAAATGGTGAGGTAGATAATGAGTTTAATAATCATTGAAATCTTTTCACAATGTTCTATGTTAGAGGGTTTGATTTCCGCACTTAGTCCTTAAGATGGACCATTGTGCGTGGGCCATGGCGGCCGTCGGTGGTTATTCCAACCAGCCTACCTCCTTCCTGAAGCTAATCACGTCTCCTGGTCTGTTCAGAACATCGGCATAGGATCTGGGTTCCCCGAGGGTTTCAGTTCTGATCTGGGTGATGCCTGTGAATTCGAAGAGCACATGCGCTACGGTTTTATCCACCTCCATGCAGGCCCTGCACAGAGGGCTGTCCGTTATGCCTATTGCGTGGAAATGTTTGTTAAGCGAGCAGTGTCCCGTGATGGTCCCCGTCACCAGGCGCAGACCGTTCCTATCCAGGCGTAAAAGGTGCCTGGTCAGCCTACCATCCAAGGAAGGCATAGCCTCTCTGGACTGCCTGCAGCCCGGTGTCGAGGTCCACCAGTTCTCCGCTTGTGTGTGGGTAAAATCCCGTAGCCATCTGCATAATTGGTTGAAAGGGATGGGTATGACAGGCTCGGGTCCACATGCTGACGTGCTGGATGCAATCTTTTCACAAGTTGAAGTGCTACGCTTGCTACGCCGTAGCACATTGCATTGTGTTGTGATGTTACGTACGGACGCCCAGCGTAGCACGACATAACCACATTTATTTTTTAGTATAACTCTCGCAGATGTTCGCGGAAAGCCCGTTTTGACGATTTTCATGCCATTATGAGGAAGAGAAACTGAAATGAACAGATCCGCAGCAGAACCAAGGTAACCGACATAGCTTGACGAATTGCCAAACTTAAGTGGCAATGGGCAGGGCACATTGCTCGCAAAACAGATGGCCGTTGGGGCCGAAAGGTTCTGGAGTAGCGACCGCGTACCGGAAGACGTAGCGTTGGAAGGCCTCCCACAAGGTGGACCAATGACTTTGTGAAGGCCGCAGGAATCCGCTGGATGCGGGAAGCACAGAACTGGTCGAAGCGGCGGTGCCTTGGGGAAGCCTATGTCCAGCAGTGGACGTCTTTTGACTGAAATGATGATGATGATGATGAGGAAGAGAACAGCGTCAATAATGGGTAGGTTGCGCATAAGCTCCAACAGCATTCTTAACACATTATTAGTCAAGGTTGACAGTCCCTTTATAAGATACTGGATACGGAGGCACGTGCCAACGTGTGTTGGGCCACGTATTTTTTTATTGTTTTCGTTTGTAGAAGTTTACTTACATAGTTTTTTTAAGACACTTACTGGTACTATATGGATTATGTGTACTTGTATGTATAGTTCGAAATAAAGAATAATATATAACCACCACAATCCTTTTACAAGATTGTAATTTTAAACCAATTATTGTTACCATGAAAACCATTTAAACATCATTTATTTGTCACTAGCTTTTGCTCGCGGCTCCGCCCGCGTGGACGTTGGTTATTGCATAAAAAAGTAGCCTATGCCCTTTTCCATAACCCAGGCTATAGATTTTATTCATAAACGTTGCTAAAGTTAAGTGACGTTTAAACGTCAAAAATGTATGATTTTTTTTACTATGGGGTTGCTCTTGACTTTGGTCTAGGTCTGGGTGACAAAGTCTACGATGGAGTGAGCTTACCCAGAAGAAGCCTGTTCACTCTCACTTTGAATAGATTAGGGTTGTATGCGTTCGGAAACACAGACGCAGGCAGAGAGTTCCACTCCTTTGCTGTGCGCATTAGAAAAGACGTTTGAAAACGCTTAGTGCGAGTTGGTGGAATATCAACTAGGTAGGGGTGGTAACTTGCAGAGCGTCTAGATGTCCGATGGTAGAAGGGGCCGGTGGAATGAGGTCGTGGAGTTCATGGGCACACTCGCCGAAGTACAAAGTTAAGTTGGTTAGTCGCTAATCATTAATTAACTTTAAGCTTTAACTGAAAACATAACAGACAGACGGAGTTACTTTCACAATTATAATATTATATACTTAGTAAAATATAGTATCTCTCTCTGTGGTCGGTCCCTCATGTCTGAGGATCGTGGTCAGCTTCGGAGTTGCATCTGGAGTGGATGATCCGCCTCCACCGGTTTCTGTCCAGCGCATCCCTTACTACCGTGTAGAATTTAGAGGACGATAATTCCTTCACCTGATCGGTCCACCGTGTTGGTGAACGACCGCGCATTCGTTTGCCTTCGGTGTTCCCAACCACAATCAGTTTTTCTAAACTTTCATCGCTTCTGCGTACTATGTGGCCGAAATAGGAGAGAATGCGTTGTTGTTATATGGTCGACAAGCGAGTTATATAAAATATAGTATGGAATATTAATATGGTATGGATTAACCGCTTCAGCCTATGCTTTACACCACAGACCAGCTAATAGCGTGTATCCCTGCTCTGGGCGACTTTACGAGTGTCCCGTAACAGCGGGATTGGCGAGCTGTATTCTGCCATTCCCTTGGATACCCTGGTATACACTAGAGTACCCTGGAACACCCTGGCTTATTTGTATCACATGTTGTAGGTAATTGAATGGCGTTGAAGATATCTGTGTCATGCTGTTTCGTTGGAAGTGCTGTACGTGTTATTTGGATGTTTGGAATTCGGTATTCCACAGTCTGTCGATTTTTATCTCCTCTCATGTTTGTAAAGTTATTGGGCTGATTATGCAACTTACGTATAAACATTACATTATGAGAGCACTGCTGCTTTGGTGGCCCAGTGGTAATGGATCTGACTTTCGAGTTGTAGGTCGTGGGTTCGAACCCAGACAGGCGCTTTACTTTGTGTGTATAATTTTATCACCACTGCTCTCAAAACGGTGAAGGAAAACATCGCGAGGAAACCTGTATGTCCTAGAACCAAAAATTCAAAGACATGCGACATCTACCAACCCGCATTGAGCCCGGTGTGGTGGATCAGGCCTCATCTCTTCGAGAGTGGGCTACAGCCCAGTCCTAGCAGTGGGAACATTTACGGCTAATTATGCATGAATATGAAAGATATGAATATGATTTATACTATTTTTGACTTGAATGTGCCCTGGCGGCTGAGAGTATGTCATGCTCACTCAAATGTCTCGCTGGTGGTGGCGTGTGTGTTGGATCATTAAGTTCCCTTCATAATGGTTGAGCTAAGTGGTGCTGATCCATGCGTCATGTTCGTGAACGGGCGCCGTCAGTTGGGACTGGTCATCTCTTAGCTGCCACAGCTAATTTTTAATTTTTGAATTGTTTTAATTACGGACGCTTCTAACGTGCACGTCTTTCTACATTGTTCTCACATGTATAACTTCAACATGAATGATGTAACCCATATTTTGTAACAATATTTTGTTTTAAAAGTGTGTCCGTAGAGTTTCTTGTCCGTCCTTCTCCATAGGAACCTACTACGCTTTGGAATGGGCAACTAGCTTCATCTTTCTGACTGACCGACCCCTTGACAATTCAAAAGTATCTGTATTTGGTTTATTTGAAATAAATGCTTTGAGTTTGAGTTGAGTTTGAGTTTGATAATTTTTATGATAGTAATTTTATTTTCTGTGATTAATATAATTTAACTCACACACTAACTTATTATATGTTACATTTTTAGGAAAATCATATACAATGTTTGTAAATATGTGAGAACCATATATCTATCGTGTCATTACTTCACTTTTCATTCTTTTTACCAATTGTGGTTAGTAATTTTTATTTTAAGTAATTTTTATTTGTACATCGTCTTCACCTATAATTATTATTAATTAATGTATACAAACTATTGTTAGCATTCTAAAAGAGTAAGTATGGAGTTTCTTGCCCATTCTTTTCCATACATAACTACCTTTTGGAAGGGGCAACTAGAATCAATTAACAATTTTTGTAATTTTTGACGTTCAAAATTTACTTTACGTGCCTATTTGAAATAAATGATTTGACTTTCACATTATGAATTATAATCTTACAGTAAAAGAAAAATGGCTGTTCTTCGTGTGGAAGCGTGCTCCCTAATTTCAATTTCAAATAACTAACTTTCAATCACAATCCGAGGGTTTTGAAAGAAATTCCTAATCCATTGCTTCATACATAGGTTTGAAAAATTCGTTTGCTCAGCAACGAAAATAACGCTATGGACGTGGGTGAACTGTCAAAATTAAAGGCATTGCGATCGATTGCCGTTTTATGTGAGTTATGCAAATATCCCACTGAGCTCTGCTAAGGCAAGCATCATCATCAGCCCATAGCAGTCCACTGCTGGACATAGGCCTCTCCAATTACACGCCATTCAGCTCGATTCTCGGCAACTCTCATCCAGCTGCTACCAGCCACCCTGCGAAGATCGTCGTTCCACCTAGCCTGAGGACGTCCTACCTTACGTTTGCCGATTCGCGGTCTCCACTCAAGCCGGCCCCCTTCTACCTTCGGATATCTAGACGCACTGCAAGTTACCACCCCTACCTAGTTGATATTCCACCAACTCGCACTAAGCGTTTTCAAACGTCATTTATAATGCGCGCAGCAAAGGAGTGGCACTCTCTGCCTGCGTCTGTGTTTCCGAACGCATACAACCCTAATCTATTCAAAGTGAGAGTGAACAGGCTTCTTCTGGGTAAGCTTACTCCATCGTAGACTTTGTCTCTGTCATCCAGACCTAGACTAAAGTCAAGAGCAAACTCATAGTAGAATAAAAAAATAAAATAAAAAAAAGAACACGACTACCCCAACGATCATCGGTTCTACGGCTAATTTGGCCGGCCCATTGCCACTTCAGCTTGCTTATTCTGTGAGCTATGTCGATAAATTTGGTTCTCTGCCAGATCTCCTCGTTCCGGATTCGATGCCTCAGAGAGACTCCAAGCATAGCCCGTTCCATAGCTCGCTGAGCGACTTTGAATTTATGGACCAGCCGTAATGTGAGTGTCCACGTTTCGGACGCACTGATTATAGACCTTGGTCTTTAGCCTCTGTGGAATACGCGACGGGAAGACTCGACAAAGCGTCCCAAACGCTGCCCAGCCCAGCTGAATTCTTCTGTTAACCCTCTCAAAGTTGTTCTTATTTCATAGCCTAGCAAGGAGAGCAGCACGTCACCCACTTGATTGTCAGAGATTCAATTGTACCCACTTTGTGATAACTGTTACATGTACTACAATCTGTTTTGTATAAATAAAGATTATTATTGTTATTAAACTGCAGAGATTGCCAGAGGAATAAATAACTTTTATCATTTATTTCGTTTATCTCAGGGTCATTAGATACGGTACCTAATTATTTTACTCAGCTTGATATTATTTTCGAAAAAACTATTTTTCATCTTAAGGTCAGTGCACCTATTCCAAGCCAAAGCCACGAATCAGTAATACAAATTACACATGTATCGAACATCGAACATCATTAACGTAGGGTGAGCGCGCCAGTTATGGGCACGGGGCACGGCGCCCTTAAATGTGACCCGCGGGATGAGACCTTCATAAACCTGTTTACCTTACTTCGTGTCGCGTTGAGATGCTGGGTTCCGCAGCGAAAGGTGGGAAATAAAAACCCTTCTAGTTTTGGGTACATGGTTTTTACTTGCTTAATTCTATGGGTGTCAGTCTGTAAGTAGATTATACGTCGTAAATAGGCTCCATAAAGTATATGGCCAGTTGGCCACGCATAAACACTGCAATAACTCGACCTACGACCGACTATTTATTTTTATTAATCAAAGTAATTACCCATGCAATCAATGCATTTTGCCAACGTAGTGTTAGCTTATTGATGCCCTTTTTGAAAAAGCCTGCTGGACGGGGGGCAACTAATTCTTCAAAGGCATTTTGAAATGCCTCTCGGTTATTGAATTTTTTTCCCCGCCAAGAAGTAATCCAAATTCTGGAAAAAGCAGAAGTCTGTAGGTGCAAGGTCTGGTGAGTACGGTGGACGACGGAGAACTTTCAACCCCAGCTCTTGTAACTTGGAGACCGTCGGCTGTGCAGTATGAGGTCGCGCGTTGTCGTGCAGTATGAGGTCGCGCGTTGTCGTGCAGGAGCAGCGGAGCCGAACGATTGACCAAAGCTGGTTGGAGATGTGCGAGCTTCTCCATCATTATGTTCAGTTCTTCACAGTACACATCTGCAGTAATGCTCATCCCGTTTGGTAAGAAGCTGTGATGAATGGACAAACAAAAAATTGGACTTGAAATAGCCAGTACGGCAGAACGGCAATTTCATAGGTAAAGACCTATTATTATTATTATTTTTATACATTTACATATTTCGGGACCCTGGGGTCCCGGGCCTTTGGAAGGCGTACGAGGGGCCGAAGCCAACACGCAGAGGCCCGTTAGACGCTTTTTAATTAAATGAGACACCAATCGACGATTATCCCTGTACACACTATGCAAGTGCACCCAAGGACAACCCCCGGTTGGTGTAGGACTATTGCAGGATATGGAAACAAAGATATTGGACTATGGGTTTGGGTGGTTAAAATGGACTGGTTACCTAAAACTATGGAAGGACTATGGCCCCTGCCTGATCAATGTTTTATTATACACGGATAAAATGACAGGGGGTAACTTGCACACTCAATAATGGGCCCCCGAAAACGGTCGCTAGCACATAGTAACGTAGCGACAAGGGGGCAACATATCCTGAGGTGCTCGAGGAGTAGAGAGGTATTCCACGGCTCTCAGAACAATCCCAGAGCCCGGAAGATGGTCAAGATCCCTACAAGCTCTTACTGGAATACTTCCTTCCTCCGAGCACTTTTGCTCTTGCGAATCTCCACTCAAGCCGGCCAATAAAGTCAAGAATGAGGTGGGAGCTCAGTTCCTCGTCAGTGTTCACTCCAGCCGGCCAATAAAGGCAAGCCAGAGATGAGGAACATGACTTCTCCCGGGAGATAGGGTCCGTGGGATCGCAACTGCCCAACAGCTCGCCACATGCTGCCCTGCAGGTTTCTGTATCTCTCTTGGTCTGGCTCCCCACCCTATACATGTTCCGGGAAAGTAAACTCTACCGGCATAGACCTAAACTTCGGAGCGCGCAAGCCCCACCACGACGTTCACGTAGAGATACGGCGGTGGGGTTATTATTATTATTATTATAATGAATCAATCCCAGATTTCACATACAGTACTAAAATAATATAAAATAATAAACATACGGAACCGTCCCCCAATAGTTGTAACATTTGATCCCGTCGCCCGGGACACATCTAGTGACGTGTGTAATTTATGACCATCTGTCACTCACATATTAGCTGACAGGGTTGCCACTGAGGGGAAAACTGATGGAATATTTTATTTTTTTCTTATTTGTTTTACCAGTGTTGGGTGATTGTTACTTTAGCGATGGCGTATGTAAGCTTTAAAATGTAACGTATCAATGTCTTTCTCAGTTTTATAAAGACAAGAAATACCGTTAATTAAATCGGTAAGCCAGGAGATATTTGTTATTTATTTGTTTATATAGAATTTCCACAAGGTGGACCGACGACCTTATGAAAGCCGCAGGAATCCGCTGGATGCGGGTAGCACAGAACCGGTCGAAGTGGTGGTGCTTGGGGGAGGCCTATGTCCAGCAGTGGACGTCTTCCGGCTGAAATGATGATGATGATAGAATTTACGGAAAAATTGTACTTGAAACTATGCCCAAAAAATCAGTTTTCACGGTTTGTTTGTGGGAACGGATCATATGTACAAAATTTTAAGTAAAGTTTATTAGTGCGGCCTATAATTTATGATGTCAGAGTTTTTATTCCGCCCATGGGCCTTAAATCTATATTTATGATGTATCATCTAATTAGAATATTAGTTATACATTATTTAGTTAAAATTGTATAAGTAATTTTGCAAAGTTGCCTTTTTTGTCATTTATAAGATCCATAAAAAGGCAGCCTTCCATTGATAGAATAATTATTCGTCCATGAAATCCATAAAAATTACTTTATCTTCTCCCCTCTTCTTACTTTGTTTATTTATTTAATTATTTATGTACACACAGTTAAATACATAGAGATACGACATAATTATAATTTCAGTACAAAGGTACTGCTTATTTCTTAAGAAATTTCTTCCAGCAGACCTGCGAAAGGAGAAATGAAAAAGAAATGTAGACAATAGTGTGTGAGAACATGAAGAGAATGATATGAATATGCGAAGTCTTAAACTAAAATATTATATATAACATATACTTAAATAAAGCTACAAAAATATAAATACATATATCTGTTAATTGAGTATAGACATTTAATGATTTATAACTTTAACATTTCAATAATCTTTTGGTCTGGTGTTTACTTTTGTATGTAGTACTACTCATGACTCACGAAGTATTCGAATAAAAAACGTCATGTAATCACACACAATAAAATAGCCCACACCCCAAACTACCCAATGAATTGACTCAAATAAATTAGTCCAAAAAAAATATGGTTGTCTGTAAAGTCGGTTTACGGATGATAATTTTACGTGATAACTGATAACGTCATAAGAAAACATTGCGTCACAAGCCGAACGCTTAGCCCGATCGTGCCTCTCTATCGCTTGTTCCGCGCTCTCGCTTGTACACTCGGCTCAGGCGGAACGTGACAAGAGTCATGCTTTTTCGTGCGTGCAGCCGGCGTTCATCGATTTGTAAGACGTCATCACGTCAAAAAACGTGTGCGTTCGTGAGACTCCCGTAAGGAACGCAGTTCCTTCACTTAAGTTTTAACTAAATTTCTACGCGTTCAGTATTGAGGTTATACAACCGGCGGCCGCGCACAATTTTCGTCTGCTCGAATCTCGATACTCGTACACACAACACACTCATATATTAAAATAGAAAGACACACCGCACACATATTAGGTCCGACACTCACATGGCCGGTTTTAATCGGATGTCGCTACTTCTATTCCCATTAAACCGATGTCGGGCGTGATGGAAGCTGGAGCAACTGCAATTGTCGGTACTCTACACTCGACTATAGGCGATGGAAATACATGTCTTGTTATTTTAGAAGAAAACAAAAAAAATAAAAACTACTGAGGTCGGGGGACTCCGTCAGGAACGAAGTTCCTTACACACACAGTCGTATATACCGGATGACATTTTTTACCGTCTCGTAAAAATTTGGGTATACTAGGTGAACGGAATAGAAGCCTATGGCATAGTTTTTATTATTTTTTCTTTAACCTAGAAAGAAATTGATCTATGGATAAATACAATACATTTGAAGTAAACTTATCATACTATAACAATAAACACAGAAATTTAACAAAAAACATAATTCAATAAATACATACGATAAATAATATTTAAATTTAAATCATACGCACCCAAATTTCAATATTTTTATCTTTTATTTTAGTTTTATTTCTGAAAAAAAAAAAAAATTGCTATGCCATAGGCTTCTACTCCGTTCACCTAGTATACCCAATTTTTTTCGAGACGGTAAGAAAAGTCATCCGGTATATAATAGAAAGAGAGAGAGAAAGAAAGGCGGCATAACGCTTTTTATTTACGTGACGATTTCTACCAGTCACTCCTACTGCCAGCTAAGCAACTAAGGCCTGTGTTCACCAACATTTAAAGCAACTGTTTAGATATTTGATCAGTTGTTTACTCAAAATTTCTTAGGAAATTTGACATAAACCAACTGTTTAAATACCTAACCGGTTGTTTGAATGTTGGTGAACACAGGCCTAAGGGTCGGTTGTTTCAAACGGTTGGTTAACGTAAAATACGTACGTCAAATAATAACGATTAAATTATGATGTTTAACGTTCGTTAAATACAAAGCGTTGTTACACTGCATTAAAAAACGATCGTCAAACTTCAAAATTAAATGTAGAAGAATACAATGACGTTAACCAGTGGGTTACTGTAATCGTTATTTTTTAACGAACGTTAAGGGCATAATTTTGTGAAATAACGCTTTTTTTTTTGTTTTGACGATAGTTGGCGCCATTTATGACGAATACGCGTCGTCGTGGACGTGAAACAACCCGCCCTAAGTTGCTAAGCAACTTCGTTCCAAAAATAGAAAAACCTTTATAAAAGCAAAACATTCATCAAATCATGACCATTTTCTCTCACGTGCCAGCCCTTAACAAGACGATGTTTACGAAGCCCACCTCTAACAGTTTAACCTCTTTCTTTATTTATCAACGGGTCACATTTACATTCTGCGGGGGCCACCCCTAGCCGCACACCCTTCGCGATGCGGATATCCGAAACACTAGAGAAAAAAAAATTGAAGTAGACAGGTATTACGAAAGTCGGGATGAGAATTGGTGTTGTAACCCTGTTTTTTTGTCTGCATTTATGTCAGCTTCCAGTTTCTTCAGCCCTTGGATTCAAAAACTGGGCATGAGATGCGGAGGAATGAAGAAAATGTCAACTGAAAATGAAATATTATTTATTATTTATTTATTTAATACTTTAAGCACACAAAATGTACAGAGGCGGGGTTAATGCCGTAGGCATTTTCTACCAGTCAACCTTACCACAATAGGTAAAAAGAATGGAAAGTGAAGTAATGACTGACAAATTAAATACGCGATTAATAGGGACATGGTGTTCACATATTTACAAACATTGTAAAAGTAGATGATTTCCCTAAAATTTTAACATAATTATAATATGTTAGTGTGTGAGTTAAAGTATATTAATCACAGAAAATAAAATTAGTATAATAAAAATTATAAATTATACAGTTAAATTAGCAACCAGTTTGATTTTGACTATACTCTAAATTGCCCTATGGAGCAGGACCAGCAGGTTTCCAAGCATTCTTATCTTGGATATAATCCTCTAATTTGCACCAATGACAAGGCTTATTCCCAAAGTACTCCAAAAAGAGTTCCCAAACTACTCCATGAATATAATATTTTTAAATATAATGAAAAATATAATATTTTTAATTAGGTTTCTTTCTACTCCATGATGATATCAAAATATTCTCAAAGTACTCCACCCAATTTTAATCAAAAAGCTAATTTAAATATGTACCGGATTACTATAAAAGGGCAGCTGACGTACAGTCAGGCTCAAAAGCTTTGCAAATATATTTTTAAGTATTAATTTATTTATTTATTAAAAGACTATAATATAATTCAACAATCATTTTGAGTCTTATTTATTTTAGTTTTTATTCAACATTTAACCCCATTTTATGTCCAGAAAATCACTGCATGAACAGTGATTTTCTGGACTCCAAGGTTGCAAGAGATCGCAATAAGCGATAAGGCCGCCCATTGTATATTTTATTATATTATCTGGTGTATAATAAAGAATATACTAATAAATATGGAAGAAAAAGTCAAATCAAACTCAAAGCATTTATTTCAATTAAACCATTTACAGGCACTTTTGAATTGTCAACTGGGTTTTAATCATATCTTAATTTAACTAAGTACGAATTTCACCAATAAAACTGAACGCGATCAGCACATCTAAAGCGCGTTGAGCTGCTAGTGCCGTTATTCCACAGAAAATAATAATAATAATAGTGAAAGCTGAAAAAGATAAACAGATTAAGTATCTTGATCTGGCTCACGAGGTTGTCGACATGTGGATGTGGATACAGTAATCATTGTGCCGATAGTAGTGACGGCCAATGGCATAATAGCTAAGAGCCTCGACCATCATCTGAAAAGGCTCTCGTTAGGTAGCTGGATCAAGGGCTTGATCCAGAAAGCGGTACTTCTGGACACGGCGTGAGGAGGTTCCTCTCTCAGGAGCCCTGACCACCGGTAACTTGGACCCTGTTCCCGATACCGGTGGGCTACTATTTTTTATATTTTTAAATGTTTTTATAAAAATATTTGTAAATGTAAATTATAAGTTTTTAAATGAAATAAAGGAAATATAAATAATAAAAATCTTTATTGCAGACCACATGGTCCATAAATAACACAATAAAATAGTTACATAATAGAAAAAAATCGTCGACCGCGTACTGGAAGACGTAGCGTTGGAAGGCCTCCCACAAGGTGGATCGATGACCTTATGAAAGCCGCAGGAATCCGCTGGATGCGGGAAACACAGAACCGGTCGAGGTGGCGGTGCTTGGGGGAGGCCTATGTCCAGCAGTGGACGTCTTTCGGCTGAAATGATGATGATGACAAAAAAAAAATACAATAAAATTACATAACGCCTTTCTTAATTTAAAATAATAATATTATATCTCAAGAATATTTTAAAATTATAATAATTACGTAAAAATAAAGACACTTAAATAAATAAATAAAAAATCGTTGCTATGGCTTTTTTACCACATAAAGATGTTTCCCTGAAACTATTTCGTGTATGAATAGATACATCTTATCTATAACGAAGTGAAAAGGAAAATTGTCATAGAAAAGTAGGCTTTTACTAGATAACCAGTAATAGTCAACCGACTTACATTTGCAGTTGGAACGTATGGGAGAACATGTTTTTCAACTAGATACAATGTTAATTTTGTTTTAGGGATAAATTCGTCCCAACTACGGAACCCTTCAATGAGCGTGGCCCGACTGGCACTCGACCAGGGGCCTAAGTCTACTAATTTACAAACGTTGCTATGGTCTCGCCATTGTGAGTATTTGACAGATTTGCCATACAAACACTGTCAAATACTTACAATGGCGAGACCATTGCAACGTTTGTAAATTAGTAGACTTAGGCTCCTGGGCCTCAATTCTACTATTACAATAGTGTCAGAATGGTCTATCGTTGATTTCATAAATGTTGATTTTGACAAGTTTGATAATCTACTAATATAATGGCGTCATTATGACTTTCCAATAGTCAGCCACTGACACTCCATTGAAAGAATTGGTAATCTCGTGCATAATGACAAATAAAACTTCCTACAAAACTTCCAACTTCCTACTACTTCAGATTGCTTATAACACTAATAAATAATATGTAAAAATATATATATGTAAATGAAATCTGGCATGAATAAATGTTCAAAATGCCATTGTAATACAATTCTATTACGAGACCATTGACCGACCAATGATCGACCATTATGAATTTAGTAGATTACGAACTTTTAGCAAAATAACAATGGGATCGTGTTGGAGTGACGAATTTATAAAAATAGCAGACTTGGGCCCCTGTTTATGCGGTTGCAATACTTGTACCTAATTAAAAATGTAGTTAAGAGATTTTAATAGAACATGCTAATTTGACCTTTGAATTCGAAACCATAAAAAGTAAATGTCACAAACAATTACAGATAGGCGGAATTGACATTTCGCAGTCGGATTGCTGGTCACGTTCAGTTTCTATGTTGAATTTCGCCCTTACTACTAAAGCTAAGGATCTTTCTGCCAATAAATTCCTCACAAACTCTTCAAATTGACATTACATTCCCCTAGTGCCCACTAATACAGCCGTGGAGCAATTATTTTGGCGGGAAAACGTAACATATCAAATACACTTTTATTGCCCTACCTACATAAAGTGTAGGTACCGGGCAATATTCTTGAGTGATCTTAAAAAACGTGTTTTTATAACTTGTGCACTTAGTTTTTGATGTATGAGCGGTAAACATGTACAAATTGAAGGGGATGGTATTTTTAGGTTGTGGCTTTGGATATGGCGAGAGCGGGAATATAGACTATTATTGATCCATAGATTATTGTCCCACTGAACTCTTCTCATACACAGAAGGTACGAGCATTGTTTAGCCGCACAAAGACAATATCGGATTAAACCGCGATCGTAAAGTCAACAGTTAACATTTTTGTTCGTTTACTCGTCACTAGATGGCGTTGTACAATTTCGATCGATTTCTACATCGCGGTGTTAAGAATTTCCGCCAATAGTGTAAGGTCTTAGCATTAAGAAATCTTGTCAACAACTTTCATTCTAAGGTGTAATCACTACATCTGCGAATAAATCAGACTTGAGGTAACATGTCGGTATTTTATTTCTGGTCCACGCTACCAAGTTAGAATTGAATACTCAATCTCAACCCCCGGTTTCTAACACCCACGATAGCGAGAGTTATTTAAGCATTGTTCACCACGCTTACGCTAGATGGGTTGGTGATTTCAGACTTATGTTAACTACTAGCTACTGCCCGAGTTTATTTTACTACAACATAATAGCTTAAGTAAGATACTCCTTAAAACATCAGCTACCTGCCAGTGAAAGTTCCGTCAAAATCAGACCAGCCGTTTCGGAGATTAGCCGGAACAAACAGACAGACAGACACAAATGTTTTAGAAATTGTATTTTTGTTAGAAGTACCGTACATACTTTCAAATGCATTCTACCCCAACGTAGTTGGGCAAATGCTCGGCGGTTAATGGAGGCGTCTAATTGCAAACCCGCTAAAACGATTTTACCTTGAAACCGACTTTATTCTCTCTTTTGAAAGTTTTCTCAATTCTGTACTAAGTGAAAAACTCATTTCCGCGCAAATCCCTGTCTAACAGTACTAAATTGAGCCTCCAACCTTATGCTTGGTAACAAAATCCACTATAAATAGCATGGGTTAAATTCAAATTCCTCTACAACGAAAACAACTAATCACAGCGCTTGCTTTTGCACCAAGTGACTTTACGAACGTGTGACTTTTGGCGGACCAATGGAGACTTGTGTAAATGTGTCGTGCACTAAGGAGTGCGATTACATTTTATTGAATTTAAATCTCATCAATAACTCAATATCCAGAAAAATCGTTTTAGCGGGGTTTGCAATTAGACGCCTCAATTATGACCCACCATTTGTTACAAGTGGAAATTAAGACCTCAGTGATATCTTCCCGCCCCGCTCCCGCTCTGTCAGAGGCTGCAACCTTAATACTGAATTTGTACTAAACAGTAAGACATAACTTGAGACACGGTTCTTGAAATTTCGTTATTTCTATTGCTAAGGACTTTACAGGCTCTTTTATTTACTGTAACGTTTTTCAGTAGGGTGAAGTGTTGATTTATTCCGTTCTAATACCAAAAATTAATACCACTGATATTTGTTTCATCAAAGTTGAGAAACATACATAGTGGGTTTTTGGTATTAGAACGGAATGAATCGAAGTGTTGTAGATGAATTTTGATGAATAGAACTGAAATTATAGCTTTTTCTAGGTCTTATTAGCAGGGACCAATATCGATACTGGAAGAATACCGATATTTTTAAGAAAATATCGATAACTGTATCGACATCTGACATAAATAGGTACTGGTATTTTATATCAGTAATTTGAGTATCGGTATAAAATATCGATACTCAGTACTGATATCAGGCTACAATGTGATGTCACAGAATCTTTATTGATGATTCTTAAGTAAATACATATTTGTTACAGTCGCGAATCATATTTTGATCAAAGTACAACCTGACGCTGTCCTGCAAATCGCAAAAAACGCAAGAAAATGTAATAATAACGGTATTATATCTATACCCAAATACCGGTATTTATAGCGATATTTTGGTATCATGTACTTATCCAAATTATATCGGTATTCAGTCCCTGCTTATTAGTGTAATTATTAAAAGATTAGATCAGGGGGCTTATTGAGGATAACACCTTTGCCTGTGTCAGCGAATTCTTGTAGTACCTTGTCTCCATAAAGTAACGCACAAAATCTTCTGAAATAAGCAGGAGAATAATGGTGGCCAATAAATGTTATTTCAGCCTGCTAAGAACAATAAAAAAATCCTATACAATGCGAGATTAGATAGTATAAAATAGAAGTACTGACAGGACCTTACTGAACAGTGGCGCCAACTACTGAGCACAAAAACGATAGCCCCCATTCCCAATCTGTTGCTAACAGTTGCTTAAGAGCGTCGTCACTGGTCCCTAGTAAAAAGGTTTCATATTGAGACATGAACAAAAAACAACAAAATACGATCTTTAGGAATGTGGCCGTTTTTATTTAGATCGAATTTTGTTGCTTCGTGTCTTAATATTAAACTTTAAAAAAGGTATTATAAAATTCTAGACACACTTACCGATATAGTTAATTGAGCCGTTTTTCATAGTTCCTTCTCAGTCATGAGATAATATGTTTTTTAAGGAGTGGAGCTACTGGACCGGTGACAACCCTCTTAAACCCAGAAATAAAAACTTTTTACACACCAACACAAAACTCTTTGCCATAAAATCGCCAGCATTCAATACTTTAAAAAAGTAATGTTGTAATGTCATAACGAATATGGGATTATGCGATAATAGGTAAGTTTTTTTTCTTAAACTAAATCACGAGAAAAAAGGTAGTTGCTGTGATTTTTTTACGAAATTAACCAGCCCCTGATAACTTCTGATGAATTTTGATGTAGTGAAAGTGAACAAAAATGATGCAGGGGACACCATTGGTGATGATTTTAATTACTGTAGATTTTGGCACCGAATTAGCTAGGCTATGCCTTGCTTTATATATTTTGTAAATAATTCAGAAATAATAAAGCTGGATGTCCACTTGCAAGCGTTATTGTGCAAGCTTACGTTTAATTGACTTGCACAATAAAAACAGCAACCCGTCAATATTTGATAGTTGTCAGTAAATTCAACGAATAACGCAAGTCGGGTCAAGTCAAGAGTGTTTCCATGTTCCAATTCGGTGGCGGATCCTTGATTTAATCCATAGTCCCGCGACACGTGTCCCAGAAATCGCGTGACGTCGAGCGACGTTGAGCAACACTTTGCTCGCGCAATTTTTCGTAGTTTTTGATAGGATTTTTTTTTTGTCGCTCGACTTTGCTTCATGTCTCTGGTGCCACTTATCGAGGGAAATTTTTTCCCCTATTCAGTGAACACGGCATTAGATTAATATGTTTTATAAATTTAAAGTACCTCTGTCTTTCAAACCGAGATTGATAATTAAAACTTGGTGCAACATTTACCTACCTATACTCGCATTTCAAATAAGATAAGACATTTAAATCAATCTTTTTTTACGGTCCGTTCAACCGATTTTAACTTCTATTGCGTTGGTGGCATGATAAATGCAGCTGCAGTAAACAGTTGCTATTGTAACCACTTTTTTGCTTTTAATGCCATCCTTATGCCTACGGAATAGAAGTCAAAATCGGTTGAACGGACTGTAAAAAAGGTTTCTTTAAATGTCTAATATTATTTCAAATAGAGTATAGTTATGTTTTTTTACAAGAAGCAGAAAATATTCAACAGATGTAGGTTTGTTTCAGCCATGGAAAGATCGATAAAGAAACACAATCACCGTTGTTGAACATATTTAAAGAAATTATGACAAGGGAAAAAGAGTAAGATCACTGTTTTCTTTAAAGTTCTTTTAGAAATGTCTATTCTGCCTGCGAACCACCGAACGTCCTGGGGCACAAGTCTGATATTTTTATAAATTCGTCACTCCAACACGATCCCATTGTCATTTTGCTAAAAGTTTCATTGGTCGGTCAATGGTCTTGTAATAGAATTGTATTTTGAACATTTATTCATGTCAGATTTCATTTATTTTTATTTATTTATTTATTTTATTTAACAATTTATGTACACACATATAAACAAACAAGAAGAAAGGAACAGAAAAATACGTACAAAGGTGATGCTTATTTCTAATGAAATCTCTTCCAGCATACCTCCGATAGGAAAGTAGATATAGAGATGTAGACAACGTGTGTAAGTGTAGAAGAGAAAAAATAAAATAAAAAATATACATAAAATCAAAATAGCTATACACTAATATAAATAATTATAAACATACAATAAGTGAATATACTTACATACATACTTCTAAAAGAAATATCACTCAAATATATACTTAGAACTACAATGTAGTGGAAAATAATAAATACATAATAATATGCAACTATGACGAAGTAGAAAGATAGTGATCCTTTACTCTTCTTTTAAAGGCTGCAACAGTTTGGCAGTCCCTATTTTTAATATATATTTTTATTGAATCAAAACTATTTTTTTTTTTTAATATATATTTCTACATATTATTTATTAGTGTATATAAGCAATCTGAAGTAGTAGGAAGTTGGAAGTTTAGTAGGAAGTTTCATTTGTCATTATGTACGAGATTACCAATTCTTTCAATGGAGTGTCAGTGGCTGACCATTGGAAAGTCATAATGACGCCATTATATTAGTAGATTACCAAACTTGTGAAAATCAACAATTATGAAATCAATGATAGACTATTCTGACACTATTGTAATAGCAGACTTGAGGCCCTGGAGCCTATTTAATAAAACTGACAGATGACAGGAGTCAATCCGCCAAACAGCCAATTTTGTAAGGTTTTTTCATAGTACGGCTGGACCGATTTTGAAGGGACTTTCAATGGCATATAGCTGATGTATAAGGAGTAATTAGGGCTAAGCAAACAGCAGCTAGCCTTTCTACAACAGTATACATTCATTATTGCTCGGTCTAAGTCTTGTCTGTTTGGCGTTTCATTCATCAAAATCAAAATATGTTATTTCACATAAACCTATATGAGCACTTATGAAACGTCAGAAACGACTAATTAGAACCCTGCACCTATGCAGGGTTCTAATTAGTCGTTTCCTATGGAGAAGAGCTGGTAAGAAACTCCACAGTTACTCTTTTAAAAATAATTGGCTTTACATATCAAATAACAGTGTTAATAGGTATGGGAGGACAGTGTAAGCCTTTCAACAATTACCAGGTACTTAACAAAATAGAAAAGTGCCAACAAATCTACACTCTACTAGGCCTACAACGTTCTCACATTCACAAAATAGAAAATAATCTTTAAAAAAGATTAATGACCTGATTGCAATTACAACTACAGTAACAAATCTGAATAAATATCATATCCACAAAAGCCACTAATAAAGAATTGGAATTCGATTAGCTTCGATTAGCATTAGCTGCTGTTAACTTCCTATTTTGATGAGCCGACCCCGAACCAACGAGGCTTGGACCAAAATATTGCCGACAACTTATATTAAACTTAAAGGGGTAATAACTTTTTTTTTTCAAATACTTTTTATAGGTTTTTGTTTTTTTAGGGGGTATTTAAATTTTTTAACTTAACTTTTATTTCTTACTTTTTAAACTTCTACGATCGACACGAGGCTCGCCGAAATCTGTGCAGCTGTATTTCTCACAAAGTGAATCTAGTCAATAACCTATTCCTTGAGACCATTCCAATGAGCCCAAACACGATACCTCTGCTGTAAGTTGGTAAGGGAGTTGGATATCCTGCAAATTACAGATGATGCTGCAACCACAGTTGAAGGTTACCATGTTCTAATATCATTGAAGTATCAGAATACCAAATTTCGACTCGATCAGACCAAGGAAGATGCTCACATCCATTCATCAACTAGAAAATAGCTGATAATCTTCAAACGGCTGAACTGATTTTCTTGAATCATAGCTAAAAACACTCTCGATCAAGTCACCTTTCAAACAAAACAAAAAAAAGTGCTAAAACACACATCATTGTGTATAATAATATTATTATCAGCTCGGATCACAATTAACCGTAAGCAATAAAAAAAGAATCGTCTGTAAAGTTGGTTTACGGACGATAGTTTAACGTGACAACGTCATAACAAAACATTGATGCGGCGCAAGCGTACAATGAGCGTAACGGGACAATGATCGTAACGGGACAATGAGCGTAACGGGACAATGAGCGTAACGGGACAATGAGTCATCCTTTTTCGTGCATGCAGCCGGCGTTCATCGATTTATTAGACGTTGTCACGTCAAAAACAAATTGGTCTGAGCTACGATGGCGCAGACGGACACACAGATACACAGACACACAGATACACAGATACATAGATACACAGAAATACAGATACACAGATACATGCGTTAAACTTATAACACTCCTCTTTTTCTGTCGGGCGTTAAAAAGCTGTTCTTTTGACATTTCAAACAGACACTTCAATTTGATTTATTTCTATTTATTATTCATTTTATTACAGTGATCCAGAAAAAAGGAATCTCCTAAATGAACCAAGAGAAGAAAAAAAGAGACGACAGTATTCCGGACCAAGGCACAAAGCTGATCGTGTGAGTATACATTTTGACTGACATAAGTAAAACTGGGAGGTTCTGAAGTTTTGAATTTTATTTGCTTTCCCAAATTGCGACCGACTTCCGAAACAAATATTATTTTTCACTGTTTAAAAGGTTATTTTCTTAGGAAAAAAAAACCGGCCAAGTGCGTGTCGGAACACGCACAATGAAGGGTTCCGTATTTGGAAAGAATTTATCCTCAGAACAAACTTAACATTGTAGTTGGTAAACATAATCTCCCATACATTCCAACTGCAAATGTAAGTTTGCACGCACAATATCGAGAGATTTACCATGTTATTTTAAGACCATAGACTTCTCATATATTTTTCTGTAATCTATAAGTATAGAACTATTTTCTGTATTTTTTTCAATATTTTAGGTTCAGTAGTTTCGGAGATAAAGGGGGGGAATGGTCAATTTTCGTCTATTTTCATTTATAACTTCAAAACAATTTATTTTAAAATTATTAAAAAAAAATACATTTGAGACCCTCACAGTAAGCCCTTTCATTTGATATATCACACGGTACAGTTTGCAAAACCTTTTATTTTAATTTTCTTGTTTGCCCCCCAAAACTGACCCCAATATTCTAAATTCATTTATTTACGGTTCACGTCCATGTTTGGGTCACTCAAATTGATATGTGTACCAAATTTCAACTTAATCGGTCCATTACATTCGGAGCAAATTGGCTGTGACAGACGGACAGACAGACAGACACACGAGTGATCCTATAAGGGTTCCGTTTTTTCCTTTTGAGGTACGGAACCCTAAAAAATACAAAACTTTGGAATAATTGTTCTGGAATAACTGTTCTTTTATACATATAGCTCATGGAAAGCGTTCGGTGACGATGACGCGAGTTCCATGATTTTTGTTCGCCCAAAAAGTGCCCAACGCGCCTAAAGAAGTTTATAATTCAATTTTTTTTTTTAAATTGTAGTTGGTTCCTTCCCATCACGTACATGTACCACTACTTAACTAGAGATAACACTCACACTCTTCTAGATAAATTTTCCCTATCAACTCTTAAAGTAAGGAGACTGTATCATGATCAAATGTTCCTTTACAAGATTTGTCACAATAAATTGGATTGTAATAACCTAATTAACCAAATATACCTTCGCATACCTAGTCGTTCCCATCGTATTCGTGATACTTACACTCACAGTCTATTCGCGCTGAAGCGGTGCAGAACCAACGCAGGAGAGCGAGCTCCTTTACGTCGACTAATGAAAAGTTACAACGATGATTTTGCTGATATTGATATATTTGCATTGTCACTTGCACAGTTTAAAAATAGTATTTATAAAAAATCCTTTTAAATTCCGCATAGTTTTTAGTTTTTAGTTGTTATATTCACACATCTAGTTTGTCACACGGTTTTTTACAAGACACAATAGTTGATCTATGATAGACAATTGTTTGCTAAGTTTGCTTGTAAGTTGCGCTCAAATTATTTTTACTGTTGGATTAATTTGTGGATAACGATGCTGGTTGCGTGATTACTTAAGTGTTTTATAAAGTATCTGTACCTAAATGTTAAGCATTATTGCGCAATTGTTTGTTATCCTGAAGAAATAAAATAAAATAACACCATTCTTTATTAATTTTGTACTACGAGTACTAAGTACTTCCATGCGTAAGCTCTGAATATTTACAATTGGAATTTATGGGAGAACATGTATTTCAACTACAATGGTGCCGAATCCCTTGTTCACAAACTAAATTAAATTTAAGTTCAGTGCATCTTTTTCTTTCTATTTCATTAAGAAAAGGACAGAAGATACATTTTAGTTTAGTCCTGTCAAATTAATCAGCGCCTGTCACTACTCCATACAAGTTTAGACGTGATTAAAAACTTGCCGACTAAAATTACGTCAATTTACGACAAGCGCTGATTAATTTGACAGGACTAAAGAAAAATTTATCTTCTGTCCTTTTCTTAATGAAATAGAAAGAAAAAGATGCACTGAACTTAAATTTAGTTTAGTTTGTGAACAAGGGAATCGGCATCATTGTTACCTAGTATAGAATACACTATTCCACTGCTGGGCATACCTACTTCTCTACCTTGTCGTTCCATCCATCCTATAACTACGCATCCACCCCGAATCTTTGCAAATATTAGTTGAGACTTCTTAATGTTGACAAGCCTCGAATTATTAATTCGTTTAATATTAATTCTTATAATTAATTCGTTCCAACGACGAAACCTTTCATTTTGCGTAGTCCGACATGCACTTGGTCGGTCTCACTGTGTGTTTTCCCGTTTTATGTGTGAAGTTAGTGTCCAAAATTCAAACGTAATGGCTTTTTTATCAGCTTCTTTATCCATATTTCCAGAGGTCCTGTGAATCTAGCAGTTCAGAACATCGCAAGAGAGGTTCTCCTTGCAAGATATCCTCCACGGAACAAAGGGCTGAGATTCATAATAAAGCCAGGAGTCAGAGTATGGTAAGTTATTTTCTTTATAACACTGTCCTTGTTCGGACTGCACCGGTCCTTGTTTGCACTGTCATCGAGGGGTCGCTTCTCGAAGTTGTGAAGAAATACATCTACCGAGGGTAAATAATAATAATATCATCATCATCTTCCTGCCCTTGTCCCATGATACTTGGGGTTGGCGCAACACGTTTTCTTTTTCCATTCCCCCCTGTCAACCGGCACTCTATCATTCACTCCCTTCTCTTTCATATCATTCTTCACACACTCCATCCATCTTTTTTTTTTGCCTTCCTCTCCCTCTCCATCCATCCACATTTATATTCATCACTCTCCTCGTCACATGCGTTTCCTCCCTCCTCATCACATGCCCATAACATGCCAAAAATAATATTTGATCGCCAACCCGCCTGCTAAGCGTGGCGATTATGGCAAATCCCCCCCCCCCCTCCAATTGAGGGAGGCCTATGTCCAGCAGTGGACGTCTTTCGGCTAAGTAATTACAGCCGCACGGGCCGATCCGTCAGGTTAAGCTACGCTTGACGGGGTTGGTCCGTGGATGGGTGACCATCTTTACATACCGAGACTCTTTTGTGCCTCGGAAAACACTCTAAGCCGGCTATCTTTGACAGTCGTTACGGGTCGCAAGAAGCCCAAAAGTCTGACAGCCAGTCTTACCAAGGGGTATCGTGTTAACCAGTTACTGGGTTGTGGAGGTCAGATAGGCAGTCGCTCCATGTAAAATACTGGTATTCAGCTGCATCCGGTTAGACTGGAAGCCGACCCCAACATAGTTGGGAAAAGGCTAGGCAGATTGATTTTAAGTTACAAGGACTAATAATGTTAGTAATATTTACAAACAAAATACACAACATACAATATAAACAAATATAAAACAAACAAAAAACTTCAAATTTTTAAACATCTAAGTTTCTGTTAGCCAGTGCATGCAGCTGACTTTAATAGGAAATAATAGGGCAATCCAGTCTGCTAGCAATGACAACCAGGAGACTGTTGGAGCTGGCACGCATTCTGCGCAACAGAGATGCTGCACGCTTGCGTCTAATTGCAGCGAAGCCGTCAGTCCGTCACTGATGGTGGCGCGTGTGTTGGATCATTCGGTTCCCTACAAAATGGTTGAGTTGGATGGTGCTGATCCACGCGTCATGTTCGTGAACGGGCGCCGTTAGTTGGAACTGGTCATCTCTTGACTGCCAGGGATTATTTTTAATTAATAATTTTATTTTTTTAATTGTTTTATTAGTTTTTACATTGTCTCACATACAGAAGCAACAAGAATAATGTACCCAGGATTTTGTAATATCTTGATTTAAAAGAGTGTCTTTGGAGTTTCTTGCC
The DNA here is from genome assembly GCA_947523025.1 of Dryobota labecula. NCBI lineage: Eukaryota > Metazoa > Arthropoda > Insecta > Lepidoptera > Noctuidae > Dryobota > Dryobota labecula. Next base: position 11,723,527 of record OX383310.1, read on the forward strand.
CGTTCTTCTCCATAGTGATCTACGTATTGGAATGGGCATCTAGCTTCAACTTTCTGACTAACTGACCGTCTCTTTGACAATTCAAAAGTGCCTGTAAGTGGTTTAATTAAAATAAATGCTTTGAGTTTGAGTTTGAGTCTGCCCGTCCGCAAACATACCCGAGGCACTACAAAAGCGGGGCAGCTCCAACTGCATCCTGAATGCATTGTTGTACTGAACGCGAAGAACATAAACAGCCTTCTAAGCGAGGCTAGTCCAAACACTACAAGAGTAGAAAACCTAACCTCTTTTATCTGTTCTGTGGTCTAAACTATCTAAACAAATGTTTTAGTACGTTTTTTGTATGTTTGTTTGTTACGCTTTCACACTAAACCCATTTGCTACCCAGTTCAAAAATAATTTTTTACTTGTAATCCATAAATTGTTTGGAAAATTTATATACCTACTTAGATTTGGTATCAATATTATGGTCCTACAACAACCCGCACTGCGGCGCGATTAGTTCACCCCGCACTGGGCCAGCGTGGTGGATTATTGCCCACTCTCTCTCACAGAGAGGAGGCCTTTGCCCAGTAGTGAGAATATTATAGGCTGATTATGCTATTATGGGCCTGGTCATGACCAGAAGTCATCTAAAGCTACGTGTAGCGACGACTCGGACGCGGGTTGTGGTCACACGAAAGAAATATTTTTCGACCCATATGCAGGGTGCTGGGCACCAAATGGGCAAAACGGCTGAACAGATATGGATCAAAGTAGACACATGGGTAGATTATAACCTGGGTTAGGAAGTAGGATACTTTTTATTTCGATATTCCCACGGGATTGCGACGTATGCGAGTGAAACCGAAGGGCACAGCTAGTCTGTAATAGTTTTATATTTTGACATTTGTACTTTATCATTGTTTCAGCCTTACCAGAGTGAAAAGAAAGACAGCTGGTGGTTTTGGGTAAGTGTACATCCATTTCTTCGAAACTGAACTTTAGAAAAACTACTCAAAAAGGAAGCTCGCTTACGCTCTAAGGCCCTTTTTACACGGTACGCTTATTTTACGGTACGGTGGGTCGAGTAGCCGGAGTAGTCGGCGTCGAGTAGCTGGAATTGTCGGGGTTGAGTTGCCGGAGTTGTCGAGGTCGTGTTTTTCTAGGGTTTGAAGTGTCACCTCTGGGTTGAGTTGCCGAAGTTGTAGGGTTCGAGTTACCGGAATTGTCGGGTTCTAGTTGCCGGTGTTGTAGGGTTCGAGTTGCCGGAGTTGTAGGGTTCGAGTTGCCGGAGTTGTCGGGGTTGAGTTGCCGGAGCTGTCGGGGTCGAGTTACCGGAGTTGTCGGGGTCAAGTTGCTAGAGTTGTCGGGGTCGAGTTGTCCTAGGGTTGTTGTGTCACCTCTGCGTCGACTGCCGGGAGGACACGGCGTGGCATATGCTGGTAGTGTGTTGCATGTGAGGACTCGCGCCGCGCCCTCATCTCAGGCATAGGCAGTGACCTGTCGCTGCCGGCCGTAGTGAATGCGATGGTCGGCAGCGAAGATTCCTGGGTGCTATCCTTCTACGAAACAGTAATCTCGCAGAAGGAGGCTGCGGAAAGTGAGAGAGAGATCACATCCACACACCCGGCCCGTAGCAGGCGCACCGGGCGTCGGCGGAGGGCGGACAACGCTCTTTTCCAGCCCCCTAAATGAGTAAGGACATCCATAAGGAATTACAAAACCGAAACAAAAAAAAAAAAGTTAGAAGTGTCGCGGGGTTGAGATATCCGGGTCGAGTTGTCCGGGTCGAGTTGTCTCTTGGTCGAAATGGCGTAGAATCGATAAAACGTATCTGTCAACAAGCTTCCATAGTGATCCATACAACTCTGACGACCGTGCCTACACACGGCGAATAAACCATAGTTCTGATGGCAAAAAAAAAAAAAACGTGTGTGTACAAAGGGCCTGAAGCGTTTTTTTAGTCCGCTGCCCCCGTGCTTCTGTGTAACAGCCTTAACTCCTCTCAAATTTTATAACTGTCATTAGTAAAGATATACAGACGTTTGTTTCCCAGCAAAACACCCCACCAAAGAAGACAGAAGATAGCTGTTCATGTGTTTCTTGCGCGTGAGTAGATTTATGGGTAGTATTTAAACGCAAATAAAAAAACTTTTTGTATCCAAAAATAATCCGAATTCCAATCAAAAATACTGATTGCACAGCAAAATGCTTAACTCAAAATATAACTAAACTAGCTTTTGCCCGCGACTCCGCCCGCGAAAAAAGTAGCCTATGTCCTTCTCCATATCCCAAGCTACATCTCTGCCAAATTTCATGACGATCGGTTCAGCGGTTTAGGCGTCAAAACGTAACATACAGACAGACAGACAGACAGACAGAGTTACTTTCACATTTATAATATTATATTAAGTATGGATGTCGCAGCGCATGCTGAGCCTTTGGCCTTTTGGCTTCGTACAGGACTTTCTTTTATTTGTTTTTATATATATTTTTTTTTGTATTTTTATCATTCTCTGTTTAGTTTAGTTTGTAATCTCCCTGTGCGAGTCACAATAAATACTTTAACTTTCTTTCTTTCACATACACATTAGTATTGCCTAGTTTCATGTAATTGGCCGCATGCGGACATACGGGTCATTTGGCTTTGTTAAGTTTCATCTTATTCACTCATACATGACTGACAGTTTTGTACGTCAGCAAAAGTATTATAAAACTAACCATTTTTCACAGCTTAAAAAAAATCGTCAGCTCAGAATACGCCTGTATCGGCTGCCTGCTCCTAGTCTTCACAATCTCCATCATTGTTGCCTTTCTCGTGGTCTTCAAGAACGTGCCAAACGTTGGTGGAGACTGCAAGATTCTGGAATGCAAAGACTGCAAGGAATCAACAACTGGAGCTAATCCTACGACTCCAAAATGTAAGGAGTGCAAAGGAGTTGCGGATAGCGAGAGACTGAAGAGGAAGATTGAGATGCTCAGCAATAAGAGATTGAAGAAAGGCTTTCTCGGGGTCAATGAGTTTCGGAAGAATGATAAGTATGTGTCGTTATATTATTATTGTTTACTTCTAAAAGTCGCTTTATCAGGATAAGCACAGAATGCAGGGTGTAGGCGACTAAAGTCAACCCCATTTTTTTTTTTTGACGCTGAGAAATTCATTACGCATGCCCGCTCGTCGGGGGACGAGACGGGGTATGTGGGACTCCCTGCCAAAATGGCAGTATACCCACTAAAACTCAGCGGAGTTCCCTCATCGCCTTGATGGGAGGGTCATGGGAAACCGGCACAGCCTTTACGTCCACAACCCTCCCGGCGCATGCCCGCCTAGCTGGTGGGACCCGCATACCCCCCCGCCTGGGGCGATATGGGAATGGCCGGGAACACCTGGCCATTCCCATATCATATGGCAATACAGGCAAGGGTGCCCCCGCACCCGTTGCTTGCTGGCCTCCACCTGGGACTCCGCGCCAGACGACCCTGCGTCCAGGCGCCCCTAGTCCCCCGCGAGACAAGTCAACCCTGGGAAATTTATGTTTTATTTTATTTTGTATTGGCATCTGGTAGTTGACCTTGAGAGGTCGAGAATACTTAACCGGGCTCTCCCGTGGCTGCCTTAAGCAAACTTAAAGCCTCCAGCCAGGGCATGAAACTTATAAACTAAGCGACTGCACGCTAAGGGCACCATCTGAATAAGTTATTAGATATTAAGAAGATAGCTGTTAAAAAAATATTGGTTGTCTGTAAAGTTGGTTTACGGACAATAGTTTAACGTGACAACGTCATCAAAACATTGATGCGGCGCAAGCGTACAATGAGCGTAACGGGACAATGAACGTAACGGGACAATGAGTCATCCTTTTTCGTGCATGCAGCCGGCGTTCATCGATTTATTAGACGTTGTCACGTCAAATAAAAAAAAAATGTGCGTAAATATGATCATGTCTCTGCGCATCGGTCGCTTCTAAAGTGGTTACACATACGCCAGCGCAGAGAGCAAAGGGCGCTGACCACCTTGTTTTCATTTCTTGACTCTCCCTCTTCCCCTAGTTATCTAGCCCCCCACTTTCAGTACATTTGCGCCAACCACAATAGAAATCGACGTTCATCGCACAACCGTCTTCTTCAATGTCGCACTCACCGCACTGACTTCATTCACTCTTCCTTCTTGGTTCAATCTATCTCTCTGTGGAACCTGCTCCCCCAGGAAATCAGGATGGCAAACAACAGATTATCCTTTAAAGTTCGCGAGCACATTCGTAAGAAGCTGGCAGTATCACATCACAACAACGTTAATGTTATCTCATTGTTTGTCTTATTTTTTTTAGTATATGTGTATTTATTTGTTCTTATAAATAAACAAAAATCTATAGTATACTACATTTAATCATTAATAGATACAGTAAAAAATTAGAAGAAATTAGGCAACTGCTTCCAGAAACCCTCTACTCCCTAGACAGAACCGACCAAAAAAACTAAAAATAAATAGAACAACTGCAATCAGAACATTGTTTATCAAGGTCTGATCATGTCAGAGGGACACTGAGCAAAGGCAGGAGTGGGTTTTAGCCGGTAAGAGGCTGGCACTGCCCAGACTGGCTCACTAGTGAGGCAGTCTGGGCGTCCATAAGGATTTACCACTCTTAAAAAAAAAGGCACCACCTGTGGGGTACGGACCTTGGCTTAGGGCGCACTGGGGAGAGGACGCAAGGTGGGACAGGCTGGATCAAATCTGGATGATTATTATTAACTGGGGAATTTAACAGGCTCAGCTGCGGCACGGGCTGACGCTTCGTCGAGCAAGGGGAGCGGGGGAAGGGGTGGGGAGATGGGAAAGTTGCCATGCACTATGTAGTTGTTGGAGTAAAGTCTTTGTTTCTTCTGGGACACACGAAGTCTAGCACTATTGGAACTGCTGGAACCACCGTCGTATAGTTCACATCAGCCAAGTATCTACACAATGGTCCTACGCTGCCCATAACTAGCCAATTCTTGCGACCTTTAACAGCTCATCAATTGGGTTTTGGCCTCTCACTTGGGAACTTTTCAGTCCAACATTCGGTGTACGAGAAATTTTGTGTTTTACGAAACTTAAGTTTAGAAATTTTCTGACTGGTTTGATGATTAACGGTTTCTTCTGTTTACAGTAAAGGCTATGATGATGCACTGTCTGAACACATCGATATCCCTGGAGTAGCTGGAATAGGTGTGTGTGCTTTTCTTAATTATTTGAATAGAAAAATCGGTTTTATGAAATTTATATCTGACATTGACTTCTATTCTTTCCGGTTTTATTGTATTACTACTGATTTTTCTAAAATATAAGTTCCGACAAAATCGGTCTAGCCATTTCAGAAATTAGCCAGAACAAACAGACAGACAAAAAAAAAACCTACCGTACCGCACCGTAATGTTCAAATGCATTTCGTAAAAGCTATTATTTTGGCATTACAAACAGATACTTCAATTGTATTTATTTGTATAGATTTATTTTCTCTCTGATTTAAACTTTTCTTTTAAACAGATTTTGGCCCCACTTTTCGTGAGCTGGTGAGTGATATTTTTTTTTAATTTTCTAATTACTTTTAAGAAAGGAATACACATTTTTTCCTTATATAGACACAAACTTATACATATAAAATGAAAAAAAAAAAAAAAAACACAAACCATACCTTTAAACTATAATAGGTACCTATCAGAATTAATCAAAACTCAAGAAGACGCGAAAACAGCAAAAAAATACTTAAAAACACTACAAATCTACCATGCTAATCCGTCACCAAAGATAACCGTCCAAAACCCTTGAAGCCGGCCATTATTTTCAATAGCAACACCTTCAGTATTCCCTACAGTGCTGCCAGTAAATAAATAACGCGTATTTCATGGCAGTTTTGGGAAGCATTTTTCTCCATTACTATGTTTTTTAGTGTTGTAACTTTTTGGTGAACGGTGAGATGTTGTCTGTTAGGTATTTTAAAAGGTTGAAGTGTCTATATAAACTGTACTGAGGACTGGAGTTTATAATGTTATAACAGACTGGTAAATCGTATGCGAAGGTTTTCGGATTAAGGAGGCGAGATATATTTTAATGAAAAGGTATTTCCGCGTTTTCACACCTATTTGATAGGTCAAAGTCGAAGTCAAAGTATTTATGTATTAGTGCGATTTTTGGTGATATAATAGGTCTTACAGATATTTTATAGATATTCAAAAATCTTTTTGCTCAAAAATATACACATTATTAATTTAACAATATCAGAAATTACATAAGACATTATAAACGATACAATTCTAACAAATTCAATACAATTCTAATACATTTTTAGATAGGAATATTACATTATAAGTGACTGGTAGAAAATGCCTATGGCATTAAGTCCGCCTCTGTACATGTTTTGTGCTTAAAGTAATAAATAAATAAATACAGGATTAGTCACAAGAAATGTTGTCAACAAGAAATTCATCAATGGTATAGTAGCATTTGTCTATTATCGTTTAAATTGAGTCAAGTTTAAATCTTTTATGTCATTTGGTAGCTTATTAAAAAAATTCGGAGCCATGCAAAGTATGCTCTTATATATAAGGGCGGATTTTGATCTTCTTAGGCATAATTCATGTCGGTATGTTGGTCTTATGGATCGATAACTTTGCTCTGAAGCTTTTTTAAATAAGTCACCGTTTTTTTTTACGAACAATGCGGTCTCGTAAATGTAAAGAGTATTTTGAGGGAAGTAAAATGTGGTTTGCAATTTTATGTTGATTTAAGATTGCATATAGACTATGCACCTCTTTTGTGCTTTAAAGATATCATGCTTTTCGCATGAATTTGCCCAGAAAATCCGTAACGTAGTATGGAGTCTACATAGCCATAATACGCGGTTACGACATGTCCTTACTCATGTCTGTCTTTAGGGTTCCGTAGTCAACCAGAAACCCTTATAGTTTCCCAATGTCCGTCTGTCTGTCTGTCTGTCTGTCCGCGGCTTAGCTCCGAGACTCTCAGTACTAGAAAGCTGTAATTTGGCCGATATTAATTACGCCGATAAAGTGGGAAAATAAAATCTTGGACTAAATTTTTTTAGGGTATCTCTCCTACACGTAAAGTAGGGATGATATATTTTTTTCCCGTCTCACCCGTAATATGGGGTATTGTTGGATAGGCCGTTCAAAAAGATTGCATGTTTGTGAAAACCATATTTAGATTCAGGTATCCGTTTGCGTAATATTAAACTTTAAAGTGCAAATTTTTGTTAGAGTCAAGTGTGTGTCCCTGCCAGCTAAATGGTTGTATTTGGATATGAGAAAAAAATTACAGCAGTAGTATATATACCCATATAACCATCACAGCTAAGTAGGCTTTACCTACAAGTTACCGAGTAATAGTCGACCAACTTTTTGCAGTTACAATTTTAAATTTGTTCTTGGGGTCAATTCATCCCATCTACGGAACCATTTCATTATGCGTATCACGCACTTGGTCGGTTTTTTTTGTCGTAATATTATATCTAAGGGCACCAGTATTACTGTGTTATTTGGGCACAGACAGTAAGTAAGATGGAGTCGCGGCAGCCCGCGTAGGAGATGACGGGACGAACTAGATAGGTTCTGACAAAACTAGAAGGAGGTCGCACGGGCTTGTGAAATATGGAAGGATTGGAAGAGAGGTCTTTGCACAGGAGTCTGGCTAGAAAAAAAAGTATTATGTCAAAGCGCATGAATTTTATAAAACAAATACTGAGTTAGTATAGAATTTTTAACGATCCAATATTAAAAACCGAACCGTGTACCGTGTGGTGTCGGACGTAAAGAATAGCACTACCCCATTTCTTCCCATGGGTGTCGTAAAAGGCGACTAAGGGACTTACTAGAGAATGGGCAGCAGCGTTCTCTATGCATTTTAACACTATACTGCGATCGCCAACCCGCCTGCCAAGCGTGGCGATTATGGTAAATTACCCCCTTTTCGGGGAGGCCTGTATCCAGTAGTGGACGTATTTCGGCTGAAATGATGATGATGATGATGATGAATATTAAAAAAAACCGGCTAAGTGCGAGTCGGACTTGCGCACGAAGGGTTCCTTACCATTATCTATAAAAACGGCAAAACAATCATGTTTGTTGTATGGGAAAAATTTAATAATTGCTTTATTTTAATTTAATTATTTATTTTTAAAGTGATTATATAACTAAATATTTCAAGCGTCTACTGTTGCCGTTATCGATATCGAGCAAAATCGAGCAAAAAAATCACGTTTGTTGCATGGGAGCCTACTTAAATATTTATTTTATTCTGTTTTTTAGTATTTGCTGTTATACCGTCAACAGAAATACGTCATCTGTGAAAATTTCAACTGTCTAACTATCACGATTCATTAGACACAGCCTGGTGTCAGACGGACAGATAGACAGACAGCGGAGTCTTAGTTATAGGGTTCCGTTTTACCCTTTGGGTATGGAACCCTAAAAAAATACTTTTATTTTGATTTTATCCAAAGTATTCAATTGCACCCTAACTATATTGAAACCTTACATATAAAAATGAGGTCACTATAGGGTAGTTGCTACCCTAGATATAATTTTACATATCTTGTGCCTACTATTATTATAAGTTTGACCTACAAATCGGAGGTAACTCTCCCTTCGAAGAACAGTTGTTGTAAAATCATCCCTTTACTTAGGGTGGCGTCCAGGACTGGTATAGTCGGTATGTTTTGTGTTGGCCGTTGTTATGCGATACTTTGTGAGGTTGATAATTTTGTGAAGTTTTTACGTCTTTTTAGATACGTACGAAATTGACAAATTTCTCCAAACGATTTTAAACCTTAAAATGTTGATGGTTATGTTCAAAATCGAATGAGAAAATTTGACAGTTTGTGGTAAATTGATGTGCTGCAGAACAGTCTCCAGCACATCAATTTACCACAAACTTTTTTTACACAAAAATTTCATGTTGGTTTCATTACAAAGAATTAGAAACCAAAATAGTAAAAAACCACAACTGCAACAATATAGGTCTGTACCTATATTGTTGCAGTTGTAACATGTTGTAACATGAAATTTTTTGTATTTCTTCGGATTTCTAATGAAAAAACATTGAAGTATTGTTAAAATTGAATAATACTTTTGAAATATCAACAGCCTATTTGATATAATCTAGCTATCTGTCTATCTATTCTCTATCTATCTATTGATATTTCGAATCTTGGAGACAGATTCATGTGCCATCAATTTGAAAAGTGACATTTATGTCCCTTGCCTCTTTTATTTTCAAACCAGCAATACGCGGGATACGAGACGAAATTCGCTTGCACCGATTGTGTTAACTAAATATGTATACTATATATGTATGTACATATAGAGGTATGAGGAATAGGGTGTAAAATTCACTCATACTCTATGGAAAAGGGAGGATCCTCCGACCAGATGGGTGTCGTGTCTGGTGGGCAACTGCCCGACGATTGATGTCGGGATGTTGTATATATGCTAGTCGCGCGCTAAACTCTGATTGTGCGATGCAGGATTTGTGTGACGTCAGGTCTTTGATGCGTAGTTCGCATGTGGCGTGGTAGATACCGCCACATACAAACTAGTGCAAATAGTCGTGTGACTTGCTAATCGCAGCTGCATCCCATGGCCCGCGCGGGATTCGCTTCGATTTGTATATTCCTTAAACGTTCATCCATTTTCTAGCGTCACACAAAAAAACTCTCTACGCCATTCCTCACCTCCGCGACTACCCTTGCCAACTCATTGTTTTTCCTCGTCACTACAGATCATTGTAGTCTGTATTATATCTGCTGTCCCCCTCCCTTTTGTCTGCGTGATGTATTAGTCGCCAGACTCATTTGAGGCCTTTAAAATATTACCTAGCGCAGTCTTTGTGCTGTTTGACTGGACGATGACGTTTTGATGTTTGTCTACATTATGATCTGCTAGTCTTCTTTTGTTTTTGAGGCATTTTCCGTTGGGTGTTAAGCTGCTTTCAGACTACGCTATAATATGATAGCATATAGCTCATAGCACAACAATATCGCGCACCATACATTCCAATAATACGTAGGCTGTTCCATAAGTGTTGCAATAGAAAGAATGTAACAAGTTTAGACATGTATGATTGAGCGTATGGTTATCTGCCACTTATTACAAGTCCATGCACGCAGTGTTTGTTGAGCTTGGCATCAGTAATCTTTGGTAAATAAATAAAAAAAAATGTGAAAATGTCTAGTCTCGGTAACCGTGAGTACAGAGTGATTTTCTTTTACAATTTCAAACGTGGATTGTCTTACCAGGAGTGCCACGAGGAAATGTTTAATACCTTCGGTAAAGAGAGCCCTTCTCTTTCTACTGTGTTCAGGTGGTATAAGGAATTTCAAACAGGTTGAAAGTTGAGAGAGATAAGTGCATGGGATGAGGCCTGTGCCAGTGTCACAAAGGATCAGTGGAAGGTTTGAACGCATGTATAAGTGTATTAACAGTGACGGTTCTTATTTTGAAAAAGTTTAATAAACAGTTAGATTTTTGCAAGACTTATGGAACATCCTACGTATATAGTACAGTACAGTGTGACCGTGTCCATAACAATGTATGGTGCGCGATATTGTTGTGCTATGAGCTATATACTATCATCATCATCATCATTTCAGGCGAAAGGCGTCCACTGCTGGACATAGGCCTCCCCCAAAAGAGGGGGATTTGCCATAATCGCCACGCATGGCAGGCGGGTGGGCGATCGCAGTATGGTGTTAAAAATGCATAGAGAACGCTGCTGCCCATTCTCTAGCATATATACTATATTATAGCGTACTCTGAAAGCAGCTTTAGGGATTTTATTTGTCAAGAAGCAGAAGCGGTTAGAAGCAAAGCTTTAGGTATTTCATCAGGGTGAACAAATGTGTCGCTTAACTTCAAACTCGGGTAAATCCACTTTACCCTCTTGGGAGATATTAAAGAAAAAGTGATAACAGTCTTAATTCCATGAATTAAAAAGCGGTTTTTTATTTATTATGTCAACAATACTGAAGGTAACGATCCCATAAAGCAAATTTAGTATTATAACCATACATTCTTTCAAAAATGTAAAATTAAGATTGGATTTACCTTTATTTGATCTAATGGAATGCAATTTATCTATCTTTGAAAAAACTCAGTATGGATTTTTATACTAGGCCGCTTGCGGGCATTGCTCGGTGTAACTATTTTAATGGCATTATCCATGGGAACTTTTCTATAATTATAAAGAAACAATACAAAACGGGAGCGTACGGTGTTAATGTCGCAGAGTTGACGACGACTCACCGTCATGTTGAACAAACGCGGTTAGCTGATTGGCTCTCATGGACTTATCTGGATTTGAATAAAACTGTCTCATGGATCTATCGGAATTAGATAAAAATTTATGACTTTAACGGTCTTTTCTCAAGAACTATGCGGTTTTTTATACAACTGATAAAATTGTTTTAAAAGTCAGTTTTTGGCCTTTAATTTGGTACCAAAATCTTAAAAATTCTCAAAATTGGATTTACCCGAGTTTGAAGTTAAGCGACACAAATACGGTTGAAAATGGCGAAGTGTTTGATTTTAGTTGAGTCTCGTGTCCGCCAATATAAAAGTTACTTCGCAGTTTTAATTTAATTTAAAAAAATGCACCAATAAGTTACAACAATTTAATATATTTCTATAGTTGATTAAATATCCTTTGTTATAGTTCCAAAAAAAAAATATTTTATATAGGACTAGATCAGCAGTCCACGGCACCGACGCGTTACTACGTCGTATATGCCCACAGGCATATCTGACTTCAGTTGTCAACTTGACGTCAAGTGAGCGATAGCTTAAGGATAAAAAATATCAAAATGGTGAAATGTGTAGTTAAAATTTGCATGTCACAGTCTGAAAAGATTAATAAAGCAAGTGGTGTTTCACAAGAAAGTTTGCTAAATTTTCTTCAGATTATCAACTCTGGCCGTTTTTCCGATGACAATGTCTTATCTCGTTCCATCGTAATTAGTTTGACGGAAGAAGAAATGAGACAAACATATTATTTTGACAGATTGACATAATTTATGTATCCGTTTCAAAATTACGACTCGTATGTGGTTACGTTTTTCTGAAATTTTTTGTAGGACTCTGCTCCTCTAGTATAATATAACCTCGTTGTCTAAAAATATGAATAGTTGTCGCTTAAAATATTGAGCATTTCGAGACGTAAAAGTATTTTCGTGTTCTTTCCTGCGTTTTGTTTTTGTTGGTAGTCAATTTGATAAATAAGTTATTCAACATTCATTTATTTACATTTCACAGCATTTTTTGGGTCACAGAAATTCATGTATAGATACCAAATATCGTACTTAATCGGTCCAGTAGATTCGGAGCAAATTGGCTGTGCCAAACGGAGAGACAGACACAAGAGTAATCCTAAAAGGGTTCCGAACCCAAATGGCAAAAAACGGAACCCTTATGGATTCGTCATGTCTGTCTGTCTATCCGTCCGTATGTCACAGCCACTTTTTTTTTTGAAACTATAGGAACTATACTGTTGAAACTTGGTAAGTAGATGTATTCTGTGAACCGCATTAAGATTTTCTCACAAAAATAGAAAAAAAAAAAACAATATCTTTTGGGGGTTCCCCATACTTAGAACTGAAACTCAAATTTTTGTTGTGTTCAAAAATGATATTGAGGTTTCTAATATCATTTTTTTCTAAACTGAATAGTTTGCGCGAGAGACACTTCCAAAGTGGTAAAATGTGTGTCCCCCTGTAACTTCTCAAATAAGAGAATGATAAATCTAAAAAAAATATATGATGTACATTACCATGTAAACTTCCACCGAAAATTGGTTTGAACGAGATCTAGTAAGTAGTTTTTTTTTTAATACGTCATAAATCGTAAACGCAATTTACCTTTCATTCAATCAGCTCAAATATAAAAAAAAAACATTTATCAATAACTTCAATAAAAAAAAAAATACACTTATTAAAACATCGATCAAAGTTACAACGAACTACAATTTTTTTTATATTATGTTACTTGCTGCTACGGAACCCTTCATGGGCGAGTCCGACTCGCACTTGGCCGTTTTTTTTCATTAGGACGTACGGAATCCTAAAAACAGAAGAATAATAGATTCCTCATCGAAGCTTTTTATCAGACCGGAGGACTCCCTATCCTCTTAACAATAATCCTGAGCCACCCTTTATGACACCCATGGGACAAAATTAAATGATCTATCCTTACCCAGAGACAACCAGGTACACCATACAGAAAAATAAACTTCAAAATCCCATAACTCACTTGCACCTCTAAAAACACTTATAATACCATAAAATATCATAGCACAACATACCATGGGAAACACATTTTATCCTTAGAAGAATCTATGCAAAATTCACTTTAAAGTCCCATTGATAAATTCTACAAACTTACATTTTCACTTCATACAAAAAGCTTACTTAAAAATCTACCTTAAATCTTGAAGCATAATATTCATAATCATGGAGACAGGTTTGTTAATTTTTGTCAAACAAAATTGAACCTTTCAGTGTTAAAAATAAGGTTGGGGTAAAAATGTGGGTAGTTTTGGATAAGTTGGTAGAATCGAAAGCTACCCTCTTATATGCGATAAATATCGGTACATTATGCTTCGAGGCAGGAGAGAGTCAATTGGTAGACGTCTTAAGTGTATACAGGGTGTTTAATTTTAATTGATTTGCATAAACATTCAGTCTTACCAAGGGGTTTCATGTTACAATGCGTGCCACGAAACATGAGACTTGACCGCGCCTCCCGCGCCCTTTCCATCGCCCCGATGACGACCGATCCCGTCCCGCGCACAGACCTCATACCGCTAAAGAGACCTAAAATCGTGTACTGCGCAAGTCAAACCACGTGATGTGTCAAGTCTCATCTTTCGTGGCACGCATTGTACCCAGTAACTGGGTTGTGGAAGTCAGATAGGTAGTCGTTCAATGAAATATACTAGTATTCAGCAGCATCTGATTAGATTGGAAGCCGACCCTGACGTATTTGACAAAAAGCTAGATTGGGGGTACGTCTTTTATTGACTTGAATGTGCCCGAGCGGCTGAGAGTATGTCATGCTCACTCAAATATCTTGCTGGTAGTGGTGTGTGAAACGTGGTCGCTCACAATGAGCCTTATTAGAAGGCTAAAAGTCACCCAAAGGGCAATGGAGAGGGCTATGCTTGGAGATTCCCTACGTGATCGAATCAGAAATGAAGAGATCCGCAGGAGAACCAAGGTAACTGACATAGCTCGAAGAATTGCCAAACTTAAGTGGCAATGGGCAGAGCACATTGCGTGCAGAACAGATGGCCGTTGGGGCCGAAAGGTTCTGGAGTAGCGACCGTGTACCAGAAAACGTAGCGTTGGAAGGCCTCCCACAAGGTGGACCGATGACCTTATGAAAGCCGCAGGTATCCGCTGGATGCGGGAAGCACAGAACCGGTCGAAGTGGCGCTGCTTGGGGGAGGCCTATGTCCAGCAGTGGACGTCTTTCGGCTGAAATGATGATGATGATGATGATGAGTGGTGTGTGTTGGATCATTAAATTCCCTTCAAAATGGTTCAGTTGAATGGAGCTGATCCATTTATCATGTTCGTGAACGGGTGTCGTCAGTAGGGACTTGTCATCCATATCAATACTTCAATACTAATATTATAAATGTGAAAGTAACTCTGTCTGTCTGTCTGTATGTTACATTTTCACGCTTAAACCGCTGAACCGATCGTCATGAAATTTGGCATAGATATAGCCTGGGATATTGAGAAGGACATTATGTAGGCTAATTTTTTACGCGATAACCGACATCCACGCGGGCGGAGCCGCGGGCAAAAGCTAGTTTCTTAATAATTTTATTTTATGAATGATTTTTTGTTTTTATCTTTTTATGACGGACGCTTTTAACGTGCACCTCTTTCTACATCCTTCTCACATGTATAATTTCAACATGAATGATTTAACCAATATTTTGTTTTAAAAGAGTGTCCGTGGAGTTTCTTGCCCGTTCTTCTCCATAGGAACCTACTACGCTGTGGAATGGGCAACTAGCTTCATCTTTCTGACTGACCGACCCCTTGACTATATTTAAAAGTGCCTGTAATTGGTCTATTTGAAACAAACGCTTTGAGTTTTAGTTTGAGCATAAACATGTCCCTGGAAGAGCAACGCGCCTGCAATGTATATGATATTATGTAAAACAGATACGAGTATATAGTATACTAGCTTTTGCCCGCGGCTCGGCCCCGCGTGGATGTCGGTTATCGCGTAAATAAATAGCCTATGTCCTTCTCCATATCCCAGACTATAACCCTGCCAAATTTCATGACGATCGGTTCAGCGGTTTAGGCGTGAAAACGTAACACAGACAGACAGACAGAAAGACAGACAGACAGACAGACAGAGCTACTTTCACATTTATAATATTAGTATAGATTAATAGTTGATCGCTGACTGTTTACATCTCCGGCGAGTACTCGTTTGTCGCAGTGACAAGAGCTGTTAAAGAGAGTACTCGTTCAGCGACGCTCGCTTAGCGGGCAGAACATTCGCTTGGTATACATACGCATGCTAGCGAGTAATCGCTCGTCGCGGTCGCGCACTCGTTGCTCGTTGCTCGCCAATTATTTTTTAGTTGCTACTCGTTTCTCGTTAATCTCCAGCGGTAAGTGCCTCACAAAAGCTCTACTAATAAATGGATCGATGCATCCGATGGTCGCAGTTGCAGTACACAAAAGAAGTATTAAATCACGTCCTCAAATCCAATAAGAAAACTTCTCAACTTGTAACACCCTGTATCTCTAAGGGCGGCTACAAATCATGCTTGGCCGCGACACCTTAAGACTTTCCGTCCCGTGTGGAGGAGGCCTTAAATGATTTGTAGTCGCAAGACGATACTAACTCTTTTTTTTTTGTTTAGATTTATATTCTCTTATGTTATGGGGATTGGAAAGGTATTACAGAAAAGTTAAGTTTAGAGATAGACTGCCTCGTTTTGGTCTAGTGGTCGCAAGCGCTACTGGTCCTAGGTTCGATTCCCAGGTCGGGCAAAGTGTTATTGGAGATTTTCGTCATGGATTTCTCAGTAGGAACCTGTAGTCTGGATCTGTGCCCGGTTGATGACAAGAAACTTGAGCCCTATTACAAGGGATTTCAGACGACGATAACCGACTTCTAATGATTTTGTACTGAAGGTCACGTCTAAACGAGTAGTATTTATTTATTTAAACTTCATTTACAATAGTGATACATAGGCGGACTTAAATATAAAAACATAGTGATAGGGTACAAAAATAATGTCTAAAATAATAACTTCTAGATTATGAGAATTTATATAGTTTTATGATACTAATACACATATACAAATAAAATAAACTAATAGATATTTTAACAAATACCACCTAATAATAATGGATAATATTTTTGTGTTCACCATAAATCTTAAGGTACATCTATGTATGCATTTTTAAAATTTTATTCTTCCCCGAAAAATACTGATCGTGCACCAAATATTAAAGGTTAGGTTAGGTTAGGTTATATTTTGGTGCACATTCAGTATATTTGGTGGAACACAGGCAAAATTAGGTAAATGAAATGGGAGTACTTTTAAATAAAATTTAAGTACTTTTAAATAAAATTGAAGTACTTTTAAATACCATCCAATAATAATTAGTATGACTAGACTATTATTTAAGACTATTTAGTCGTAGAGAATAGTGGAGAGTAGTGGTAATGATTTCGAAAAATGTATGTTAAATTAGAGCATTTTTTTTAAATAACTTAATTTAATATTTTTGGTTATATTTATAATATATAGTGAAATTAATTTGTAAAGTTATGTCTAACGCGGATAAAAACTGAGAATCACGCATAATATCTATCAAGCGTATTTTTCTGAAACCTTCACCTTTTTAAAGATAATTTAATTATTGATCTTTTAGTATACGTGGTTTATTAAAATACCTTTTGTTTTATGTATAATAAATTGTTTTTTGTGTTTTTTGTTACTTCATGATTTGGAGTATTATTAATCCCACCAAAAACATAAATACGTTGCCCCACACTAGGAATTTCTGCTGTATCGTGGGTGCGTTTACAAACATTTAAACTCACATACACAAACAGCCAGACCCGGAACAACTAATTGTAGGTCATACAAATATTTGTTCCGTGCGGGAATCGAGCCCGCGACACGCAGCGCAGCAGCGCGCAGCACCACTGCGCCAACCGTGCCGTCAATAATAATTAGTTCAATAATAATTATGATAATTATGGTCTGGTTGTCGACTTCATCAAGTTCTGTAGACAATTTGAATAGTCGAATTATTTACACAAAGCATATCATTTATGATCTATTGAACCTCAAAATTTGACTTGGCTAGTTTCCACATACATCTTATATTTTTAGACTTACTTTTTTTTCAAACAACACTTCAATTGTATTTATTTGTATAGATTTTCCACCTAAACCTTTTAACTTCTATCGGTTTTAAAAATAGCTTTTATGCGAAATTCACCAATGAAACTGATTTTGCGTTCAGTTTCATTGGTGAAATTCGCCCAAAAGCTGTCATTGTTGCGAAATATTGATACACACAATTCTTGAACGTGGTTTACATGTGCTGACCGCTTTCAGTTTCATTGGTGAAATTCGCCCTAAAGCTGTCAGTGTCATCATTGTTGCGGAATATTGACAGTGACAATTCATGAACGCGGTTTAGATGTGCGGACCGCTTTCAGTTTCTTTGGTGAAATTCGCCCTAAAGCTGTTAGTGTCATCATTGTTGTGAAATATTGACACTGACAGCTCTTGAACGCAGTTTCGATGTGCTGAACGCGTTCAGTTTCATTAGTGAAATTAGCACTTAGACGTCGTATAGATAATGTGTTGACCGCGTTTAGTTTAATTGGTGATTTTCGCACTTAGGCCTGATTTCACCAATAAAATTGCACGCGACCAGCAAATCTGAACCGCTTTCACAAGCTGTCAGTGACAGACACAGCAGACAGCTCTTGAACGCGACTCATTGTCAGATGTGCTTGATCGCGTTTAGATTCATTGGTGAAATTCGCCTTTAGATACAAAACAGATACATAATGCTATTGTCATGACATACGAGTACGTCACATTACCACAACACATCTCACACACCTACATCATTAGCTCCACAATCCTTATCAAACTCTACCGGACATTTCCGACTACCCTCCTTTGGAGCAAGTATTTAGTAGTAATACAAACGTTTTAAAGGTACACTGCAGTAAATGGAAGCGTCTGGTGCAACCGAAACAACTATGGGACTGTTTATTTTTTTGATTTTGTCGTAATGTCTCGGTTTGGGAGCTAGGCAGTTGTTTGTTTTGTCATGTTTTTTTTTTTTTGATGAAGATATTCGAGATTTGCTAACACTAATTTGATTTAAAAAAAATATCCGTGTAGTTCTTGTGCGTTCTACTTCATAGGAACTTACTACGCTTTTGAATGGGCAGCTAGCTTCATCTTTCTGAATAACAGACAGTTTCAGTTTTTTTAATTTAAAAAAAAGTGCCTGTAATTGATTTATTTGAAACTAGCTTCTGTCCGCGACTTCTTCCGCTTGAAATTTCTTTCTCACCTTGTTACATTATAGCAATTTTTGTAAGGATCAATTTTTCTTTTTTTTTTTAATAAATTATATCCTGTTACTTTCTGATAATTTAGCTTTCTACTGGTGAAAAAATGGTTAAAATTGGTCCAGTAGTTTCGGAGCTTATTCGGTACAAACAAACAAAAAAATCTTTCCTCTTTATATTATTAGTATAGACTAGTGACTCGCCCCTGCTTCGCACGGTTTTTACGACTTGACAAAACTTTTCGACGATATTTATTATAATATGTAAGTTTATATTCATGTATCAGCTACTCGTACCAATGTAAAATAATGTATGTATTGTGGTGAATAAAAGTTTATTATTTTCCTTTATTTCATTAATATATGTACATATAAATTACATTTTTAAATATTTGAATATAAAAACATTTAAAAATATAAAAAATTGTGGCTTATCGGCATCAGGAACAGGGTCCAAGCTGCCGATGGTCAGGGCTCTAGAGAGAGGAACCTCCTCACTATGCGTGCCGTGTCTAGGAGTACCTACTGCTCTCTGAATTAAAAAGTAAAAGATTATTATTATCATTATTATATAAACAGATCTAGAGGTTGGCTGAAAAAAAAAAAAGTACTTTAATTTAAATTTAATAAAATAATCATGAAAAACCTCTAGAAATGCAAGCGTGGTGATCAATATGATGAATATCACAAACTCTTCCCTATCTCCTAGTCTATAGTATATTGTCGCGAATGCAAGTTGAACCGAGTTCGGCCGACATTTTTTATACCTCGCCAGTCCCTTTGTGAGGGACGTAATGATAGTCTGATGTTTTGCCATTGTTGCTCCTGTGGTCTGTAAGTACTAGATATTCTAGAATTTTTATAGACTTTCAGATTGGTGCTGATGACGCGATGTGAGAATATATTATGTTGAACGTATTCTAGGAAGTTGGAGTGTTTTTGTCGGTAGACAAATAAGTTTTGTTGATGTAATCTATCTTATATATAAAATTCTCGTGTCACAATGTTAGTTACCATAGTCCTCCGAAACGGCTTGACCGATTTTTATGAAATTTTATATGCATATTCAGTAGGTCTGAGAATCGGCTACTATCTATTTTTTTTTTTAAGTTTTAGGTAGGTAGGATACGATAGGGTAGGGTAGGGTGGGTAGGTACGAGTAGATAGGTAGGGTAGGGTAGGGTAGGGTAGGATAGGTAGGTAGGTTAGGGTAGGTAGGTAGGTAGGTAGGTAGGTAGATAGGGTAGGTAGGGTAGGTTAGGGTAGGGTAGAGTAGAGGAGTTTATACTATAGCTTTTGACAGAACGAAGTCTGTCGAGTCAGCTAGTCTATCTATATAAATAAAAATCAATGTTTGTATGTTTGTCCTCTATGCGTTCTATATAAAATATCGCTCAGAATTTTTGTCCAAAAAAAAAGTTCGACTTACTTCAGACTTTTTTACTTTACGTGGCGTGCAGCTGGTTTTAAATAAATTAAACATCTTCTTACTCTTCTGAAAATCCTCTTAATAGGTTTTTTTTTGTTGTAAAATTCTTTCGTCTCTAGGTGAAATGAAATGAAATCTTTTACTCTGTAAACGATTTCATTTCATTTCATTCTACAGTCTACCTTAGCTACGCATAGATCTCGCTTAAATGTACCCAGACAAAAATATTTGCGTGCCTTCAAAATATTCGTTTCCTGTGGGTATTTGATTCGCGATCCTATATAGCCTGACTGCACCACTGTGGAAACACTGACCGACCCAGACGACCCCACGACTCTCCGCCAGGAGAATAGTAGGGAAACAAGTACAGTAGCTCGCAAACATAATACACGACTGTCATTCCAACCTCGCCGCCGAGGCCCATCGCGAAATCCCCGACTAAATAATCCTCCCCGAACCTTGCCCGTAAGCGAAGCGCCAGCACGCGCTATAACTGAGCCTGTAGCTTTAAATTCCCCTGACAATAATCATAACCCTGATTTTATCCAGGCACCGTCGGTCCCTTGCCATCCTCCCTCCGACTCTGCCCTAAGCCGAGGTTCTTATCCCACAGGGGGTGCCCTTAGCGCGCAGTCGTTTAGTTTATAAGTTTTTGCGCCCTGCCTGGAGGATTTAAGTTTTTAGGAGCTTAAGGCAACCACAGGAAAGTCCGGTTAAAGAGTCTCAACCTCTCAAGGTTAACTCTGAGATGCCTTAGATAAAAAAAAATACTGTGGAAATCATTTTTGATTTTCCGAATGTTTATCTTATTTGATTTGTAGATGTCATTTTTAAATTCTGGCATTTTTTTGGCTTTTCCCGACTCGGTTTACTAAAGTGTAATTTTTTTTTTTTTTTTTTTTTTTTTTTTTTTGTGTATGGCATCTCGGAGGTATAACCACTGGGGGTTCCTGCTCCTTAACCGGGCTTTCCTGTGGTGCCGCAAGCTCCTAACGAAGTTTACGCCTCCAGCCAGGGGGTTTTTACTATAATCTACTTAAGCTAGACGACTGCTCGCTAAGGGCACCCCAGGTGGGGCTCGAACCTCGGCTTAGGGCAGTGTCGGAGGGAGGGTGGCAAGGGACCGTCGGTGGCTGGATAATATCAGGGTTCTGATTATTAATCGGGGGAGTTTGGATTACAGGCTCAGCTAAACCACATGCTGGCACATCGTTAAGCGTCGTCAAGGGACGGGGAGGGCTACTATTATTATTGACGATAATAATAGTGGATCGGGGTGGGTTTCGCGCGGGACCTCTAAAGCGAGGTCGGAATTGTGATCGTGTTCGTGTTGTGTGTACTCTTCGAGCTGTACTAGTTTCCCTACGACTCTCCTGGATGAGAGTGGTGGGGTCGTCTGGGTCGGTCAGTGCGTGCCTTGGACGGCGGATCGTACTAATGCGGGAGGGGGTATAATTGGCGGCCTGCACAACGAGAGTGTTGCGGTGGGTGGCGGCAGAGTCAAAGAATCGCTTGGAAGAGCGTTTCAGAAATTGGGCTATTGTAGGCATTCTAAGCTCTACATGGAGGTTTGTGTTCCGAACGAACCAGGGGGCTCCCGTGCATTTACGGAGGAAACGATTTTGAATGATTTGCATCTTATGGATGATATGTGATTTTGCTTGGGCAAAGACAGGACTCGCATAGGTCATGATGGGGCGGATGCACGCGGTGTACAATCGCAATTTGCACTTGAGTGACAATTTGCTATTTTCGTGGACGAGGGAGTGAAGCCTATAGAGAGCGAAGGCGGCGCGCGAACGCACCTTACTTACATGCTCAGAAAAGGAGAGGTGATGATCGAGAATGACACCTAGATATTTGGCTCGCTTCTCCCAGGGGATAGGCTTGCCGAACATGGTGACAGGTTTGGGCTTTGGGGGGATTTTTCTCGGTTTTACGAAGAGAACCGCTTGGCTTTTGTCAGGATTGACTTCGATCCGCCACTTTCTAAACCACGCACCGAGCTTGTCGGCTGCAGTCTGGAGAGTGTTGGTAATGACATTATGACACTTCCCTCTGTAGTAAACGGCCGTATCGTCTGCGAACAGAGCCAACTGAGCCTTTTTAAACTTCGGGATGTCGCTGGTGTAAAGCGTAAAAGCCAGGGGGGATATCACAGAGCCCTGAGGGACTCCTGCGCGTATGGGATGGGAGGAGGAGAGGGCTCCCTCTATGCGATAGCGAAAGGTGCGATTCGACAAAAAGTCTCGTAAGATGAGCACGAGACGCTCGGGCACACCGAGTTGGTACAGCTTGTAAATCAAGCCGTTGTGCCAGACTTTGTCGAACGCTTTCGCTATATCAAAGAAGATAGCTCCTGTCATAAGGCCGCGTTGAAAGCCGGCGCTTATGTCCTCGACTATACGGTGGACCTGATGGGTCGACGAATGTTTGGTACGGAATCCAAACTGTTCGTGGGGGATAAGGCCCTTAGTCTCGGCGTAGTCTCTGAGACGCTTATAAATAAGCCTCTCGTAGAGTTTGCCCATGACTGTGAGCAGGCTAATGGGGCGGTAGCTCGCGGGCTCCTTCTTGGGTTTACCGGGTTTGGCAATACCGATTACTGTGGCCTCTTTCCACACTTGCGGGAAGACATTATTGTTCATGGCTCCATTGAAGATGGTGGCCAAGAGCATTATCAGGTGGGCGGGGAACAATTGGACCACCCTATTGGTGATACCATCAGAGCCAGGGGCTTTACGAGGTTTCAGACCCTTTATGAGCTCGTGCACTTCCGCCGGTGTGACGGGAGCCAGAGGATACTCAGGGTCTTCGACGGGCGGGCGAGCGGCTCTACGTTCGACTTCAGCGTTCACCTCATCGAGGTGCACCTGGTCTACTGGTTGAGAGCTGGGCGAGCACTGGGCCTCTAGACTGTCGGCTAAGCATTCGGCTTTGTCGATGTCTTCGAAAGCGAGAGACGCGTCTGGGCGGATCAGTGGGGGCATTGAGGCTGAGCTACCTCCTCGGGGATTGAGTTTCCTTTGGAGTTGCCAGAATGCTAGATGGTTCGGCTCTAGGCTGCTCAGTAGCTTATCCCAGTCGGCGTCACGAAATTCCTTCACGCGTTTACTTACAGCACGCTGCAAGTAGCGCATGTGGATTTTGTTAGCCGTGCAGGGAAAGCTACTGTACGCACGGACGGCTGCGTTCTTCTCCGTCATCAGTGCACGTACATCGTCCGGCAGTTTCCCGCGACGGTTATCCGTCGCCGGAACCTCCCTTGAACATGTGTTCAGGACAGATTGTATGTGCTCTGTGAGAGAGTCGATCGCGGTCGTCGTGTCTGCGATAGAGTCGAACTGGTCGGGGATCGAATCCAATTGGGGGGACGTGTTAGCTTTCAAGCTTTCGCCTACTCGCTTCCAGTCCGTTATCCTTTTGGTGCGCGGGGGGATATTGGGGTCGTGAAGACCTATGCGAGGGGCCATTTCTACGAGAACAGGTCGGTGGTCAGAGTGAAGCTCGTGGTGCACCTCTATAGAGACCAACCGTAGGTTGATGTTCTTTAGAAGTGCCACATCGAGCACGTCAGAGGCATGGTCAGGATTATGCGGATAGTGGGTGTGATTCATCGGGGCGATGATATCAAAATTTAGGAGAGGGCAGAGGTCAAAGAGGACTTTACCCCTATGGGAGGTGAGTCTACTATTCCAGGCTGGGTGCTTGGCATTGAGGTCGCCCGCCATGATGACGGAATCACTCATGCTCAAGAGGGTATTAAGGTCGTCGGTCAGTAGTCGATCTATTGTAATGGTAGGGGGCAGATAGGCTGATATTATTGTTATAGATGGGTGGCCCGTCATACCGATTCGGCAGATCGAGACTTCTAATAGGGACTTTAGGACAGGAGGGTCTATGGGCATGCAATAGAGCTCTGATTTATAATAGATTAGAGTACTAAAGTGTAAGCACAAAGTGTGCTTTTATACTTTTAATTTGTAACAATTTAATAAAATAATGACTGTAACTTTTGAGTGTTTGGTTTGATTCCCGCACGGAACAAATATTTGTATGATCTTTATGTAGTTGTTCCAGGTCTGGCTGTTTGTGTATGTGAGATTAAATGTTTGTAAACGCACCTACAATACAGGGGAAATTCCTGGTGTGGGGCAACGTCATATAATTAGTAAAAATTGTTTCTCGTAGAAGCTACGACGTTTGTTTGAATTTTGAGTCATCGGCTTTCGTCAAGATATGTTGATATATAGATAGGGATTATATAAGGAGTTAATGTCAAAAATTAAAATAAATAATGGAATTTCGGCCTATACAAGTCAAAAAGCCAAATCAAAATGTAGAGATCGCGTACGGTTGGAGACGGCTTCTCATGAGCAAACCCTTAATAGACTGATACCCATCAAACATCATATGATATAGTGAAGCAGTGCCCGGAACGTAAAAAAATGCAGGCGTCCGCATCCGAGTGGATCAACGATGGTGCCAGTACATCTGCAGACGTACTATCACGGACATCTGAATCAGCACACTTTCAAAACAAAATCCCGTGTTCGCGGAGTCCACATCGTTTTCTGCCCCTTTTTGCATCGACCAATAAAACAAAAGAGCATAGGAATATTTTGTTTAAATACATTTCTCAGGCTCTGTTACAATGATCACAGATGTCTGATCATCCTTTTTCGACCAATAGGAATAGAACAATAAAAGGCCCTAGATTGATGAGCTTATGTAATCGTTACTCTAGTGACCGAGCACTGCAAGATACCGTGGTATCGGACCGCCACTGTTACACTTGAGATTTTGTCCCTCTAGTTGTAAAGGAACAAAAGCACAGGTACAAGGTTGTTATACATATCGAAATACAAGGAAACAATATTATAAACTGTTTGAAATAAAATATATTTATAAAAATATGTCTCCTCCATACAAAATCACACGGTAGCCTTTAGGGGTCTACCGCAATAATAAGTTATGAAATCAAACCCTTACAATTTAATTTAACATGTAAAGTAGGTAGGTACGACGGTTCGATTTGGATGTCCCCGACGGTACACGTATTCACGGCTGGAACACGGCCATGTTCACGACACAACCACACCCTGATACTTTTTCTTCTTCAACTTGATTAATCTAATCGATGCTTGATAGGTATTTCCTCACCATTTTATGTCTTTCATCTTTTCAGATAACTTTCTCACACAAAACACTTCTACTGCAAGCCAAATAAACCCACACAGTTTGTAACTGTACCTAACAACACACATATATATAATAAAAGTAACAAAGGGCTACCGTCCGTCTGTCTGTTGTGGACAATAGCATCCCTGAGGCACCTCGTAGATTAAAAATTTTCTTGTTGTTATCATGATGAGAAAAATCTAGATACAGATATGCTTCTAGGTAGATAGTTCTGGTATTACTTTCGCTTGGTGTTCTTGAATTAAAATAGTAGTAGTATTTTAGTGAATGTACTTGAACGTAAGGCGCCTGTTACACGTAAAGTATTTACTGCGATTCGTCAGTTCAGTATTTATTGATAGACGTCTGTATTTATTGATGGATTAATACACCAGACACACATTCAATATTTATTACGTCAGTATTTAGTCCGGTTTCTTGCTGAATACACGTTAAAATGGACCTACAGCTAAAAATTAAAGCTTGTGTGGCTATTATTTTTGCAATTGGTTTAAAAAAAAAGTTAAAAGAACACGGTGGTCAAAAACCCTACCTACAAAGAGAAAGGTACACTCATTTGAATTTAATAGGCGAAATGAAACTACATGGCGAAATGGATGATTACGAGAATTATTTTCGAATGCCCGATATTTGCTTTGAAAAACTTCTAACAATGGTAACACCATTTTTAACAAAGCAAGATACAGTGATGAGAAAAGCTATTACCCCAAGAGAAAAATTAGCATTAACTATGCATTACTTATCAACAGTACACTACTGACGTGATAAATACTGACGCGAGATTAGACGTTCAATATTTATCACATTCCGAAGGATCGTCAATACGGAATCAAGAAATCTAGAAATCCATTATTAAATATTGACATTCATAAGTACGCTAGTTACACGTTCAATAAATACCAAGATACATTAGTATTTATTGGTGGAACACATTAAATACTTTAGGTGTAACAGGCACCTAAAACACGTAACGGAATGTAATTTGTTTAAAATTATATACTAAAGGGCATCATTTAAGGGGGTAATTTCGTAACACACTTAGGCGGGCTTGCACCAAAATTTTAACCTAGAGTTAAGACTTAACCTAAAGTTAATGTGACAGTCAAAATCTAACTTTGAGTGATGATAACCCAGCGAGTAATTTTTTAAATAAGTACTTCATATCCAGCCAATCGGTATGCATTTATTAATGTTTTTTTTATTTATTTTTTCACTTTAATTGCTGGTATATTGGCGTTTGCTAGCTGAAATATGGCAAATAATTTAATTTACTGTTCTGTGTCTCGTAATGTTGACTAGATATTCTCTAGAAATGTGGTGCTGGAGAAGAATGCTTGGGATCTCGTGGACAGAATTCCATACAAACGTATCCATACTCCAAGAACTCGGCATCAAACAGCGTCTATCAGCACTAGTACAGTCTCGAATACTGAAGTTCTTTGGGCATGTCTCGAGACGGAATTATGACTCCATAGAGCGTCTAGTGGTGCAGGGCAGAGTAGAAGGAAATAGGCCACGCGGGAGGTCACCGATTAGGTGGACCGATTAGATTAAATCCGCAGTTGGAGGCCCTGTTAGTGAATGCACCAGACTGTCATCTAACAGAACCAGATGGAGGGAGATCGTGAGGCGAGTTACGACAACACCTGCGATTGGACAAAGCTCATTGTGACCACGACCGCTCTGTCAAGAGCGAAGCGAAGAAGAAGAGTCTCGTAATGTTAATTACTTTGCATATCTACTATTGTATAGAATCAAGTTTATCTAATTGCACAGACAGATGTGCTGCTGGGGAGTTTGTTCCGCCACTTCTTCCCAGCTAAAGCATTAAGAAGTGGTGGAGGGCGAGCGTTTTGGGGGACTGTCTTATGTAATTTTGACGTTCGAAAAGTGCTGATCCTCAGCCTAATTTGAATAAATGACTTTTGATTTTGATTACCAGGTAGTAAGTATTATGTCTATTCATACACGAAATATTTTAAGAGAAACATCTATAGGTGGTAAAAAAGCCATAGCAATGAAACATTTTTTTTTTTTAATTTTTGCGTAATTATTAGATATAATTTTAAAATTGCTTGAGACATTTTGGAAAAAACCTTGAATAAATGAATGTCCCGCCCAGACCCGGCGACGCGGTAGCAGTTCGAGCGCGGTGCCTTTTGATAATAATCATCATATCAAGTAATTTTAAATTATTTAATATTTTGTATAATATACTTAGATTTTTTTTCAAATCGTTTCCATGGCTACTTTACCACCTATAATAGGTGTATCTCTTAAAATATTTCATGTATGAATAGATACACCTTCATTTCAGCCGAAAGACGTCCACTGCTGGACATAACCCTCCCCCAATTGGGAGAGTTTGCCGTAATCGCCACGCTTGGCAGGTGGGTTGTCGACCGCAGTATGGTGTTAAAAATGCATAGAGAACGCTGTTCTCAGTTCCTGAGATAAACTTTCAATAGAGCCATCAATTCGATTTACCCCGTGTGTCCAAAAACGCTTAAGGCAAGATTTCAAACCAATAGTAACAGTTTTCCCAAACCATATTAATAATAATGAACAATTTTTAAGCGAGTAAAGAAATAAGCAATACTAAATATAATTATAGTACATTATGGTACAAGTGTGTAATGTTGGTGCGGGTCTTAAGAGAGCCGAGAACGGTAATCATCAATACACACGTGTATCATACGACGTTTTTCAACACACTTGTGAATAATTAAAAATCATTTAATTTCAACAGTGAAAATGAGTTGTGAAAAATTTTTCGCTATGGCGCAAAGAAATTAATCAGTTTTCCTATGCGTGCGCATCTAACAATGGCGATCGGCCATAGACTAAAGGAATGAGGTTTCTTTTTTTTTTGGCTTTCCGCGGATAGCGTTTTAGCCACGTACAAAATGAGGAATTTAAAGATTTTTTTACTATAGAGAAAACAAAAGTTATATTTGAGTGAAAGTTTTATTTATTAAACACTTACCTACGTTAAGTTGAAATTATCCATTTAAATACGAAGTTGCATGAAATGGGCAAGCAATAGGTACATTAATTTATTTGTTCTATTGAACACGATCTTTTTTGTATCGAAACTTTTATAAGAACATAACTCACTTGTGAATAATAGCAATGAAAAAGTCACAGTTTGATTACAGGTGTCATTATGTGCCTAATTGCGGTGAAATTAGAGCCACTTTATGAGCAAGTGTGTTGAAAAATAAATAATAAATTAATAGATAGAACTGCATGTAAAATGATAATAGAATATGTGAATGAATGGAAATATTTTAATAAGATATACTTAAATAATTCTAACATAAAACAAGGAAATCAATAAAGCGCTCTTTCAAATTCAAATTCAAATGTTTATTGCTCAACACAGTACATAATCATACATTTCTGGACGTCAAGTGAATTCCACTGTGTTGCACCAATTCAGGCATGCAAAATTATTATTAAAATTATAAGCACCATTAAAATTATACCACTTCATAGATTCACACTAATAAGTTACCTATACAATAATTTCAAAATAGTATCATACACAATGTCATAAATTCAAATCAATAAGCATGTAATGTCAGAATATATAAAATGTCATGATGACTAATACAGTTTATAGGAGTAATGTCTAATACAGTCCACACAGAATTTACAATACAAATAAGAATCATTTTAATAATAATAATCTCTCTCTTCCTCTCTATTTATTTAAAAATTTCCTGTGCCATAATTGTTTCTGTTATTATTTATTTTATTTACCACCTGTAATTGTACATTATGGATTGCAATAAACGATTTGATTTGATTTACCTGAATCTTTAAACAATAGGAAACCATTTTCATTACGCTCCCCACTTAACATTACACCTGAAACCCATAACTTAGAAAAAATACACACCTGTAACTGCCTACCCCTAGAACAGGGGTTCCCAAACTTATGTATGTCTACTGCCCACTTTGAGAATAAATTATTTTTTAGCGCCCCCATTTTTTCACCTACTTAGAAACCACTATAACTTCAAGTTAAATTAATTACTGTGCTATATTAGCGGAGATTAAACATTCATTCTAAACGAGACTTTTACTATAACCCGCTAGAGTTAACTTGAGACCTGAGCACAGTAGGTGTAGGCGTGTAACGGCGCTCAGGTCTCAAATTAACTCTTACGGGCTACACCTGTCAATGAGAATGATTATTGAAACGCAACTTTATAGTATTCAGATAGAGTATATTTTATTCAAAAACAGATATATGAACTACGCGGAGAGAAATATCGAACCGAGTTAGTTTGAGCAATCTCTTAATTAATATTAGTTGGTGTAAACAAGTTGTAGTCGAGACTCTAGAAATCCTAAATCCTATTCTATCCTATGGAATCCTAGATGAAATTACAAATCGCCCCCCAAGCCTCTACACAACGCCCCCATTTTTTTTTGGGTCTCTTAGGCCTGCAGTGCCCACAAGGGGGCGTTATCGCCCACTTTGGGAAAGGCTGCCTTAGAACATAATTAAACAAAATAAATTGATTCCCCCTTCTTACTAAGCCTCTATTTATGGCCCTTACATAATTACATAGGGCTGATAGATATGCCATTCATAAGGCGACAGTGTAATTACGCCTTTATAACTGCCAGGTGGGATTGTGTGTGCGTACCTTTAAGTATATTGTCTACTAATTTAAGTTAATTTATGTAGTTTTACCATAAAACTTATACGTTTTGCTTTTTATAAGACACGTCTTGGTACGGAAGAGTCTGCTTTTCCCTAGCACAGGCAGTGGTGCTGATTCTCTTGTATACCGAAATAAACTAACTAAACTATCACTAAAATCGCTTACATTATAATTTACTAGCTTTTGCCCGCGGCTCCGCCCGCATGGATGTCGGTTATCACGTAAAAAAGTAGCCTATGTCCTTCTCCATATGCCAGGCTATATCTCTGCCAAATTTCATGACGATCGGTTCAGCGGTTTAGGCGTGAAAACGTAACATACTGACAGACAGACAGACAGACAGACAGAGTTACTTTCACATTTATAATATTAGTATGGATTTAACAACCATTTAAAAGACTTTTGAGAATTCAATGCTAAGACGTACTCCTACGGACTCATTCAATTTTCCTCGTATAGAATCTATCCCATTTTATTCTATGTATGAAAACTACTTGCTACTAAACTTTTTAAATTGACATATAAATTTAAAACTCATCTGCAAAAATAATGATGATACAAATTATTATAATGATATCCATCATAACAACAGGGCCGCAAGTCTGATATTACAATAGTGTCAGAATGGTCTCGCCATTGTGAGTATTTGACAGTGTTTGTATGGTAAATCTGTCGAAAACTCACAATGAAGAGACCATTGCAACGTTTGTACATTAGTAGACTTGGCCCCCAGGGCCTCAAGTCTGCTATTACAATAGTGTCAGAATGGTCTCGCCATTGTGAGTATTTGACAGTGTTTGTATGGTAAATCTGTCGAAAACTCACAATGAAGAGACCATTGCAACGTTTGTACATTAGTAGACTTGGCCCCCAGGGCCTCAAGTCTGCTATTACAATAGTGTCAGAATGGTCTCGCCATTGTGAGTATTTGACAGTGTTTGTATGGTAAATCTGTCGAAAACTCACAATGAAGAGACCATTGCAACGTTTGTACATTAGTAGACTTGGCCCCCAGGGCCTCAAGTCTGCTATTACAATAGTGTCAGAATGGTCTCGCCATTGTGAGTATTTGACAGTGTTTGTATGGTAAATCTGTCGAAAACTCACAATGAAGAGACCATTGCAACGTTTGTACATTAGTAGACTTGGCCCCCAGGGCCTCAAGTCTGCTATTACAATAGTGTCAGAATGGTCTCGCCATTGTGAGTATTTGACAGTGTTTGTATGGTAAATCTGTCGAAAACTCACAATGAAGAGACCATTGCAACGTTTGTACATTAGTAGACTTGGCCCCCAGGGCCTCAAGTCTGCTATTACAATAGTGTCAGAATGGTCTCGCCATTGTGAGTATTTGACAGTGTTTGTATGGTAAATCTGTCGAAAACTCACAATGAAGAGACCATTGCAACGTTTGTACATTAGTAGACTTGGCCCCCAGGGCCTCAAGTCTGCTATTACAATAGTGTCAGAATGGTCTCGCCATTGTGAGTATTTGACAGTGTTTGTATGGTAAATCTGTCGAAAACTCACAATGAAGAGACCATTGCAACGTTTGTACATTAGTAGACTTGGCCCCCAGGGCCTCAAGTCTGCTATTACAATAGTGTCAGAATGGTCTCGCCATTGTGAGTATTTGACAGTGTTTGTATGGCAAATCTGTCAAAAACTCACAATAAAGAGACCATTGCACCGTTTGTACATTAGTAGACTTGGCCCCCTGGCCCTCAAGTCTGTTATTACAATAGTGTCAGAATGGTCTCGCCATTGTGAGTATTTGACAGTGTTTGTATGGCAAATCTGTCAAAAACTCACAATAAAGAGACCATTGCACCGTTTGTACATTAGTAGACTTTGCCCCCAGGGCCTCAAGTCTGCTATTACAATAGTGTCAGAATGGTCTCGCCATTGTGAGTATTTGACAGTGTTTGTATGGCAAATCTGTCAAAAACTCACAATAAAGAGACCATTGCACCGTTTGTACATTAGTAGACTTTGCCCCCAGGGCCTCAAGTCTGCTATTACAATAGTGTCAGAATGGTCTCGCCATTGTGAGTATTTGACAGTGTTTGTATGGCAAATCTGTCAAAAACTCACAATAAAGAGACCATTGCACCGTTTGTACATTAGTAGACTTTGCCCCCAGGGCCTCAAGTCTGCTATTACAATAGTGTCAGAATGGTCTCGCCATTGTGAGTATTTGACAGTGTTTGTATGGCAAATCTGTCAAAAACTCACAATAAAGAGACCATTGCACCGTTTGTACATTAGTAGACTTTGCCCCCAGGGCCTCAAGTCTGCTATTACAATAGTGTCAGAATGGTCTCGCCATTGTGAGTATTTGACAGTGTTTGTATGGTAAATCTGTCGAAAACTCACAATGAAGAGACCATTGCAACGTTTGTACATTAGTAGACTTGGCCCCCAGGGCCTCAAGTCTGCTATTACAATAGTGTCAGAATGGTCTCGCCATTGTGAGTTTTTGACAGTGTTTGTATGGCAAATCTGTCAAAAACTCACAATGAAGAGACCATTGCAACGTTTGTACATTAGTAGACTTGGCCCCCAGAACTACAGAAAGTGCGTTGAACTTATGAATTATTTAATTGTAGGGTAAGTATTGATTAACACAAAATAAATATGAAGTGTTTATTTTGATAAGTTGTTTTGTTTTTGTTTGAATATAAACAAAGTTAAGAACAGTCGTATGGTGAAAGGATTTGGAATGTTATTGTGAGGGTATGGTTCCATTGTTTGTTTTGTAAAGAAATATTCATTTGTATATTCAGGAGGTTGGTATCAGCGTGATGGTTTAGCCATCAAGACATCCCGATTATCCGATCTCAACCCGATTGAGCACGCCTGGGATGAGCTACGGAGGCTAGTCAGAAGCCGCAGACCACCACCTACCACCCTCAGGGCACTAAAACAGACAGAAAATATTCCCCAACATCGGCTCCGAAACCTCGTGTTCAGTATGCCAAATCGACTCGAAGCTGTAAGCAGAGCTCGAGGAGGCAATACCAGTTATTAAAAAATAAATAACATGTAAAACATACTTGTAAATGTTAATTGAGTTTTATGACACTAAGCTAAAAATTGCTATTTTTATTGTTTTATCTTTTTTTTAGACTTAAAAATGTTAATAATGTATAATTTACTATAGTTTTAATGAAAGCTGATAAAAATTGCTATAAAACGTTTTTTATTTTAAATCTCAAACTTTAGTTTAGTTTAGAAAAATAGTAGATTGTACATTAAGTGCATAAAACGCACCATTTTACGCGAGACGTTTATCCATCCGAGCGAGCTTGCGAGCGAGGGTGGATATAGAGTGTAAAATGGGTTTTATGGACGAGTTGCACACTCTACTTTTCACTTCGATTGCAAGGAAATGAAACAGCAACATGTAAATACTGTGAATTTAATTAAAATTGAAAAATAATTATGGTTCCCGCCAATTAACTTTTTTTTTTTTTAACACCTGACTGAGGTCGTTACATACTGCTCGGTTATAAAAACATTTTGTTTTTATATCTATGATAACTTAGTTATAGTTTAAATATATTGATTAACTAATATAAAAAACTAATTAAAAAAAAAGGACGAAATAAAAAATATAAGTTTATTTCATGAAGTTTTATTGTGTACTTTGGCTATTGGTATCCTTGCCTTGTTCTTAGAATAGGTACTAACGAAACGAATTAAAATGAAGAGGTTATTCTACGAGTATGAAGTTGAAGTTGTTCGTGTGACTGTTGGACCGATTGCCTTGGTCTTCGACGAAGATTTTACTTTATGCTCTAGAGCATAAAAAGCGATTTTATGTCGCCTACGCACGACATAAAGGCGAACTTTTAGAGCATGAGAAGTGACTTTTTTTTTAAGTGTAGTACTTCGTTTTGCAGGCCAGTGTAATTTTAATCCACCCCCAGCTTACACTGCTACCCCACCCCATACAGTCGCAAGAAAAGCGACAAAACATTAACTCACTCAATATGTTACTTCGTTAGCTTCCCTCTCGCTCTGTTCTTGAGTGAGAGAGCGAGATACAGCATGATTTAGCTCGGCGCCCGTCACATGTTCCTAATGACCGGTTAATATAGGAGATTTGTTAAGGGGAAGGTTGTTTTTGAGATTGTTTGCGTGTTTAAAAGTTTAACGCCCGTTTTTATAAGGTTGGTAAATCTTTTGCTTGGTAGAAAAAGGCATGTAGCGCGGTCGGCGCTACATGCCTTTTAAATCTAAATAAATTGAGTTAATGGCAGGAGAGTGCTGAAGATGGTCAGTAAATATGCCAAAAAATCTCATATTTATTCAAATGCGACGAATAGTTCTAGAGATTATCCCCTAAATACTACTAAAGTCGAATAATTCACTGGAATAATCTGACATGTGTTAGCTGTCACTTTGTGTAATAAAATGGTCATATTTATTGTAATGGTGATCGTTTAATTGATTTATAAAGTGTAAAATAAATGTATAATATATGTATTGTATAAGTGTAAAAGTCTAGAATACAATACATATTTCCTTATTGTTTAAAAATGTGACAGCTAGTACCTGTCAGTTTCCTCCAGTCAATTAATAATTCGACTATACTATCAGAATGTTGGATCAAAGTGTTGGATCATTCGGTTCCCTACAAAATGGCTGAGCTGCATGGTGCTGATCCATGCGTCATGTTCGTGAACGGGCGCCGTCAGTTGGGACTGGTCATCTCTTGACTGCCAGGGCTTATTTTTTAATTTTGAATTGTTTTATTAGTTTTTACATTGTCTCACATATAGAAGAAACAAGAATAATGTTCCCAGGATTTTGTAATATGTTGATTTAAAAGAGTGTCCTTGGAGTTTCTTGCCCGTTCTTCTCCATAGTGATCTACGTATTGGAATGGGCATCTGAGACGCTCAGTTAGTCAGGAAGTTGAAGCTAGATAGCTTCAACTTTCTGACTAACTGAGCGTCTCTTTGACAATTCAAAAGTGCCTGTAAGTGGTTTAATTGAAATATATGCTTTGAGTTTGAGTTTGAGAATACCAGCGCTGCAGTAGGTATTTATTTTTTAAATATCGCAGCATTATGCTGAGATAGTGGCCTTTTTGGCCTCGCACAGGTTTACAATGTAAATTTTGTTAGTTTTAAATGCTATTTATTTTTTATTTCTTACTGTTTGTATTTCTTGTGCGTGTCCAAAATAAAAATAAAATACTTTTTTTCTTTCTTTCTTTCTTCCTTACATACAAACTGACAAACAAATGTTACGTCTCCAAATATAACCTGTCTCTCCACTATTCCTTTGCCTACTCAAGGATGCATATCCGGTACGGCTCTAATAATCCTTCCATATCTTATGGGCACGTCTTCCCTACCATTATTGTGCCCCCCGGTCTACTCCTTGATATGTAATGGTCACTGTACCACCACCAAATATGAGGCTCCAGGGGCTAGTGCGAATCTTTGGGTTCATTCCAGTAATCGAGTCTGATTTAACCACGCTGGTGTCGGTGCGTTTCATACATTCATTCTATAATATAAAGGGCGAAAAATTCTGAACAAAACTGTATACGAGTACTCAACACATTTTGGGTATTTTGTCCCTTCGTCAATTGAACCTACGCTACGGTCGACGATAGATGTATTGAGTAAACAATTGTTAGCCAACCTAAATAAATAAATAACTTAACATCACGCCGGTTATCTCCACAAAGGGTTAGGCAGAGATGAACCATTGGGAGCTCCCACATTTCGCCAGTTATGTTTAAGTCCCATGTAAGGGGGGCAAGCCTATTGCCATCAACCGGGCAAAACTCCGGGCCGCTACTGAGAAATTCCTGGACCCCCATGCATGTGTGACTTTAACTATCGACATTCCTTACAACTTCCCCTTAACAAAATCCACACGAGTTAATATCCAAGTTAATTTCAAGTGTGTTTTAAGTTTTAACTTAACAAAGTTTCGGGTCAGCCTCCATTATATTCATCAATTACGTACTTCATTGATTACAAATTATAATTGTACGAGTAGCTCGACAACGCACCGTTTGTTTCCGGGTTTCATTGGGGAGTAATAAAAACATTGTTTATTGGGATTTTGTGTTTAAGAAATTTATTTATTTAATATTATTTTTATTTTTTTTGAAATCGTTGCCCCACACTAGGAATTTCTCCTGTATTGTGGGTGCGTTTTAAATTAAATTAAATAGCAATAGCTTTTATTGATTCCTTACTTAATAAATGAAAAATTTGAATATTTTTTTTACCTAAAAAAAATTAAAATCAAAATATTTGATTTCACTTATACCTACATGGGTACTTATGAAACGTCAGAAGCTAGGTGCACGGTTCCAATTAGTCGTTTCCTATGGAGAAGAGCCGGCAAGAAACTCCATGGTTACTCTTTTAAAAATAATTGGCTTTACAATATTATTAAATAACAGTGATAATAGGTATGGGAGGACAGTGTAGGCCTTTCAACAATTACCAGGTACTTAACAAAATAGAAAAGTGCCAACAAATCTACACTCTACTAGGCCTACAACGTTCTCACATTCACAAAATAGAAAATAATCTAAGTATATAAAATATTAATGACACGATTGCAATTACAACTACAGTAACATATCTGAATAAATATCATGTCCACAAAAGCCACTAAAAGAACACAATAAACAGAATAAAGAATTGGAATTCGATTTGTAGGTAAATAATGTCAAATAATGTAAAGATTATGTCAAGGAAGTATGTAAAAAAATAATTAAAAATTCTAAATAAACAGAAAAAACCTGTACATCTAATACTCGTTCCATGCTGGATTATGTTCAAACACAATGTGAATTGTTACTGGAATAAATTGAATTGATTTGAAATTGAATTGAATTTAATTGAATAGAAAAACAATTGAATTAAATTGAATTTAATAGTTTTATTTTTTAATAAAATGTTTGTAGATACTTATCATATAATCTTAAATTTAAGTGTTAGTATTAGTTTTCTAAGTAAGGAAACGCCGTTTTAAAAGCCTCCTCCAAATGCTTCCATGAACTTCTGTCTTTCGCCAATCTGCACCAAAATTTGCCAGCTGTTTTTATTATTTCGTTTTCGTGGGTGCGTTTACAAACATTTAAACTTACATACACAAACAGCGAGACCCGGCGCAACTACTTGTAGGTCATACAAATATTTGTTCCGTGCAGGAATCGAACCTGTGACACGCAGCACAGCAGTCAATCGCTTAACCACTGCGCCAACCATGCCATACAAACATCGTGTCATTTATTTCGGACATAATCCATATGTTTTAGTAACAACTTTCTTAAGATCTATGTTAGTAGGTACGTAATACAAAAACAACTATAATTTACCCGTTTTTTTTTTCCTTCCACGTGGATGCGCTTCCTTCATGTCACGAGATGGTAAAGTCAAAGTCAAAGTCAAATCATTTATTTCAAATAGGCACATAAAAGGCACTTTTAAACGTAAAAATTTACAAAAATGATTAATTGATTCTGGTTGCCTCTTCCGAAAGGTTACGTATGGAGAAGAATGGGCAAGAAACTCCATACTTACTATTTTTAAATGTTAACAATATTTTGATTACATTAATAAATAAATATATGTGAAGATATATATACCTAGATACCTAGAATAAAATTACTATACCACATGGGAACTTCGAAATGTGGGTGACATTTCGAAGTCCAAGTTAATATATATACAAGTTAGTATAGATTATACACATGTTTTTCTTGTTAGTAATAACAAAAGTACATGAGTAGATCTAGAAGGAATAAACAAAACCACAATACTATTCTTATTTAAAATTACTCTAAACTGTCGCAACGCAAATTGCCCTTTAAAAGTAACTCTAAAAACTCGGAGTACATAAAAATGGAGTGTTAGCTAACTGTTGCTGGGCCCGACTGCGAGGTCAATCAGGGAGATGCTGAAGGTTTGCGAAGAATACGCCGCATCACATGGTCTTATTTATAATGTAAGAAAAACTGAGTTCATGGTCTTCAAGGCCGCTGGCAAGTGCCCAGACACCATTCCTTCAATCACTTTGAACGGCGCTAATATAAAGCAGGTGACCAAATTTAAATATCTGGGCCATATACTTGTCGACGACCTTAAAGACGATGATGACGTGGAAAGGGAGCGCAGGGCGTTGGCGGTCCGCGGGAACATGTTGGCGCGCAGATTTTTTCGTTGTACCGATCAGGTCAAAATAACCTTGTTTAAAGCGTACTGTCAAGGCCTGTACACGGGAAGTCTGTGGTTCAGCTGTTCACGGGGGACGCTGAATGCCTTGCGCGTCCAATATAATAATGTTTTCAGGATGATGTTGAAACTCCCTCGTTTCTGTAGTGCCTCGGAGATGTTTGCCCAATCACGTACAGATGGTTTCCATGCTGTCGTCAGAAAAAAGGTGGCATCGCTTGTGAGTAGGATTCGGGGGGGTAGCAATAGTATCCTGAGAGTCGTGGCTGAAGACCCGAGAGCTCCTGTACTGAGGCATCTCATGCGGACTCATTGTCCGCATGAAATGCCTCGTAAGTACATGACTCACTAACTTTTCACACAAAATTTGTTACTAATCCTAGTGTATAAGTTGTAGTATCTAAGGTGTTTACTAACAAAATTGGATCCTATGTTGTTCTGAATAAAACAATTTATTATTATTATTAACTCATTTTAATATTTTGGGAAGCTCGTATTCGATATAGCAATAATTAATTTATAAGACTCCCTTCTCTCTACCGGGGGACTCGGCACTTTAATACTTTTTTTACAATCTGAAGGATATTGCAGGATACTCCTAATCCATAGCTTCATAAGTTTGAAAACATCGCCTGCTCAACATACGTAACGAAATGAATGTTGTCGAATTGTCAAAATGAAAGGCATTGGTCAGTGTTTTACGCAATTATCCCACGGGTCACTCTGTGTGAAAGGAAGCCGGCCCAGTACATCCAGCGAAGTAATTGTGTAACACACTTATGGTAGCAGTGACAACAACACTGATTGCGTTATTTTCGTCGCTGTGCAGACAAAATTTTCGAACATATGAAGCAATAGATTAGCAATATCCATCAAAATCATGCAGATTGTGATTGAGATAGTGTGTTACGGAATTAGGGTGCTGGTTGGATATTGGCATGTTAGAAAATGTTACAGCAAAATTGAGCTAGAGATCTATCATGTTTTTCGGCTTGTTAAGATAACAATCCGAAAAACATGATAGATGTCTCTCACTCTTAGTTAGAGCTATATTTTCGTGACATTTTCAATTTATTGATGTTATCTGTCTTCTTAATTCGAAAAACCAAATTAGATAAACGAACTCTTTTTGAGAATACGTTTTTCTTGGCTGGTTAAGAAAAAGATCGTGATGAACCCAGGGTTCATAGCATGTGATCAGTTGTTATTGCCGCTGCAAGACTTTACTTGCTGTGAGGCATTCTAGGCTGCCAAAGTCTGTGACCATCCGTTTATAATAATAGTAATAATATTCTTTATTTTCGGACAACAATGATCCAGCGTGTTAGTAAACAATATTACAACTTATTACTAGTGTTAGTAGTTAAAATGCAATGGAGAAAAACACAGAAATAAAATTAAGTTTATGAGCTCTCCATTCCTTCAATATTCCACGCCACGCTCCGTTAGTTAACCCCGCAACCGCCTATAAACGGTACCGTAACTCAAACTGTCCCGGGTACCACCTGGGCACTTTTAAATATACCCTGACATATTTATTGTTAAGGGTTAATATCGCAAAGTACCCCTTTTAGAGTGCTAACGGCGGGCGCGTTTTAAGGGCTAATTGACCGACTTATAAATTAGTGAAGTGAATTTGTGGCGAGTTTTTTAACTGTTATGACGTTTTGAATGGCTATATTAACAACTTTTAACTAAATGCTTATGAAAGTATATACGGTACTAAAAACTACTGTATAAAAAAAAACTGCTATTCTCCAAAACGACTGTACCAATTTTGATGGGACTTTCACTGACAGATAGCTGATGTTATACGGTGTAACTTAAGCTACTTTTATTTTTGAAAAAGATACACGGACGAAACCGCGAGGCAGCTGCTAGTTTTATATAAGCTTCGTCTCATAGAAGCCACGAAAATTGGCTTAACACAGAATCTAATAAAATGCAGTGAGCATTTCAAATCTACCACATCGGTACCTAGTCTATTCAAATCTTTGTTTGAAATTGAATTTATTTCTACGTAAGAGCGTTGTCACCGGTCCACTAGCGCCACACACGAAGCAACAGGCCACATTCCTCTAGATCGTATTTTGTTGCTTCGTGTCTTAATATGAAACTTTAAAAAAGGTATTAGAAAATTGTAGACACACCCAGATAGTTGATTGAGCCGTTTTTCATAATTCCTTCTCAGTCACGAGATAATATGTTTTTAAAGGAGTGGCGCTAGTGGACCGGTGACAACCCTCTTAAAATAAAACCAACTTTATGTTAGTATTAATTAAATTTATTACAGAATGACTTGTTGGAAAAGTCATAAAATGTTTGAAGTTGAAACGCAAAATGAACTTTATTTGTGGGTATAA
Source organism: Dryobota labecula (assembly GCA_947523025.1). NCBI lineage: Eukaryota > Metazoa > Arthropoda > Insecta > Lepidoptera > Noctuidae > Dryobota > Dryobota labecula. The sequence continues at coordinate 11,764,027 of OX383310.1, forward strand.
AAGTTGCTTTTCCAAACGAGATTATTTCTTTACATGTTTGGAAACTAAATCGCGAACTTTTTTTTCCACAACGGAAAACTTTTAGCCTTCATCTCACCTGATGGTAAGTAATGATAAGGCCGAAGGTGGAAGCGAGCTTCACCCGGAATCCTCAACCACAGAGGAACTGGCTATCTTACCTCTAACTGCCGAAACACAACAAATGCTGTTAACATTATTGTTATGGCGACAGACTTAGATAATATGGTGGTAGCTAGCCAGGCGGACTTACAGGCGGTTTTTTAGAAGGCTTACAGACTAATTATAAATAATAGGTAACAACAAAAAATTATCAAGTTGCTAATAACAAGCCTCCACAGGTATATTACATCGATTATATTACTTATCTAACGCTGAACAATTAAAGCATAACAGTGTACAAAAGTAAGCAGGTTAGGTTAGTTTATTTACTTACACAATTTAAGCTGCTACATATGAGTTTAAGAACCACTAGCCGGCGCACCATTCACAAAAAATGATTTGGCTAAGAGCGTCCTTACTGTGCTTATCTTAGTGCAAAATAAGTCAACATCATGATCAGAAGATACATTAATGAATCTTCGAGCGCCTCTTATAAGAAAAGCATTACGTCTATAATTAGTAGTGGCAGAAGGCACGCCTAGAAGCGGCCTTCTACGTAATCCACTAGTGTTAGTGCGAAATGCTAACTTTGCTAATAGTTCAGAGCAGTCACTTGAGCCATTTGCTATGTTAATCAAAAAACATAAGGAATGCATCTTTACTGATTATTAAAACTTCTTTACAGAATTCTGTGGAAGATCCTGAGCACAAGCAGTCGAATGACATCGATTTGACGAACGTTCTGGATCCTGACAATATGGATATTCAGAACAGTGAAAAACTACGAGGTATGTAATACCGAATGTTTTTTTTTTATATTATGTCATCAAATGCTGCTAAGGCCCGGAAACACGCAGCGACTTGCAGGCGCGAACAGTTTGAGGAAAAGTCTCTATAAAAAACATGATGCACTATGCAGCATACTCCACACTTCCACAGTCCACACTTTACCGCACATTGTAAAGGTTTGTCGTCTTAATGTAACATGCCTGTTTGTGCAAAAAATTTGAACTTGTGCAAGCAACACTGAGCATGTAGGCGAACCTTTATATTTTCTATTGTACGAGTAATTTTAATATTATACAGTTTTTTTATAGGGATTATTTTTACATTACAACAATAAATAATTAAAACGGCAATCAAATGATGCCCAAAGAATTACAAGTATTTTTTTTTTGTTTGCCCATTTTAAGACTGTGTCTTATTTTCAGATTTCTATAAGAAACTGGTACAAACAGATGCAAAAATAAAATCCCTGAAAAAGTTCAACCAAGATGAGTCACCTTACATAGAAGACGATGTTCAAAAATCACCAGAAAGAGCTAGAAGATCATTGAAACTCTACCATTATCCAAAAAAATACCGTATTCTCAGACAGCGAAGGTCTCTTTACGGAAAACAGCGGAAGATCAATGAAACCGGTGTAACAAAAACAAAGTTTGGTAACAAAACTAGATTGAAAAGAATCAATAATGAAGCTGAAGAACCAACTGGCTTTATAATAGAGAAAAAGAAATTACTAGTCCAATACAAGCCAGCCGGCAAAAGAAGGATACCAGTCAAAAAGTGTCAACATGCTCCAGCAGGTACACATACCCACGAAAAACAAATGATGCATCCATTTTACAAAAACACACAAAGATTGGACCTGTTACTAGATAAATTTTTAAATAAAAATTTACCAGAAATTATGTCAGATCCCTTCGGATTGGATGAGTTGTTCAAACATGAGAAGCCTAATAAACCATGCAAGCATCCCAAACCACACAAAAATTTGAATATCATTGGCGACGAACAAATGATAGACCAAAATATACCGAAACCGAAATTTAACTTCAAAAAGGTTAAGGATGACAAAATTGGTAGTACCACACCAGATCTTTTCAAAATGTTTAAACCTGAATCCACGACCCAGTATGAGAGAGATTTCTTTAATCATGAAGTTAAAATGATTGGGAAACAGAAGAAGAAGATTGTGACCTCTAGTCCTAATGATTTTGAAGTTCTATTGAGTGTTTCGACTATAATGTAAGTGTTAGCTATTGTTTATTTTTTGAGTGGGTTAAATTACTTACTTGACAATAATTGCATACGCGATTGCTGAGCATTAGGTCCAGTGGGGTAATTGCAATGTTCAACAACATTCATTGCGTAATTTTCGCTGTTGAGTAGACGAATTTTTCAAACATATGAAGCAATGGATTAGCAATATCCTTAAAAACTCTCGGATTGTGATAGGGAATTTCTCTGTAGCAGCCCGGAGTCTGGATTTGTCCCCGGTTGGTGGCAATAAGCTCGCCCCATAGCACTTGGGGCTTAAACGTAACTTACAAAATGTGGTTCTGCTGTCCAAAATAACGGGGAATACAAACGTGATCTTACGTTATTTATTAAAACCATCTAACTTCCCAGGAATCCAGATTTACAAAAACTAAGCAAGAAACCATCAGTTGGATTTGAAGGAACAAAACTCCCACTAATAGACAAAGTTCCAAACCTACGGAGGCTGATGCAGCTTGAAGCAGGTGAAGATGAAGAGAACCTGAGTTATGAAGACTTCAAGGAAGTGCTGACTGATGACATGGATAATCATGATGAAATTGAAAAGTCTGGAGATAGGAAGAGAAGGGATAATGTATGTGATTTTTCTTTGGATGACCAGCTGTCGTAGGATACTATTATAATATATATATATAAACGATTTTCTAATTAATATATTATTAGAAAATCGTTTTCATTATTGTTTTAAAAATCCTAATAACGAGCTCGTATTACGTCGAAAATCTTTCATAGTTTCCAATAATCCAAAAATATTGGGATTTTCGCAAATAAACAATTTTCTCAATTTTCCCTGGACAGATGCACGAATCAGCATATTTGTTTCTCTTTCAGTCGCTTAGAGACTTGAGAGTCAAGTCTTGAGAACCATGACTTGACAGCCAACTCTTGATAACCATGACCAAGCCATGACTAGAGGACCATGACTAGAGAGAGAGAGCCATGACTTGAGAGCCAGGACTTGAGAGCCAGGACTTGAGAGCCATGACTTGAGAGCCATGTCTTGAGAACCATGACTTGAGAACCATGACTTGAGAGCCATGACTTGAGAGCCAGGACTTGAGAGCTAGGACTTGAGAGCCATGACTTGAGAGCCAGGACTTGAGAGCCATGACTTGAGAGCCAGGACTTGAGAGGCATGACTTGAGAACCATGACTTGAGAGCCATGACTTGAGAGCCATGACTTGAGAGCCATGTCTTGAGAATCATGTCTTGAGAACCATGACTTGAGAGCCATGTCTTGAGAATCATGACTTGAGAACCATGACTTGAGAGCCATGATTTCAGAGCAAGCATCTGTATTAAAAGCGCTTTAGGTGCGAATTAACTTCTCGCTCTGGTGTAAGCCAAATAATTTTGTTTTCCCAGGACCAACCTGAACCACCACTGAAATTCCCAAAGTTCAACCCACCTCAAAGCGTTCATAATCCAAATTGGAAGGGTGCTATGCCACTATACCCAGACGAGATAAACTCTATGATCGCAAATAAGGTTTGAGTACTAGAATAATAAATTAATACGTAATTATCTTCTTCACCATTCACAGCTCGACTTCATCCACTGCTGGGCAGAGGCCTATGCCTGTGTGGATAGATCGAATACTCTTTTTTATGTATAGTCTTAATTCGTAATTGCTTTACCGCGTTTGATCATCATTCTCCTGCTCTTATCCCGAATTTATTTGTGGTTGGCGGAACATATATTTTTCTTCCATATGAGGATATATACAACGCCACATGCGAACTACGCATCAAAGACACACAAATCATATAGGCACACTATACGATTTGGGTATTTTTATAGTAACTTGTGCATTTGCTCTCGGAAAGCACTATATTTGGTGAAGTGGAACTGATGATAAAGACCACAGATGGCCACCGGAACTACTCAATTACAAGTATTTCACGGGTTGCAATCCGATTACTTTAATATGGTTACTAAGCAATTTATGCTCGTTACAATGCGAATGGTGAAATGGAGCTGGTAGTGAAATACCAGGAGAACTCCTCAACAATTAACGTCCCTGCATCGGGAAAAGCAATATCTTGTAAAAGGCGATGAGCAAGTTGACATTAGGCTATTGTAACTTAGATAAATTATGAACAGACCCACTAAAGAGCGATAAATAAAAAAAATAAAAAATAAAACCGACTTCCGAAAAAAAATGTACATAACTTTAATTTTGGAAATCGGTCGCAAAAAACTAAAATACAAATCCCAAGACACCGACTTCCGAAATTGATAAGAATTGAGTTTATTAGTTAATTGAATTGATTTTTTTTTGTATTTGATTTGATCACACAAAGACCGTAAGAAAATTTTGACAGTTTTGTTTTAATTTTGTCTACATGTTTAACACAGGCGCAATTTCCAAAACCGTCAGACGAAATCCAAGAACTCTTAGCAGCCCAAAGAAAAGGCAGAGATCTATCTGACATAGAATACGTGGAAGATTATCTAGCAAACAAATTTAATAGACTGGTACAACAGGCACAAGCCTACAGTGATTATGGAGTGCTCGATGGCAAGAAAGAATCCAGGAATGAGAAAGATTCTCCAACAGCAGATAGTGCAACTAATCATAAGATTAAATTGTCGGCCGATGAGAATTTCAATAAAGCTGGACTGCTTGGGAGGCTTAAAAGAGGTAATTTCATTGCTTTTCTAGCTGGTATTTATGTTTGTACTAGTCTGCCATTTAAGCTACGGTTTATTAGAAGAGCGGTGGCCGTGAATGACATCACCGAAATATTATTTATGAAAATAAGTTAGTATGTTTTCCTAGGGAGCGGGTTTTTGACACCGTTAAGTCAAACCCCGCTGCCATCACAGCGGCCGTTATGTGGCAGCCACCGCACTTCTAGGAAACCTTAGTTTAACTGAGTGTAACTGAGACAGTGCCTCAGGTAACTGCGCGGTGCAGGAGGGATGGGTTCACGTGTCGCGAAAGGGACAATAGATCAATCCAGAATAATTCACGAAAAAATTGTCAGATGCTCCATAAATTTAAGTTCACATAACTCAACAAAATGTAGGGACGAGCTGAATTTTTAAGTGAAACTTCTTTAGGCGCGCTTTGCGCTCTTTCTAAATAGTGAACGAAACTAAACCGTCAAGCTCGGGTTGGTGACGCTGAATCGCGTATACCTAGCGTTGAATCGCATATACTTGGCGCTGAATCTGCTAAATCAGTATAGCTGAATTATTTTAATTTAATCTTCTATAAAGGATGAAAAAAATACCCATCACATGGCAGCATTCTGTATATCAAACTAAGTGATATTGAGCAAAATTTATTACATTAACAACTTTTATTTTTGGTGTGAAATATCACTGAGCGCAATGTGACGCACACAAAACGTTTTGGTTATCACGTGCAACGGTACAGGAGTTGTAACCGTTGCACGTGATAACCAAAACGTTTAAAGTTAAATTTTCGTGAAAAAACTTGGAGCTTTGACCTTCAATATCGCCGTAACCAGAAGGCACCAAGGTATGGCCCAGTACAAAAAAAAAATATAGTGACAGCCTTAAGGCAGCTTCGTTTTTTTTATCCCCCCGACCCTTGCTCGACGAAGCGCCAGCCCGCACCGCAGCTGAGCCTGTAGCTTTAAATTCCCCTGTTAATAATAATAACCCTGATTTGATACAGCCTATCCCTTGCTGTCCTCCCCCCGACGCTGCCCTAAATCAAATCAAATCAAATAATTTATTATTGCAAACATGGGTAATTGGTACATAGATGTTTTCTTAAAAAAGAAGTCCTCCATATTCTGCCGTCTCATGGGCATGCAAATAATATTCAATTCCAAAAATTAAACAGAAATTCTATTGATAATATCAAATCATTTGAGTTACAAAAAACAGACTAATAACAGAAGTGACATTTTTACAGTAATGTCACAAAAATAATAAAATACGTCAAAGTGTCAATCAGAATAAAAAGTGTCAGAATAAGAACATGTATGTCATTCATATTAACAAAGATTTATCAGTCAGGAAGTCGTCAATTGTGTAATAGCTTTTCGCAATTAATATTTGGTTTAGCCCTAAGCAGAGGTTCGTACCCCACAGGGGGTGCCCTTAGCGTGCAGTCGTTTAGTTTATAAGTTTTATGCCCTGGCTGGAGGCTTTAAGTTTCGCTTAAGGCAGCCACAGGAAATTTTCGGTTAAGAAGTCACAACCTCTCAAGTCAACGCCGCGTTGGCAAAATTTAAAAAAAAAACCTTCGTTTTACACCCGTTTAGATGCACAATTATTTTATTTTATTTTATTTATTGGAGACAAAAACAGTTATACATTACAGCATTTACAAAAAGTAGTTATAGTCGGAAAAACGTATAACCCACACTATTGTCCACGGATTGACATCGGAGTATGAAAATGAACGCATGTTATATGAAAAACAAAAAGTACAAACAGTTTATACTGACGGATTAAAGGAAGCGGATGACAAGAGCATCAGTCTTATAGGCGACTAGCAAGAGATTGTGAAACTATTCTTTTAAATTTAGATTGCGACAGCGCGAAAATGTCGAAATCAATGAATTGTGAGTTATAGGTTTCTAAAAGTCAGCGAAGAGGGGCACGCACCCCAGCCTTCGTTCTACAACGTGCAGTGTAGAATAGTTGAGGTGCGCGCACCTCCCGCCGAATAACAGTTCTAGGTACTACGTAACACAATCTATTCGAGAGCTCAGTACAATTAAATTTGTTATTGCATATGCCGTACAGCATTACAACCATGATCAGTGAACGCCTGGAATCCAAGCTCAATATCTTATATTGCCTTAGCAAATCTGCATAGGGAATCCTTGCACGGAAGCACTTATAGTGCATAGCACGAAGAAATTTTTTCTGAACCATTTCTATTGCACTTAATTAAAATGTGTTTTTATTTTTAAAGGTAGAGTGCCAAGAGTCATAACAAGCAGAGCTGATGAAATCAGGAGACAAGGAGCATTCATAAGTGAGATTGAAGTAACTACGCCAGGTTCGTGATTTTTTATTATTAGAATGTATTGTTGAGTATGAATGTGGATGGTTATAAGAGTAGCGGAAGATCAAAGAAACGCTGGATGGATTGTGTGGAAGATGCTGTGGTTGAAAAGAGGGTGACTGTTTAGATGATGAGTAATAGGAAAACATGGATGAAGAAAACATGCGCCAACCTCAAATAAATTAGGAAAAGAGACTAAGTCTGCGGGCACGAAACTTCCGACGGCCAAGCGATGGCGGCAGCGGGGCAGCGCGACGTGGGGCGATCAGGCAGCGATATCTCGTGCCGGCACGAAACAAACTAGCGGGCAGTCGCGCTCGAGCAGTGTTGTGAAAATCATGAGTTTACATCGAAGAGAACTACGAGTATTGGAGCCTAGTCTCCTAATGAGGGAATTATGATGGCTCAGCAAAGTATCAACTTGCTGCGCTTGACTCGGTTGAACGCAGAGCTAAGAGGCTCATTGGTGACGTAAAACTGGTGGATGCCAAGCTTCACAGCTTGGCTCATCGCCGCAAGGTTGCCTGCTTGTCGGTCTTCTACAGATTGTACTTAGGAGAGTGTGCCCATGAACTCCACGACCTCATTCCACCGGCCCCCTTCTACCATCGGACATCTAGATGCACTGCAAGTTACCACCCCTACTTAGTTGATATTCCACCAACTCGCACTAAGCGCTTTCAAACGTCTTTTATAATGCGCACAGCAAAGGAGTGGAACTCTCTGCCTGCGTCTGTGTTTCCGAACGCATACAACCCTAATCTATTCAAAGTGAGAGTGAACAGGCTTCTTCTGGGTAAGCTCACTCAATCGTCAATCGTCAATCGTCAAAGTCTCTGTCATCCAGACCTAGACTAAAGTCAAGAGCAAACTCACAGTAGAATAAAAAAAAATATATATATATTATTACCTAGAGATGATGTTCATCCAATAAATCAACGGAGACGCAATTTGGGATTGAAAAATGGCATTTTATTTCTTCCCAACACTTCATTACAACCTTTTTGTTTTTATGGTATACGTTTTTATTGTCCCATAAAGTAGGTTTAAAAAAATACAAGATTCTTCATTATCAATGTCCATTACTAAAATAATAATTAAATACAACACTGTGTACCCGCACAAGCGACGAAACCAAACTAGTTTGTTCTCGTCGCTTCCGCGTCGCCGTCGCTCCACCGCCACCCGTGCATCGCTTGATCGCCCCGCTCCACCGCCGCCCATGCATCGCTTGATCGCCCCACTCCACCGCCGCCCGTGCATCGCTTGATCGCTCCGCTCCGCCGCCGCCCGTGCATCGCTTGATCGCCCCGCTCCGCCGCCGCCCGTGCATCGCTTGATCGCCCCGCTCCGCCGCCGCCCGTGCATCGCTTGATCGCCCCGCTCCGCCGCCGCCCGTGCATCGCTTGATCGCCCCGCTCCACCGCCGCCCGTGCATCGCTTGATCGCCCCGCTCCGCCGCCGCCCGTGCATCGCTTGATCGCCCCGCTCCACCGCCGCCCGTGCATCGCTTGATCGCCCCGCTCCACCGCCGCCCGTGCATCGCTTGATCGCCCCGCTCCGCCGTCGCCCGTTTCATGCGCGTCGCTTTTTTTTTTTTTTGGATATGGCTACTCAGAGTGTAACCACGAGGGCCTCGGACTCTTTAACCGGACTATCCTATGGTGCCTTAAGTTCCTAACGGATTTTAAGGCCTCCAGCCAGGGCGTAAAAACTATAAACTAAACGACTGCTGCTCGCTAAGGGCACCCCCCGTGGGGTACGAACCTCGGCTTAGGGCAGCTGAGTTGGAGGGAGGGTGGCAAGGGACTGACGGTGGCTGGATAAAATCAGTGTTTTGATTATTATCGTGGGGGGTTTGGATTACATGCTGCTCAGCTAAAACGCGTGCTGGCGCTTCGCTTACAGTCAGTCTGCGGGTACGAAACTTGCGACGGCCGGAACGACGGCGGGGCGGCGCGACAGCGATGTAATCAAATGTATTAAAACATTACGCGCTGTGTACGAAACGGGCGATGGCGGAGCGGCGCGATCGAGCGATGCACGGGCGGCGGCAGAGCGGTGGCGGCGCGGAGCGACGAGAACAAACTAGTTTGATTTCGCCGCTCGCGCGGGTATTGCATAGTGTTGCATTTTTATCACAGTAATAATATAGAAATTATGGAAGTTGACAATGAAGAGTTAATATCTTTAATTTTATCAAAACTGGCTATATGGGACAGTAAAAACGTACACCATAAAAACAAAAGAGTTATAATAAAGTGTTGGGAAGAAATAAAACGCCATTTCGGGAATGTTGAAGGTACGTGTAATTTTCATGTTACAAATTGTTTCAAAAATAAAAATTTTCTCTTGTGTAATTGTAGAACTTTCTTGAATGACAACGTAGCTCGTAATAAAGTGTAGAAAATTCTCCCAAACTGTGTCGTCGTTGATTTATTGGATGAACACCATCTCTGGGTAATAAAAATTCTCTCATTAGGAGACTGGGCTCCAATAGTTCTCTTCGACGTGAATTCATGTTTATCACAACACTACGTGAGCGCGACTGCGGGGAAGTTTGTTTCGTACACACGCAAGACACCGCTGTCTCATCGCCCCGCGCCGCACCGCCCCGCCCCGCCGTCGCTCCGGCTGTCGCAAGTTTCGTACCCGCAGACTTAAGGGTCGGGGATAGCGTCGCTATAATGTGCAATGCTTTTGTATACATCGCCGTCGCGCCGCCCCGCCATCGCTCTGCCGTCGCATGTTTCGTGCCCGCAGACTGAAGATGATGTAGCTTCCATTGGTCTCGTGGGTTCGTACAGTCAAACGCAAGTGTTAGTGGCAAGACTTTAACTACGAAAACCGCTACTGCTACGAAATAATGGCGCTGTCTAAGTCAATTTGTTACCATACACGTGCGGTAGACTATACATGATGTACAGACTTTAATGCCCTTTGTACATGGCACGGTTTCTTTATGGTACAGCGTATAAATCACATCATAGAAAAAACTTGTCAGTCAACAAGCTTCCATAGTGATCCATACAACACTTACGACCGTACCTACACATGGTAAATAAACCGTAGTTTTTCACGGCAAGAAAAACGTATGTGTATGTGGATTCACTCTACATCATGGAATTTTGCTTAAATAAATATCGCGTATCAATATTTCAACTTTGTAATTAATAGATTTGTAACGTTCATAATAATTATTGCCACCAGCACAGACCGGGATCGACTCTAAATATTTAAAAGTCGTAAGTCCACTTAAGCCCCACGTATCATCAGAAGGCATAAGAATTGAAATGATACCCACAACCAAAACCAGGGAAGACTTTGTGAATAATTTTGATAGTATTATGAAACTCGTCTCAAAACATGTTAAGTTAAAACCTAAAAATATAAATGATGGAAAAAATACAGCATTTTATCCCCATTACATTCATTCTACTCTCATTTCAACAAGCCCCAATGTGGGGGGAGTAATATATACTACAAAATCAGCTGAACTTGCCACAGAGACCACGACAGTTCTCAAGAGTCTTGACGAGCTAGAGAGAGAAAGAGGATTACTTTTTGCTATGACTAGAGGAAACAGACGATTACTATCAACTGGTTTCGGAAGTTCTAGTGACTTTCGTGATTACAAAGATTCTTTTGGAAATCGCAGAGGTAATTCAGAACACAATAGAAGCAGTATTGACAGATTTGTTCAAAAACTTCACTTGAATAAAAACTTGAATTCGGCGGATGAGAAAGCATTAAAGAACTACATAGAAGGGGTTAAACAGATGAATATTAAAATTTTTAGCACTCCAGGTCCGTCTTACGATTCGAATCGTTATGTTAGTGAATCATGTAATACGATTAGCGATGAGAGTATACCGATCATAGCTCTTATTGACGTTCCAAAGGATCCTGTAGGGACTCCAAAGATTGATGCTGAACTACCAGACTCTGAAGTTACAATCAACAAAAGTTTAGTCAAAGTTGACACAGGCGACAGTTTCTTTGGAAAAATAGTTTTAACGGTAAAAGACCCAGAATTTGGAGCGCAAAATTTTAATCTGATTTTTGATGTTCCTTTAGTAATGAATTTCAAGGAAGAACTTATGATGATGAGTGATAACATCAATTACCTTAACGTTTACAATCATTTTGAAACATACAATGATTCGACAGTCGATCCGCAAGTCTCAGATGTGGATTCTTATCCCGATCATGGTTCTGAAGAGCTTGTTCAAAATGAAAATATTGCGGAAAGGCTCAAGAGGGAGACTAATGTTACTGCTACTTGGTCTGTTAGTACCGATACTAAAGAGTATACAAAAAAAGACGTTAATTTAACTGAACATTCATTTGACCATGAAACTGAAGCTACTATAGTTACAATTATACCGGCTATTAGCTCTAGTGGTACCAACTCTTCTGTTTCCGTATCTCCTGCTGTAACTCTAACAGCAGTAAACAGCAATAGATCTGCAAGTTCAAACCTCGCTCTAGGCGATAATATGACACTCAGCGAATTTTTCGCGGTCGTCGCTAATTGGTTTAGAAACCTTGAATATGGGACAGATAAACCAACAAGAAACAGTTCTGGGTAAGTGTTTTTTAGCTATTATAATTTTGCTGAAAAGCTAAATGGGTAGGACTATTTCGAATGTTTCCATTAGGCTGGTTTTAGAGTCACGCTGACCGTACGTTGACCGTCGGCGCTGACAGCCGAAACGTGTGAACTTCTAGGAAGCGTTTTTTAGAATAACGCGTAGCTATCAGCGCGTGCGTTTGTCAGCGCTGAAGGGTCAGCGGCCGTACGCGTTGCGCGTCAGCGCTGCGTAGCCGTTAGCGCTGATACCCGCACGAGCGCCTCTGAGTGTGTCTTCAGTGAGCGTTCTAGTGTCGAGCCGCGCTGACAAGCTACACGCTGAGCTGTCAACGCTGATGGTCAGCGTAACTCTAAAACCAGCTTAAAAGCTTTAACTCCTTTATGCCATGTCTGTATGTGGGCACATTTAGCCGTCCTCATAATAAAAAAATTAACATATCCTCCTTTAACATATTCAATTCATAACATACACAATGTACATGCTTAGGTGGTAAATATAATCTTCAGCAGCCCAATAACAGTCCACTACTGGACATAGGCTTCTCCAATCGCACGGCTGCTCTCATCTCATCGAGCGGCTTCCAGAAATCCTGCAAAGATTGTTGTTTCACCACCATACAAAGAACCTAGTAATATCAGTCCTATCATATAAATTCAGTAAATCAATCGATTGAAATAATGCCTTCAGAGCCAAATGAGTGAAGTTGGTATTAAATATCCTAACTATCTAACCTTACGGATATTTTTTTATATAATAGGTTCCCATAAGGTGGACCGATGACCAGGAAGTAGCGGGAATCCGCTAGAAGCGAGAAACAAGACCAGTTTATGTGGCGATGCTTGGGGGAGGACTAAATTCAGCAGTGGACATCTTTTAGCTGAAATGATGCCATAATGATGATGATCCAACATTAATAAGCTCAAATTTCTTTTCAGCTCTGGTCTTACCGATATGTTGCTAACAATTAACAGCAACATCACCAATGAATCTAACGTCAGCAGCACCGACTTTGCCTACCCCATGTACGATTCAGACATGATCGAGAATATCGGTCATAGATCCAGGGTCCTTCTCTCTGTTGAAGACAATGTCACCAATGTTACTGAAGAGAATAAAATAGTTAACAGTACAAATGTCACCAAAGTAACCGCTGCAGCAACTGCCGCCAAAGGTAATGGTAGGTATGTTAGCCTTTAATTTGTATCATATTTTGCCCTCCACTTCTTAAATCTGCTTCTCGATGTTGAGGATCGTGTGTGACTTCTTCTGACATCTACACAAATACAACCTATAGCAGTTCACTGTTGGATATAGGCGTCTCACAAATTGCGCAGAAAAACTCAGCCTTAACTCCTTCTTAGGTCGTTGGCCCATCTAGCTGGGCGACGTCTCACGCTATGCTTGCCAATACGCGGTACCCCACTCTAGGACTCCTCTGATCCAACGGCCATCATTACTCAAGCATGTTGACAAACATGACCAGCCCACTACCACTTCTGCTCGATAACACTGCGATTTATGGCCGCAACTCCAGTTTTTTTCCGGATAACTTAATTTCGTGTTTTTCTTCAAACACTAAAGCCTCCATCTCTTGTTAATTGTTGTTATTTAACTGCCATGCTAATTTCAACCTAACTATTTCTGCAGTTTTTAACAGAACCACCTCAACTACATCTATAACCGGCCTCAGAAGCAATATAACAACTACAAAAAAGCCAAGCCAAGATAAAAAAACGTTTCCTAAACCAAAAAAAGACAATAAAACCGAAGTCAAAGCAATTGTTAAAAGAAATGCAGACGATAGCAATTTAATCTTTTGGAATGATATATATGATGACGAGTATGGAATACAAATGGATAAAATGGATAATTATATGAAGGAAAAATTTGATGATGCTGTTAGGGACAAGCATTCTGTGAAGGAGAAAGATTTTATTAAAAGATCAGGTATTTTCTTTGTTGTGTTATTGCATGGCAAACATGACGTTCCACTTGATGTTAAGTTGTTAGTCACATATGGACATCTGTAATACTAGAGGCATCTCATGTGCGTTGTCATCCCAGAGACAAACTTTAATGTCTCGTGTGCCTTTATTTCTGCTTTTAAATGTATTTTTAAACACCCATTTAAATATGACTGGTCTTCATTATCTGCCCAGCTTTTTCCAATTCCAACTATATTGGGATCGGTTTCCTGGATGCAGCTGACTACAAGTATTTTACATGGAGCGACTGCATTACTGACCTCCACAACTCAGTTACTGGGTGATACAATAGACTTTAGTAAGACTGGTTGTCTGACTTTCGGACTTCTGACTACCCGTAACAACCGTTAAAGATCTGCGAGTGACAGCTGAAGATTTAAAATGCCTGGTAGGGCCAGTCAATATTCAATCATTGTTCAAAAAAACATACAATGATAAATGATAATAGTCCCTTGATTTCAGGGAGATGGGTACAAAATAAATTAAGAAAATTTGCTAAGAACTTGAAGATCAACCCACACTCAAATGACGTGCCTAGTGTTCAGTCCGATAGCATGGAGACCAAGGAACGGGTCCCGCGATCCATTGGGCGTAATAAGAATCATGGGTAAAGTATTTTGTCATCATGTGCCTATCACTTCCCCAATTATGTCGGGGCCAGCTCCCAGTCTTACCAAATGCAGCTGAATTATGTTACATGGAGCGACTGTTTATCTGGCCTCCACAACTCAGTTACTGAGTAACTCGATAGCTCGTGGTATGACTAGTTATTCATCATACTTATCAGCATTCGGAAATAAACTGTAGTCCACCAGTACTGGGATCAGGGTCCAAGCTAACGGTGGCCAGTGCTCCAGAGAGAGGAAACTCCTAACGAAACGCGCCGTGTTTAGTGGACTTTTTTGCAAAATTATTATAGAATTTAAATGAAAGTAGTTTAAAAATAAAAGTTGTTTTTCAGTTTGGTAGCAAACCCACAAACATATTACAGAGAGAATGACCATGTTGGTAGGAAAGAGAAAGACGATAGAGATGAAATTGAGGTGAGATTTTTTAAAGTGTTTGAAAAGGACAGGTACAGGAAAGAAACGATGAGACTTTATGCAAAACTCTCATCGTTTCTTTGATCTTTTCAACTCTTAAACTCATTAGCAATTTAGCATTCAAACTCAAAACTTGCAATACTCAATCATTTATTGCATTCCACAATGTAGATTATGCTGGTGGTAAACATTAGTTTATGAACAATCGTGGACCCTGTTCGGCAAAGCAAAATAAAAATAGTAGGTGGAGATGAGGACCAATCGATTATCTTATAAACTAACTTATTTTTTTTTTTTGTGTATTTTATAAAAGTTTTAGGGATTTTCCTCACGACATGTTCCTCATTCAATGTAGAGCGTTATTTTTTTTATGTGATATATGAACACAAGCCACAGGAAATCATGTCTTGCACGCTATTATTCAGTGTTATATATATTTTTTATTAAGTGCGTTTTGTTTGTATAGAATATTTCTTTATTTTCTTTCTTTCTTTTCTTTCTATTTTGAACTCTGTTTTATTTGTGATCAAGTTCAGTTTCAATCTATTAATTATTATTATTAAGAAGAAGAAGAAGAAGAATCTATTAAAGAAAATTAATTAATTAATTAATTTATGTACACACAAAATAGTTGACAGGACAATATATTAACATAAAAGAGCACAAAGGTACTGCTTATTTCAAAAGAAATTTCTTCTAGCAGACCTGCGAGAGGAAAGTTGGATAAGAAATGTAGACACAGTGTGTAGAAAAGTTAAACAAGAAAAATTTAAATATATAAATATAATAATATATATTATATATAATATAATATATTTTTTAATATATTATATATGATATTGCTTGAAAATTTTTATGCTCTATCTGCACTAATGTAAGTATTAATTAATAAAATGTACACTTCTAGGAGGATTATCCAGACGTAGATCAGAAATCATTATTCGCTGCACTATCCGTTAACATGAAGGAGGTATGCAAGAAAGCAGCTAAGGCAGTGCAGCAGACGAGAAGCATGGACAATTTGCCAGATAACCTGAAGACAAGCGGTAATTTATTAAATAAAACTTAAAATGGGTTCTTGGTAGGGCGCTTCTGCTACCACCTTTCCACTTTCCACCACCTTCCACAACCAATGAGTGGTGGGACAACAAACACCACCACCATATACAATGCTCTTCGAGTCCAATACAACAATGCATTCAAGATGCTACTGGGGCTGCCACGCTTCTGCAGTGCATAGGGAATG
The DNA here is from genome assembly GCA_947523025.1 of Dryobota labecula. Classification (NCBI taxonomy): domain Eukaryota; kingdom Metazoa; phylum Arthropoda; class Insecta; order Lepidoptera; family Noctuidae; genus Dryobota; species Dryobota labecula. Next base: position 11,780,074 of record OX383310.1, read on the forward strand.
TTTGCTGATGCCCACACTGATGGCTTCAAAGCGATCAAACGTAAGCGTGCCGCGTCCTTGTTACCGAGGGTCCGGGGCAGGTCGAACAGTCTCCTGAATGTCATTGTAGGGAAATTTGTTCATCAATTTTTTGTCCCACATACATGTTTTTTTAACATAGTTATCAATTTAAATGTCTACTAACAATTATGGGTTTTCTGAATTAAAATTATTATTTTTATATACCGTTTCGCGCACAAATTAATCAGGTAATTGCGGTAATTCAGCGCACACACGATAATCCATTCTTGTGCATGTGGCAGTGGCAGTGCTTGTGATGTTGTGTGTGGCTTGCATTACAATTCAGTTGGCAATTCAGTTCTCAAATGATCTGACGAAGATAATGTCTGGCCTTTAAAAGAAATTTGACCTCTGTTTTTGTTTCGCTTTTTCTCTTCAAATTAGTTGTATAGGAAACACCGGATTTGTTTAATTTTCAAATATTATTCTTAAGAGGTCTCTACCGGGTCTGCGAAGCGCAATAAATTTGTCTTTCTAATGCTAAATTCTAAATCCTTGCTCTAATTGCACAGGTCCACTCAAATTTATGTAGTTCTTTCCTCAAAAGACCATTTCAGACACTAATCTACATGGTCCTCACATGAACTAACCAAGATTATGTCTGTTTAAAAGACACTTTGACTCCTGAGTTTGTTTTGCCATTTCTTCTCAGGGGTAGTCAGATAAAAAAATTTGACTCCATCTAGCTTATTTTTTCGATGATAATTAATAGAACTGTTCTATTAACTCGTTGCCTATATATGTATAATACATACAGAAAAATACGTTAGGTTGCAGGTGCTAAAGAAAACTTTTGTCATAATAATATTAATACCAGCCTAGAACTATCCCACTGTTGGGCAATGCCCTCTTCTAATACACAGAAGGCACGAGCATTGATTACCACGCTTGCTCAAGGTGGGTTGGCGATTTCAGACTTATATTAACTATAAGTCCAGGATTCCTCACTTTTTTTTTCCTTCACCGATGTCGGTAATATCCAAGGTAAACTCAGAAAGTACATATGAATTGAAAAAGTCACATTGGTACTTGCCCGCATTTGAACCCACAACCTCGTGCATGGGAGGCGATGCCTTAACCAACGACATTATATTTATCCTACTTACAGAATAAATTTCTCATTTTTCAGGAACAAGAGACGAATCCAAACAGGGTTCCATTGCAAATGCTCTGATGCAGCAGCTGGTGCGTCTTCTGACAGACTTAGTGGACTACCAGGTTCAACAGAAAACCTGCACTAGTTAGTTTATTTATTACTAGCTTTCATTTGCGACTCGCTCCCCAGGAGCAGTATTTTTTTTGGGATGAAAAGATGCCCATTTTTCACTTTCAGGTCTAATCAAACTATCTCTTCTCCATGCCACGGGAAGCACGTTAACCTGTTGGTCCCGGCTGTCATTCGTAGATCTTTGACAGTTGATACAGGTAGTCAGAAGCCTAAAAGTCTCACAGTCTTGCCAAATGGTATCGTGTTACCCAGTATCGGGTTGAGAATGTCAAATAGGCAGTCACTCTATGTAAAATTCAACCGCATGTTGTTAGACTGGATACCGACCACAATCATCATCATCATCATTTCAGCCGAAAGACGTCCACTGCTGGACATAGGCCTCCCCCAAGCACCGCCACTTCGACCGGTTCTATGCTTCCCGCATCCAGCGGATTTCTGCGGCCTTCACAAGGTCATCGGTCCACCATGTGACAGTGAGAGGCCTTCCAACGCTACGTCATCCGGTACGCAGTCGCCACTCCAGAACCTTTCGGCCTCATCAGCCATCTTTTTTGCGAGCAATGTGCCCTGCCCACTGCCACATAAGTTTCGCAATTCTTCAGGCTATGTCGACCACAACCCCGACCACAATATAGTTTGGATAAGGCAGCGCAGATAATGATGAAATTGTTTTCAAACAACTTTTTCTCTGTCCATGTTACAGAACTGCCATCAGAACTGCAAACCTTCCTGGAATGGCTGACTAACTCCAAAGAGGAGACAGAGGAATCTGACAAACATTCTGACCTTCTATTAAAGGGGTCAAACCAAGAAGATGAAGAGCTCATTGATGACTTACGAGAAAGACACGAAGGTGAACTAAACTCAAGCATTTATTTAAATTAAACCAATTACAGGCTTTTGAATTATCAAGGAGTCGGTCAGTTAGAAAGATAAAGCTAGTTGCTTCATCTACTGGGAGACGCACGATCTCACCACTTGTTGCAAATTACTAGAGGTACTGTTATAGAGGTATAAGGAACAGGGTGTAAAGTTCACTCATACTCTATAGTAAAGGGAGGATCCTCCGACCAGAAAGGTGTTGTGTCTGGTGGGCAACTGCCCAACGGTTGATGTCGGGATGTTGTATATATGCTAGTCGCGCGGTAATCTCTGATTGCGCGATGCAGGATTTGTGACGTCAGATCTTTGATGCGTAGTTCGCATGTGGCATTGGTGGCACTGTGATCCTGACGACATTCGCATGCGACAGTTCAGCATCTGTGCCGTCGTTTCTGGGGCGCTGAGCAAGGTGCACCTGTGTTTGTATTGCGAATCTCAATATGGATTCGTTTGATATCGACGTTTTCAAAGCGGACGCCGAAGCGTGTCGAATACTTAAACAAAATGATCGCTTCCTACACGACGCCTGTCGTAACGACTAGACGCAGACGCAAACGACAAATCTTCGTCTTGTTGCAGGGTTTAGACGCAAGCCTCCCATCAAGCCATAACAACTTCTGATGGTTTATGATCAGAGTGTCTAACTTTCAATTCGTCTACGAAGCAAAATGCCTAAAATTAATGTCTACAAAGCAAATTGCCTAAGCTGTAAATCGCCTAGAGATCAAAATGTTTAACAAGCAAAATGCCTAAAATGCAATAATTTCTAAGTAGTCGAGATGGGTGAAATAAACTCACACTAGAGCCTCTGAACTGTAGATTAGGTTATGTTAGAACTGTGGCCACACAACGCACGAGCCGAGCGAGCGTAGCAAGCGTGCCGCGGCAGCGGCCGGCGAGTGCCAGAAACGGTACTTACTCCCTTTCTTCTCATAAAATAATAGACATATTGCAAGGTAGGCATTTTGGTTCACAGTCAGAATAAGGTTTAGTTCAAATACTGTATAGACATATTGCAAGGTAGGCATTGTGCTTCTTAGTCAATATAAGGTTTAGGCAATACTTGGCATAGACGTTTTGATTTCTAGTCAGCATGATCATAAAGGCTTCTGATTGGTTAATGTCACAATGGCATTCAAGCTACTTGCCAACCTGTATGCAAGTTACAAGAATTTTATATTTTTAACGGCTTACTACAGATGATTGATTTATTATGTATATATTATTTTATTATTTATTTTTATTACTAGCTGACCCGACAGACTTCGTTCTGCCAAAAAAAATTTAAGGGTGGACAACCCTTATCACTAAGGGGTATGACAAATAGATGTTGGCCGATTCTCAGATCTACTCAATATGCTCACAAAATTTCATGAGAATCGGTCAAGCCGTTTCGGAGGAGTACGGGAACGAACATTGTGACACGAGAATTTTATATATAAGATATATTATTTATTATGTATATATTATGTCGTTTATTTATTTATTTCCTTATCTTACACATTTTGAGTTATGATGACGACGGGTTTGTTTGTGGCCTATACATATTGTGTTATCGTGATCAACTGTTTGTTTGGTGAACGAGTGTGTGAATTCGATATGTTGTGAGGGTATGCGAGTGAAATATATCAAAATGAAAACATACTCGTATCTCATCACTGCGAGATAAGGTCAGTTTTTGTTTAATATTTTAACATTTTATCTGGTTAGGTTAACTCCTATCGAAGCCAGGAAGGTTTAAAACATGCCGTGTCAATGGATGTATATTGACGAATTCTTCGATTTTCCAAAGGCCTACTCAAAGTACAAAGATTATGTTAGCAGGAACAGCATAAGGTAAACCTATTCTAGGCCGCGTAACGGGTTAAATGTTGCTTAAAATAGAAAAAATAAGTATAAATTACCTACAAAATACTAAAAATTGTGTTCCGCCAGTGTCGGGAGCAGGGCCAGGGCAAGCTATCGGTTGTTACGAATCCCCGAATCGAGGAGAACTGCCTTCTAAAGGCTCCTAAAACAGGCGCGACACGCGACGCGACACAAATAGCCCGCTCGTCGCGTGGCACGCGGTGTCTTTGAGTCGCGTCGCGTGTCGCGCCTGTGTGTGGAGGAGCCTTAAATCAGGCCCTTGATCCAACCGTTTAAGAGAGAGCCCCGAGAGATGTTGATCGAAACTTTCAGTGATCAGACCGTTACGACAATCGGCACAATGACAGCCGAGTTCAGACTCCACATGTCGACAACCTCGTGTGCTAAGTCGAGTTATTTGATTTGATTCTCTATGATTAATTATTATTATTTCAATTATTACCAGATAAATCAGAATTTCCGGATGAAGTAAGAGTAAGAGGCAAGCAAGAACCAGCTGACGACATAACTCGCTACCAGGACAATCTCCACTCCGTCCAAGATCTGCTGGTGCAATATGAAGACATGACGGATGATGAGAAGGTAAGCAAAGACCAGAAGGCCAATTCCCGTAATTAATGACGCCCAAAATCTAGTCGCGATCTCACTTCAACGACAATCAATATCATATCAAAAACTTGTCGAAAATAATGTCATTTCTTTGGTATTGTTCGTCGAATCGTTGAGCTCCTTAAGTTCTGAGTTCAGCTGCACGATTACTGACAAATGCGTGCACTGATTGGACAGGTCCACTCAGTCCGTGTGGTTCTTTCCTCAAAAGACCATATCATTCACCAATCTACATGGTCCTCACATGATCTGACCAAGATTACATAATTATGTTTAGACGAACTGGGCAGTGGTCTTATAGGCAGTCGCTCAATGTATTCTACCACAATATAGTTGGGTTGAGTCTAGACAGATGATAATGACTTTTTAGTAGCCAAAATTATAAGTTCGTATTCTTTCGTTTCAGAGTAAAATGTCAGGCGTGAGAGGTTATCTCGAGAAACAGCTAGCTTTCCTTAATCAGCAGCTTTCTGCTTATGATCTTTACACAGTGAGTATTTTCAACACAGAGCACGGAATCATGGAGCAGCGTCTAGAGATGGCAGTACGAATAAAATTGCGCTGAAAATGCGTGAAGCCAAGGCCTGCCTAAGCTGTCAGTTTATACAGAGTGTCCCAGAAATCGACCGACATACAGTGCGAATTCTAATAAAAATAAATAAATAAAAATTGCCCTTATTAAACTCTGACCTTCTTAATACATAAACAAGTATTATATTAACTTAAAACTAATCGGCTACCAGGTCAGGCTGTCTTGCGACATAGGCTTCCTCTATTTCCCTCCAATATAGACTTATAATTTATAGTAGAAATTAAATAAAAATGGAACTAAAAAAATTCCATACGAAATTGTTGCATGTTTAAGCATTATACGTCAAAAATGTGACGGATTAATTAATTTATTTATTTTATTTCTACTATTTTATGTCGCACTATACTGTAGGTGGTGATAAAAATAACAACACATGTTCCGCAAAATCCACATTTTTTTTTTCTACTCCACTGTTTAAAATTTATTAACAAAAAAATATTTGAGGAATAAGATTAAATACTTAATAGTGAATTTATTTTGAATTTTTAAGTTTTTTTGGAGAATCAAAGGTAATTACGGATAGAGTAACTGTTTAATAATATTTTGATTGAAAAAATTATTAATAAAAAGATTTTATTTACACATGAGAGTCAAAAGAATGATGCATGGCGGTAATTTTTTTTTTTTTAAATCTTATATACTCGAAAATTATAAGATTTTAAGTAACATGTGTTTAGTTATTTTGGGAGGGCTTGACCAAAGCTATCACCACCTACAGTATGTCCGTCGATTTCTGGGACAACCTGTATACGTCATTAATATGTGTATATGAGTTAACGGTGCGACGCTTGGTTTGTATGGACACTGTTGACAATGCCGTCTCTAACAGCGGCCGTAGTGGCACTTCCGTGCTCTTTTACTTACATCCTTTAATTCTAAGCACTCAAAGATTATAATCTTATCTAGGCTAGGCCAGGGGTCGGCAACCTTTTGAGTGGGAAGAGTCAAAAATTTCAAAGTTTTTAAAGAGCCACAAAAAAAATGTTGCCAGCAATAAATATTATTTGCATAAATAAAGCTTATTGATAAAAAAAAAACTAATCTATTTGTTCATAAGAAAAGTATCTATTTATTCATATGTACATAAGAACATCCGACGACGGCGTCATTCGAGAGCTTCCGACGGACTGACGACAGTGACGACGCGTGTCACGGGGGAGGTGTGCGGTGAAAAGCGAGTACAAGTGGCTGATAGATAGAAATTGTGCCTAATCCTCGTTAATCGATTCAGAACGATTTTCAAATGTTATTTTTTTTTTTTTACAATCTCAAAAACTCAAAGCATTTATTTCAATTAAACCACTTACAGGCACTTTTGAATTGTCAAAGAGACGGTCAGTTAGTCAGAAAGTTGAAGCTAAATGCCCATTCCAATACGTAGATCACTATGGAGAAGAACGGGCAATAAACTCCAAGGACACTCTTTTAAATCAAGATATTACAAAATCCTGGGTACATTATTCTTGTTGCTATATAGAAGCAACAAGAATAATGTAGGTACCCAAGATTTTGAGACAATGTAAAAACTAATAAAACAATACGCAAATACGAGTATTAATAAATAATATTTACGTATGGAACTAAAGAGCCGCAGCTTCACATCCAAAGAGCCACATGTGACTCGCGAGCCGCAGGTTGCCAACCCCTGGGCTAGGCTGATGATGAATTGATGATACAATGCCAATGACACAAAGCTTATATGAGACGTACACGTAGCGTGTTATCCAAGCAAAAGTTGGCAAACTTGATTTGTAATGTTAATTACTTTGAATTTGCATAAGTTAAGTTTATTTTCTACCTAGTTGATATTCCACCAACTCGCACTAAGCGTTTTCAAACGTCTTTTATAATGCGCGCAGCAAAGGAGTGGAACTCTCTGCCTGCGTCTGTGTTTCCGAACGCATACAACCCTAATCTATTCAAAGTGAGAGTGAACAGGCTTCTTCTGGGTAAGCTCACTCCATCGTAGACTTTGTCTCTGTCATCCAGACCTAGACTAAAGTCAAGAGCAAACTCATAGTAGATTTTTTTTTTTTTTTTTAAAGTACTATTGTATAGAATCAAGTTTATCTAACTGAACAGATAGATGTGCTGCTGGGGAGTTTGTTGCGCCACTTCTTCTTCCCAGCTAAAGCACTAGGAAGTGGTGAAGGGCGAGCGTTTTGGGGGACTGTCTTATGTAATTTTGACGTTCGAAAAGTGCCGATTCTCAGCCTAATTTGTATAAATGAGTTTTGATTTGGATTTTATGCAAGTAATGGCATGATATTCTTTCTTTAGTCCATTCAATTTCAAAGTAAGTGACCATTTTATTTACAGTTTCTCGACAAACGTGACATGAACAGGAACAAAAGAGATGTTTACATAATGAAACAGCATTCAACAAAGCACAGACGTCGAAGAACACCACATAAATTTATCAAAAATTTTGGCAGAAAGCACACAAGAACAACAGCGGGCTATCATGATGAAGCACAAGTCACACATATTGTAAAGAACAGAAAAATAATTGAAAATGAAGAAATCATACACTCAGCTTCCGATAAAAACGTTCAGCAGAAACTGGGGAAGAGAAATCTAAAAGATGTCTACTACAAAGCTGTTGCTGAAGCGAAAAAGTGTTCTTCAGCTAAAATTATTCACAAAAAAGATGAGAGTAGTCGTGTTGAGAGTAGTACAACGATGGGACATAAGTGATTCCTTTAGGCCGCGTCCTAACCAAAGCGAATATCGCGCAACCCACTGGTCGTCGAGCCTACAGAAAGCGCCTTCCCCGTGTCCTAACTAAGTCGGCCCTCTGTCGGCATGACCGCACGTTCTTGTTCGCCGAACATAAAGTGACATGAATGCAACGATCGCATGTTCGCGTGACGGATCGCTTTTGGTTAGGACATGACCTTCCAGTTTTCCGAAGAAATGAGTGACATACGATCATGTTGTTTAGGATACGGTGTTATGTAACTTAGATCGACATTGATCGTTTTGTAAATTTTATACAAGATCGATCAATTTTTATTGGGATCTATCCGATGTCGATGTAGCCCTGTTATTGCGGATTGATCGATTTGTGGCTTTGGTTGTTTTATCTTTTGTCGATGAGCACACATCATTTACTTTTGTCAAAGTTATTAATAATAATAATAAACTCTTTATTTCAGAATAAAATTCCATAATTGTACAAATTTGTCAGAACATTACCACTTAAAAACTATGTTATCACACAAATACAATACAAAGATGTTAGTAACATAAAAACTTAAACTATGTGAGTAGGCATTACCAATAACAACAACAACTAAAACAACATCACAGTCAACACCAATACAAAAACTAACAACAACACAACAACTCCAATAACTAAACAACTATACAACACCACAACTACAAACAACACAACTATTAATACACGGTCCAATTCAATTAGCTAGCGAAAGTCCAAAGACCTCAGGGGTATTCTTATCTAAACATGATAAAACAGAGAAAAAGATTTGAACGTTTTTTTAGGTTCAACGACCGAGGTCAGCTAGAGAATGCTGGTGCCATATAGTTTAGAAAAATGTACGTGTCTTAAAAGATGTGCTTACAGAACTCAGAAATAAACATTATTAATCATTTCGTTTCATATTAGGTATCATTTCATTTCAGGTTATGCAGTTATGTACTTGAAGTAAAAGGAAATCATATTTTTTAGGGTTCCATAGTACGTCCGAATGAAAAACGGAACCCATAAAGGATCACTCGTGTGTCTGCCTGTCTGTCTATTCGTCTATCACAGCAATATTTTTGTCCGAATCTAATGGGCCGATTATTTTGAAATTTGGTACACATAATGAATTTCTGTGACCCCAAACACGGACGTGTAACGTAAATAAATGTATTTTGAACATGGGGATCCATACTATTGAGGCAAATAAGAAAATTAAAAATCAAAGTTTTGCAAACTGTGCCGAAATATCAAAAGCGTATCAAATGAAAGGGTTTACTGCGATAATCAAATTTATTTTTAATAACTAAAAAAATATATATATTTTATAAGTTATTTAAGAAAATAGATGAAGATAGACCAGCAGTTTATCTTCGACACTAAAGCCTAAAATATTGAACAAAACAAGAAAAAAGTTCTATAAGTACTTACAGATTACAGGAAAACCTATCTATATGAAATCTATGGTCTAAATATAACATTAAATCTCTCAAAATTGTGCGCACTAACTTACATTTGCAGTTGGAATGTATGATGGAACTTTTTTTTTAACAACAACCCTTCATTGTGCGTGGTCCAACACACCGGTTTTTTGTTTTATTGTGTTTAGATATCTATATGTCGCAGAGAAATGAGGATTTCACGAAATCCCGGTAGATGTCGAATATTCTTGTTTATTTATTTATTTATTTATATATACTTTATTGTACATCAGATTACACATAACAAAAGAAAAGAAAACTTATACACTACAAAATATACAATGGGCGGCCTTATCGCATACTGCGATCTCTTCCAGGCAACCTTGGCATGGACAGTGAATTTATGGACTGTTTATTACGTGTTCTTACTAAAAAGTATCTAGTGATATGACAAAATACCAATTTATCGTCAGTGATATGTCGTTTTACATAAAATCTAGTAAAATGTCAGAAAAGCGGATAAAAATCGAGCCATGCATTTCTCTCGCTGGCCCTACTCACACGGGCACTAGTGGGGGTACTTTGTTTTATTACTTTATTCATCAACAGTATTCTTTATTTCACTACATTTAGTTTAGTGAATTTACATATCTCTGAATTTATATTAGTATTTTGTCACATCACTGGATACTTTTAGTAAAAAGACGTAATAAACAAGAATATTCGACATCTACCGGGATTTCGTGATATCCCCAGGGATTTCGTGAAATCACTGATATCCTCATTTCCATGCGACATATACAAATCACGTCTGTGTAGTTATGCTAGCAAATTTAAGTTGACCTTGTATACACGTTGACAAAAAGGTAATGATTTTTTTGGAAGCTCCTAGTATTTTTTTATAGATTACTCGTCATGTGTCGTATACCAACTTCAAAAAAAAAGGAGGTACCTCTCCGTCTCTACCAGCTTCATATGTCCTTAAATACTAATCGTGTCTTTTTAATTATGTGTTAAAATATTCGTTTTTTAGAGACATTATTTATAATAGACTTTATTTGTAGGATTTATGAGACCAATGAAAATAAATTATTAATTATAAGTTTTTTGCTGTTTTTGTTTTCACACATATCCACCAAATAGTTTCAAAGTTTATTAATTTTGTAACAAACACATACTACACAGTAACTGTTTTCAGCCCTTTTTAGGGTTCCGTACCTCAAAAGGAAAAAACGGAACCCTTATAGGATCACTCGTGTGTCTGTCTGTCCGTCTGTCACAGCCAATTTGCTCCGAATGTAATGGACCGATTAAGTTGAAATTTGGTATACATATCAATTTGAGTGACCCAAACACGGATGTGAACCGTAAATAAATGAATTTAGAATATTGGGGTCAGTTTTGGGGGGCAAAAAAGAAAATTAAAATAATAAGTTTTGCAAACTGTACCGTGTGACATATCGAATGAAAGGGCTTACTGTGAGGGTCTCAAATGTATTTTTTTTATAATTTTAAAATAAATTGTTTTGAAGTTATAAGTGAAAATAGAGGAACATTGACCGTTCCCCCCTTATCTCCGAAACTACTGAACCTAAAATTTTGGAAAAAATTCAGAAAATAATTCTATACTTATAGATTACAGGAAAATATATAAGAATTCTAAGGTCTTAAAATAACATGGTAAATCTCTCGATATTCTGCGTACAAACTTACATTTGCAGTTGGAATGTATGGGAGATTATGTTTACCAACTACAATGTTAAGTTTGTTCTTAGGATAAATTCTTTCCAAGTACGGAACCCTTCATTGTGCGTGTTCCGACACGCACTTGGCCGTTTTTTTTTGCCACAATCATCATTCAAAAAACACAGCAGTAGTATATACAAGGTGTATCTATTGATACCCGAAATATTTTAAGAGAAACATCTATAGACGGTAAAAACGCCATAGCAACGAAACAATTGTTTTATCTGTTTTTCAATTTTCTTGTTAGACGGATACAAACGCAGTGGAACCAATCCTGAAAAATGGCATCCATTACTTATACCTTGCATCTTAGGGACAACACACATTTGTACGATTGCAATTGGCTCGACAGAAAGTGGTGTGAGCTTTTAAATGCCAAGACACGTGAAAACTGCGTAAATGCCATGGAAAGCTGCTAATTGTCAATGATCGGAAATGCAGAGGGATACCTAATACGTCGCAAGAGCAGAGGTTGCCCAGTGGAGAGCAGTGGTGGCCTAGTGGTAACGGCCCAGACTTGGCGCTCGGCAGACAATTTTAATTGAAAAAACTATCAACTTTTCAAAAGTTTTAGTTAAACGTGCCAGTTTCAGCAACAAAAAGGCCCATTTGATCGGAAATAGTAGTCATACCAATACGTCGCAAGAACAGAGGTTGCCCAGTGGAGGGCAATTGTGGCCTAGGGGTAACAGCCCAGACTTGGCGCTCTGCAGACAGAGAATTTTAATTGAAGAAACTACCAACTTTTTTAAAGTTTTCGTTAAAGGTGCCAGTTGCAGCAACAAAAAGGCCCATTTGATCGGAAATAGTAGTCATACCAATACGTCGCAAGAGCAGAGGTTGCCCAGTGGAGAGCAGTGGTGGCCTAGTGGTAACGGCCCAGACTTGGCGCTCTGCAGACAGAGAATTTTAATTGAAGAAACTATCAACTTTTCAAAAGTTTTCGTTAAAAGTGCCAGTTGCAGCAACAAAAAGGCCCATTTGATCGGAAATAGTAGCCATACCAATATGTCGCAAGAGTAGAGGTTGCCCAGTGGAGAGAAGTGGTGACCTAAAAGTAACGGCCCAGACTTGGCGCTTTGCAGACAGAGAATTTTAATTGAAGAAACTATCAACCTTTTTAAAGTTTTCGTTAAAGATGCCAGTTGCAGCAACAAAAAGGCCCAGCTTACGGTTACCGCGATTCTAAATAAACTTTTCAAATCCATGGTCAACAGTCAGTCAGTATTTATTTTATTTACTTTGTTGATTTTATTTAAAAGAGCATGCTTAACATTTTCGCATATTTACGACAGTTTTTTACTAAATGCATATGAAAGTGTAGATGGTACAAAAAAATCTTTTTTTTTATATTTGTCTATCTTTGTGTCTGTCTAACTATCTGTTTGTTCCGGCTAATCTCCGAAACAGCTGGACCGATTTTGACGGTTTTATTGGCTGATAGCTGATGTTATTTATTTTAGAAAAAGCAACGCGGGCGAGGCCCCGGGCAACAGCTAGTTCACAATATCGTACAAAGATTACTGTGACATTTTCTTGCTTAATCCGTAATATTTTTGTCAACCCCGTACAAATGTATTAACTCCTTTACAACCCAAGGGACATCTGAAAGCTACATTTAAACGTCAAGTAACAAACTAATACATTTCCAACAGAATTGCAATAAACTGCAGTATAATAACATAAAAGCATTCGTCTCCAACTAAATATTATATTTCACGAACCGCCCTGTATGTTTCGGTGATAAAATGCAGGCACACCCTGTATTATTAACTAGTATCGTCTGGGAGTGAGATTAAAAAGTTTACGGTGGGTAGTTTTAGAGAAAAACTGCGCTTTAGTTGTCCGGAGCCTAGATTTTTGCCTAGTTAATGGGAATAGGTTCGACCCCTATTAAATGGGACTTAAATACGACTGGGGAAATGTAGGTACCAAACTCTCTACCTATTTAGAAAAAAAAGAAAAAAGCAAATACGTTTATTTGCGGTCAACATTACGCAAAAACCAAGATAACCAAGATATAAAATCTAAATATTTGCACGGCTGAAATGCCGACGATAGTGAAACCCATAGATCTTAAGAACTTCGGTTAACTAACTATATTCTTGCAAATAAATATATTATATCATTCATTCATTCATTCAAAGAACGATCGCAAACACGAAAATAAAAGCTGAAAAAACAAGGGGAAAATATGCGCCATATCCACGCATCCTGATTGCTCTGGAGCCGAATTTTGATATCTTTGTGTCTAACAGTAAATCTGTGATTAGCATTTGCATGAACTTTTTTAGTTGAATGTTTATTGTTGGCTTGCTGCACGCTTTGGTGTTTACTGTTAGTGCAGCAAGCAATTGTTATATTAATAAATAAATAAACCGGCCATCGCCATTTTTTTTTAATTGTGTTTGGTTGGCTTACAGCTATCAATACAAAAGGAAGAGTGAGGTAATCGACAACAAAGGCATTTACAAGCCTCCACAGTTAGCAATAGACTATTGTTGTACAAATTAAATTAATAATAATCTATATATATAAAAATGAATCCCTATTTCCCTTGGTCACGGCATCACGCGTGAACGGCTGGACCGATTTCGCTAATTATTTTTTTGTTGTGTTTGTTATTGTCAGGAGAAGGTTCTTATGTAAGAAAAATTTAAGAAAGTAAAAAAAAAAAAAATTTCAAGAAAACGACCATATTTACATTTTTATTGTAATAATAAGTAGGTAACTCTATCTTCTAATGTAACTTTATGGCGTTTGACATAACGTGTCAGTCATCATTTGGTAGGTCTGAGAATAGATTTTATCAAAAAAAAAAAAAAAAAATTGAAGGTTTTAGTTAGGTAGAGTAGGGTAGGTAGGGTTGGTAGGGTAGGGTAGGGTAGGGTAGGTAGGTGGGTAGGGTAGGGTAGGGTAGAACAGGGTAGGGTAGGGTAGATAGGTAGGTAGGGTAGGATAGGGTAAGGTAGGGTAGGGTAGGTAGGTAGTTTCCTTTGCGCGTAGACAAAGTGCCACAGTCAAATAGCTTTTGACAGAACGAAGTCTGTCGGGTCAGCTAGTTAAATTATATATAATATAAGTTTAACATTAAATTAACTATTAAATTAAGTTGAGTAGCTGCATAGGCAAAGGCAAGGAAATGCATCAAGTGCTGCGACCCTGTGCGAGACAGAACCTCAGCGCTGGTTTTCAGCGACAGCTGGCGTTGACGTGATGACGTCAACCGGTGCACCATATAATGAGATAAAAGTAACAAAATAAGAAATAAAATAAATACAATATATCCGGCAGAAAATAACTTTTCACGGTGAAATTTTTACAGAATAGACCGGCTGTATAGCAGATCACCAGGGTCCCACCACACGGTATGTAAACAGTCATTTATTCATTAGTTATGTGAAGGGCTAAGGCATAACATAAAAATAATAGTTTAAAAAAACATAAAAACCGGCCAAGTGCGTGTCGGACTACGCACAATGAAGGGTTCCGTACTTGGAATGAATTTATACTAAGAACAAACTTAACATTGTAGTTGGTAAACATAATCTCCCATACATTCCAACTGCAAATGTAAGTTTGTACGCACAATATCGAGAGATTTACCATGCAATTTTAAGACCATAGACTTCTTATAGATTTTCCTGTAATCTATAAGTATAGAACTATTTTCTGTATTCTGTTCAAAATTTTAGGTTCAGTAGTTTCGGAGATAAGGGGGGGAATAGTCAATTTTCGCCTATTTTCACTTATAACTTTAAAACAACTATTTTAAAATTATAAAAAAAATATATTCGAGACCCACATACATTTCCCCCCCTTTCATTTGATATGTCACACGGTACAGTTTGCAAAACTTTTTTTGTAATTTTCTTGTTTGCCCCCCAAAACCGACCCTAATATTCTAAATTCATATATTTACGGTTCATATCCGTATTTGGGTCACTCAAATTGATGTGTATATCAAATTTCAACTTAATCGGTCCATTACATTCGGAGCAAATTAGCTGTGATAGAGGGACAGACAGACAGACACACGAGTGATCCTATAAGGGTTCCGTTATTTCCTTTTGAGGTACGGAACCCTAAAAAGGAAAACAAAACGCTTTTATAGAAAATGCAACTAAATAATAGAAAATTAATTTTAATTAAGAATAGTGTAAAAAAATTAATAAATATAAATTAAGAATAGTGTGAATAAGAAGAAAAAAAACAATTATTGTAAAAAAGCGTGGGGTGCATGGTGTCAATAGTTATAAATATTTTATTGACAGATATGAGTACAAGGATTATCATTTTGATAATATCTTACAATTAGATAGCACCCCACGCTTTTTTACAATAGATTTTTTTTTTCTTGTTTAATATTCTTAATATATATATTTTTTTTTTTACATTATTCTTAATTAAAATTAATTTTCTATTGTTTAGTTGGATTTTCTATAAAAGCGTGTTTTTTTCTAGATTTTTCATACTATTATTTATTTTTAATATAAGTGGAAACCTAACAAAGTATTGGTGACCGTTTAGTATAGTTTCTCGTATTAACGGGTAGAAGGACTACCTAATTCACTTCATTTTACTCAGAAACGAAAAAGTCTGTGAAACATAAAATAAAAAATGTTTAAAACAGTAATGTCGATGTAATTCACTTGACGGGCGGTTACTCGCCATTTTGTGTACTTAACTACCCTTCGAACGGTTTCATTGCACATAAAATAGAGTGACTATGCTTTTAGGGGAGCAGAGACAGCGACATCACGAGCGCCCCTGGCGCTCCAAGTATGAAGGCACTGAACAGGGCTGATAATGATGAGGGAAAAGCTCTCTTCCCCTGTTCTACTTTTGCTGTGCCCGACAGAGAGTCCACAATAATCATATTTTTGTAAAACCTACCGCCTACGTTCACATGTGGAAGCAATAAATATATTTAGTATTGAGGGTTTTGTGACGGTGCATAGAAAGAAACGCCGGTTGCGGCAAAGCCTCTACGGAGCCTGACTGCCTGAAGTGAGCCAACGTGACGCAATGCCACCGGTGTACATTTCCCGCCTGAACTACTGTACCACAAAGGCGGAGGACATCGTGGAGTACGTGCGCCAAAAGACGAGGTACACGCCGAGGGTGCAGTTACTGGAGTCGCGCCGCAACGTCAACTTGAAGGCGTTCGTGGTTCGTGTACCGAATTGTTTCCTTTATAACCGTGTATTTACGAGTCGAACAATGAGGGCCGAGTCACACCGGAATGGCAGCGGCTGGCAGCGGCGGGCGGCCTCGCCACCTTTTCAAGCTTTTCAAGCGATACTGGTCTTTTAAGTATGTAAGTAGATAAAGTTTAGAATGATTTCACACTGAAAATGCTCGCCGCGTCGCTGCCGGCCGCTGCCATTCCGGTGTGACTCAGCCCTGAGAGACAGAAAGACAGACACTGAAGTGTTGTTCTTCTAGCTACAATTTATCTGATTTCAGGCATTATGGAATAACCACCGACGGCAGCCATGGCCCACGCACAATAGTCCATCTTAAGGACTAAATGCGGAAACCAAACCCTCTAACATAGAGAACAATCCACCAGTGCGTCCGCGAACATCAACAGCACCCTGAACTCATTATTATATTGCACGCGGAGGGCACTGTACGATTTTTTGTATATCTAGCCCACAGGCTGCTCGTATAAAACGTAGAGCCGTACGCTCTGAAAAGAATAATAAATAACGCTTACTGAACTACAAGCAAACCTGCGAGCCAACACTTTCGCTCTAACCGACATCAAATCAAATACAATATATTTTTATTTTTTTTATTCGACTTGCCTTTTCAGAGATTAGCGCGTCCAAACAAACCAAAAAACAAATTATTAATTATTAGTACAGATAGAAGATATCCAACAAAAGATTCTCAGCAACACAAAACCATTGCTCAATTGCTACATAAATTGAACCACAGCTTCGAATCGAATCCAGTCTCAAATGTCCCCCGCCATCATAAACAGGATTGTCTCACTCCCTCCCCTAAACCATTGTCACCCCACACTAAGCGCTCTTGACAAATGTTTATAGTTTGTTCCCACGCGATCTCCGAAACATTACGCCGTGTCCCGGGGAATTCGTTCGGCGTGGATACTCTAGCGTTCTTCTTTATAATAATAAATTAAGTGGTTTCTTGTGGAATTGAAAATATTTTTATTAGTTTACAGTTTTCAAATCTATGTAATAAAACCGGCCAAGTGCGTGTCGGACCACGCACAACGAAGGGTTCCGTAGTTGGAACGATTTTATCCCAAGAAATAACTTAAGATTGAAATTGAAATACATGTTCTCCCATACATCGATATACGTGACGGTTTATTCTCAAATTGTAAATGTAAGTTGGTTGACTATTTATTACTCGTTATCTTGTAATGCCTACTTTTCTCGATAATTTTCCTTTTAACTTTGTTATACATACTACTGCCGTCTGCCAAGCGTGGCGATTATCAAAATCAAAATCAAAATCAAAATATTTTATTTCACATAAACCTACATGGGCACTTATGAAACGTCAGAAGCTAGGTGCACGGTTCGAGTTAGTCGTTTCCTATGGAGAAGAGCCGGCAAGAAACTCCACGGTTACTCTTTTAAAAATAATTGGCTTTACAACATTATTAAATAACAGTGATAATAGGTATGGGAGGACAGTGTAGGCCTTTCAACAATTACCAGGTACTTAACAAAATAGAAAACCGCCAACAAATCTACACTCTACTAGGCCTACAACGTTCTCACATTCACAAAATATAAAATAATCTAAGTATATAAAATATTAATGACCTGATTGATTATGGCAAATCCCCCCAATTAGGGGAGGCCTATGTCCAGCAGTGGACGTCTTACGACTGAAATGATGATGATGATGATGACTACTGCCGTGAATTTTTTCACATATCCAAAATCAACCATTTAGCTGGCAGGCTGAAAGACACCATGAGTGACCATGACTCTAAAATAAAAGTTAATATTTTAAAGAGTGATATTTATGGAATCCCTGAATTGAAAAATGGTTTACACAAACCCAAAATATTTTTGAACGGCTTATCCAACGAAGCCCCACACAATGGGATAGATGAGAAAAAAAAAACAAGATTTTATCACTTTGTTGGCGTGATTAATTTATGTATACCCATGCCAAATTACAGTTTTCTAGTACTAAGAGTCTCTGAGCTAAGCCGCGGACAGACGGATAGGCAGACGGACATGGCAAAACTATTAAATGCTGTTCGTTGGTAAGCGCATCACTTGAGAACGGCTGGACCGACTTGGCAAATTTAGGTTATTACGGAAACAACATTTGAAAAGTTGCCGGGAAAATTAGGGAAAACTGAAAGTGTATGTTTTCACCGAGAGCTGCTAAATTATGTAATGTTTTATTTCATTTTTATTTTTATTTTTTCTATGAATTCTTACTATTAGCTTCCTCATTGTAAAGCTACCACCTAAGGGAAGAGCGAGACAGCTCCGACACAAGTACTATTGTAACTTAATGGGGCTGCCTCAATTTATGTATGACACAATGCTTAAGTTGAAATAAATATTTTTGTATTTTTTGTATTTTGTATAAAAATTTTTTTTTTTTTTTTTTACACACAACGGGGTAGCTCTTGGCCTTCATCTCACCTGATGGTAAGTGATGATAAGGCCGAAGATGGAAGCGATATATAAGAATTGTCTGTGAATTATTAAAATTTGGACTGGAAAACGTCTGCCAGCTCAGGTAGTACTTAAATATTTTTAAGCTGATCCAAAATATCAACATGTTGAATAACAGAGAAGGATTTATTTGATTATTGCAAGGTAATGTCATTACCATGCTTATCATATAAATTAACTTGGGCACTCCCAGAGAGAAAAAGAAAAGGAAGTAATTTTTTTTTTTTTTTATAAGGATGTATGTAGCATGTATTTAACTGTGTGTACATAAATAATAATAAAAAATTAAAAATAATTTCTTCTACCTTTTGGAAGGGGCAACTATGGGTAATCTTTTTTTTTTTTGTATGTTTGTTGTTCAAATGTAATATTATTGCCTATCTTCTATAATATAAAAATGAATCGCAAAATGTGTTGGTAAGCGCATAACTCAAAAACGCCTGGACCAATTTTACCAATTCTTTTTTTTTAATGTTCGTTAAAGTCCATGGATGGTTTTTACGGCGAGAAAAATTAGGGTAGGGTAGAGTAGGGTAGGGTAGGTAGGTAGGTAGGTAGGGTAGTGTAGTGTAGTATAGTGTAGTGTAGGGTAGGGTAGGTAGGTAGGTAGGGTAGGGTAGGGTAGATAGGTAGGTAGGTAGGTTAGGGTAGGGTAGGGTAGGGTAGAGTAGTGGAGTTTATACTATAGCTTTTGACAGAACGAAGTCTGTCGGGTCAGCTAGTTTGAAATAAATTATTTGACTTTGACTTTGACATTGACTTTGACCCAGATACACCCCGCGTCTTTTTTAAAGAGAAACTCCGGGCTGCTTCTGCTACTAAGAAATTCAAGATAGAAAAACCCAATAAAACTTTGCCTGACCCTGGAATCGAACCCAGGACCTCACTCTCAGCACTAGCGTTTGCGAACACGACCAATGATGCAGTCTGGATTTATGCCCAGTTAATGGCAAGACTAAGAGCCTAAAGACCAAGGTCTTCAATCAGTGCGTCCTGCCTGTTATTTATAACGTAACATGGACACTCACGGTACGGCTGGTCCATAAATTCAAGGTTGCTCAGCGAGCTATGGAACGGGCTATGCTTGGAGTTTCTCTTAGGGATCGAATCCGGAACGAGATGATCCGGCAGAGAACCAAAGTTGTCGACATAGCTCACAGAATAAGCAAGCTGAAGTGGCGATGGGCCGGCCATATTAGCCGTAGAACCGATGACCGTTGGGGTAGACGTGTTCTTGAGTGGAGACCGCGACTCGGCAAACGTAAGGTAGGACGCCCTCAGGCTAGGTGGAACGACGATCTTCGCAGGGTGGCTGGTAGCAGCTGGATGAGACTTGCCGAGAATCGAGCTGAATGGCGTGCAATTGGAGAGGCCTATGTCCAGCAGTGGACTGTAGGCTGATGATGATTATGAATGGCAAGACAGCCCTTGTTACATGGGACTTAAACATAGCTAGCGAAATGTGGGGGTACACCTCTCCTAACCCTTCAGAGCATATAAGTTGTTATATGATTTTAATAAACTATACCTAAAGTCTCTAATTCAGATAATTTATGTAAACAAAGTAATGTCAAGAAATATCACTGTCAAAATGACAGGACAGTGGTTCAAAACATTTAGTTGTTAAATATTTTGTAAATAATCATCTATAAAATTAAAGTAAATTAATTGTAAGAACTATGCAAACAAACTATCGTTGCCAAACATTGTTTTGTGTAGTGTGTCGGAAACACGGCCTATGATTGTCTTAATCAGCCCAAAAAAGTCCACTGCTAGACGTAAACCTCCCAAAATCGATTTCCTCTTGAAATAGTTTACAGCCGTTTTCATCCAAAATGTGGCTAGATATGCTACTTACAAAATGAATCTATGAATGAGAATTGTAATATTAATGTTGTTGAAGATGTAAAAAAATTGAAAATGTTTGGATCTTCTGCATTGTTACCAGTATCATAAAATATTTCATACCAGAGAATCTCCTTTTCTTAATAACATTGTTTAAAACCGAAAATGTATAAAAATAATTACGGTATGATTATTTTTTAATTATTATTTCTTAAAATCAGTACTTAAAAGAAAATGTAACCTTTTTTTTCGCCATTTTATGTGAATTACCATTACGAAGATATTTTTTTGATATGTTATCCCCTTTGTTTACATAAATTATCTGAATTTGAGACTTTGGGTTATAAGCATTTATTTATGCATTAGTGCCGAAATGCACCTTAAGGTAGCCAGACTAAATAGTGATGTAACTTAAATACATTATCGATATGCGACGACTTGTATACGATAATTATTGCTGTACATTATCGATATTATGACGTCGAGACTGCACTTTGGTGCGACTATTAGGCTAGGGATGTGAATGCGTTATATCGATTTTAAACGAAGTGCCTTGTATTGGGAAACTAACTGTAGCTGGTCTACTTTTTTGATACAATACGATACAAATTATGTTAGTGTCATGTATGTTGCTCTTTTTAGGGTTCCGTAGTAAACAAGGAATCGTTATAGTTTCGCCATGTCCATCTGTATAATTTTTTTTTTTAAATTTGGAGGAATAAAAAATATCATCCCATTTTTCATGTAGGGGAGACCTACATGCAAAATGGGATGATTTTTTTTTCTCGTCTGTCCTATCGTTGGTTAGGCCGTTTAAAAATATTGCGGGTTTGTGAAAACTATTTTTCGATTTAGGGATCCGTTTGCGTAATATTAGGCTTAAAATTGCTAACTTTTGTTAGAGTCAAGTGCCCCCCCTTCCTGCCAGATAAATAGCTGTATTTGGATACGTGAAAAAATTCACAGCAGTAGTATATAATAACGAAGCTAAAAGGAAAACTATCACTGATAACTAGGCTTTACAAGTTACCGTAGTCAACCAACTTACATTTGCAGTTGAAAAACATTTTTTCCTATACAGAATGTATGGGAGAAAAATTTTATGATTTACAATGTAAAGTTTGTTCTTGGGATAAATTCATCCCAACTACGGAACCCTTCATTGTGTATGTTCCGACACGCACTTGGCTGATTTTCTAGGTATTTGTTACGTTTAATCTAAAATAGTAATTGAAGTAAAATATAGCATTAGGCACTAATGAGATAGATTAACTGAATTAAAATGAAAAAGTAACCTCAGAATAAACTGAGATTTTGTACACATGAATGTTTGTTTAGGGATACCAGTTAAATACATCTTCATCATTCTTCATCTTCTACTCTAACGAAATTCACAAAAATCATCGATATTGATAACCATCGACTTCCCCCATCACTACACAGTTCCAATGCTATAATTTTCGTACAAAATACAGCACTTACCGCGTTGGTTACTTTCGATACAAACTCACAACCCTAACAGCTAGGTACAGGTCGATGTTTTTTTAATATTTTAAAATGATATAATTTTTGAGCATGCTTTTAACTGTTTAAGTTAGGGTTAAATAATGATCATGAGTTTAAAACTTGTAAGTAACGTCTTTTATTATAAATAAAAAAATTGCTGTCATTTGTAACACAGTTTTTACACAGAGTTTTGGTCAAGCAATTTTTTCGAAGCTTATTTGAATAAATTGGGCTTTGGTACGAGGAATGACATAAATAACCTTTTGTATTAAGAGCAAATGAATATTTTTATCAAAAGAGGCAACAACTGATGAAATTATATTGGTTTTTATTTTTATTTTCTTGTTTTTATTTATTTTTTATTATTTTAATGAATTTAGAGATTTAAATGAATTTCTTGTTTTTAAATAATATTGGTGATTTTAAACTTTTTAATGAATTTAAAGATGATTGTGATTTTATTTATGTGGGTGTGTTATTTATGTACTTCTACTTACTATTTAGTTTTTGTTATAATAGTATGATTGTAGGGTGTATTTGAATCTTTGGTTACTAACATAATTCTTAAGTATATTAACAAAAATATGGATCACTGTGTCGGATATAAATAAATAAATAAATAAATAATAAAGAATGCATAATTTATCTGTCATTGCTTGATTTTTAATACTTTGTACCTATTCGGTATAGTGTTTTCGTTCTAGTTACATCGTTTTCACATATATGTAATTACACTAGCTGCTGCGCGCGGCTTCGCCCGCGTAAAGTTTTTATAATAATTGTACTAAATAGATAGATACTCTTTATAACTTCAGCTATCTTCTAGTGAAAACACCGTCAAAATCGGTCTAAATGTTTTGTTGTTTTTTTGTTATAAGTAAGTACCATATCGTCGTATTCTACGAATAATGCCCTAACGAACATAGAGGCTTTCTTTTTTTATTGCATAATTCAATTCTGCTCATCATACCACATATAACCAGTTCAACAAAACAATTAAAAACGGGATTGGAAGGACAAAATGCGTATAAAATATAAAGATGATTTATTGAAAATAATCCTAGCCGAACCTTAAAATACCAATACACATTATAAGAAATCACCAATACATATTTTTTCATATTTAATTAATCACAAAAAAGTGTCTCCTGAAAAGTAGCTATTATGCAGTTACACCCCTATTCGTAGGATATGACGATATACACACTCGAGAGCAATGCATTAGGGTCACATAATACCTCAGTCTCGGAAACTAAGAATGCTAGCTTATTGAAATAAATTGTGTTTAATTGACAATCAAATGTTCCTTTAATGAAAGTAATAGAATGTATATGTCACTTTATATTATATACATAAAAATTACATAACCAAAAAAACAAAAACAATCTCATTTTATAAC
Organism: Dryobota labecula; assembly: GCA_947523025.1. Classification (NCBI taxonomy): domain Eukaryota; kingdom Metazoa; phylum Arthropoda; class Insecta; order Lepidoptera; family Noctuidae; genus Dryobota; species Dryobota labecula. Next base: position 11,803,623 of record OX383310.1, read on the forward strand.
AAAACTTTTTAACAAAAAAAAAAAACGACTTCAATTTCAACTTAGACTTCTTTGTGCATGCCCAAGTGACGGCAGAGCATGGAGAACATTATCAAAACGTGTGTAGCATCTATACCCCTACCCAGCCGTTAGTTGATTTGATTTGACTTCCAAAAAAAATATATGATAAATAACTTTAATTTCGAAGTTGGTGTCTCTGGTTGTGTATTTTCGTTTTTTGCCACCGACTTCCAAAATTAAAGTTATTTTTCACTTTTTTGTGGTTCCTTTTGGAAGTCGTTTTTTTTTTGTCAAAAAGTTTTTAATGACTCTCTTTTTAGTGGGTCTGTTTATAATTTATCTAAGTTACAGTAGCCTCATGTCAACTTGCTCATCGCCTTTTACAAAATATTGTTTTTCCCGATGCAGGGACGTAAATTGTTGAGGAGTTCTCCTGGTATATCACCAACAGCTTCATTTCACCGTTCGTTTTGTAGGTAACGAGCATAATATATTGCTTGGCAACCATATTAAAGTCACAATCAGTTCTTCTACCCATCCTTGATTATGCTGATGCCAGCTTTCTTGACCTTACTCAAAACCAACTCGATAAAAAACGACGAAACAAACTCATACTCAAAATATTGTTTGAAAAATAATTTTAACAACATCCTGTACACAAATAATGAGCAAGCACGTATAGTCGGCATGTATATTTAAATTTGATGCGATCCGTACATTCGGCTCCGTTGCTAAGTGTACATATACATGTATGTATATAAAATGTATATGTATGTGTACATACACCGTGTCTGGTCGAAAACGGTAGGCGTACGTGACGAGAATCTAAGGTGGGCTAAGATACAGCTTACATGAGTTTTTAAGATGAATTTTTATTGATTATCTAACTGAAAATGCGGGTTTTCCTGTGGTGGGGCTGAATTTTCACCAAAAATATTTGTAGTAGCGGAGCTGTTTCAAAAAATTCGTGCAGGAAAGAATACCAACATACTTATTATTATTGCTAAGCATTGCAGAGTATTTTTATTAATTTTATTATATATGTACGACATAATTATAATTTGCCTCGTTGGTCTAGTGGTCCTAAGCGCGACTGCTGAGCATGGGGTCCAGGGTTCGATTCCCCGGTCATAATATATAAATGTCGGAGAACGGAAGGTTTCTCTCATTATCATCAGCCATATTTTAACTACTGTGATCGTACTGTGGGTAGTGTTGGTTATTGCGCAATAGAAATAATTTTTTTAATAACTTTAATTTTTAATTTTTAATGACTTTTGAATTTTTCTAAAGTCATTTAATCAACCTGAGATTACACTAACGTCAAAATTAACAATAGACAGTCCCCAAAACGCCCGGCCCTTCACCACTTCCTAGTGCTTTAGCTGGGAAGAAGAAGTAGCGGAACAAACTCCCCAGCAGCACATCTGTCTGTTCAGTTAGAAGAACTTGATTCTATACAGTATGCAAAGTAATTAATGTAGGAACACGACACAACTATACCGATCGCACAACAGTTCCTAGACGTCTTCAGTGCTTGACCGCCACCGATGAACTCCACTCTTAGCGAATGTGCGGCGGACACTTGTCGTCAGTCGAACGTTATGTTGTAGACTCCGTCATGCGCCGCTAGGCAGCACTTGCGTCCCGATTAGTCAATAATCGTTGGCGCGAACTCCAATAACTCCATTGAACGCGACTAGATGGCGCTGGCGTACCGGATTCAACTCCTCTCTGACATAAATATGTTATTATATTAAATTTTTATATAAATTATAATATATATAATAAATATTTATGTTCCTGACCAGTATATGCGTGGCGTTGTAAGACGACAACATAGACTCCTCTGCTACCCGCCTAAATGGCGTGCTTCCCCAACACCACTCCCACTGCTAGAGCAATTAATTTAATAAATGACTTTCTAAAATATATTCCTGAAGCAGATTTATTTTTTGACTCTCGAAGGACAGTCGCTAAACATGTGTATATTTATTTAAATATGAATAAATCGAAGAAATAATTGTTGAGTTGTTTAATCCAAGAAGTGTTAATTAATTGTTTTAATGTAAAGTAGAATTAGCATAGATATAAGCGATTTGGGGTAAACTGTTAGCTTATATTTGATGAATAAATGAATTTGAATTTATGAGAATAAAATGTCAGTGACTGAATTTATGAGAATAAAATATCGGTGACTGAATTTATGAGAATAAAATGTCGGTGACATTTCAGGTCAGCTTTATCACAAAGTTTTTAGTAAACCCTTTTTGCACGTAAAGTCTGACTGACTGAACTAATACGCCAAGAATTTGGTTAGCCAAGGAAAGTTACAAAAGAAATCTTGGAACGTTTTTAGGGATCCGTAGTTAAAAAGGAACCCTTTTAGTTTCGCTATGTTCGTTTGCCTATACACGGCTTAGCTCAGAGACTCTTAGTAATAGCAAGCTGTAATTTGGCATAGGTATACTTATTAATCATGCCGTACATAGTGGTAAAATAAAACCTTGAAAAAAAAGTTTTTTTGGCTACCTCCCTTGCACTTAAAGTGGGAATCGTTGGATTGGTTAGTTGGGCCTATCGTTGGATAGGCCTTTCAAAAATATTGCAGGTCTGTAAAAACCATTTTTGGATTCCGTGTTCAGGGATTAAACTTTAAAGAACAAATTTTTGTTAGAGTCAAGTCCCCTCCTCTACCAGCTAAATGGTTGTTTTTGAATAAGTGAAAAAATTCACGGCAGTAATCCATACTAATAATATAAATGTCAAAGTAACTCTATCTGTCTATCTGTCTGTCTGTCTGTATGTTACGTTTTTACGCCTAAACCGCTGAACCGATCGTCATGAAATTTGGCAGAGATATAGCCTGGAATATGGAGAATGACATAGGCTACTTTTTTACGCGATAACCGACATCCACGCGGGCGGAACCGCGGGCAAAAGCTAGTACATTATAAAAGGTGTATCTTATATATACACGAAATATTTTAAGAGAAACATCTATAGGTGGTAAAAAAGCCATAGCACAATTTTTTTTATTTTTACGTAATAATTATAACTTTAAAATTGCTTCAGACATTTTGCAGAAAACCTTTACTTACTTATTCTATGAATGACCCGCCCGGACGCGGCGACGGTGGCGGCGCGAACGCGGTGCCTTATGATAATTAATCATCATATCAAGTAGGTACCAATTTTTTTTTTTTTTTGTAATAATAACCTTAGATTTAAAAAAAACGTTTCCATGGCTTCTTTACCACCTATAGGTGTATCTCTTAAAATATTTCGTATATGAATAGATACACCACACAACTAAGTTAAAAAGGGAAACTAACACAGTCAAGTAGTAATTTACAAGTTACCGAGTAAAGTCGACCAACTTATTTATTTCCGAACATGTTTTTCAAATACAATTTATTTCAATTTATTTTTTTATTTCTTGGGATAAATGCATCCCAACTACGGAACCCTACATTGTGCGTCCCGACACGCACCTGGCCGGTTTTCTTTTGTAATCATGTAGAAAACAACAAAGTTAATGTAGAAATCTAGTTTGTTTCTCTTACATAAAATGACTATATACAGCTATATTATAAAATTGCTTGTACCTATGTAAACCAACGTTATTCCCAATCGTTTTATAAAGATCTGAAACCGATACGTCACTCTGAAATGGATAGATTTTATTTAATACATATTATACGCGGGATAAGGCTTGAAAAATACCAATAAATAAATGTTAATTTGAGCTCTGTAATGGTGGTATATAATTGACTAGCTGTGCCCGCGGTTTCACCCGCATAAGTCTCGATTCCGTGGGAATATTGGGATAAAAAGTATTCTATGTGTTAATCCAGGTTATAATCTATCTGTTTGCCAAATTTCATCCAAATCCGTTCTGCCGTTTTTTCGTAATTGAGTAACTAACATCCATCCATCTTCACAAATCTTTGGAAGTAGGATTTGCTAGCTACGTGACGTAACTCACATCACAGGGCAAATCATTATTCATCGAAAGACGTCCACTGCTGGACATAGGCCTCCCCCAATTGGGGGGTTTTGCCATAATCGCCACGCTTGGCAGGCGGGTTGGCGATCGCAGTATAGTGTTAAAATGCATAGAGAACATTTTCTACCTTTTTCTACATTGTTCTCACATGTATAACTTCAACATGAATGATGTAACCCATATTTTGTAACAATATTTTGTTTTAAAAGAGTGTCCATGGAGTTTCTTGTCCGTTCTTCTCCATAGGAACCTACTACGCTTTGGAATGGACAACTAGCTTCATCTTTCTGACTGACCGACCCCTTGACAATTCAAAAGTGCCTGTAATTGGTTTATTTGAAATAAATGCTTTGAGTTTGAGTTTGAGTTTGAACGCTGCTGCCCATTCTCTAGTAAGTCCCTTAGTCGCCTTTTACGATACCCACGGGAGGAAATGGGGTGGTGCTATTCTTTACGGGGAAAATCCTGATTAAGAGGGTACCGAGCGCATAGCGGCGGGTTCATCGTTTGTTTGGCGATTTCTTTTGTTGTAACCCTTAAAATGGAAAATTTTGATTTGGGGATTACAATAAAACATTACAATGTTAAACTACTATTTGTAATAATAGAATAGAATAGAATAAAATATTTTTATTTTAGACAATTTAATCCATATGGTTAGTAACAATTTTACTTAACATCTAGTGTTAGTACAGACACACAAACAATCAAACAAACAATTAAAATTAAAATTCAGCGTGTAGCTACGTACACCTCCGCCACATCGGGGAATCCCAGAAACAAGGAACACAATAACAATAATAACGTATACTTAGTCTTGTGGAGTATGTACCTACAACGTAACTTGCTTATTTTCTGCATTTTCATTCCAAAATAAAACCTTCCTCAAGAATTGGCCTATCAAATACAAAAAAAGTTTTTCAAATTTGACTGTTAGTTCCAGAGATTATCCCCTACTGTACAAACTTACAAACAAATTTTACGTCTTTATAATATTATTATTTGTATATTAGTATTAGTATAGATGACACACGGTGTGCAAAGCTTTTTAAATATAGTTATTAAATTCATTTATATACACGTAGGTGTTTGGGTCACAAAAATGTATATATGTGTACCTCAACTTAATCGTTTCATTAGATTCGAAATAAATTGGCTGTTCAGACGGACACAAACAGACAGACACACGAGTGATCAGATAAGGAGGTTCCATTTTCCCTTTTGAAGTATGTAACCCTAAAAATGATAAAAACAAAAAGAGAAATTAGGTTGGTTTACCAATTTCAGTAAAACATAAGAATTGTGGTCTAAACGCACAAGAGACTACAATTAAATTGAAGAAACGTCCAATTAACATAAAAACTTCAAGCAATCAAAACCAACATACCTAAGTATTAAACGCAATCAAAATAACAAAGGCTCCAGACGGAATCCAAATAATCTTCTTACACTGTGCAATTCGAAACTTTTTCAAGTTATATTATGTTTTTATAACTGAATCCTGAAAACACATGGGGCCTGAAACTTTTATTGTAAAACAGTTGAGGGCTGGGGATTGTAAGCCTTGTGTTTTTGCTGTATTTTTTAAAGATCCGAGGAGAGATAAAAGTTAGTATCGATTAGGAATGCAGCAGAATTTTTTGACGTGATAACGTCTTAAGACTCCTACAAACAGGCGCGACACACGACGCGACACAAAGAGACCGCTCGTCGCGTGGCACGCGGTGTTTTTATGTTACGTCGCGTGTCGGGCGTGCTTGTAGGAGCCTTTATAAATCGATGAACGCCGGCAGCACGCACAAAAACGTATGACTCATTGTCACGTTTCGCCTGAGCCGAGTGTGGAAGCGAGAGCGCGGAACAAGCGATAGAGAGGCACGATCGGCTTAAGAGTTCGGCTTGTGACGCAATGTTTTCTTAAGACTTTATCACGTACAATTATCGCCCGTAAACCAACCAATTTTTAGGGTACCGGTCCTCAAAAGGAAAAAACGGAACCCTTATAGGATCACTTCGTTGTCTGTCTGTCTGTCAGTCTGTCAAGACCCTTTTTCTCAGGAACGCGTGGAGATATCAAGTTAAAATTAATATCAAACACGAATGTTTATGTTCTCTTAGAGCTCTGAAAAAATCAAGCTTCTAAGTCAACGCAATAAAAAGATACAGCCATTTATGCGACATTTATGCGATATTCGCAAGTAAATCAAAACCTATAGGGTCCTTCCCGTTGACCTAGAATCATGAAAGGACATCGTCGGAAATGGCCCCAGGACCAACAAACATCTGACCTACATAATAATTATAAATATATTATATTAGACTAATTGCGAATATCTGTATGAAACGGACATTCTGCGTTCTATAATGAACAAATAAAAGAGCGACTATCGACATCACATAAAATATGCCGCCATCTGTGACAATTATATTAGACATGACAATTAGTGATGTCCAATCTTTCAATAACATGAGGTAATATGACTTCCTACCTAAATATAAATAAAAAAAAAAAAAAAAAAAACAAAAAAAAACAATTGGATAAAATCGTTTGCATTGAAGTTAAATAAATAAGTACTTATTTACCTACCTACCTATTTTAATACAAAAACTAAAAGATTTACCAAATACCTACTAGGTACTTAGGTAAGTACTTAAATGTTTTTCTGATTCTCTTAGCTTAACTAACCACATACACGCAATAAAAATAACAGTGACATGCTTTTATCAGCATTTCGAAGTAATAAAAGGATTGTTTCTTACTAAATATAACCTCAAAATCTTTGTTTTCTTTTGAAATAAATACTTTCTGCAAGTTGTCTACATTAAACTTTGTCTTCATGGGCATATACTTGTAATTTAGAACACACAAAATAATTTTCCTTTGCTGTTGGTTCTGGGGCGAACGATGTATGGATGCAGAACAATCTCCTTTAGCAAGAAGCAAGGTCTCACAGCACAAGTAAAGGAAAAAGTCCGAAAATTGTTAATTTGTGGTTTTATCACATAAAAAAATCGTTTTTGCGCTTACTAACTCAAATTTGCAGTTGGAGAATTGACCGTCACATATATTGATGTATGGGAGAACATTTTTTCAACTACAAAATTAAGTTGTACGGAACCCTCGGTGCGCGAGTCAGACTCGCACTTTCCCGGTTTTTTTTTATACAGTTATTTAAGTTTTTTAAAGTTCTGATCAATTAACAAAAAAAAAAAGGCTGGTTGACACTTCTCGTGACCCAAGGGCCCGCTTATACGTTACGACGACGCTTGGACCAAAATATTACCTACAACTTATATGAAATATAACATCCAAAACATATAATTTTTTTAAATCTTATAAGTTTTTGTTTGTGTCGGGAGTTTTTAAATTTAAATTCTGACTTTTTTTTTTAATCTAGGGCATCTCACTAAGGTTCCGACTCTTTAACCGGACTTTCCTGTGGCTGCCTTAAGCTCCTAACGAAACTTAATGCCTCCAGCCAGGGCGTAATAACTATAAACTAAACGACTGCTGCTCGCTAAGGGCACCCCCTGTGGGGTACGAGTACGAACCTCGGCTTAGGGCAGCTGAGTCGGAGGGAGGGTGGCAAGGGACCGACGGTGGCTGGATAAAATCAGTGTTTTGATTATTATCGTGGGCAGTTTGGATTACATGCTGCTCAGCTAAAACGCGTGCTGGCGCTTCACTTACAGTCAAGGGTCGGGGAGGATCTTTTATTTCCTGGTTTTTAAACTTTATATACTACATAGTAGACACATTTCTCTTTGCTACTCCATCATCAGATCCTGATCACCATTTATCTATAACCAATTCATTGAGACCATTCTAATGAGCCCAAACACGATATCTCTGCTGTAAGATGGTGAGGGAGTTGGATATCCTGCAAATTCCAGTTGATGCTGCAGCATCAGTTCAAGGTTACCATGTTCTAATGTCATTATAGTATCAGAATATAAAATTTCGACTTGATCAGACCTGTGGAATATGCACACATCTATTCATCAACTAGAAAAGAGCTGATAATATTCAAACGGCTGAACTGATTTTCCTAAATCATAGCTAAAAATATTCTCTCGACCAAATCACTTTTAAAACAAACAAAAAAAAGGAAAATCGGTTCAGCCGTTTGGGAGCTACGATGGCGCAGACTGACACAGATACACAGATACAAGCTTTAAACTTATAACAGCCCTCTATTTCATTCGGGGTTTAAAAATAAGAGTCGAGTTCAAATTCACATTTAATTTTTAGGAAGCAATTTCGATTTTATTAGCATTAATTACCTGTTAACAGTCTAATAATTAGGTACATTAAATGCTTTATGGTTGGATATTCAGCCAACTTAATTTAAATATTAAAAACAATAAAAAAATTAAAATAAATAAATATATATACATATAAATATATATTATAAATATAATTACAAATAAAGTTCTGATCAATTAACAAAAAAAAAAAGGCTGGTTGACACTTCTCGTGACCCAAGGGCCCGCTTATACGTTACGACGACGCTTGGACCAAAATATTACCTACAACTTATATGAAATATAAGATCCAAAACATATTATTTTTTTAAATCTTATAAGTTTTTGTTTGTGTCGGGAGTTTTTAAATTTAAATTCTGACTTTTTTTTTTAATCTAGGGCATCTCACTAAGGTTCCGACTCTTTAACCGGACTTTCCTGTGGCTGCCTTAAGCTCCTAACGAAACTTAATGCCTCCAGCCAGGGCGTAATAACTATAAACTAAACGACTGCTGCTCGCTAAGGGCACCCCCTGTGGGGTACGAGTACGAACCTCGGCTTAGGGCAGCTGAGTCGGAGGGAGGGTGGCAAGGGACCGACGGTGGCTGGATAAAATCAGTGTTTTGATTATTATCGTGGGCAGTTTGGATTACATGCTGCTCAGCTAAAACGCGTGCTGGCGCTTCACTTACAGTCAAGGGTCGGGGAGGATCTTTTATTTCCTGGTTTTTAAACTTTATATACTACATAGTAGACACATTTCTCTTTGCTACTCCATCATCAGATCCTGATCACCATTTATCTATAACCAATTCATTGAGACCATTCTAATGAGCCCAAACACGATATCTCTGCTGTAAGATGGTGAGGGAGTTGGATATCCTGCAAATTCCAGTTGATGCTGCAGCATCAGTTCAAGGTTACCATGTTCTAATGTCATTATAGTATCAGAATATAAAATTTCGACTTGATCAGACCTGTGGAATATGCACACATCTATTCATCAACTAGAAAAGAGCTGATAATATTCAAACGGCTGAACTGATTTTCCTAAATCATAGCTAAAAATATTCTCTCGACCAAATCACTTTTAAAACAAACAAAAAAAAGGAAAATCGGTTCAGACGTTTGGGAGCTACGATGGCGCAGACTGACACAGATACACAGATACAAGCTTTAAACTTATAACAGCCCTCTATTTCATTCGGGGTTTAAAAATAAGAGTCGAGTTCAAATTCACATTTAATTTTTAGGAAGCAATTTCGATTTTATTAGCATTAATTACCTGTTAACAGTCTAATAATTAGGTACATTAAATGCTTTATGGTTGGATATTCGGCCAACTTAATTTAAATATTAAAAACAATAAAAAAATTAAAATAAATAAATATATATACATATAAATATATATTATAAATATAATTACAAATAATAATAATTATTATTATTATTTATAATATAAATATAAATTATTTATTTTATTATTATTTATTTTATTTATTTTTATTATTTTATTTTATAAACTCGAATGAATGTTAAGCTGACATACAGATTAATTTCATTTATAATTTAGTGTTTTAAATAAAATTTTAGTTTGTATGACAATTTAATAATGTTTTAGCTTGGTTTAAATACCCATAATTGACTGTTCTTACCTATATATTTGTATGCCACAAAGGCCGAACATGACGGCTCTTTTTTGTTTATGAACAACCTGCATGCCTTGTATGTACACTCATGTTTCTACGAATAAATAGCTTATCTTATCTTATCATACATAAAGATTAATATTATTATTGATGTTTGTCAATTTTTTTTTTTTTTATGACTTCCTGTTTATTGAAATTTTATTAAACACATTTTTATTTTGGGTTTTTATTTATTTGAACTTTAAAATAGTTTATTATTTAAATATATGAGTGTGTGTGTGTTTATGGACTAGAATTTTATCTGAAATAAATAAATAATTTCATTTAAATTTCATTAATTTTTTCTTTTTTTTGGCGGGTAGGTGTAAAAGAAGACAGACGTAACTCTAGTATTGATTGTATATTTAAAATAGTAATTCTCAGTATTTTCACTAGTTTTTTTATATAACATCAGTGTATAGCCTATACACTACGGGTACTCACGTTTGCAGCACTTTTATGTGACTATAGCAATAAAATTACACCACCTGCCAGCTCATCACTTCACAACACTATTTTCACTTCACCGAACACAAGTGGACAATTACTACTACAATGTCTCAATTTGACGAGATAATATCTGCACAGAAGACCCTAGAAGATAGCTTTAACCGGAAGATGAGTGAGTTGGAAGCGCAGATACAGTGTGCAGGACCTGCCAAGGACACCGTGGCGAGAGTAGCCGAGGAGTTTCGCACCTTTAGGGAGCTGATCTTCAGCATGCTGAGTCTACTCAGAAGTCAGATCAGCGAGTGTGCTAGACAGGTCGACGGGTTGGAGACCAGGCATCGGCGGAAGGCACTCATTTTCCAGGGCATAGCAGAGGTTGAAGGGGAAGTCAGCAGCACAGTGATCCTGGAGGTGATATCTAAGAAGATGTCCCTTAATACTATCACTGCCTCTTCCATAAAGGTCTGCCACAGACTTGGCCTAGCCAAACAGGATCACCATAGGCCCATCCTAGTCAAGTTCTCGAGCTATGACGACAGGTCTGCGGTCTGGAGAGCGAAGACAGGACTGAAGGGGTCATCCATCTCTGTCAAGGAGTTTTTGACTAAGACCCGACAATCCATATTTGGGAAGGCGCGGCTTCACTTTTCTATGAGGTCGTGTTGGACTCAGGACGGTGTCATCGTTATTAAAGCCCCCGATGGAAGCAAACATAAGGTGACATCATTTGAAGAACTGAGTCCGCTGCTGGTGAAGTATCCCAGGGTTCAAACGTCTGGAGATAGCCTGAAAAACAAGACGCGTTAGTACCAATTCTCAATTGTTATACAGTATAATAATTACGCATTAGACACCCATTATATAATTAGGATTTCTTTACCTTAAAGTTTGCTATTCTCCATTGTTTGATAATGATAACCTTTTTTACTTTTGTCTCGTATTTTTGCATATTTGTTTCTGTTCTCTTCCTCCTCGCAAGTCTCTGAGTTAACAATAATTATACAAGTAACGCACACCTCAGCATTTTACCCTCAACCGGATTTATATTCATTTTTTTTTCACTTTTTGTTTATTTCTAATTTTCATCTTTGCATGTTTCTAATGTCAACTTATCAAGTAATGTCAAGTGTCAACTATTTTCATGGTATTGTTGTTTATGTCAATTGAAGTAAACGTCATACGGGACTTTTTGTAACTTTGCGTTAAGTTTGGATATTTATGTTCACGGAAAATGTAATTTCTTTTGAATGCTTGGAGGGTGCGTTCGGAATAATTAAAATTAGCGTAAGAATTATTTTATCGCTACTACTTTGTAGTGTACCGTTTCTTGATTTTATTTCATGTGTTCACTGTCTTAATGATGATGTTAGCTGGCGGGTGGTGCAGAAATGCAAACGTCCTACCAGTATTTCGTGTAGGTCTCTTTATAGTCTAATAGTATATTTATATTTATTTAGTATTTATATCTGTTTTTATTGTATTTATATATATTTGTATCCATGACAACATCTGATAACGAATCTTTTTTCTCTGCCAATGAATCTACTGCCTCTTCTGGTGATGATAGCTTTTGTTCTGTTACGGAAAACCTTGGTGAACTTTTACGTCTAAGTTTCAGACAAAATCTAGGCCGGCTGTTTAACGTCTGTCATATAAATGCTCAAAGCATTCCAAGCCACTACAATGAGTTGTATGAAACTTTCTCGAACAACGATGTCCATGCCGTCCTGATTTCTGAAACTTGGCTAAAACCTGAGCTTTTATCCACCTCCTACTCTCTCCCAGGATTCGTTCTGTTGCGGAATGACCGAGTCGGTGGGAGAGGGGGTGGTGTAGCTATATACCTTCGTGCTGATCTTCCTTTTAAAGTTCTCTCTACTTCTTCCTGTAATGCTTCGGCTGAGTTTCTATTTCTTGAGGTTTGTGTCAAAGGAGCTAAAACCGTTCTTGGCGTTGTGTATTGTCCCCCCTCACTTGATTACTTCACCGAATTCGAATCGGTCCTAGAATCTTTAGGTTCGGAGTATGCACATCACATAGTCATGGGGGATTTCAACACCAATCTCCTTGCCCACAACTCCCATCGATCCCGTAAACTTTTACACCTAGTCGAGTCAGCTAGTCTGCATGTGTTGCCTCTCCAACCAACTCATCATAACGCTACCGCTGATGATACTTGGCTCGACTTGATCCTCACCTCAAATCCTTCCCTAGTCTCCTCACATGGTCAACTTGACGCTCCTGGTTTTTCCCATCACGACCTTATTTTCCTGTCTTATGTCCTTAAATCTCCTAAACCCAAACCTACGTTCCAGTACAGGCGTGCCTATGCGCGGATGAATAGTGAAAAGCTTGCACAAGATGCTTCTAGTATTGACTGGACACCCCTGGAGGAAGCCACTACAGTTGACGATAAAGTTGCGTTTTTCAACATTGTTGTAGTTAAGCTGTACGACACCCACGCTCCTATCAGGAGAGTCAAGCTAAAGCGCCCACCTGCGCCATGGATGAATGTGGGAGTTCGGATGGCGATGCGACGGAGGGATCGCGCGTTTCGGAAGTTTAAAAAGGATCGGTCGGATGATAATTGGACCCTCTTCAAAACTGCTCGCAATCGTTGTAATCAGATGATACGCAACGCTAAAAGTCGTCACATTCTTGATAACATCACTTCTGCTTCTCCTGCTGATATCTGGAAATTCCTTGGAACTCTAGGTATCGGCAAATCGCGACATTCAGACCTTCCTAGTACATTTGGCTTGGACGATCTAAATCGTCATTTCTCCACTGTCCCCACCCTTGATAATCCAACCAAATGTCTAACCCTTGACTACCTTGCTGGTCTGACGCGACCCAATATTACCCCCTACACCTTCACCCCAGTCGACCCAGGAGAGATCAAAAAGATTATCCTATCCATTAAATCCAAAGCCGTTGGTTGTGATAACATCAGTCGACACATGATCGTGACAGTGGTTGATCAGCTTCTTCCTGCAATTTCCCATATAGTTAACTTCTCCCTTTTTTCCGGTGTTTTCCCTTCCCTGTGGCGGAAAGCCCATGTTCGACCACTACCTAAAATCCTTAATCCCACTCTTCTCAGTCACTTTCGTCCAATTTCCATCCTTCCCTTTTTATCCAAAGTACTCGAGGCCTGTGTACATAAACAATTCTCCAACTTCATTCACAAAAACTCTCTCATCAGTCCACTCCAATCCGGGTTCAGGCCCGGGCACAGTACCAGTTCTGCTCTCCTCAAAGTGACTGACGATATAAGGCGAGGAATGGAAGACACTAAGGTTACGGTTTTAGTGTTGATCGATTTTTCAAATGCTTTCAATACCGTCAGTCACGAAGTCCTTTTATCCATCCTCTCCTATCGCATGGTCTCTCTCGAGGTTCTGGAATGGTTTTCTTCCTATCTTCGTGGGCGTCAGCAATCAGTTCTTGTTGGTGACTCTAACTCCAGCTGGTGTGATCTTGAAGCTGGCGTCCCTCAAGGCGGCATTTTATCTCCACTTTTGTTCTCTATCTTTATAGATCTCATAACTTCTGAGCTTCAGTGTGCGTATCATCTTTACGCTGACGACTTACAGCTCTACTGTCAGGCAGGTGTTGAGGGCTTATCTGGTGTGATCGAGGAGCTAAATCGGGATTTACGAGTTGTCAAAAACTGGTCTGATCGTTTTGGGGTGGCGGTTAACCCAACCAAGTGTCAGGCTATCATTGTAGGGAGCCCCTATAGCTTGAGGAGGCTGAATGGCTTGACGGTGCCACCGGTTACCTTTGATGGCACAGTGATTCCGTTTAGCTCTGACGTCAAAGATCTGGGTTTGCATATTGACACTTGCCTCGACTGGCGTAAGCAGGTCGCGATTGTGAGCAGGAAGGTCACTGGAACGCTGCGGTCGCTCTATCGGTTAAAAAATATTCTCCCATCACACATTAAGGCAATGCTTGTACAGTCCCTTATCTTCCCCATAATTGACTATGGTGATGTGTGCTACTATGACCTGAATGCAGATCTCCTCAATAAACTTGACCGACTTCTTAATAGCTGCATTCGATTTGTTTTCAATCTCCGCAAGTATGATCATGTATCCGCACATCGATCGCTTTTAAAGTGGTTGCCTATCCGTCAGCGCAGAGCTCTGAGGGCTTTGACAACCCTGTTTTCTCTCCTTCACAAACCCACTTCTCCTTCTTATCTGACTTCTCTTTGTCAATATTTATGCGCTGCACACAGCAAGAATCTTCGGTCCGAGAATAATCGTCTTCTTCGTTGTCCTTCTCATCGCTCTGGTTTTATAAAGTCTTCTTTCTTTGTCCAGGCGGTTTTCCTTTGGAATGCGCTCCCTCAGAATATCAGGACGGTAACCAATCAGTTCACATTTAAAGTGAAAGCTCGAGAACACATACACAAGAAGTTGGCAGATTCGTCTCAGAATTAAGTTGTTGTAGGTTTTATTGTTTAACTCTCATAACATTTTTTTTTTTTTATATGTATGTATATATGTATTTATTCTTGTATCTTAGTTATAAATTCTTCTAAATTTGTTTTCTGTTATTGCACCTACTATGTATTATCTCTGCATCACCCTAAGGTAGACTGGTAGAAAATGCCCAAGGCATTAAGTCCGCCTTTGTACAGTTTTTACTTGTGCATAAAGTTTTAATAAATAAATAAATAAATTAATCATCATCATCATCAATTCAGCCGAAAGACGTCCTCTGCTGGACATAGGCCTCCCACAATTGGTTTGCCATAATCGCCACGCTTGGCAGGCGAGAAAGCTGCTGCCCATTCTCTAGTAAGTCCCTTAGTCGACTTTTACGACACTCACGGGAAGAAATGGGGTGGTGCTATTCTTTACGTCCGGCACCACACGGTACAAGTTCATTCATACAAAATGTTAATAAGCAGATATATTGAAAGTTATTTTCTGACTGATTTGACAAAAACCCTGAAATTGCTAAATGCAGTAGGTGAGTTAGCGTTTAGATCAATTCACCACGCTACGCTAGCTCTCACCAATATTGCATTCGGATTTTTTTAATTCAAGTTTCGCCTATTGAGTTCTTTCTTTCCTGTATAAGAAGAGGTTTTTGCTCTGCAGTGTGACAATAACAAACTGATGATATTAATAAATCAAAATCAAAATTTATTTATTCAAACTAGGCTGATAATCAGCACTTTTCGAATGTCAAAATTACATAAGACAGTCCCCCAAAACGCCCCCCTTAACACGTTCAACGCCATGCCGGACAATGTTGGGTGACACTTAACTTTCCCTATATCCACACAAAAGATTTGAAATTGACAAAAACCCTACTTTTTGTTTTTAAATAATAACAATATTATTAAATATGCGTTTTTAACTTACAATACATTGACATAACCGCGGAAATCTTTATAATATGAAGATAACTCATGTCGCCCAACATTGTCCCACATGGCCTGCTGCGTATGATTATTTGAACTTTCTTGCGTTGAAGCCGCGCGGGTTATTCTGCGTACAATATTGCCTTGTATTTTTTTTTATTGATGACCGACAGATCACAAAAGATGTTTAAACATAGCTCTGACTGTCGGACACCATTGTCCCCTATGGCCCGAACGGAACATGCTGATGTCGCCCAACAATGTCCGACATGGCCTGAATGGTTTATCATTTTATTCCGTGGCGTTGAACGTGTTAACCACTTCCTAGTGCTTTAGCGGGGAATAAGAAGTGGCGCAACAAACTTCCCAGTAGATATAATAATATAGGTATGCAGTTTTACTTTGGTACGAATGTTTTTTATTTAATTTTTCAGGAACCAGAAATTATATTATGTAATTCCATAACTACACAACATTGATTGATTTTCAACCTAATATAATAAGAAAACTATCGCTTAACGTCACTCTAAAGAACGAAACAAGGGTAAAAACACCAAAAACTAACCTGGCAAAACCACATTAGGGTGGCAGCACCAATTGTCTCACCTCAAGTCTTGGACTATAAAAGTCGTTGGCAGACGAATAAAATATTAACATTGACTGCGCTCTGTGCCCACCCCTCTGTGGCTAGTCGTAAACATAGTGCAGTAATGTTCAGGGTGTAGCTCCATAGAGGGATGTATGGATGTAAGTGGATGTTTTCGGATGAAATTATGGTAAAATTGGTTGGATGAATGAAATTAAAAAGGTAAATAATAATGCGCATGTTTCCTAGGTGAAAAAAAAAGATAAACTGTTTAGTCTGTCAATTAGATAATAAAAATATATTAGACACGTATTTTTTCTTTATCATATTAATAAAAAATTACTTAGATAAAACTCTTTAAGCTTGGGGAGTGGGGGCTCGTTACGTCACAGCTACGTATAAAATCTAGCGAGCCGTGACGTCATGCCACATTTGAACTCAATGTATCGCCGTAATGTTTTGATTACGTAAAAAGAGAAAAAATACGTGTCTAATATTTTTTAATAATCTACATGACGGACAAAATATATATCTACATTCAATCTCCGATCATTAGCAAATGACTGAAATACTACAAAAAATAAACTAAAGACACAACTGAAAAATAAATAAAAAAGAAGAAATAGAAACTTAAAAAAAAAGTAAAACACATATAAAAAAAAAAAAGACTAAGTAAACTATACAGGACATTGGAGGAGGCTTTCACTGCAAAAGGCGGCCCGTACACCTAACCTAACCTAACCTTATTTACGTACAAAATTAACATTACTAACAAATAAATAAATAAGAACACAAAAAAAAAAAACTAAAATAAAGCTAATAATAATAATAAAAAGTAACTTATGGAGCTGTATTACTGATTCTAATGATTATAATTCTGTAAATGTATATTTGTTACGGTGGCGAATCATACTTTAATCAACATGTACCCAGACAATGAGCTGAAAATTGAAAAAAAAAAAAAAAGCGTGAGAAAATTTGAACTTCGCGGACTATCTTAGCGCTTACCCTATACCGGGGCTTGCGGTAAGAGTTGACTGGTAGAAAACATCATGTAATGATGAGCCTGAGCATGTATGAGAACGTCATTGAAACTGACTTTTTCGGGCTTAAAGGATCCTATTTGTAAAAAAAAAAAGCAGTTACAGAATAAATAGTAGAACAAGGCACAAAGACAAATTGAAATTAACCCAAATAAAACGCATGCTATTTAAAAGAAATGCTTACTGCATGGCAATTATTATATATAACAATTTGTGTAACATGTCTTTCATTGACTTGAATGTGCCCTGGCGGCTGAGAGTATGTCATGCTCACTTAGATGTCTCGCTGATGGTGGCGCGTATGTTGGATCATTTAGCTCCCTTCAAAATGGTTGACCTGAATGGTGCTAATCCATGCGTCATGTTCGTGAACGGGCGCCGTCAGTTGGGACTGGGTATCTATTAGCTGCCATGGCTTATTTTAATTGTTTTATTTTTGAATTTTTGTTTCTATTTGGTGTACCGACTCTGGACGCTTTTAACGTGTATGTTTTTATTTTTTATTTTTACATCGTTCTCACATTATGTTATAAATTCAACATTATATGTGTAACTAATATTTTTGTAACAATTTAATTTAAAAGAGTGTCCATGGAGTTTCTTGCCCGTTCTCCTCCATAGGTACCTACGCTGTGGAAAGGGAATGTAGCTTCATTTTTCTTACTGGCCGACTCCTTGATAATTCAAAAGTGCCTGTAAACGGTTTAATTGAAATAAATTATTTGAGTTTGAGTTATGAGTTTTGCCAAACTGTACTCAAGATTTGCCATTGCCGTTGTTCAAAAGGGTATTGTTCAGACTATTATTAGAAAAAAAATTAAGTGTTTAAGAATACTTAGAGGATAAATCATTAATAATATAAATAAGAAAATATTGCCTTTAATCCACTACATGCAAAAACGACTTAATTTCATTATTAATTATTATTAATACTACAATACAATCAATACAATATAATTAATTAACTATTATACATTCATATTTTATTCTCTAATTCATTACTATACATAATTTAATGGATTAGTAATATAGGCTTTGTTTTTGGAAATTTTTGTACGCCGTACTATGGCAGGGTATGCTGTAAACAATATTTGTAACATCTTGATTTATTTTTGATTTTGATTTGATTTACAAACAGGCGCGACACGCGGTGTCTTTGTGCCGCGTCGCGTGTCGCACCTGTTTGTAGGAGCCTTAGCGCTTCTTCGTAACGATTCTACGGTCTCAAATTTCAAGTGTCAAAAGTATTTGTTTTTGTTTTAAAAGGGCGCTCACCGGTCCACCAGCGCCACTCCTTTAAAAAAATATTATCTCGTGACTGAGAAGGGATTATGAAAAACGGCTCAATCAGCTGCCTCGGTAAGTGTGTCTAGAATTTTCTAATACCTTTTATAAAGTTTAATATTGAGACACGAAGCAACAAAATACGACCTAGAGGAATTTAGCCATTTTTCTTTAGATCGAATTTTGTAAATAAATGCTGATTAATTAAAAAAATACATGGTTTGTGATTATTAAAAAAACTGATGCGACATTCGTAGAAACTTAAAAAGTTTATGGTATTAGATATTGTTTTTGTTTAATATTTAAAAATAATACATTAATATGCGACTATTTCATTTATTTTTTTATTTACATAACAAAAAAATATAATTCGCATTTACATTTTCTGTACAAAGTATCGAAATAAATCATGCTTTATTTTTACGCACATACCGCACCGTATTTTATCTTTAGTACATCTCATTATATCTGATTATCTTTAACTTCGTACCTTCAACGTAACGTACGCACTATGATTGTGGCAATATTCCCATTGGTTCAAAAAAGTCTTTCAAAATCGCAGTAGGTAGGTATGTTGTTATATCATTGGTCCTCAGCTCCTGTTACGTGGTAATTTACAAACATTCACATTAGATACTCGCGATGTGAAATCCAGCAAAGAACAGGTATCTCCCTGTCCTTTGTTATTCTGCTTATGAGATCTAAACGTTAAAGATTCACACTGAAATTTTAATATTATAATTTGACAAATGCTTGACATTCTTAATTCATTCATTATGATACAAGTACCAATTTTATTAATAACACATTTAATAAATGTAATCAATCATTTTGCATGCTAGTTTTAGCATTGTTTTTGAAAATATTAAAAACCCGACAATCTGTAATGTATTACATTTAGTATTCTTGCTTTTAGTTTATTTCATTTTAGGTAACTAAGGTTTTGTCCACATCACCACGTCACGAGGTCGTTAACGTGAAACGGTGCGGTGTCGTGGCGCAGCACGTTGACGTGACGTGCTAAAGCACGGTACGGCAACGTCGCCGCGAAACAACGCGTCGGACGACATCGGAAGCAGTACGTGGCAACGATGCGCTCACTCAGTTGATGTTTTCAAACTTAAACTCAAATTATTTAATTCAAATAAACCAATTACAGGCACTTTTGAATTGTCAAGGGGTCGGTCAGTCAGAAAGATGAAGCTAGTTGCCCATTCCAAAGCGTAGTAGGTTCCTATGGAGAAGAACGGACAAGAAACTCCATGGACACTCTTTTAAAACAAAATATTGTTACAAAATATGGGTTACATCATTCATGTTGAAGTTATACATGTGAGAACAATGTAGAAAGACGTGCACGTTAGAAGCGTCCGTAATAGAAACAATTCAAAAATTAAAATAAGCCGTGGCAGCTAAGAGATGACCAGTCCCAACTGACAGCACCCGTTCACGAATATGAGGCCAAACACTTAAAAACAGAAGATTCCAATCACGGACCTGTGAAATAGCAGTCTCTTTCTAGATATCAAAAATCCTACCAGCCTTCTGTTTTTAAGTGTTTGTCCTTGTAATCATCTATTGTCTTATCCCAGAGCACTGGACGTTTCTCAACAAGTAATATCAATAAATCAGAATCAATAATTTCTGACATCTTTTTTGCACAACTAATCGCTAAGATAATGTAACATCAACTGAGCGTGCGCATCGTTGCCACGTACTGCTTCCGACGACGTCCGACGCGTCGTTTCGCGGCGACTTTGCCGTACCGTGCATTAGCACGTCACGTCAATGTGCCGCGCCGCAACACCGCACCGTTTCACGTTAACGACGTCGTCGTGACATGGTGATGTGGACAGGCTCTTAGGTGTTTTAAAAGCGATTAAGGGATTACATCAAGAGGTTCTGCAGCGGCGTCCTCCTGCCAATAAAACCTTATCTTCTTTATTTATCTCAACATCATATTACAGGCACTGGTTATCAATCTTCAACAGAGAAAGGTGTCCGAGGTAGGAAGGTCCTGAGTTACAGATCACCCGGCTCTCTTAGATAGGACATGTTAATGTACAAAAGAGTTATAGTCAAGATACTCGTAGTTTAACTTTATAATAAAAGTATGAAACTGCAATTAACTATTAGCAGAGAAAGATACTAATATTAAAAAAAAATACCTACATAATGATTTTTTCTATCGTGAATTTGGAGAAAATTGCAAATTATATTGACCGATACCTATTTTGACTGATACATAATTACTATCTGTTCGAAACCACTACTTACAGGTACTATTACGTAGTTAAAAAAGCAAGTCAACATAAAATTAAAAGGAATATTATTATACAAATTATGTACAACACGTCAAACTAAGATAGTAATGAGCATAACAAAAAAATGAATAATGGAAATTGGGAAATGAAGAATGCTGTGTGTAATTAAGTGTGGTTTAATTTGTACTTAATTATCTGACAAACACCAACATGCAGTGAGCCAGTGTGGTCAATGCTTGTAGGTTCCTTCCCTGTATGTAGACAAGCTTTAACACTGCAGTGAGACATCCAGGATATTCCTATTTTACAGCGTATCTACCTGAAAAAAATCAATATACGGTCTCAACTCTATCACAGAACTAAAATGGCAGGCAGGGAAACTTTTTAAAACAGACTGTTTTATAGACAAAGGAAACTGGTCTGACAGCCTATGTACGCATCCTATGTATAGTTTATCTTTTCAGTGTTTGGAACACGCCTTAAGTGGGCGGGGTTACTTGTGGGCGTAGTGGCAAGTGTCCACGATGTTGGTAAAGTTTGATGTGGTACTTTTAAGAGACATGATAATGTCTTCTTTGGTAAAAATCTTTTTGAATATCGGGGCTCAGTTTGAAAGCTCGCTGCGGGTGATTAAAATCCTTAATTACTAGAGATCGGATATTCGGATGAATATTTACATAAAGTTAATTTTTACTCCGTGTTTTATGAACCAATTTGGAAAATTATTTATTTTATTTGAAAGGATATACTTCCAGATTGGTCCCATTTTTTTTCAAAATCCAGTTCTTATGATAGGATCCATGAGGAATTGAGGGAACTCCTCAAATTTCGTAGGCAAAAATATAGCGATTTTTGTATTTTCATCAACAACTCAAGCATTTTTATTCAAAAACTATCATTTGATGAAGTGGAACTAATGAAGAAGACCACAAATGGCCACTGGAACTCTTCAATGATAAGTATTTCACGGGTGGCGATAAGATATCTCGATTAAGATAGTTAAGCGACTATGAAGCAAAAAATAATTAATTCTGATGAAAATGGTATCATCCAACTGATCTGAAGATGAAACCGGAAGGTATGCACCAGAACTCCGTAATAAAACAACGTATACTAGCCGTGTTTGTTGGGCTTATTGGAATTGTCACGAGATGCACTCGGGCTATGTGGGCGATGCACCTGTCCGTCGGCGCGCCCGCCGGCCACTACTGGGTGCCGCCCTCCTGCTGCGCGGCGCCCTTGGCGTGCGCGGCGGCGCGGCGCGTGGCGGCGGCCAGCGGCGGCGGCGCGGGGCTGCACGGCGCGGCGTGCGGCGCGCGCGCGCTGGCGGCGCTGCGGCGCCTGGCGCAGGTGCCGCTGGCGCTGGGCGCCGCGCTGCTGGCGCTGCACGCGCTGGCGCTGCCGCTGGCCGCGGCGCTGTGGCTGCGCGCGCAGCCGCCGCCCGCCTACAAGGCCTAGGCCAGCGTAATTAGGAAGGAAATAATTATAGTTTGTAACTGTAGAGCTTAACCAAATGTGTGTTAGATGTAACTTATGTTTTGCTTGTTATTTATGCTGTATCTTGTTTTAACTAGCGAGCCGTCGTTTTACCACTTCCATGTAAAATTAAAATGGACGAGATATACATTTTGCAAATGCCTAATAACTACAACTTCTATAATAAAAGCAGTTTCTAGTGAATATTGATATCCAATGGTGCCGATTCTCTTGTCACAAAATTCTCTAAACTAGACCAAAAATCACCAAATTTTAGATTATTCCTGTCAAACGACGATTTTCTATTCTGAAATTGTGGTCTTCTTCATCAGTTCCACTTCACCAAATTATAGTTGTTGATTTAAATAAATGGTTTTTAACCGGTTATTAACTTTGCTTGGGTCGTTTTTGAGTTAGCTTCGATAATACGTATTTAATCCACTTCGTATATCTTGTGTCACTGTTGTTTGTGCGGTGTAGCAAGTAGTGGTAATCCAATTGTTGTGGGGTAGGTACCATAACGAAAGAGTGAAAAATAAAAAACTTTTTAACAAAAAACAACCGACTTTCAAAAAAAAACACAAAAAAGTGAAAAATTACTTTAATTTCGGAAGTCGGTGGCATAAAACGAAAATACAGAACCAATGACACCGAAGTTTAAGTTATTTTTCACTTATTTTTTTTTTTTTGGTTTAAAAGTTTTTGGGACAACTAGAATCAATTTTATGTTCGTGTAAATTTTGACTTTCAAAAGTTATATTTGTGAGCCTTTTTGAAATTTATGCTGTGACTTTGACTGTTATTTATGTAAAGGCTTACCAACTAAACACATACACAGCAATAAAATTCTTTATTATATTATACAACTCGCATGTTTCTAAATAATAGGAAAGCACGGCACTATCAATTAGCGTACTAGACTAGAACATTATACAAAAATAAAAATTTACAAAATTTTATGAACATCAAATAATAATAAAACCAAAAAAATAATTTAAAAAATTTAAAACTTTGATATTACGTTATATCTTACAAATGCTGGGTTTAACACATTACATTACATTCAATTTTTTTTCTTTAATATACGCAATTTACCACCGAAAACATCAATATCGCAACTGTGGAACAAGTCATTGCATCTTCTGAGGATGTAGGAGGGGGCGGGACTTTGACTTTGACTTTGACATACCTGCGGAAGTGGAGCACCGTGTTTTGTTTACAGAATGACAAGTGCTATCCTGGTGACTTCCTTCAGTCTGCAATAAGAAGAAAGATGGTAGTCCAAGCTCTGCTAGAGAGATGGAAGAAACTTGAGCAGTTCTCGCTCATCTGGTAAGACAAAGCAACACCAAGTGGTTTTATCGGTACCCAAACGTAGAGTAGAGCGGTAGATATGGTAACGTCGGAACGTAACAAAGAGGATTATTGGTAACTTCCTTCAGTCTACAAGAAAAAGAAAGATGGCAGTCCAAGCTCTGATGAAGAGACGCAAAAAACCTGAGCAGGTCTCGCTCAATTGGTAAGATGCTTAAAGCAACACCGAGTGGTTTTGTCGGTACTTAAACGTAGAGTAGAGAGGTAGATATGGTAACTTCGTACAGAATAATACTGTTTTATTGTAATAAGTTATCTGTGGTAACACTGCTGCTGTGTGTAAGATATTATATATATTTTGAACTTAACCACCATCATTTTAAGGTTTGACATCATTTGGAGAGATTAGACGGTTTCGTGTGGCCTGATGTGCTGGCCACCGTACCAACCTACCTACCTACTTGTTAATTAATTTATAATTAATATTTAGTGGCACCGAGTTGCCGTGTCTGACCATACCGCTGTTAAACCCGCGATGGTTTGTGTGGTATGTTTAAACCTCAACAAATTTTTGTAAAAAGATTTTTTGATAAAAAAATATATATATAATTTTCTTCTTCCCGCTCTGTGATGTGATGACAAGAATATATCTTAAATTAGCCTCTTTTATAGTAAAATACCAGCTGGTCGTTGGAGCACTCTACGCACTCTGCGTCGGCGCCTTGCAGTTTATCAGGCGCACAGCTGGTGAAAAAAAATATTAAATTCAGTCCAGTAGTTTCAGAGCTTATTCGGTACGAACAAAAAAATCTTCCCTCTTTATCATATTATTAGTAGGTATTAGTGTTAGTAGGTATAAATAGAATAAAAAAATAACTAAAAATTTTCTACAGCACATTAATATAAATTTAACTCACACACTTATTAGGTATATGTTTAATATTTTTTTTTTTTTTGGAAAATCATATACAATGTTAGTAAATATGTGAGCACCATGTACCTATCGCATTTATTAATTTTTCTGTCATTACTTCACTTTTGATTCTTTTTACCAATTGTGGTAAGTAATTTTTATTTTTATTCTAGGTACATCGTCTTCACCTATAATTATTAATTAATGTATACAAACTATTGTTAACATTTTAAAAGAGTAAGTATGGAGTTTCTTGGCCATTCTTCTCCATACATAACTACCTTTTGGAAGGCGCAACTAGAATCAATTAACTAATCATGTAATTTTTGACGTTCAAAAGTGCATCTTCGTGCCTATTTGAAATAAATGATTTGACTTTGACTTTGACTTTGACATTATCTTCAAAAACGCTACAAAACAACTCAACTCTGCTCTCTCCCTTCATACCTCCACAACCACTTAAAGTAGGCGTCCCGACGCCACCTCATTGGCCGCTAAAATCTAGCACAAAAATCAATATTCCTCTAGCTTGTACCATGAATGTTTGATTCTACCAAGTACTACATTTTATTGCCCGGGCGTCAAGGATTTATCATTACGACTTCACCTCAGGGGGTACGGTTGTGTCATATTTTTTCTGGTGTCGGAAGTGGATTGGCATGGTTATGGGCGTTTCGTAAATCAAAGGTACTCGTATATTGAAATGGTTTTTTTTTGGCACTGATGTAGGTTCAAAAATCTCTAAGCTAATATTTTTCCTAAGAAATCCTTTCGTGGGTGCTTATACATAATGAGCCTATAATATTGTGGTGGCATCTACAACGATACATGTGAACTACACATAAAAAACCTGACGTCAAACAAATCCTGCATCGCGCAATCAAAGTTTACCGCGCGATTGGTACAAAATATACAACATCCCGACATCAACCGTTGGGCAGTTCCCACCAAAGACAACACGCGTCTGGTTGGAGGATCCTCCCTTTTCAATAGAGTGAACTTTACACCCTGTTCCTCATGTACATAATCAGCCTTTAATATTGTGGCGGGATCTACAACGCCACATGTGAACTACGCATAAAAAACCTAACGTCAAACAAATCCTGCATCGCGCAATCAAAGTTTACCGCGCGATTGGTACAAAATATACAACAGCCCAACATCAACCGTTGGGCAGTTCCCACCAGACACAACACGCGTCTGGTTGGAGGATCCTCCCTTTTCAATAGAGTGAACTTTACACCCTGTTCCTCATGTACATAAT
Organism: Dryobota labecula; assembly: GCA_947523025.1. Taxonomy (NCBI): domain Eukaryota; kingdom Metazoa; phylum Arthropoda; class Insecta; order Lepidoptera; family Noctuidae; genus Dryobota; species Dryobota labecula. The sequence continues at coordinate 11,829,542 of OX383310.1, forward strand.
CAGCCTTTAATATTGTGGCGGGATCTACAACGCCACATGTGAACTACGCATAAAAAACCTGACGTCACAAGAATCCTGCATCGCGCAATCAAAGTTTACCGCGCGATTGGTACAAAATATACAACATCCCAACATCAACCGTTGGACAGTTCCCACCAGACACAACACGCGTCTGGTCGGAGAATCCTCCCTTTTCAATAGAGGATGAGTGAGATGTACACCCTGTTCCTCATGCCTCTATAATGTTCTGCTAGGACTCAAGCCTTCTCTCTGTGAGAGAAGGAGTGAGTTACTGGATGTCACATATCGTCAAATTTTTGGTTATAGGACATGCCAGTTTTCTCACCATGTATTTTTTTTTCTTCCTCCGTTTTGGGAGCGTAGTGATGAAATAAATTACACAAAGAATGTGTCAGTTTAGGTTCAAACCCACGACGTACATGTAAGTCAGTACCGGTCGTGGGTGCATGTCACACACCAGACACAAAATCTTTATTTATTTATTTTAAGGGAAACAAACAGTAGTATATTAAAAATAAACAGAAATAACTTAACAATAAACTTAACAAATATACTACCCACAACATTTTCCACAGATTACAACTTAGATATTTACAAACTGAAGGCAAACGTAACTGTAGTCAGGGCAAAATTAATTGTACAACAAAAAACTAAAAATAACAAAACAAAACTCTCGTTTGTGCATTCTATACTACGGGTCATATAAAAATAATAATAATAAAAATTCGCCAAGCATACGATCTACTGCTGATCCCTCAGAATTCTTACATATATATACAGGATAAATTTTTAACCGGTGCGCAAAATTAAAAAAAAAAAAAAAAAAAATTGAATACATTTCCATTATTTGTTCTATACTTTTTTTATTTATAAATATTAAAATTGCGATATAACCTGCTTAAATACCTACATCGGCGAATTTCGCGGACACACAGCTGATAGGTACCTACCTACAACTGCGTTCCGCTTCACTGCACGCGCCGTCGCGCGGCGTGTATCCAATAAACTAGTTTCAAAATAAACATCTTTCGCTAACGATAACTTAATTTTTTTGTACTAAGACATATAAAAATAAGAAATAGGTGGTTAATAAAACTCTTTTTAGTTTAATTTGACAAAATTTTCGCACTAGTTAAAAAGTTTTCCTGTATAACTACCTACTCATACATTTATAGATGCATATATTTACTATCCCAGGTCTGATAATATGTTTTCCAGAGGAACGTATATCTACTTAGTTTAAGTACCTACCTACCAAATAGATAAAATATTATGTTTTTCTAATAAAATCCAAATCTATTGCGAACATCACCTGTAAAACTCGAATTCAAAGCATTTATCTTGTAAAATTCAAAGTCCTGACTGACTGACTCATATATCAACGCACAGCCCAAACCGCTGGGTATAGAGATTCCATATTTGGCACGTAGGTTCCTTATGAGGTCTAGGGGTACACTAAGAAAGGATTTTTTGGAAATTCCACCCCTAAGGAGATAAAATAGGTGATGAAAGTTTGTATGAAAAATCTTATTCATTTGGTTGATTAACTTGAAACTCGGCACAAATACTTGCCTAAGTAAGTAATAACATTTTTCATGATTAGTTTTTCAAAACTACCCCTCAAAGGGGGATTGCGGGGTGTCAAAGTTTGTATGTAGGAATTTTACCGCGCAGTTCGATTAACTTGAAACTCAGTAGAAATACTTGCGACCAAAAATAAAGAATAACATGTATCAGGGTTTTTGAAAACTCTACCCCTAACGGGGTAAAAAGGAGTAGTCAATTTTACAGAACTAGGGAAGTATTGACATCCACGCGGGCGTAGCCGCGTGACACAGCTAGTTTCAAATAAACCAATTACAGGCACTTTTGAAATGTCAAGGGGTCGGTCAGTCAGAAAGATGAAGCTAGTTGCCCATTCCAAAGCGTAGTAGGGACCTATGAAGAAGAATGGAAAAGAAACTCCATGGTCACTCTTTTTGCTAATTGCACGTTCTTCACCATAGGTGGTTGTACTACACTTTTGAATGGGCAACTAGCTTCATCTTTCTTCTGACTGACCGACTCCTTGACAATAGATTCAAAAGTGTCTGTAATTGATTTATTTGAAATAAATGGTTTGAGTTTGCAACTAAGAAATGACCAGTCCCTACTGATTTTCATTATCAGTTATCTAATTATAAAGACTTAAAAGTACCTACTAGCCATGTCAACTTTAAGACATACAGAATAAGTACAGTCAGGCAAATTAATTGTTAAGCAAATTGACACTCTGCATCAATTTGCCTTATTTGACAGTTTTATGAAATGCTGTACCATTTCATAAAACTGTCAAAGAATGCCAGTTGTGATTAAAAAAACCGGAAAATTTTAATTAGCAATCAATTTACTTAACAGTTCATTTCCCTGAATTAACTTAGTAGGTTACAATAAAAAAGTGTTAGACAAACAACCTAAAAGTTTTGCTGAAAATTATAAGAAATGCATAGAACTTTCCTTGTTTTACGACAGGCTGGGTGCAATAAAATGCATGCGAGGTCGTTAAATGTATCGATAGGGGGATGTTTACGAACTAGCACGAGTAGAATGGTACGTAAAAGACATTCATTTGGAATGAGAAAGTAAGGTATAAAAAGAAAAGATACATAGCAATACAGACCTTAGCAATGGGCCTTATTAGAAGGCTAAACCTCACATAAAGGGCAATGAAGAGGCTATGCTTGGAAAGATCAAAATCAAAAGTCATTCATTCAAATTTAGATGAGAATCATCACTTTTCGAACGTCAAAATTACATAAGACAGTCCCCCAAAATGCCCGCCCTTCACCACTTCCTACTGCTTTAGCTGGGAAGAAGAAGTGGCGGAACAAACACCTCAGCAGCACAGCTGTCTGTTCAGTTAGATAGACTTGATTCTATACACTAGTAGTTACGCAAAATAATTAAAATTACGAGATACAGTACAGTAAATTAAATTATTTGCCATATATGTCAGCTAGCACACGCCAATATACCAGCAAATACAATGAAAACTATACAAACAAAATACACATGAAATGCTGGATTATGTAACACAAATGATAAACTAGGACCATCAAAGTAAAATAAATAAACAGTTAATTACTAATAACCATAAAGAAACCATGGTCAGCAAGACGAGCAGTCACTACAAGCAGCACCCGTTCACGAGCATAACGCAACGATCAGTCATTACCCCCTCGCCATATTTGAGGGAAAGAGGCAACCCGACCCCCGACGCTACCGCAAGCAATGATATCTGAGTGCAATGCTAGCCATTACTACCCTCGAATTAGAAATGAAGAGATCTGCAGGAGAACCAAGGTAACCAACATAGCCCGAAGAATTGCCAAACTTAAATGTCAGTTGGGCGAAGCACATTGCTCGCAGAACAGATGGCCGATGGGGCCGAATGGTTCTGGAGTGGCGACCGCGTACTGGAAGACGTAGCGTTGGAAGGCCTCCCACAAGGTGGACCGATGACCTTGTGAAGGCTGCAGGAATCCGCTGGATGCGGGAAGCACAGACCTGGTCGAAGTGGCGGTGCTTGGTGGAGGCCTATGTCAAGCAGTCGACGTCTTCCGGCTGAAATGATGATGATGATGATGACATACCTTAGAATACTGTAAGTCTACATCTATTTATACTCTTACTAGCTTTTGCCCGCGGCTTCGCCCGCGCCGAGATCGAAACTCATCCCACCGAAACGTAGGGACTACCGGGATAAAAGCATCCTAAGTCCTAACCCAGGTCTAAGGTCTAGCTGTGTGCCAAATTTTATCGAAATCCGTTCAGCCGTTAAGAGGGCGTTTACCCGTCCACTAGCACCACTCCTGTAAAAAAATATTATTTCGTGACCGAGAAGGAATTATGAAAAACGGCTCAATCGTTAACCTCGGTAAGTGTGTCTAGAATTTTCTAATACCTTCTATAAAGTTTTATATTGAGACATGAAGCAACAAAATACGATCTAGAGGAATGTGGCCGCTTTTCTTTAGATCGAGTTTTATTGCTTCGTGTCTCAATATGAAACTTTATAAAAGGTATTAGAAAATCTAAATTCAAATTCATTTATTGTTTGTCACAGGTGATATATAATTTCTTATGGTTGTTATAATAAAGGCTCGCTGTATCATACCTACAAGGTGTACAATATTTCATAGAGGGGCCCAAGTCTGCTATTTATATAAATTCGTCACTCCAACACGACCCCATTGTTCGTAATCTGCTAAATTCATAATGGTCGATCATTGGTCGGTCAATGGTCTCGTAATAGAATTGTATTACAATGGCATTTTGAACATTTATCCATGCCAGATTTCATTTATATATATTTTTACATATTATTTATTAGTGTTATAAGCAATCTGAAGTAGTAGGAAGTTGGAAGTTTAGTAGGAAGTTTCATTTGTCATTATGTACGAGATTACCAATGCTTTCAATGGAGTGTCAGTGGCTGACCATTGGAAAGTCATAATGACGCCATTATATTAGTAGATTACTAAACTTGTCAACAATTATGAAATCAATGATAGACCATTCTGACACTTTTGTAATAGCAGACTTGAGGCCCTGGTTCAATATTTGTTAAACATTAAAATCATTATTCGTCGTGAATGTCCATTTCTCATCATGCATTAATATAAGTTGTTCATTCACATAGTCAGATTTAAATTAATCAAATTACCCGTTAAGATAGCTTATTTAATGAAACATACATATTAAATTACTCATTAAGATAGCTTTTCTAATGATGTAATCACCAGTATAGCTAGTGGACCGGTGAGCCCCTCTTAAGGCGTGAAAAAGTAGACAGGTAGACAGAATTACTTTAGCATGTATAATATTATTATCATCCGGATAGACTGGAAACCGATCCCGAAATAGTTTGGAATAGGCTAAACGTAGAGTAGAAAGATAGATATGGTAACGTCAGAACGTAACAAGGTGGAATATAATACAAGAAAGATGGCAGTCCAAGCTCTGATGGAGAGACGGAAAAAACCTCAAACTCAAACTCAAAAAAATCAAACTCAAAGCATTTATTTCAATTGAACCATTTAAAGGCACTTTTGAATTGTCAAAGAGACGGTCAGTTAGTCAGAGTCGGCAAGTTGAAGCTAGATGCCCATTCCAATACGTAGATCACTATGGAGAAGAACAGACAAGAAACTCCAAGGACACTCTTTTAAATCAAGATATTACATAATCCTGGGTACATTATTCTTGTTGCTTCTATATGTGAGACAATGTAAAAACTAATAAAACAATTCAAAATATAAAATTACAAATTAAAAATAAGCCCTGGCAGTCAAGAGATGACCAGTCCCAACTGACGGCGCCCGTTCACGAACATGACGCATGGATCAGCACCATCCAGCTCAACCATCTTGCTATCTATCATCAACCATCTTGATATCTTGCATCTAGCTCAGCAGATCTTGCTCATTTGGTAAGATACTCAAAGCAACACTGAGTAGTTTTGTCGGTACCTGAACGTAAAGTAGAGAGGTAGATATGGTAACGTCGGAACGTAACAATGAGGACTTCCAAATTAAAATGCTCACTGAATTAAAAAAGCTAAAAAAAAATATCATCTATCCGCCTAGCCTAATCCCAGCTATGTTCGGATCGGTTTCCAGTCAAAACGGATGCAGTGATGATCAGATGCTGAATACCAGTATTTTACACATGAAGCGACTGCCTATCTGACCTCCATAACCCAGTAACTGGGTAACAGAATACCTCTTCGTAAGACTTGCTTTCAGATTTTTGGGCTTCTGACTACCCGTGATGAATGTCAATTTTTTTTGACGTACAATTTATAGCGTCTTATAAATCGATGAACGCCGGCTACACGCACGAAAAAGTATGACTCATTGTCACGTTCCGCTGAGCCGAGTGTGCAAGCGAGATCGCGGAACAAGCGATAGAGAGGCACGATCGGCCTAAGCGTTCGGCTTGTGTTACGTTATCATGTAAAATTATCGTCCGTAAACCGACTTTACAGACAACAATGTTTTTTTTTTTAATCATGAGTGACAGCCGGAACCAAACAGCTCAACGTGCTTACCGAGACAAAATAAAAACATGAGCAAACTTAAATGCTATGTGTATTTTCATAACAAAACTAATAAAGTTTAACTACCACGCCATTCCCCTACAATAAACTTACAAAAAACTTATCACAAGACTATTTGAAAATAATTTCAATTTTAAATTCTTTAACTACCGATAAAAGTTTCAGTTGATTAGTATGCTTAACGTCTCTCGAGACATTACAGTTAAGTTCATAGTTATCACATTTTTATACGTTTAATATCAAATAGTTATGGGCTTAGACCAGTTTTGGGCTATGGTTTTGTTTGTAGTATTTGGTAAAGAATGAAGAAATCTCTTTCATATAATTTTATGAAAATGTTCCCTGTGTGAATGGTCTTAGGCTCAATTTACATTGCCACGGAACGGAATGGAAGCTAATTTCTTTGTACAAAGCATAATTCACGTTATGTCAATAGTGTTACGTACAAACTAGATAAAAGCCAAATGACAGGTCAAGCGTTTTCTGGAGAATCCTCTCGCACTCTCGGTAATTCCCGCAGTTACAAGTACGTACATAAGTACTTGTAACTGCGGGAATTAGCGAGAGTGCACACAGACGAACTTTATGTCAATTATATAACAATTATATAAAATATTATATAACATTAAGTTTTGTTATGTACAATATCAATACAAAAACTTGCTGCCATTCCATTCTTTGGTAATGTAAATTGAACCTTAAAGAGGCCTAGAAGCCTCTAAGAAAATGCTACGGAATTGAGTAAAAGTGCAAATTGACACTATTCTTGATTATGAAATATAGTATTACGTAAAATAATAAGTTAGAGTTAAATTGCTTATTAGTCTATTAGGCTTGATTGTAATACATTATTAGGAACTTTCTTAATAATAAAGGAAAAAAAATGCACACTAAAGAAAGACGTGAACGTCATTACTCTCCCTTCTATCTTTGCAGTCGGATAAAAACCTGATACTCTCAGACAAACATTTCCATTCTCTAAAAACAAGTACAAAAGCAACAAGTAACGTTAAACTAATAAGAAAAACGGTTGTATTTGTGTCTGTTTGTCAGAGTCGACTGTAAGCCGCGCACGAGTAAGCGGGGGTTAAAAATATGAGGGCGATAGGGTTAGGGTGGATATGCCCGAAAAATCAAAGTGCGTTTAAAGAACAGAGATAACGCAAATCGACAAACGTAATAACGAATCGATATAACGTTATTATTATTATAACGTTATTAAACTGATTCAAGATTTGAATAAAAACTAAGTTCTATAATAATAATAATAATAATAGTTTATTTTTTTCTCTTCACAAAGGCTCACATAGTTATAAACATAGAGACAAGAACTATAGCGTTTTGACAAAAATGCATAAAATATGATCCTTTGTGAGAGACTGGCGTCCATACTAGGATACCCTGTGTGACGGATCACCAGGCTCTCACCCCGAATTAAATTGAATTAACATTAAAATGGTCAATTTTAAACTCTACACAAATTATTTATTGATGAAGGGAATAAACAGACATATTTAAATTAATTACCCAAAAAAAAAAAAGTTATAACGAAAAAAAATATAAATTGGTGTAGTGTAGTGCTTGTGTAGTGTGCAGGTGAAGTGTGAGGAAAGGTAGAATGACGGTGTGAGTGTGAGTGAGTAGGGCGTTTGTTACAGTAATGAATCCGAAATCACATATTATTACGAGGGAACAATGAGTAGCTGCTCCGTATCATCATAGCCCAATTTTTGTAACCAGGTTGAGAGGGTTTTTTTGCAACGCTGTTTTGGTAGGGCATAAATTGACAAAATCCCATTAATTTTGTTATACAAGTAGTTACCAAGAAAACCAAAATGTCGACGGGAGAAAGCAGTATGGAACCGAGTTGTGGGACATACTGCGTGTTTACGTCGCTTACCTTCAAATAGAGTAGGATTATAGGTAAGAAGAGAGTGTTTGCGCAAAATCGTATTTAAAATGAAAAGTTGACGAACAGTTAATACTCCCGTTCGCTCATAAAGTTCTCTGGTGGGAAACAAGAAAGGCAAGAAATTGCCAACCTTTAGAACGGCCCTTTGTGCACGTTCGATCCGGAGCATTGATGTTTTCGTGGCACCACCCCATACCGTTATGCAGTACGAGATTAGCGATTGGCATAACGCAAAATAGACTGATCTCAATAAGCCAGGGTCCGCAATATGACGAAGATTTTTAAAAACAAATATTAGTTTACGGATTCTAGTGGAAAGAGCATCTATATGCGGTTGGAAACTTAGTGTGTTATCTAGCAAGACGCCCAAATATTTTATTGAATCAGTTTTATGAAGGTGGGGACATAAGCAATGAGCACCATGAGACAAAATGCAAGAAGATGAATGTGCGGTAATTTTGAAATTATCGAGTGAACAGGTAGGTTTTTTTATGTAGAAGGAAATATACTTTGTCTTATCAACATTGAGAGCGAGTCCATTATTAGCCAGCCATGACAACACCAAGTTCAACCCTACCTGTGCACAACTGTAAACTTCGGGCCAGGTGTCGGCGTCAAACAAAAGCGCTGTGTCATCAGCGAACGTTATGATTTTTCCGCTGGGCATCTTGAGTTCACAGAGGTCGTTAATGAAGGTCAAAAATAAAGGGGGACCGAGGATACTGCCCTGTGGGACGCCGTGTACTACGGGAAGATCGCTACTAGTCCACTCGCCTACTCTAACTCTCTGGAATCGGTTGGTGAGGTAGTCGGAAAAAAGTTTTAGTTGCGCGTCCCTAACACCTATGCTCTCCAACTTCCTCACCAACAGCGGGACGGAGACCGTGTCAAAAGCCTTGGCAAGGTCCATAAATATTACTATGACCTTCCTGTTTTCATCGAGTTTTTCAGAAACGAACTTAGTTAAACCATGAATGGCGTCGCTGGTTGACAAACCAGATCGGAAACCGTACTGAGAAGATGATAGCAGCAAGTTGTCCTCCAGGTAGTCAACCAGGCGCCTCTTCATGATCCTTTCCAATATCTTAGACAAGGCTGGCAGAATGGAAATTGGTCTATAGTTGTTGACACAGGCTCCGTCACCACTTTTGAAGATGGGGCGAATCTCTGCAATTTTCCAGGCGTTTGGGAATTTGCCGGAGACAATGGCAAGGTTGCAGATAAAAACGATTGGAGAAATGAGGATCTGTCTATATCTCTTTATAATGCCGGCAGAGATGTTGTCATATCCAACAGCGCAATCAGACTTTAAACTATGAATTATGTTTTCAATCTCTTCCAGGTCCGTGGGGAAAAAAACCATCGAGTGGGGATGAATGTTGAGCGGTGGTGAAGGGATATCGTTACCAGAACAACAGCGATCGGCGATATTTTTCCCGATGTTAACAAAGAATTCATTTATTCTATTAGTTGAAGATATAGGATCCTGGGTATTAATTAGCTGTCTGACCTCGTTTTTAGATTTTTGTGTGTGGGTAATGTCTTTTATTGTGTTCCATAATAGTTTGTTATTAATTTTAGCCGCAGTCTGAAGTTCTAATTTATCATATTCCCTTTTTATCTTTTTTAAAAGTTCGTTGCAGAAATTTCTGTATCTTCTATAGATTATCATTATGGTCTGGTTGTTAGGATTCTTTTTTGCTTTTTGGTGCAGTTTGTCACGATTCCTCATACACCGCAATAAACCGGTCGTTATCCAAGGTTTAGTAATTTTCTTACGGTTCGACGTTTTTATAATTTGTGTGTTAGATTTTATAATACAGTTCATTAAGTTAACAAGGTACTGAACAGCAAGATCAACATCAGTCATTAAATACAAGTCATTAAAGTTGAGATTCATAATTTCATCGTCCATTTTTTCATAATTGATGCGTTTGATTATTTTAAAGGTTTTATTTAGAGGTTTACTTAAATCCAAGATAAGGATGACGGCATCATGATCAGTGATAGAGGTTTCAGCTACATAACAAGAAGCTGGCAGTCGCGTTTTTAATATAATGTGATCCAAGCATGTTTTTTTATGTGTAGGGAAAGTATAAGCTGGCAACATACCATGGGATGCTAAAAGGTTAAGGTAATGAGCAGAATTAGCGTCTGTGTTGGTCTCCGTGATGTCCACATTAAGGTCCCCTATCAGAATAAAGTTTTTTATATTGGAGTTAGTACTTAAAAAAAGGTCGAGAGAGGTCAGAAAGTTATTTAGGTTTTTGTAACCAGCAGGTCGGTAAACTGCCAACATAGCCGTATTCCGATTAATTTTGATCATTAGGCAGTTACAATCAGAAATAGTAGGTTCTTCTATGCACACGCCAATGTTATTTTTGCAATAAATAACAACCCCTTCGTTTTGGGTTAGGTTCATATTAGTTTTGTAGTAATTGTAACCTTCAAGCAGTGGAATGCGGTGGGCACAAGACAACCAGCATTCCGTCAAAATAATGAAGTCCCAATCTATTTGCGATCTTTGCAGTAATGTAAGTAAACCTGGTGTATTACGTGTTATGCTTCTGATATTTTGATGAATAACTTTAAGAGAAAGCTCAGAATCAGTTACAATGTTTAGACAGTTGTCAATAACACAAGTGGACGAACGTGCAATGGAAATACGGTCAAGGTCAGAGATTATGTCTTTGGTACTATTGAATTTTAACTTTAATGAATAGTGACATCATATTTTTGTTGATGCTGCATACACAAATTATAAATAATAGGGCAATTAAGTACTCAGTAAACGAGTTATTGACACTTGACAAAACGATAGAAAACGTTATTGGGTTGAGCATTATGGGTATGCGCTCGTGCGGTGCTATGAAACAGTGGAATAACATAAGAAATAAAGTAGTAAATTGTTTGTTGTCAACGGTTCGGATAAATTCATAGGCGAAGTTCTATAGATTATAATGCTTGTTTTTCACTTTTCAGTTAATGTTTTGCAGTCGGGTTTTTTGTTGTTTTAAATAATTTCCTATTTTTGAAGCTTTCTAGTTTTATTAATATAATATATACATATAATATATTTGGAATTGTCTCATAGCTTTTATTTGACACCACACTGAAAAAAAAAAAGTAGTTGCCACAATCAAAATTTTGTTTAGATTGACTAAGTAACTTGTTTGCATCTGAGCCTATCAAGCACAATGATCACAACTACTACTTTTATTTGATTGAGATTTGAAATAGGATCTTGACTGGAGTTATCACAAAACCTATTTGCAGCAATCAAGTCAAAACATAATTGCTCCAACCATGATTATTTGATTAAAGTTTCAATGATCTTTATTGAAGTAATCAAAATGCTTGATTGACACAACTAACTTACTTTGTTACAGTTAACATTTTTTTAACTTGTCTCTTTTTTAACTCTTCTACAATGATGTCATGTTAAGGGTAAGCGAGAAACTTGTTTGAGCGTTAAATCATTTGAACTAGTATTGCTGCAATCATGTCGTGATGATCAACTTAAGATTTTGATTAATGTAAACAAGATATCGTCAATCAAGCTGAAAAGTCACTTGATTGGAGTGCATTTTTTTCAGTGCAATATTGTTGTAATTTATTTTTTAAATAATCTTCCCCTCCCTTTTTTATATTCAGATGCAATATATAAATATTATACAGTCTATGTCACTCCCGCTACTAAGACGAATCTAACGACACCTCATATGTAGGCTACAGAGCGTGCAAAAGAAATAGACATACCAACGCCCCCAAGCAGTAAGTCGGTAATCATAAAACTAAAATTTTACAGGAAAAATGTTTTTCTGTTTTTGTTGAATATCTTATTGAGGTCATTGAGTCAAAGGCCCCAGAAGAAGGGCCTTCTGGGGCAGTCGGATAAAAACAATTTGATGTTCTTAGTTTCTAGCGCGATAATTATTCCTTCCACCGGGTATCTCACAATGGATCTGTCAAAATTAGAGTTTACTGGTAACATTTATTTTGTGCAACGGCAATCCTACCTTGATCCGAGATCACACTATTGTAATCTATCCAGAGTGACTGGATCTGGACCCGCCATAGCAAATTCGCATAATAAAAACATATTTTTTTAAATTTAAATCAAACATTCACAGTCCATAGACACACACATACATTAAAAATAAAATTATAAATTATAATTATACTATTTTAAAACAAATAAAAATCCTAAATAAAATTGTGATTAATAAAATTTCAATTCTCTGTTCATTAAAAATAATAATAATTAAAATTGTAAAAATGTCAGAATTGTAAAATAAAATGTCAAAATAATTATATTTTTTTTTTACTGTTTATATTCTAAACAAAAATAATAATATTTCAAAAAAATAAAATAAAAAATGTATGAAAACAATATATTTTTTTATTTTTTTTGGATAATAGATTAGGTCATTTACTAATTATTGAACCTTAGTTTCCCTAGCTAAAGTTTTATAGTTTGGGAGATAATTATGTAAATTTTTATATATTATTGAGAATTTTCCAAAATTTGACCTTTTCTTTATTTCAGGTCGAATTTGATTGTTAAGTTTTGTTTAAAGTATTTTTTTTTTTTACCGTAATATCTTATTTTTTAATCCTATTTTGAGAGAATTTCCGACGTATTTTAATCACAAATGTTTATGACTACCAACAAATAATAAAAAAATACTAAAATAATGAAAAAACTGAAGTTATGAATGCTTGAATGTCAAAATTTGGAAAAATTATATTAGCAAATGACCTCCTCTATATTATGCTAATTGTCTATGGCAGGTCCAGATATAAAACACAAAGTATGTATCTACCTATGTCCGTTATAAACTTTGAAACTCCTAAAGGGATTCTGAAAATTCTTTTAGCATTTGATAACCCAATTCTGGAGGAAGGTTTTAGGCTATTTAATATCACGCTACGATCCTTAGGAGCCGGGCAAAAATAAAAAAGGCAGAAGGAACGCGGATTCTGAAAATTCTAATCAAATTTTTTTTTTAGCGCAGTAACTATAAAAAAAATATTAAAAAAATAAACCGCCGTTGTCGTATCCACATTAACCAATACTAGTCCTTGCACCCGGCGTACCCCTAAGATCTGTATAAAATACCAATTATTTGTCGCTACCGGAATATTTAATAACTCTCCTACACTTTTATATAAATTTTTATACTTACATTATACACTCCTTAGCTGTGTTTTGTTTCGTACTTACTCATTCAGAAATACGATTTGCATTTAATTTTTGTAAAATACTTATTCTTTTATTTGTGTTTAGAAGTTTTTTTATTATTTTTTCATGGATATTTATGTAATTTGTTGGTTGAGTTTAACAGACTTTTCTTGATATCTTTGTAGATGACGTATCTGATAGGATGGTCAGGCCTCTCTTCTCCAGTGGGCACTCTGGGCAAGTGCCCAGGGCCCCGCAATCGAAGGGTTCCTAGTTCCTGCCAGACCGCCAACCATTAAATACACAACGTTTAAAAAATAATAATTAGTGAATTAGTACAATTTCTTCGAGTGGATTAATGAGCATTATAAAATCACAAAATACTTTTTTGTGACTGAAATTAAGAAACCAATAGTATTTTAGGAATATAACATCTTTTGAAAGAAAACAAAATTGGAGACACATTTCCAAATTTAGAAATTGCATTGAGAAGCTTTTTAAGCATGATGGTAACTAACTGCAGTGGAGAACGCTCTTTCTCAAATTATAAAAAAAAACTGGCCAATTGCGTGTCGGACCACGTATATTGAAGGGTTCCATAGTTGGTATGAATTTATCCCAAGAACAAACTTAACACTGTAAATGTAAGCTGGTAAATTAAATCAACGCCACATGCGAACACATAAACTACATTTAAAGTAAACTAAGAATATTATTAATTAAAATGTACCACCTAAGCTTTCAAGTTCCTATTCGTATTAGTATATTGAGATGTATTTATATGTCACTAGCTGACCCGACAGACTTCGTTCTGTCAAAAGCTATAGTATAAACTCCACTACTCTACCCTACCCTACCCTACCTACCTACCTACCTACCTACCTACCTACCTACCTACCTACTTACCCTACCTACCTACCTACCTACCTACCTAACCTACCCTACCCTACCCTACCCTACCCTATCTACCTACCTACCTACCTACCCTACCCTACTCTAATTTTTCATAAAAACCATAAAAAAAAAAAAAAAAACGTTGCTATAAACCTCACGGAGCCCGAGACCTTTCCAACGAATGCAAAACCGTGGAAATCGGTTCGTGCGTTCTGGAGTTATAGCGTCAGGAAGGAAAACCCGACTTATTTTTATATAGTAGATTAGTATTTTATTATTTATTTAACATGGTAACTTATAAACTTAGCCCCACAAAACCATTGCAATATTTTGACTGCGGGGTCAGTGATTTCAGTCTGTCAGGGCCTCAAGTCTGCTATTACAATAGCGTCAGAATGGTCTCTTCATTGTGAGTTTTTGACAGATTTGCCATACAAACACTGTCAAATACTCACAGTGGCGATACCATTCTGACACTATTGTAATAGCAGACTTGAGGCCCAGGTCAGTAGATTCTATTATGAGTTATGCACTTGACAGCTATGGATTAACATTCAAAACTAACTTGGATAAATGAGAAGCTCTTCAAATTCGATTCTTAAAACTACTTGTTACTAAAAAAAACTAAAAACAGTTGTAAAGGAGATTATAGGAAACTATTTAAAATATGTAAAATTCTATCTATCACTTACATATAAATATCTTTTAGGAGTAAACCATCATGGTACCCACGAGTATAGCTTAAATCACGTATTCAACAACCATAACAGACGATCTATTGCTGCTGACAGATTCAATGTACTCAGAGTCACCAATTACTTTGGTGACAGAACCCTTAAGAAACGAATACCATACCTATTGAATAGTCTACCGGCAGACATAAGGAGTGAAACAAATAAAAATTGATTTAAAGGTAAATTTAAAATATATCATTTGGATATGTAATTGTCTAGAGACTCACTGACCCCACAGTCAAACCATCGCAATGGTTTTGTGGGGCTAAGTTTATAAGTTAGGTACTTACCATGTTAAATAGATAAATAATAACTAAATAACTACGCATCAAAGACCTGACGTCACAAATCCTGTATCGCGCAATCAGAGTTTACCGCGCGACTAACATATTATATACAACATCCGGACATCAATCGTCAGGCAGTTGTCCACCAGACACGACACCCGTCTGGTCGGAAAATCCTCCCTTTTCAATAGAGAATGAGTGAACTTTACACCCTGTTCCTCATACCTCTATAATATTAATATGGATTTTGTGCCACTTCGAGTAACGAAGCTAACTTCACATGCTATATTTTTATACGCGAAGAGATAA
Source organism: Dryobota labecula (assembly GCA_947523025.1). NCBI lineage: Eukaryota > Metazoa > Arthropoda > Insecta > Lepidoptera > Noctuidae > Dryobota > Dryobota labecula. Next base: position 11,844,984 of record OX383310.1, read on the forward strand.
AATCTAAAACATATGAGAATCACCTTGTACAGGTACATATCATTAGCTGTAATGGCAACAAACTAGTAGAAAAGCAATTTTCTTTTATATTTTAAAATTGAATCTTAACGTATTGAGTCTGGATTATTGGTTGTTTCCATTGCATTGAAGATTTTAACTGAAACTGAAAAATGCAGGTATTTTTAGCATCATCTATGAGGTATAATTGAGTACCTAATGTAACACAGTTTTGTCAGGTTGACTGACTGCAAGTAATCAACACAGGAAAAGTTTTTCATCAGTGCGCAAATTTTGTCAAATTAAACTTAAACGTGTCTAATTAAACACCTATGTCTTATTTTGATACGTCTTAGTACAAAAAAAAAAATAATTATCGTTAACGAAAGATATTTATTTTGAAACTGGTATAATGGATATTCGTCGCGCAACGGCGGCACGGTCAGTGAAGCGGAATGCAGTAGTAGGTACCTATCAGCTGTGCGCTCGCCCATTGATATTATTACGAATAGATTGTATCCATATTTTGCTGATTTCAAGTGGACCAAAAAAAAAAGCATTGAACAAATAATGGAAATGCGTTATATTACAGATACTGAACCAACAAAAAAAAAATTTGCGCACCGGTCAAAAAGTTATCCTGTATATACTAAGGTCTTTAATGGGTATTTAGGAGAAGACAAATCCAAAAGGGCTGAGTGGGATGCGACAGAGTTAGTCAAGAAATATGATGGACCCCCACTCACTTTAATTCTTGACCAGGGATCTAGTGACAAATTTTTCTTGGAGAAGCAATTACTTCCTGTAAACTTGGTGGAAGTGTGTCTGTTAGTCGGTGTGCCAGTCATACTTAATCTACGCGAAGTTTATGACCACTCGTACTACTTCATTTCCACTTACATAGGCGAACACTTCGACTTCCACGCCAAAATACTGAAGGCTTAATTAACACTTTAAACGCCATGGGGGACAACATATGGCCGTCACTTGTTTAGTAAAAGGAGCCAGGTTAAAAATGCCCGATTGTTAAGTTATTGTCATATTTTTTACTAAAAACCAAATACAATCTAACTGTCTGCTGGGCCGTGGGGGTCATGTCAAATACATATTAGCTTCATATCTGTAACCGACGACCCATTAGAGGTGCTTAAAATTGCCTCTGACTCGCGGTCATATGGTGCCCCCCGCGGCCCAAACAGAACTATTGTATGTCGACCACATGGTGTCCCCCACGGCTCGAACAGAAAGACTGAAAAATTTAAGCGGCGTTCAACGTGTACAGAAAACCATATTATGGACATAGTCAATATTGTGAAATGCATTTTTAACCAAATCTGTTTTTATTTTTACAGTAAAAAAAATCTCCCGTGCACTGTAACTCCTGCCATTTGACACGGCAGTTTGTTTTGTTACGCACATTTAGAGCAATGAATTTAAATATTTTTATTTTTGCACAAAAATAATGATACCTAAATTAAAATCTGATGAATTTTTAAAAGTCATAGATTAAAAGTTGTTCTTTATGATGTTAGTAATATAGTCCTGATAGCTTACTACTAAATATTTAAGCTTTTGTTGAAAAAAAATCGTTTTACCATTGTAAAACGATTCAAGTCCCGATTCTGCGATAAAGCACGCATCCGCCATCTTCTAACACCGTTTGGCGCGAAAACTGGTGTCATCAGTCAAAAGTGACAGGTCGATTTGGCGGGAACACATAACCCTATCATAGACGGTTGTTAAAAGGCCATAATGTCTATGGAAAAAAATGTTATTGGCTGTCATTATGAGACAAAATAATATCGATTCTATAGTCGCCTCTTCCAAAAGGTAGTTTCATATGGAGAAAAATGGGCAAGAAACACCATAGTTGCTTCTTTAAACTGTTTTACAATATTTTGTGTACATTAATTATAATTAATGTGATGACGATTATACCTAGAATTAAATTACAATACTCAATAGCTAACTATAAAACACTGGGCAATAAAGTTATTGAAGTGGTCTTTCAAAGAATTTAAGGATAAAGAGCAAATATATTGGCATAATCTCTGGTTTCATAAGTTTTAATACTTTACTTATATAAACCCTCCACTGTTTTTAAATATCAATTGAAAATACCTAACCTTGGCCGTATTTCCCCAAATTATTATTATATATTACAATGTAAACCGCCTACCCATTTACTTAATAAATCTAAATACAAACATCTTCATTCATCTAAATAACACAAAACTACCCCCACATCACACCGCAAATTCGAAATCTAAACGCGACAACGGAACGCGGCCGCCGGATGCATCCGACACCGCATTTCCGGTCAACCGTTAAATTTGAATTTCGAACTGATAGCGGCATTCCGCTGCAGACTTTTGTTGAGAACGGACGTGTCGCCGGCCGCTGGAGCTACGGAAATTATCAAGTGTTTTTGTTTGTTTCAAAATAACCTCTGGTTATTGAATTATGTATGAAATGTAGATAATAGTTGGCCTAAGAGAGTAACTTTTTTGAAATATGTGATAAAATTGATCAAGAAATCATTGCACATATTATCTTAAGTTTGTTTTACTCAAGCTGACAAATTCAACTAGTTATCACTTCTGTTGTAAAACATAGAAATAAATATTTTTTTTTTTATACAAAAAAAAAACCTCCTCAGACAAAAACACTACAAAATGAAAAATAACTATAATTTCGGAAGTTGGTGTCTTTGGATCATAAAATCGTTGTTTGCTACCGAATTCCAAAATGATTTTTCACTTTGTAGAGTATTTTTATTTTATTTTTTTTATAGAAATTGGGTTGCATGTAAGTAATGACACCTTTGTTGCATGTTATTGTACTTGGACATCACAGTAAGGTAGCCCGCGAAATTCATACTATCTCAAATGGCTTAGCATGATTCTCCGATAAGTCGAAAATACTGCAGTATTAATTTTGAAATAAATATACGGTAAAGTTGAGGATTAATGTTAAGTACTTTGTTTGACGAAAGCACGATTCCATAAAATTTTCCAAACCGAACAATAAACCGCTGGTATTAAAAAAATACTTCAAATTAGATAATGAAACTTTGCATATTAACTGAACTAACTATAAAGCAGGTCTTACGTTTATTTTTTATTTTTTTAATGTCCGTTATTTTTACCCTAAAAAGAAATTACCTAAACTATCGGCAGAGCTTTCTCCCTGCTGCCCTGTCTCGCTTGCTCGCATAACCGGGACCAATAGTGTGCGAGCGAGATAAAGAGTGAGGTGGCGCTGAGGTATTATGGACTCTTAAGAGGTATACTTACCTGAAAAGATCGTTATCTAAATCAGTTATAAGTTTAAACTTTTCTCATCAAACAATTTAACTGAACACATTATTATTAATAATAATAATTTTGACAGCCATCACATCTTCCTACACTCTCGGATCTTATACAGGGGTGTGTTCAACAAATACTTGGTCACATTCGAACATGTGGGGGGAGTAAATAGGGATGAAACAAAACAGGGTACACCGGAAACGTGGTGATATCGTCGGGAAGGGGAGTTACTTGTGGAACTCGAAGTTAGATAAATAATCCATACTAATACTTAATATTATAAATGTGAAAGTAACTCTGTCCGTCAGTCTGTCTATTACGTTTTCACATCTAAACCGCTGAACCGATCGTCATAAAATTTGGCAGAGATATAGCCTGGGATATGGAGAAGGACATAGGCTACTTTTATACGCGATAACCAACATCCATGCGGGCCGAGCCGCAAGCAAAAGCTAGTAATAAATAAATTCTTATTTGGCATAAAACATGATTGTGTAGGAACAAAGTGACGCCCTGCGCTAGGTAAAACCACCTGTGTTACAGCAGCCAATGTCTTCTCCCAATCAGTAGGTTCTGGATTTTATCCAATAAACATTGCTTGAATTTACTTCACGAAAAACAAAAAATAATAATTATAATAGATTTGAATTTTTCTTCTTTCTTCTTTTTGTGTCGATGGTACACAAGAAAGTTTTTTTTTTTTTTTTTGTGATGAGCCCAGTAAATGGCCACGTTGATTGCGGCATCAGTGGCTTTCTTTAGATCAACCTAGGTACAGGTGATCGGACACTTAGGACACTCCAGCAAGTGGGGCATGGTCTGATCAGAAGCACCGCACTCACACTGGGTGTTGGATGGGACAGTAATCCCCCACTTCGACAAATTGTGTCTGCAGCGGCTTACTTGGGTACGCAATCGATTCAGAGCTTTATTTTTAGGCCACTGCAGATCACGCCCGGGAGGCAAATGCTCCTGGGGTTTAACGAAGTGGGGAAGTGGTGGATGCTTCTCTTCCCACAATCTCCTGGATGGTCTGCGTAGAACGTAAAAAGCTCTTACAACTTTTAAGCCTACCCAGGGGCGTTGTGTAATCGTAGAGGGGATGTCGGGAATTGGATTCTTGGTTCTTTTTTTTTTGTAGCGCGATTTGAATTGATTTGGGTGATATTTTTCTGTACAAGATTTAATAATTAAGTACGATAATCGAGAAAATTATTTTTCAGAACTAGCGGTCGACGATAACGTTGAAGGAGGCATACATGTTTAGTGTTCTTTATGTAGAAATAAATCTCGCAAAACTCATCTGGAGAATCAATGGTCGAACGCAAATCCAATTATATTTACGAGCAATTCTAAAAAAAAACGTGTCTTTGCAGAGTGGGTTTTTTTTTTTTTTTTCAGTTTTATGTGTAACAATATTTTCATTGTTTAAGATACAATTGTAGTCCATTTTTTTACCGACTTTCCAAAAGGTAGAGGTTCTCAATTCAGTTGTATTAAAAAAAATGGTTCTTACCTCAGAAATTCGTCGTTTATGAACCGAATAGATTTATATTTTTTATTTTTTTATAAATAGGTTCCAAGTAAAAGTTAGAAAAATATAAAAAAAAAAAAAACAAATCTTATAATTATGTAAAGAATGCGTGCAAGGATTGATGCACCAAATATGACAAAAACATTACCTTCCTTCTGGGCTTCACCGCAGTCGGGTAAAAATAGATTATGTACCAAAAATTACAGGCAGTTTACGAATCTAAACAGTCAAACACAAAATACTCACACATTACTCATTTTTCACCCTAAACTCGACAGCAACCCTTAGTACCACCTCTCAAAACGTAACGTAACGACCAAACGTCGGAACTGCAGACTGGTATTGTTGATAACATGTTACATCTTGTTTAGATACGAGGACATGTTTTAAATTAACGTTTGGAAGGTAAGGGTGCGTATCTGGGTCATAAGTAGTGTCATATTGTGTTTTGTGTATACACCGTGGCATTTTAGTCTTACAAAGACAGCCCACTTCATGTATCCAATGATAACTAATCATTTATAAAAAAAAAAGATTTTTTAAATTAATTATGACGCATGACATAGTTTAAAACACCCTGGTTTGTTATGAGTGCAGTTCGAGCCTTGTGTTACAATGGTTCCGCGGAATAGAGAGGCGACATCTGTATCAGAGTTCATTCACCCTTACGCAAAATTGTGTTTCTTACTATTGCAACTTAAACTTAATCTAAATCCATTCCACGGCACCCTTGTAACACAAGGCTCGGACTGCACTCGTAACAGGGTGTTTTAAACTATGTCAAGCATCATAAGACTCATAATTAATAAAAATAAAATAATTAAAAAATTGAAATGTTCAAAAAAAAAAATATTTTTACATGGATGATTAGTAGACATTGGATACATGAAGTGGGCTGTCTTTGTAAGACGACTAAAATGCCACGGTGTATACAAGGTGTATCTATTCATACACGAAATATTTTAAGAGAAACATATATAAGTGGTAAAAAAGCAATAGCAGTGAAAAATATTTTTACATAATTATTATAATTTTAAAATTGCTTGAGACATTTTACAAAAAAGGCAAATTTACTTACTTATTCTATGAATGACCCGCCCGGACGCGGCGACGGTGGAGGCACGAGCGCGGTGCCTTTTGATAATTAATCATTATATCAAGTAATTTTAAATTGTTTAATTTTTTAATTAATATACTCAGATTCTTTACCACCTATAGGTGTATCTCTTAAAATATTTCGTGTTTGAATAGATAGATACACCCTATAAATAATAAAGTGTCATCTATGTGTCGCAAAGTTTGAAAATTTAACCTAAACCAGGCTTTTAGGCTTTGGCCTTGCTCAGTTTCATTATGTCGGCCCGCGCCGCTGCCCGCGCTGCAGCCGCCCCGCAATCGCTGACTACGACACCGAGACCTAACTAAACCTTGAAACTCAATTTCCAACCATATGCAATACACCAACAGATTCAATTCTACCCAACTCCTTATAACAATAGCGTGATACTACTTAGTTAATAGTTCACAAAGCTTGCCGCCAAGTAAATCAGTTATTTTAACTTATTGTTTTAAAGTTAGCCTGGTTGGGGCGACTGGTTAAATTGTGGAGTTAAGAAAAATTATGTACCTATCTTAAGGGGCCGTGCACGAAATCGACTGATTTTGATAAATTTTGTTCATTGTTTGTGAGAAAGGGAAAAATAATTTAAACAAAATTATTTGTTATTTGAAAAGTCGTGTTTCTTGTTTTGCATGTGGCTGAAAGGGTAATTTAAATAAATTAAGTATTCACGGTAAATCACGCGAGACTGACATTTAATCATCATTCTACAAGAAACTACTTTTGATTTTGAACATTAAAAAATATCATCAACATCATTATATGGTCTACTTGCATGTGGCTGAACCACTTTTTTCAACTTCCATTAAAAATATAGCAGAAAAATAACATTGAAAAGACCTTTTTTTTTTTTAAACCCCGTCAATAATATATTTTTTCCTATTATTTAGCAAATCATATCAAGAAACTTAAAATCTCAAATTTCTTCAGCTATCCTTAAAATATAATCAAAATTTTATTTAATGATTATACAATGGTGCCGATTCTCTTGTACACCGAACTAAACTAACTAAACTATCACTAAAATTCCTTACTTTTGGCTATGAGAATCTTAAAGCTATTCTGCAAACAAAATTCTCTAAATTTAAAAATAAGTTTGACACAACTAAATCGAATTTGACAATCGTGACTCCACGTGGTATTTTTTTTTATGGCTTCGCAACGTTGTACTTGTTTGCTTATGATTTTTTTAGAGCCGGATACGGGCAGCCGCGACGTGTTTTTTATGAAATTTTTCACTTTTTATGTGGAAAAAGAAAAGATTACCTACATGTAGAGTATTAGCGGTTTAAGGTTTTCTAAAAGGGGGGTCGAAATTTTCATTATTTTTGCGATAGGACGCACCATTTTGGAGATATAAGCAAAAGAAAAGAAAAAAAATATATTGGGATAAACACGAAATATTTTAAGTGATATACACCTATAGGTGGTAAAGAAGCCATGGAAATGATTTTTTTTTATTCTGAGTATATTATAAAAAAAAAAAAATATATACTTGATATGATGATTAATTATCAAAATTCACCGCGCTCGTGCCGCCACCCCACCGCACTGTTCGGCATCACCGCATCGAGGCGGGTCATTCATAGAAGTAAATAATAGGATTTTTTTCGCAAAACGACTCAAGCTATTTTAAAATTATAATAATTATGTAAAAATATAAAACACTTAGATAAAAAAAATATTCGCTGCTGTGCATTTTTTACGACCTAAAGATGTTTCTCTTAAAATATTTCGTGTATGAATAGATACACCTTATATACAGTACTGGTTTTGCACCAGAAGTCGAGGTGATTGGTGTGAATTTTAGTTCATGAAAACTAATTTTATTCCACACCTTTTTAATCGCGATTAAAAATAGTCAGATTTAGTTAGAAAATCAAAATTTTAGTTTAAAAACGTCAAATTCAGAATAGCAAAATTGCCATTTTCACTAAATTAAAAACTCAGTACCATCTTAGAGCTGTCAAACTAAAATATAGCTAAGTTGTGTCACTTTAGTCAATTTCAGAATAGGAAATGGTCGTTTGACAGAAATAAACTAAATTTTGGTGATTTTTAGTCTAGTTTAGAGAATTTTGTGACAAGAGAATCGGCACCATTATCTTCCTTAAGTAAATCAACGGCGAAATAAACTATATTTTGGAGAGCAAAAAAATTATGAAACTGTTAACAGCTACTGTGACTGACACAAATGGTTAAGCACCATGAAAACTGTACTTTTATAGTTACACAGACTTAATGTTTCGATTATTTCAAGTTTTCTCACAATTAGATAAGAAATTGACAAAAGAGAGTTTTTTTCGTGCACGGAGCCTTAATGTGTTTTTGCCTATCTTTTTTTTTGGGTGAGAAATTATCAAATAACTTCACCCGCTCTGGGCGGAGCAGGAGGGAGTGTCAGACTTTTACTGACTTCAGCTGACCCGCAACCCTGGCAGGCATCGGTCCTGGCGGACCCCATCAGTGCGTGCTGACATCTCTTTGAGGCGCGCCTGGAACACAACGCACCGTCGACCCGGGCGTTTCCTCCCGCCTTATCCGAAACAAGAACCTCCCGGAACAGCCGTGTCCGGTGAGGACCTGTGTTAGGCGGAAGGTGAGGACGCCGTGGCGCCTCTCAAAGAGGGGACTTATCGCCACGATTGTGGCGTGTCCAACGCTGGGTTGCGACAATCGCAATCTCCTTGTCGCCATGAGATATCGCCGCAGCTCTGTCCGCTGAGCCGTGATTTCTCGCGGCAGCGGAGTTAGGCCCCGGCGTTTCAACTCCTTGCGCCACTCCCATAATTGCGTGAGGAATTTTGCCTCCAGATCCCATGTCGGATTTTTGCCTACCTGACCTCCACAACCCAGTTACTGGATGAAACGATCAAAACCAAATATAAAAAGAATATTTCTCATAAACCTACATGGGCACTTATGAAACGTCAGTAGCTAGGAACACGGGTCCAATTGGTCGTTTCCTATGGAGAAGAGCCGGCAAGAAACTCCACGGTTACTCTTATACAAATAATAAATGGCTTTTATTAACAATATTATTTTCATTAATAGGTATTTTGGCTAATATTTTAAGCGACTTCAAAAATAGAAGAAGGTTATGTATTCGGCGTGGTTTTTTTCATGTCGGCTGTGTACCTACACCAATCTCCGTGATTACCACGGGCCGATTAACGTGATTATTTTTTAACCGACTATTAAAAAACCACTAGATTAGTTTCCCCAGCACTAGATTTTAGTTTCGGCAGTCAGTGTCAAAAAAAATTGCAAAATTTTAAACGACACCAACTTTTGAAACGTAAGTTATAACACTACTACTAGTTAAATCACTTTGTAGTGGTTTCACCTTAGATATAACATAATTATTATAATTTTGGTACATAAATTATTGAGTAGGTACAATATAAAAAAATATGCGTGTTTTTTTTTTTAACCAAAATGACTAATGTCCACAGTTTTAGAATCACAACGCGAAGTAAAACATCGTGGATTCAATTTCCACCTGTCTATTGTGAACAGACACCATTGTTTCCATAACTCTGTTATGTTGACTGTACATATACACACTGTTTACTGCAGTGCTATTCTGTAACCATCTCACCGTGAAAACTTAAGTGAAGTGAGCGTGGAGTGAGATGTCAATAATGTCAATCCCAAGCATCAGGTGGAATTACGTCAATTCAAGCTCACTTCACCTACGTTTTCACCGTGAGTTTATTTTACAGAATAGCTCTACAGAACCACGTGTAATAGAATAAACGCCGTGAAAAATATAGTTTGTTAGGAATAGACTACCGAAATTATTTCAGTCAATAAATATAAAAAAGGGTTAAATATCAATGAATAATTTATCATTGGAGCCACAGACTCTGTTTCTGACTGCACTCAGAATCAGCTTTTCGAACGTCAAAATTACATAAGACAGTCCCCCAAAACGCCCGCCCTTCATCACTTCCTAGTGCTTTAGCTGGGAAGAAGAAGTGAAGCAACAAACTCCCAAGCAGCACAGTTGTCTGCTCAGATAGAAAAACTTGATTCTATACAATATTTGGTAGGCAAAGTAATTAACATTATGAGAGAAGAACAGTAGGTATATTTTTTCCCTATGTCAGCTAACACACGCCAATATACCAGAAAATGCAATGAAAACTATACTCAAACAAAACAACCTTTAAAAAATAAAAAGTAAACAAAACTTATAATATAACCTAAATATAAGTCTCCAGGCACAAAGGGTGTGCCCGCTTTTGTACAATTAATCAGATTAGCGTAACTGCATGCCAACACCAACAAATGTGGACCGATGACCGGTGGATCAGACGAGTCTTGGAGTGGAGACCGCGTATCGGCAAGGGTAGTGGAGACCGCGTATCGGCAAGGGTAGTGTAGCAGTAGGAAGCCCCCCAGCTAGATGGACCGACAACCTTAAGAAGGTGGCTGGGTCAGACTGGACGCGGAAGCCAGAGGACAGGGTGTTGTGGCGCAGCGTGGGAGGGGCAATGTCCAGCAGTAGCCAGCAGTGATCTGCAATAAACTGAGCTGACTTGACCAAAAATATAACAGAGGGCGAGTCTATTTTCATTTTATCAAGTACTAGCTTTTGCCCGTGGCTCCGCCCGCGTGGATGTCGATTAACGCGTAAAAAAGTAGCCTATGTCCTTCTCCATATCCCAGGCTATATCTCTGCCAAATTTCATGACGATCGGTTCAGCGGTTTAGGCGTGAAAACGGAACATACAGACAGACCGACATAGTTACTTTCACATTAATAATATTAGTACCTATATGGGTGAAAAAATCCATACTCTGAGCCATCAGAGATAACTTCTTTGAAAATCCGAATAACACTGCCTGATATGGAGATCGAACTCTGAATGTTCGATCTATCGACCAATGAGATACCTCATCGTCTCAAAATCAAAATTAAAATATTTTATTTCACATAAACCTACATGGGCACTAATGAAACGTCAGAAACTAGGTGCACGGTTCCAATTGGTCGTTTCCTATGGAGAAGAGCCGGCAAGAAACTCCACGGTTACTCCTATATACAAAAAAAACAACTCAGTAGGTTAAGAGGAAGATCAAGGCCAGTTAAATAAAAGCTTGTAATAATTAGCTTTCTTTATTAATAATAAAATATTAATAATATTTTAAAATCACAGTGTTAATAGATATGAGAGGACAGTTTAGGCCTGATACCACGTAGTACTAAGTACTTAACAAAATGAAAAATAATACTAACACCTATCTACAAAAATAAATGACAACATTTGAATTTTCATTCAAAATCTTGGCCAGCAATATTAAAGTCAGTGTGACCTGCCTACCCCCCTATCCTAAACACACGCGTGGTCACAATAAACAATTTTATTAGTTTGTCCATTCTGTTTGTGGTTCACACAATATTGTGACGTCACCTCACCGGACCGGATACGTGTTTTGAACGGCTTTTATTGGTTTCAAGTCCGCGATTTTGTTTATAAAAGTGGCAATTGGAACCGAGTTGGCCAGCTCCTATTTAAATAACGTATTGTTTTTCCTACCAACTTCGTGATGTTGTTTGTTCGTACACAATTCCAAAAGGGACAATTCTTCTTTTGTAGTAATATGGCAGGCAGCTGCATAAAAGCCTTGATCCAGAAAGCGGTACTTCTGGACATGGCGCGTATTTTTTCTTGCCTCAGGAGAAAATAAAAGTAAGAAAATATGTCTACATTCTGTGTCTTATATTCGTGTCAGTCAATTTATAAATGTTATGTTAGTTTATAAATATTGTATATTTATCTTGTTGACTTTAATTTTTTTTATCTTTTATTGCCGTTCTATTAATTTTGAATAAAGAAATGTTATTATGACTTTGACTTTTATAAAGTATATGCTATAGGATGCCTTAAAGTGTAAGCACTCGCCCTAAAAAAAAATTAAGATCTATCAAACATTCAGTCACGATTCAGTCTCACTTCATTGTGAAAATTCATGGTCAGTGAAGTGAGACTGAAGTTGAAAAACATGTTTTCCCATACATTTTGTATGGGAGAACATGTTTTTCAACTACAATGTTAAGAGCGTTCATTCCGCGCGGGCTGGCAACGTCGCATTTCTAGAGGTTTTTTCGTGATTATATTATTAAATTTAATTTAAAGTACTTACTATTTTTTTATCAGCCAAGCACTAGATCGTTGTATTATATAATTATTTTTAACATTTACATTAATATAGTTAATACAAATATTTACGTAATACTGCATATAGAAAGTAATTGTTAATTTGTCAATTTTTATGACTAAATACAAAAATAACTGTAAAAAATAGCATACACAGCTACCAAAGAACTTGTGCTTGACTGAAAAAAATTACTTTGATTTAATTTTAGTAAAATAATCACGAAAAACCTCCAGCCCGCGACGGATGAACACTCGTTAAGTTTATTCTTGGGATAAATTCGTCAAATTCAAATTAAATTCAAATTCAAATGTTTATTGCTCAACACAGTACATAATCATACATTTCTAGATGTCAAGTGAATGCGCAGTCCACTGTGTTGCACCAATTCAGGCATGCAAAATTATTATTAAAATTATTAAAATTATCGTCCAACTACGGAACCCTTCATTGAGCGTGGGAACACGCACTTGGCCGGTTTTTAATCACTATGTTATTCTTTCAACCGCATCGTTGTCTTGTTAAATAACTTGTTTTCAAAAAATATATTTTATTAAGTAAAATAAACATGTCACAACTATTTCTCCTTTCTACACCAAATTACGGTAACTAAATGATATTCATCAAACCGTTAACTTCGGAAAATTGAATGTCGTTTGCAGCAATAGAAGAATTGGCTACATGCCAATATTTTTGATACACCGCTCTCCCCTGCACAGTACAAAGTACTTCATACTTACCTACTGAATTAAAATAGCCTCCAAGAATGATGTAATACCTTTTCATTCATTTCAGCCAAAAGACGTCCACTGCTGGACTTATGCCTCCCCCAAGCACCGCCACTTCGACCGGTTTTGTGCTACCCGCATCCAGCGGATTCCTACGGCTTTCACAAGGTCATCGGTCCACCTTGTGGGAGGCCTTCCAACGCTACGTCTTCCGGTACGCGATCGCCACTCCAGAACCTTTCGGCCCCAACGGCCATCTATCCTGCGAGCAATGTGCCCTGCCCATTGCCACTTAAGTTTGGCAATTCTTCGAGCTATGTCGATTACCTTGGTTCTCCTGCGGATCTCTTCATTTTTGATTCGATCACGTAAGGAAACTCCTAGCATAACCCTCTCCATTGCCCTTTGGGTAACTTTTAGCCTTCTAATAAGGCCCATTGTGAGCGACCACGTTTCAGTGCCATAGGTCCTAATACCTTTAAAGGGTCAAATTATAATTGCTGACAAAACTCCACAGACGCATATCAACTTCTGTGACCCAAACAAGGACGTATTACGTAAATAAATAGATTTTGAATAATATATGGCTTACCTTTGGGAGACAAAAACTATAACTATGACGTCTGTAAACCATAGGGCCTTAAGGCCGCTTTCACACTAGGACAGTAGCGCAGCAGAAGCAGATGCCTTCACATTGTAAGAGCCGCACCGCAGTTTAGATCAGTGTGGCACGGCCGCCGTGCTTCTGTTTATAGTATGATGAAATTCTGACTGGGGCACAGTCGCGCTTCTATCGCGCGACAGTCACGCTGCTAAATTCGCCTACATGTGAAAGCGGTCTAAGGCCCCTCGCCCACGGCGACTTTTTGTAGCGATGCTGTCGCGAGTTTGCATCGATACAGCAGCGATGCGGCCGCTAGCTGTTTGCCCTCACCCACACCACGATTCTCAGTCGCGATGCAAACGCGACACTGTCGCGCTTCTGTCGCGATGCAAACGCGATTCAGTAACGGCACAAAAATGCCACAGTTGCTCAGTTCTTCACTCACGCGCCACCTTACCTCCGTTCTCTCCCCTATGTCATCCGACACGGTCGCGCGTTTGCATCGATACAGTCGCGATATTGTAGCGCATTAGTAGCGCGTTGACATCGCTTCTGTAGTGCGTTGCAAACATCACGACAGCATCGCTACAAAGTGAGAGTGGGCTTCTTCTGGGTAAGCTCACTCCATCGTAGACTTTGTCTCTGTCATCCAGACCTAGACTAAAGTCAAGAGCAAACTCATAGTAGAATAAAAAAAATAAAAAAAAAGTCGCCGTGGGCGAGGGACCTAACATACTGGCAATTTTCGAGCGAGGTATCAGCGAGGCGATTGTTCAATGCGCTCGCTGCGTATGTGGGTGAGGGCGCACAGACTACTGCTTCGCAGAAGGAGGTGACTGCCTCCCATGCACTCTCGCTCCGGACTATGGCCTGGACCAGGGCCGGACGCGAGAGATCCCCGCCGTGAGGACATGGCGGTGCTCTGCCCTAGCTGGGCAGACCTCCACCGTATGCTCCACCATGTCCTAGCAAATAAGTTCCCTGACTTAACAAAAAGTTCAAAATAAAACAAAACCAATATATCCATGTAGCAAACTCGTCTTATATTCCCCCATAAAGAACAGAACAGTTGCAAGGAACAGCACATACAAAAAATTCATAAGAAACAAATTAGCTACAACGTAAACGTCGTTAGTTTTATGACTGAGACACTGATTGTCGAAAATAGCACAATAAATCAGATATTTAGTAAACAGGATTACAGATGAGACGATATCCAGGACAATGAGGCCCATAGAACAGTGAATGAGACAGATACTGTTGTACCAGCAAGCGAAAAACAAAAGAACACTGGCGAAGAAGAATATCCACATTATGTAGTGTATATAAGTAAGGAAAGTGCAGTAGTCGGGTTCGTTTTTGCACAACGTTGCGAGATCTCCATCAGAACCTGAAACAAACATGGAACTTACTTACACTGAAAAAAAAAGTAGTTGCCACAATCAAGATTTTGTTTAGATTGACTAAGTAACTTGTTTGCATCTGAGCCTATCAAGGACAATGATCACAGCTACTACTTTATTTGATTGAGATTTGAAACGGGATCTTGATTGGAGTTATCACAAAACCTATTTGCAGCAATCAAGTCAAAACATAGTTGCTCCAACCAAGATTATTAGACTAAAGTTTCAATGATCTTTATTGAAGTAATCAAAATGCTTGATTGACACAACTAACTTTACTTTGTTACAGTTAACATTTTTTTAACTTGTCTCTTTTTTAACTCTTCTACAATGATGTCATGTTAAGGGTAATCGAGATACTTGTTTGAGCGTTCAATCATTTGAACTAATATTGCTGCAATCATGACGCGATGATCAACTTAACTAAGATTTTGATTGATCTAAATAAGATATCGTCAATTAAGCTAAAAAGTCACTTGATTGGCGTGCATTTTTTTCAGTGTAATATTACTTTTTGTCATAAATACACGTAAAATATAAAACCGGCCAAGTGCGTGTCAGACCACGCACAATGAAGGGTTCCGTAGTTAGGACGAATTTATCCCAAGAACAAACTCAACATTGTATTTAATTGAAATACATCTTCTCCTATATATACCAACTGAAAATGTAAGTTTGCACGCACAATATTGAGAGATTTAACATGTTATATAAAGACCATAAGACTTCTCATAAATTTTCCTGTAATCTATAAGTACAGACTACTAGCTTTTGCCCGCGAGTCCACCCGCGTGGATGTCGGTTAACGCGTAAAAAAGTAGCCAATGTCCTTCTCCATATCCCAGGCTATATCTCTGCCAAATTTCATGACGATCGGTTTAACAGTTTAGGCGTGAAAACGTAACAGACAGACAGAGTTTTTTTCTCATTTATAATATTAGAATGGATAAGATGTATACAGGAAAAGTTTTTAATCAGTGCGCAAATTTTCACAAATTAAACTTAAACGTGTTTAATGATACACCTATTTCTTATTTTGATGTCTAAGTACAAAAAAATTAAGTTATCGTTAACGAAAGATGTTCATTTTGAAACTGGTATAATGGATACTCGTCGCGCAATGACACGATCAGTGAAGCGGAACGCAGTAGAAGGTACCTATCAGTTGTGCGCTCGCCCATTGATATTATTACGAATAGATTGTATCCATATTTTGCTGATTTTAAGTGGACCAAAAAAAAAAGTATTGAACAAATAATGGAAATATTTTTTATTACTGATACTGAACCACCAACAAAAAATTGCGAAATGGTTATTATGTATACCTCTATATTTAAATAAAATGTGTTTCTCAATTCTCGCTATTGCGCCTTCCACTGTTTGTCTCTGCATCACTCAAAGGTTGACTGGTAGAAAAAGCATATGGCATTAAGTCTGCCTCTGTACATTTTGTGTGCTTAAAGTATTAAATAAATAATATTATTATTAACACGAACGGGATATTTACCATGTTTATTATTTGTTGTGAGTTCCCGATATTTCGGCGCTGTTACAAGCACCATGATCACGGATAAACTAAAGTCAATGCGGGTGGGTGTTTTTTGCACTCAGTACCGCTACCACTGTCACTCGCAACTCGATTCTGTTCCCGACACACGAAACTCACTGTGTCCGCTCGCGAACTTTTTTCGGCACTTCTTCGGTTTTTACACAGCTGAACCACTGGATTCCAGGCTCTCGACAGTTGAAACCCATCATCCCGGTTGAAGTTCCTATATTTGGTAATCTCAATAGCTTCTCTAACCAGTCTAGGAATATAGTGGCGTTCTGTCGAGATGACCTGAGTTTATGGGTTTGGGGTTGGTGGTTTGTTGTGGGGGGAGTTTATCAGTGATCATGGTGCTTGCAACAGCACCGAAATATCGGGAACTCACAACAAATAATAAACATGGTAAATATCCCGTTCGTGTTAATAATAATATTATATATATATTGTGACCATGACAGTTTAAAAACTTAAATAAATACATTATTTACCAGCAGCATAATATGCTAAGTTGACAACAGGGCCAAGAAGTCCTGAGATAACTAAACAGCATACAGCCAGAATGAAGTTATAGGTCCTCCAAAGACCATGAAAGGATGGTAGGAATTTGCACATTTTTATTGTATTTCTACCACAGGTTTTGTGCCAAATAAGCGGGCAAAATATCTTGGGTAATTGAGTAGCATTCAGTGCTGTAGTAATATGCGATATTTTTTTACATTTCTTAGCAGTAATATTACTGGTGTGTTTACAAAAGATTTTGACAAAGCGTTTGACAGTAAACTTTTTATGAATTTCCTTCACAGATTAGATTGCTTTTGTACTGAGGTTTTTATGCTTTCAACCTCGTTTGTAAGATCTAAAGAAAATTAGGAACTTAAAAATCCATTATTAGTATTTTTTGTATTTGCTGGGTATGTCTTGATAAAATGATAAAAATAATTACTATTTTTAAATAGCTACCAAATGCGCGAGGCAAGCACTCGCTAGTTCGTGAGACTAATTCAGTCGGCTCGAGCCGATCATAGCTCCTTAAAGCAAAGTTAAATCAAAGAGCGGTCTATGGATCTTATCCTAGAGGAGCAGTCTCAAACATTTTATATAGAAACGTTTAAAAGTGCTACAAAAATAAAACAAAACAAAACGATCACCTCTTGCCTGTACTTAAACAAAACAAACAAAAACAAACCCAAAATCAACAGGTACACGACACAAATTCCATTCAGCAGTAACGCTTCTGGCACATCACTTTTTTCAGAATGGCCTAAGCAATGAATATCATGTGTTGTACAGTAAACTAGAAAGTATATGGCAGTAGTAACAGCAACGATCATATTAATTACAAACATAATGACACAGCAGTCGATAGCACTGTATTTTTTGGTCAGAATGCAGACAAGTAAGGTGAAGCTGGTGATGAAGAGCTGACACGCGAGTCCGGACATGACTGATCCAAGGTTTATGTGGGCTGGTTTCTTTAACTGTTCAAAACTGTGGTGATGACCTATGGAAAAGGAAATTCGTGAATTGGTCATTGATATACAGAGTGTAATGGATATTGGCGTGCAAACTGTTGAAACTTCTCATAAATACAGTAGAATCCGTTTATTATGACTTCGCCTATATTGACCAACCGTTTATTATGAATTAATTACACGGCGAAGTTTGGTTTTCATATAAAATTCTTTATAACTAAGTCGGATACAATGACTTCGCTTACAGTGTCATGTCGCTTATTGTGACCCATTTAATTATTATTAAATAAATTGTGACCAGTTATTGACAACATTTTATTGACAACATGATTCATAACACGTTCGGCAGTGTTCGGGAGAGTCCTTCGGCAGTGTTCGGGAGAGTCACGTGATACCCGACGACGTTCGGCGCGTGCATGGCTTTTTTGTTTTGAGTCTCAGTGGGTAATTGAAAGTTGAAGGTCACGCATTGTAAAAAAATTAGTACCTACATACATAATAACAAAAACAGGATATTGTTTATTTTCTACAAAATGCTTTGTATGACGTCCGCTTAGTATGAAGTCTTTGTTATTTTCCTGCGATGTCATTATAAACGGATTCCACTTTACATACATACATATACTCACGCTTTCTTTCCATGGCCCCGAGGCAGAAACTAAAAAAGACATACTGACAAAAAGAAAATTCTCGTCGGCTATTAAAACAAATCTTTTTACCTAAGGTTATAACAAAAATCTACTGTTTCATACAAAAGTGCAATAACTACCTCGTCGTTTCTTTCGTTTCAGCCAAAAGACGTCCACTGCTGGACATAGGCCTCCCCAAATTGGTGGGGGGGTTTGCCAAAATCGCCACGCTTGGCAGGCGGGTTGGCGATCGCAATATGGTGTTAAAAATGCATAGAGAACGCCGCTGCCCATTCTCTAGTAAGTCCCTTAGTAGCCTTTTACGACACCCACGTGAGGAAATGGGGTGATGCTATTCTTTACGTCCGGCGCCACACGGAACAATATAACTACCTCATCATTTCAGCCGAAAGACGTCCACTGCTGGACATCCCCAAGCGCACCGGCATCTCGACCGGTTTTGTACTTCTCGCATCCAGCGGATTCCTGCGGCTTTCATAAGGTCATCGGTCCACCTTGTGGGAGGCCTTCCAACGCTACGTCTGCCGGTACGCGGTCGCCACTCCAGAACCTTTCGGCTCCAACGGCCATCTGTTCTGCGCGCAATGTGCCCTATAACTACCTACTCAGTCAAAATGTATGGAACGCCTGTTTCTTTTTTCTTTTTCATTTGGTTAGTGATTAACCCGGTGTCAGAGTTCTTATGTCGTCCATGGGCCTCTAATCTGGCTACACATGCTGTCGAGAAATATCTCTCAGGCTCAGGTTTCCTCACGATATTTTCCTTCACCGATTTTTATGCAAGGATAATTATACAATACAAAAATCAATCTGCCTAGCCTTTTCCCAACTGTGTTGGGGTCGGCTTCCAGTCTAACCGGATGCAGCTGAATACCAGTATTTTACATGGAGCGACTGCCTATCTGACCTCCACAACCCAGTAACTGGGTAACACGATACCCTTTGGTAAGACTGGCTGTCAGACTTGGACTTCTGACGACCCGTAACGACTGTCAAAGATTCACAAATGACAGCCGGGACCAACGACTTAACGTGTTTTCCGAGGCACGGAGGAGTCTCGGTATGTAAAGATGGTCACCTATCTACTGACCAACCCCGGCAAGTGTAGCTTAACCTTACAGATCGACCCGTGCGGCTGTTATTACTTAGCCACGAGCTCCTCCTAATTATACAATACGCACATGAATCCGAAAACTCAGAGGTGCGTGCCTTGGGTTCGAACTCGAGAAGTATGACTTGGCAGTCTGTACAGGCGGTAATCCAACACGCGGACACAGCGGGCTGGTGGATGGTACATTTCTTTTAATGTTTGGTTCTAGGACATGCTGATTCCTGCACAATGTTTTCCATTGTGGCAGTATCAACAACGCTACATGCGAACTACACATCAAATACCTGAAGTCACAATCCTGCATCGCGCAATCAGAGTTTACTAGCATATATACAACATCCCGACATCAACCGCTGGGCAGTTGCTCACCAGACACAACACCCTTCTGGTCAGAGGATCCGCCCTTTTCCATAGAGTATGAGTGAACTGTACACCCTGTTCCTCATACCATCACCGTTTTGAGGGCAGTGTAGATGGAATAATTTACACAAGGTAACGCACCTGTCAGGGTTCGAACCAATGACCTACAACTCTACAGGCCGTTTTCACAGAGCCACCATTGCTTACTGAATACAGACGTTGCGGAGAAAACGGGTGTGTTACATTAAATTGAAACGTGGTCGCTCACAATGGGCCTTATACTCGTAAGAAGGCTAAAAGTCTCCCAAAGAGCAATAGAAATGGTTATGCTTGGAGTTTCCCTACGTGGTTGAATCAGAAATGAAGAGATCCGCAGGAGAACCAACGTAACCGACATAGCTCGAAGAATTGCCAAACTTAAGTGACAATGGGCAGGGCACATTGCGCGCAGAACAGATGGCCGTTGGGGCTGTGAAAGGTTCTGGAGTGGCGACCGCGTAATGGATAACGTTAGAAGGCCTCCCACAAGGGGGACCGATGACTTTATGAAAGCCGCGAGAATCCACTGGATGCGGGAAGCACAGAACCGGTCGAAGTGGCGGTGCTTGGGGGAGGCCTATCTCCAGCAATAGACGTCTTTCGGCTGAAATAACAAATAATCTCGATGATGATGATATTTAATAAGTTACCTTCATTGAATCCTAAGTTTACCATGATTGTATTCAAGGGTCCAAACATAAATGATACATAAATAATAAACAGACATATCCCTATAGTGAATATACGCCATGTATCGGGATGATGGCGGTTGCTTGCTTGCATTTTGAATTAATTTCTCTAAAACAAAAGATCAATCTATCTAGCCTTAACCCAATGTGTTGGGGTCAGCTTCCAGTCTAACTAGATGCAACTGAATTTAGTATTTTACATGGAGCGACTGCCTATCTGACCTCCACAACCCAGTTACTGGGTAAAATGATACCCGTTGGTAAGACTGGTAATTTCTCCCCTTGGTACTTTCTCTAAAACATGACTACAACAACATTTTTAGATTTCGATTCTTTTAACGAATATTTTGCACGCTTTCACAGAGTTTTGCACTCACTGATATTTTGACAGAACTTGACAGGTCGTTTTTTTAAATTTCTATCAAGTTATACACCAAGATATTTTATCATTCAGCCTAACACTCCCTCTCACATCAGTAAGATTCGCCGTCCGACGCATACTCTCACCATTGCCGATGACGCTTAACTCTCCTCCAAGAGAGTAGTCCCTACACTAGCACAGTTAGAAAGCACGTCTCCTGACATCCGTCCTATCGTTCTCGCAGACGAGGCCCGTGGCGACGTCCCTGTCCATCCCCGCCCCGACCCTTGCTCGAGCCAGCCCGTGCCGCTGAGCCTGTAGCTTTAAATTCGTCCCTAAATAATCAAAATCCCCTCCAGCCCGTCCCTTGCTGTCCTCCCCCAGCGACGCCCTAAGCCGAGGTCCGTACCTCCCGCAGGGAGTGCTTAGCGTAGTTTTTATGTTTTATGCCCTGGCTGGAGGCCTGTAGACAACCTCTTAGGTTGAACTGCGAGGTGCCAATTATAAAAAAAAAAACATTCAGCCTAATTATGTGAGAACCTTCATTATTTTTTTTATCTGAACTAATATTATAAACAGATAGGTACAGAATCGACTTCTAGAGTCGATTGAGAGCGTCCGATCTGCACTAAGTGCAGTAAAGGGCAACTGATAGAAGTCCGATGACTGACGAAACACGAAGTTTGCCGAGGGACATTAACACCCATATTCTAAGACGTTTCCTCTAAACTTCCTCGACTCAACCTCATTCAAGGAAATCGGTATTCACTTTTGCAAAAAATCTCCTCCAGTTGGCGTCAGTAAGAAAATAGTTGTACTGTAAAATTGTTTTCACTTCTCATGCTCTAAAAGTTCGTCTTTATGTCGTGCGTAGGCGACATAAAGTCGTTTTTTATGCTCTAGAGCATAAAGTAAATCCTTTGTCGGATACCAAGGCAATCGGTACTACAGCCACACGAACAACTTCAACTTCATAGAATAACCTCTTTTTTTTGTTTTGTTTCGTTAGTATTCTAAGAACAAGGCAAGGATACCTACAGCCAAAGTACACAATAAAACTTTATGAAATAAACTTATATTTTTTTATTTCGTCCATTTATTATTTTACATGTTGCGGTTTCATTTCCTCGCAATCGAAGTGAAAAGTAGAGTGTACAACTCGTCCATAAAACCATAAATCCATCCGAGCGAGCTTGCGAGCGAGGATGGATAAACGTCTCGCGTAAAATGGTGCATTTTATGCACTTGATGTACAATCTACTATTGTTTGTAAGAGGAACCAATAAATGTACTCTGTGAGAGGAACTCTGAGAAGGAAGAAAGGAGGTCTGTCAAGTACCGATCACAAAAAATATTTCACTGTTAGATTGACAGGTCAGCTATTCTATCAAAACGTCAAGATATTTTGTCATTCAGCCTAATGTAAGAACCTTATTTTTTTTTTTATCTACACTAATATTATAAACAGGTAAAATTGTTTGTATGTAAGAGGTAATCTCTGGAAGCACTGATCCAATTACAGAACGCTTTTCACTGTCTTTCACCGACAGAAAGCTACATTATTGCCGGGTGCCATAAGATATGTTTTATGGTATAGTTCACTTCCACGCGGACGGAAGTCGCGGGCAAGTGCTGAATAAAGGAAGAATGCGAGTAATGCTGCAGTCCTTGGTTGGTTAGAATACAAAGAAATAAGCAGTAGTTAACAAGTACTAGATAGATACTCGACGGTTATGACGTAGTAGTTGCTTAGTTATTCCTAAATTACTTTCAAATATTGTCATTAATATCTAAATAATATTCTTTGTATTTATATTCCCATAATAAGTCATTCATTTGATTTTTATAACAATAATTTAGTATTTCGAGTAAATAACTGACAGTTGATTTGAATATGGCGGTTAAGTGTATATAAAGCTTCGATCAATTATTGATCGAAGATATAAAGGCAAGCTGATCATTTTTAACATGCATTATATTGTGAACTAGTGATAAGGACGTTACTCTGCCCAAATACAGACTGAGTGTGAATCATAGTTCGTGTTTAATTGCGTAGAACCTGCTACTGAGTATCACAGTTTAATAAGAAAAACGACCAAAACTTTAATGCTGTAAAGACTGGATAAAAACCGGCAAAGTGCGTGTCGGACCACGCGCAATGTAGGGTTCCGTAGATGGGATTAATTTATTCCAAGAACAAACTGAACATTACACAAACTTAACACAAATTTATGTTGGTCCACTATTACTCGGTAACTTGTAAAGTTTACTTAGATTTGATAGTTTTTCTTTTAACCTACTGCTGTGAATTTCTTCCATCAGTTTTAAATAATGTAGATAAATGGTCGATTACAAACTCTAAAATCGATATGACTCGAGAATCGGTTTCTAAAGCAACCGATTTTTTTCCATCACTGCCAAATCCGACTTCTTAGATTGTCGCGATTATGATAGGAAAATTGAAGTTCAAGCAAACGAAACGAGATCAATTACACAGCTACCTAAAAAAATAAAAAAAATATTTAAAAAAGAATGATCTGTCAGT
The DNA here is from genome assembly GCA_947523025.1 of Dryobota labecula. Lineage (NCBI taxonomy): Eukaryota > Metazoa > Arthropoda > Insecta > Lepidoptera > Noctuidae > Dryobota > Dryobota labecula. Next base: position 11,868,622 of record OX383310.1, read on the forward strand.
GCTTTGTCAAAATCTTTTGTAAACAATATAGATAAATAAAATATTAATATTAAATTCCCGACCTTTATCCTACATGGGACATGGGACAATTAGGCCAAAATCATAGGCTTACAGCAAAAATGGTAAAAACAAGGAAATTGATCCACCATGTATCTTCAAGTCCTTGGAGAACTTATAACATGGTTTTATCTTTCTTCTGTATCGTAATTTCATTCATGTTTGGCATTGGTAACGTAAAATATGCTTTTGTAGGTAAGTTTTTCAACTAGGTTTAAGTCAAAATATGTAATAAAAAGCGAGCTTATGGTCAATGATCCTACAGCGGGCATAAATCTAGACTCTGGGAAGACTGCTGAGACAGTTGTCACGGGAAGTCAGAAACCCGGTAGTCTAACCAGCAATCTTAGGGGTATCATGTTACCCAGTTACTGGGTTGTTATTCAGATAGTCGCTTAATTTGAAGTGATGAGCTGCATCCTGTTAGATTGTCAGCTGCAAAGACAATTGTGGCGATAAGTCCCCTCTTTGAGGAGTGGCTAGAGAGGCGCCACGGTGTCCTCACCCTTCGCCTGACACAGGTCCTCACCGGACACGGTTATTTCGGGAGGTTCCTGTTTCGGATTAGGCGGGCGGAAATGCCCAGGTGTTACCACTGTGTGGATCGCCCGGAGGACACGGTGGAGCATACGGTGGAGGTCTGTCCGGCTTAGGCGGCGATTGGTGGCGGCGATCTCTCGCATCCGGCCCTAGTCCAGGCCAAGGTCCGGAGCGAGAGTGCATGGGAGGCAGTCACCTCTTTCTGCGAAGCAGTCATGCTCGCGAAGGAGGAGGCGGAACGCGTGAAGGAGCGGCAGTCTGTGCGTCCTCATACCCCTAGTCGCCGCAGGAGACGCCCTGGGCGGCGGGAATCGTTCCGATTCCCGGCCACCGTAGGCGCGGGCTTGCGGACGGCGAACTATGAGCAGTTTGCCGTCCAGTAAGGACCAGGCCCGGGTCGACGGCGCGTTGTGTTCCACGCGCGCCTCAAAGAGATGTCAGCACGCACTGACGGGGTCCACTAGGACCGATGCCTGCCAGGGTTGCGGGTGCAATTGCAACTAAAGGAACACGGGTGGGTTTTAGTCAGTAAAAGTCTGACACGCTTTCCCGCTTCGTCCAGAGCGGGAGAAGTTATTTGATTATTTCCCACACAAAAAAAAAAGCTGAAAAGGCTAAGCAGATGCTGAGTGACTTAGCATGATGTACACAAATAAACTTTTCATTGTATGCTTACAGGTCATGACGGAGACCTTCCAAAGTTATGCAGGAACGAACCCAACAACTGCACTATTGAAACCTCCTTGAACTATTTGACGTGGATTCCCTTCTCTGCCAGTCTTCTTCTATTCTTTGCTTGCTGGTTCAACAGCACCCGCCTTATCCACTGTTGTATTGGTCTTATCATCACTGATATGATTACATCTTTTATTATCATGTGATAACTCAGATAGCTACCTTTTTCAGGTTCTCAACGGTAGTCCGAATACCAATGGTTTTTTGTTTTTTTTTTTGCATTTAATTCTTAATTATACATATATTGGGTGTATATTATTTGTTAAAATTTTTGAGGAAAATCATCTACTTTTACAATGTTTGTAAATATGTGAGCACCATGTATCTATCACATAATTATAATTTGTCTGTCATTACATCACCTATCATTATTTTTACTTATTGCGGTATATGTCTTCTATGTAGATTGTCTTTACCTATAATTATTAATTTATGTATACAAAATATTGGTAAAATTTTAAAAGAGTAAGTGTGGAGTTTCTTGCCCATTCTTCTCCATACGTAACTACCTTTTGGAAGGGGCATAGAATCAATTAATTATTTTTGTAATTCTTGACGTTCAAAAGTGCCTTTTATGTGCCTATTTGGAATAAATACTTTGAATTTACAAATACAACTAAAGCTTGTTGTTCAAAAAAATATTAACAACAATTTTCTAAATTCAAACGTCCGTTACTGTCATGGCAACTCTCCCGGTATTGCATCGCATCCAGTTAGACAGGACGCCGACCACAAGGGGAAAAGTAAATAATAAATAAAAATAAATAAAACAAGATTATTGACATAAAATACCTTTATATATAATACCAATAAATTTCACATAGGTACATTGAATTATGGGAAAAGGCTGCACAAATAGGGAAAAACCCTGTCTCCTAAACTAGGGGAACCCTGCGATCTAGGTGTCAATGTTCTACTGTAATTTCATGTACAAAAGAAACCTTTGTTTATGTGTGTTAATAAACCCATAATGACCTGATTTAATCTATGAATGAGTCTAGGCTGATTGATAACATCGCCTATAATAACGTTTATTCATGACAAAATAACGATTACTAAGCATGTGCACACTACAGTAACTCAAACTCAAACTTAAACTCAAACTCTCACTTAAATAAATCAAAGAAGATTCCTCCTGAATGACTTTGTATGTAAATGTTGGCTGTTTAGTCCCAGACATTTTAACAAAAACAGACTAAAAACACACACACAATAAGTGACAATTATAGTCTCCTACCTACTTTACATGTTAACTTAAATTGTAAGGGTTTAATGTCATAATATATTATTATGGTAGACCCTTAAAGGCTACCGTGTGATGTTGTATGGAGGAGATATATTTGTATAAATATAGGTTATTTCAAACTGTTGTTTTCTTGCATTTCAATACATAACCATCTTGCATCTGGGGTTTTGTTCCTATTCATACAGAGGGACAAAACTGTTAATGTAACAGTGGCTTGTATGTAAATGTTGGCGGTTTACTCCCAGACATTTTAACAAAAACAGACTAAAAACACATGAGTAATATTGTTTTGCCTGCATAGGTGGTATTAGACAGTAACGAGAATATTTCCGAGTCATTTAGTTAAATGCGCTGAACAACTGATTTAGCTGCAGACAGATGAACAGACAAATGAGTTGAGTACTTCATTATGAGGTACAGGGGCAGGGGAAAGTGGAATTCGGTGATTAAAATCCTTCTTTTTTTCTTTCTATTGATTATATATAAAAACAAGACGTAAATAGATAGTATGAAAATATACCCAAATCAAGTATACATTTTTGAATCCGAAAGGCCTGTTTTGTTTTCGTCATAACTCATTTAAATACGTGATGTAGAAAAATAAACGTATAAAAAATTTAAAAAGTGTTTTTTTTTTTTTTTCTTGAACTAAAATGTATGAAATGCAGTGGATAATCAGTATTTCGATGAATATAGATTTTCCAAAACATTATCATGCAGTTTTTTTCTGTTAAAACTTTTTTTTTTAATATATATACCCTTTGTATATGCCCTTTACGATTTTTCGTCACTACATCTTTTTAACAGCTTTGCCTTATCACGTCATTTCTCCGTCTATCATTCATAGTTACACATACTTCGCAAATTTCATTTCACTCTTCGCACTTCCGTTTATTATGTTATTAATATGTATGTTGACTTGAAAGAGCATCATCATTTCAGCCGAAAGACGTCCACTGCTGGAAATAAGCCTCCATAGGTTTGCCATAAACGCTACGCTTGGCAGGCGGGTTGGCGATCGCAGTATGGTGTTAAAAACGCATAGAGAACGCTGCTGCCCATTCTCTAGTAAGTTCCTTAGTCGCCTTTTACGACACCCACGGGAGGAAATAGGATGGTGCTATTCTTTACGTCCGACACCACACGGTAACGTCCTTTGACGTCCGTTGATTGAAAGAGCATGGCAGTTGAAAATTTGTCATGCTCACTTAAATGTCTCACTGATGGTGGCTTGTGTGTTGGATCATTCGGTTCCTTACAAAATAGTTGAGCTGGATGGTGCTCTGCTGATCCACACATGTTCGTGAACGGGCGCCATCGGTTAAGACTGGTCATCTCTTAATTGCCAGGGCTTATTTTAAATCTTATATTTTTAATCGTTTCTTTTTTTTTACATTGTCCTCACTTAAAAAAGCAACAAAAATAATGTACCCAGGACTTTGTAACATCTTGATTTAAAAGACAATTCAAAAGTGCCTATAGATGATTTGATTAAAATAAATGCTTTAAGTTTTTTCAGTTTTGAGTTTTAAATCTCATATTATTCATACCGTTTCGAGAAAAACAATAAAATAATCATTTTACAGCTAGATCGAGTCGCGCCTCGCCCTGTACACAAAAGTATGCACAAAAATGTTCATTAACAGCCGGGAGGTAAGGTTAGACACAAAACGATAACTGTAACGTGGTACGGTCAGCAGCAGTTTAGTGCATTGTTGTTCTTTAGTTAGAAAATTGAAAATAACTGGCGGGATAAGGGCGTGTTTTGTATGGAAAGTTTATTGAACGTAAAAATATAAATTGAAATAATATCTGCTGTATAGTATACTCAAATTTCGTCAGTTGTGTTTAACACTTGTGTCGTACTTTGAAGTTGCTCAACGCCCTTCAGATAACTTATAACTCAAATAAAAAATACGTTAATAGTAAATTATCTATGTACAATTTTTTTTTTCAATATTAATCTTTTTTATGTCTCTATTATATGGAGAGCAGTGGTGGCCCAGTAATAACAGCCGCGACTTACGAGCTGTAGGTGGTTGGTTCGAACCCAGACAAGCGCTTTGCTTTTTGTAAATTGGAAGTTTAGTAGGAAGTTTCATTTATCATTATGTACGACGTTACGAATTCTTTCAATGGAATGTCAGTGGCTGACCATTGGAAAGTCATAATGACGCCATTATATTAGCAGATTACCAAACTTGTCAAAATCAACAATAATAATTATGAAATCAATGATAGACCATTCTGACACTATTGTAATAGCAGACTTGAGGCCCTGGAACTAACTCAGCAAGGTTGCTTGGCAGCAAAAGTAAGACGAAAAGTGAAGTGTCAATCCATTTTGTCACTGTGTTTGCAGTTACCAACGAATACCTATAAACTGCTATTCATGCAGTGCTTAAGGCCAAAATCAAATGGACCGGCCCTCGAAAACAGCGGTGCGGCAGCGGCGCGGAGGCGGGCAACGAGCGGTGCACTCCAGTCAAGCGGTGACCGCCCGCGCGTCTGCATTGCAGTGTTGTGCAATTTATTTTTGTGATGTTAAGAATAAATTTGAATAAAAAGATGTTGTCGCCGTTGTTCAGACATTTAGTTCGCGAATAAAAACAAATATCTCAACGACACAACCAGGAACACAACACTACGCTGCTATATTGCCGCGCGATCTGCCCGCTGGTTTCGAGAACGGGTCTGCGTTGCCCGCGCCGCTCCCGCGCCGCCACCGCCGCCACCGCCTCGCTGCCCGCAAGATTCGAGGCAGAAGTCTTACTGCGTTCTATGTCACCTTGACCTGTCCTGCACATCACCTGCCCTATTTAATGATTACGTTAGTTTCAATTTCAGCTTGAATCTCTAATTTGTCTATTGAAATGAAAACTTCTTCAGGCGGGTTGAGCACTTTTTGGGTGAGCAAAAATCATAGAACTCGCGTCATTGTCACCAAACGCTTTCCATGACCTACCAAACTCAAACTCAAATCATTTATTTCAATTAAACCATATAAGGAGTCGGTCAGTAAGAAAAATGAAGCTACATTCCCATTCCAAAGCGTAGGTACCTATGGAGAAGAAACTCCATGGACACTCTTTTAAATTAAATTGTTACAAAAGTATTCGTTACATCTATAATGTTGAATTTATAACTAAATGTGAGAACGATGTAAAAATAAAAATAACAAACACTTACACGTTAAAAGCATTCAGAGTAGGTACAACACATAGAAACAAAATAAAATAATTAAAATAAGCCGTGGCAGCTATGAGATGACCAGTCCCAACTGACGGCGCCCGTTCACGAACATAACGCATGGATTAGCACCATTCAGCTCAACCATTTTAAAGGGAGCTAAATGATCCAACACACACGCCACCATCAGCGAGACTAGATGTCTCGCTGATGGTGGCGTGTGTGTGAGCATGACATACTCTCAGCCGCCAGGGCACATTCAACTCAATGAAAGACATATTACCCGGTCAATGGTAGCTCTATAGTACATAGGACTCACACCTATGCTATGCAATTATATAATACAAAAGAGATTGAGTTTATATGGTTATCAGTGTTGTATGGATCACTATGGAAGCTTGTTTATTGCCAAACATATTTTTTCTATGGCGCGGTTTATACGTCCCGTACAGTAAAGAAACCGTGCCGTTTTAAAGGGCCTTACACTTTTAAACATATAACAAAACCGGTTGGGAACAGCTAGAGATATGCGGGCCGTAAATCAATACACAGTTCAAATGAAATACAATTGCATTCAAAACTTCCCCTTATTTCAAAGTTGAGCTGAAATAAGCATGTATTTTTAAAACTATTCCGAGTCTGTTTTGCATTACACTTTTTCACAACGGTATATTAAGCCTATCCGCATTTTATTCCGGCTGTTTTTAGTAATCTCTGCTATGAGTTTTGGACTTCATTTCATGCGTGGTCAAGCGTGAGTCGGTCTTATCATAAAAGGTCTTTTATATAATTGGACGTAGTTAAACGAAAAGTATCCAATCCACACAAATTACACACCTATTGTGGTATAGTAATTTTATTCTAGGTAAGTGCATTGTCTTCACATATAATTAATAATTACTGTATACAAATATTGTTAACATTTTAAAAGAGTAAGTATGGAGTTTCTTGCCCATTCTTCTCCATACCTAACTACCTTTTGGAAGGGGCAACTAGAATAAATTAATTAATTATTTTTGTAAATTTTGACGTTCAAAAGTGCCTTTTATGTGGCTATTTGAAATAAATGATTTGACTTTGACTTTGACAAAATCCTTTTTAGAGATATTGATGTTTGAAGTTTAAAAGATATAACATATTTTATATTTCCGTGCATGTGGGCTCGTTCTGAGGTTGATCAAAATGATAAGCTTTTGTTTTTTGCTTGGATCTATTTTACTCGCCGATAGTATCGATATTTAGACTCAATTTGGTACACTCAACTCATTTTTGACCAGGTTGTGGATTGGAACCTTTTCGTTTAAATACGTTCAATTTATTTTAGTTCAACTCAAATTCAAAGCATTATTTTAAAAAATAGCACGTTCAGGCACTTTTAAATTAATATATTATGAAGGAGTCGATCAGTCAGAAAGATAAAGCTAGTTGCCCATTCCAAAGCGTAGTAGTTTCCTATGGAGAAGAAAGCGAAGAAACTCTCTGGTCACTAAGCACTTAACCCTTTGGGTTTACGTACCTACGAAAGCACACAATATAAATTTCATCTGTCAAAATTTCCGCATTGAAGTGGTAAATCATTAAAAAAATCTGAATACTGACTTCCAGTGCTGGGTTCGTAGCTGTGGCTTGTAGCTAAAAGTCATTGTGGCTCGTAGCAGAGTCGAGGCTTGTAGCAGATGCTCGTAGCACTGGTTCGTAATAAAATTAATTGTAGTACTGTGTGTACTGTGGCTCGTAGCAGATACTCATAGTAGATGCTCGTAGCAGATTCGAGGCTCGTAGCTGATCCTCGTAGCAGATGCTCATAATATATGCTCGTAGCAGATGCTCATAATATATGCTTGTAGCAGATGCTAATAGTAGATTCTCGTAGCAGATGCTCGTAGCACTGGTTCGTAACAAAAATTAACTGTAGTACTGTGTGTACTGTGGCTCGTAGCAGATGCTCATAGTAGATGTTTGTAGCAGATTCGAGGCTCGTAGCTGATCTTCGTAGCAGATGATCATAGTAGATGTTCGTAGCAGATTCGAGGCTAGTAACAGATCCTCATAGCAGATGCTCATAGTATATGCTCGTAGCAGATGCTCATAGTAGATGTTCGTAGCAGATTCGAGGCTCGTAGCAGATCGTCGTAACAGATGCTCATAGTATTAGCTCGTAGCAGATGCTCGTAGCACTGGTTTGTAACAATTTTTTTGTAGTACTATGTGTATTGTGGCTCGTAGCAGATGTTCATAGTAGATTCTCGTAGCAGATCCTCATAGCAGATGCTCGTAGCACTGGTTCGTAACAAAAATTAATTGTAGTACTGTGTGTACTGTGGCTCGTAGCAGATGATCATAGTAGATGCTCGTAGCACATCCTCGTAGCAGATGCTCATAGTATATGCTCGTAGCAGATCTCATAGCAGATTTTCGTAGCAGAGTCGAGGCTCGTAGCAGATCCTCGCAACAAATGCTCGTAGCAGTGGTATGCAGCACAGGTTCCTTGCAAAAACCAATAGCAATGGATGTACTACCTCCTACTAGCTTATATTTTTTTATTAGTCACTTAAAATCATGACTGAATTCTTTCAGTTGACAACATCAAGCTCATAATAGTCAATGAAGCCTTTTCCCAACTGTGTTGGTTGGCTTCCAGTCTAACTGAATGCAGTTGAATACCAGTATTTTACATAAAGCGACTGCCTATTTATGAAAGAGAAAGAAAGAAAAAGTATTTATTGGGACTCGTACAGGAAGATCACTTTTTAAACTAAACATGGATCTAAACCAACTTTTTACAAACATATACAGTAAATATCTAGCAGAAGGAAACTAAGTTATAAAAAAAATGTATCAAAATAATTAAAAAACACGCCTGACTTGTCAAAAAGTAAACTAAAAAATTAAAAACAGGCTTCCAATCTTATCAATCTTTTTAGCGTAGTCGGGAAACCTGAAAAGAACTGTTCCAAAGAACCGTCCCCCGACGGCAAAGAAAAGATTGGTAAGATTGGAAGCTATTTTTTTATTTTTTTAGTTCACTTTTTGACAAAGCAGGCGTGTTTTTATTTTTTATTTTAGCATTTATTTTTTATGTCATACATTTTAGTGATAAAACAATATTTTCGCAAACGCACAAGTGCCACGAAAGATAAATTTAATTTTTTAGGAAATCGGTATCGAAAAAGTAGGCTGATTATTGTATGTATTGTTATATATTTTTGTTATTTCCAAAGCATGCTCTAGACGACGATAGTGTATACGTAGCAAAATTTTTATGATTAAAAAAATCAATTTTTTTTTTTTTTCATGATCCATTGCTCCCCAATTATTACTTTTTAAATTTATTTTTTTACCAGCCTATGTTACCCGGGATAACGCAACGCTTCTAAATGATACCACAAACATTGATATCGGTTCAGCTGTTTCAAAGTTATGGTGGAATAAAGAAACTCACAAACATGAACCCTGAAAACATAACACCCCTTTTTTTGGGGAATCGTGTAAAAATACTAATACTACTGAAAAAAAAACTCACCAATTCCAATGTCACAACAGAACCCCAATTGTAACAACACACGCTTAAGTTTTTTAATATCCACCTGTATGTCGGTATGCAGGAAAAATGCAAATGGCCGCCAAGCCTAAAAGTATGTGCATCAAGTGTTTATGAGTCTACGGAACGGTTGGAACGATTGTAATGAACACATAGTTGAAAAACTGTTGCGAAAATGAGATCTGTATTGTTTTTGAACGATAGGAGTTAGGATTTGTGGAAATACTGTTTTAATTTTGTGATGGATGATTTGCTGGATATGATAGTTAAGATCGACAGGTTTCTGTTAATCGAAAGTTAGTTGATTTTTTTAAATTAAGCATTTATATCAATTAAACTATTTACAGGCACTTTTGAATTGCCAAAGAGTCGTTCAGTTAGTCAGAAAGTTGAAGCATTTCCAAAACTTAGAAAAACCTAAACTATCGAGAAGAACGGGCAAGAAACTCCAAGGACACTCTTTTAAATCAAGATATTACAAAATCCTGGGTACATTATTCTTGTTGATTTTAAGGACATGATATTTATTCAGATATGTTACTGTAGTTGTAATTGCAATCATGTCATTAATATTTTATATACTTAGATTATTTTATATTTTGTGAATGTGAGAACGTTGTAGGCCTAGTAGAGTGTAGATTTGTTGGCACTTTTCTATTTTGTTAAGTACCTGGTAATTGTTGAAAGGCCTACACTGTCCTCCCATACCTATTATCACTGTTTTTTAATAATATTGTAAAGCCAATTATTTTTAAAAGAGTAACCGTGGAGTTTCTTGCCGGCTCTTCTCCATAGGAAACGACTAATTGGAACCGTGCACCTAGCGTTGACGTCAGACGTTTCGTAAGTGCCCATGTAGGTTTATGTGAAATAAAATATTTTGATTTTGATTTTGATTTTGCTTCTGTATGTGAAAACAATGTAAAAAAAAGTGTCAAGTTTCAAGTGTCAAAAGTTTTTGTTTAAATCATACGTGAAAAAGAACTTCATTCCTGACGGGGGACCGCAGACAGAATACTTTTTTTCTGTAAAAAATTGTGTAAGACGATAGTTATTATTTGAGCTTGTATTATTTTCTGGTAGGTACTTAATTAGTTGGCCATTAGTCTATATTATGTTATACTACATAATAGACGCAGTTGAGTTTGTTGGTGCCGTGTGGTGTCGGACGTAAAGAATAACACCACCCTTTTTCCTCCCGTGGGTGTCGTAAAAGGCGACTAAGGGACTTACTAGAGAATGGGCAGCAGCGTTCTCTATGCATTTTTAACAACATACTGCGATCGCTAACCCGTCTGCCAAGCGTGGCGATTATGGCAGCCCCCCAATACTCAATACTCAATATTTTTATTGCTTTTCCATAATGTGTACTTAGGTGGTAACTATATAATTTAGATCATTATGGACCCTGTCAGGCACAGCAAAAGAGTAGGAGAGAGGAAGTCCTGTTTTAGGTATAGGAACAAGTTTTAACTTACAATCAAAGTCAGGAGATCGAGAATAAGATACTAACATTTCACTAATCTATTTTTTATGTATTATTTTATCTGCAAATGTATCTAAATATTTTAGATTATTTTTATATACCTGTTTATATGTATTATAATTCTCTTTATTCATGTATATAAATTGCTTTCTTTGATTCATTATTATTTCTTATTTATTTATTATTATTATTTTTATATTATTTATTAATAATTACCGTATCATAAATATATTTTAAGCATACCTATGAATTGCGTGATTATTGTTAATCAATTATTATTTATTATTAAATTTCCTCAGCATATACTTTTTTTTTGTTTTTATTATTTATGTTTATCATTTAAATATTCTTCTATGGAGTAATAACATTTGTTTACCAGTAATTTTTTCCCCCTCTTTGGGCGAGGCCTATGTCCAGCAGTGGACGTCTTTCTGCTGAAATGATGATGATGAATGATGAGTTAGTTGAGTGAACCCTGTCTGCAATTGGTTCTATTCCCGAATCGGCAAAGTGTTATTTGATTGGAAAAGTCTCAGTAGCATCCCGGTTTCTGAATTTATGCGAGGTGGTCAATGGCAATTAGCTCGCCTACATCATAAAATCTAGTCTTTAATAATACCCTACATTCCACCAGTTATGTTTAAGTCCCATATAAAAGGGTAAAAACTTTGCACCCACCCAGCTGAGAAAATGTGTACTTCGTATATCAGCATCTGTTTTTTGTCCCAAATTAATAAAATAAAATAAAATAAAATATTTTTCGACGACTGCAGATGCGAATCCGACGGCCAAGAAGAAAATGTGGTTACCGCCGCTTATAGATACTTGCATCACTAGCGGGTTTAGGTTTTACATACATACATACATAAATGACGCCTTTGTCCCATGGGGTAGGCAGAAACTATAGAGCGCCATCTGCTACGCTTCTTACATACTCATTTTGCTTCGTTTCCATTCATACATCTGGTCATACACGCACGCCGGTTGCGAGTGCTATGCACCTGACCTTTCTGAAGAACATCACCAATTAGGTCACTATATGTTCTCCTAGAGCATCCCCTCCCGGTGTTTCCACTCACATCTGCCTTGTAAATATCTTTTATAAGTCGCCTTTCATTCATCCTCTCAACATGATCAAACCATCTAAGCATGCTCTTTTCAATTTTTGTCACTACATCTGTCTCTTAAACCACACCGTTGCCCTATCACATCATTTTTCAACCTATCTAAAAAAAAAAAATTTTAAAACTATGGGGGAAAATTACGTCATATCCTCGGTTGTAGAATTCACTGCCACCTGACATTAGGGACTGCCAAACTGTTGCAGCCTTTAAGTTCAAGTTATTTATTTCATAACAAAAATACATTTGTGTCGAAAATATTTGCAGTAGGTACACAAAAAGAAGCAACATAAACAATTTTAATACAAGTCACCTCGTCCCTCACCTAAAACTACTAACTTTACAAACATTAATATTCTTATTGATCAATCCAGAACTAAGACCCCAACAAAATGCTTCAAAAATACATTTAAAATCAAATTATTAAGATTAACATCGTCACATGCATATATAAAAAAAAGTCAAATAGCAATGGGTACACATATTTAATTTAAGTTTAATTTAACACTAGATTTTAGATTTTTGTCATTAAAAAATTCGTCAGTGCCAATTTCGACTATATATGCTTTGTTTATTAACAAACCCTTCTGTTCACATTCTGAATATTCTTCAATTCTGTTGGTAATTTGTTAAACAGATTGACAGACTGCACGCGTGACGAGTGTTTGACAACATTAAGCTATGCCTGCAGGATAGTAGGGAGATCTTTCCTGCGAGTATCTACTCTATTTTTTCTTTCTTCGTCTGTTTCAAACTCGTTTAAGTTTTTGTTTAAAAGAAGAGTAAATGATCACTATATTTCCACTTCGTGATAGTTGCATTATTATGTATTTATTATTTTCCACTACATTGTAGTTCTAAGTATATATATGAGTGATATTTATTTTGGAAGTATGTATGTAAGTATATTCTCTTATTGTATGTTTATAAGTATTTATATTAGTGTATAGCTATTTTGATTTTATGTATATTTTTTATTTTATTTTTTCTCTTCTACACTTACACACGTTGTCTACATCTCTATATCTACTTTCCTATCGCAGGTATGCTGGAAGAGATTTCATTAGAAATAAGCATCACCTTTGTACGTATTTTTCTGTTCCTTTTTTCTTGTCTGTTTATATGTGTGTACATAAATTGTTAAATAAATAAATAAAACAGCTATCGCTCAGCACTCGCAGGAACTTGTCTCACGCCTGGGACTGCAGCAGCTCCTTCACGATCTCTACTCGACGGGCATTGTCGATGGAGTCCTTACCACTCTCTATGCGTTGAGCAAACCATTCTCTTTTCTTTTTTTTTTTAATTCTCTACAGCCAGGATCAAAGCGGGTGTGAGAACGATAAATCTACTAAGTGAACCTGTGTAAAGTAGTGGTAACTAAAGTAAAAGATTCACGTCGCAATTTTTCGTGAGTCTGTATTTAAATACTACATTCTGCCCGCGACTTCGTCCGCGTGAAATTTCAGCCCACCCATCGCGTTGCATCCCGTCGCTCGCCCACGCTATAACTTCGTTATCGCTTAGCGTTCTTTCTGACTTTTGTTATTTTCGCTTGGCTCCTAAGGATCGTAGCGTGATTGTTAGCCTATAGCCTTCCTCGATAAATGAGCTATCCAACACTACAATAATTTTTCAATTCGAACCCGTAATTCCTGAGATCAACGCGTTCAATCAAACAAACAAACCATTCAGCTTTATAATATTATATTATTAGTATAGATTTTAAAATAGATATTCAATATTCAACCAACACCCTTAGTTTAGAGGGTTACGAAATACCTGTTTGTTGTAGTACTCGTAAGCCATCTTATGTCATACCCCCGCGGTCAGAAATGATAATTGAGGCGTCTAATTGCAAACCCCGCTAAAACGATTTTACCTTGAAACTGACTTTATTCTCTCTTTTGAAAGTTTTCTCAATTCTGTACTAAGTGACAAACTCATTTCCGAGAAAATCTCTCTCCAACAGTACTAAATTGAGCCTCAACCTTATGCTTGGTAACAAAATCCACTATAAATGGCATGGGTTAAATTCAAATTCCTCTACAACGAAAACAACCAATCATAGCGCTTGCTTTTGCACCAAGTAACCTTACGAATAGTATGGCGGACCAATGGAGACTTGTGTAAATGTGTCGTACACCAAGGAGTGCGATTACATTTTATTGAATTTAAAACTCATCAATAACTCAATATCCAGAAAAATCGTTTTAGCGGGGTTTGCAATTAGACGCCTCAATTGAGTGTCCAGTTTCCAATTTGTCAGAAATTGTTGATCTAAAAGAAGCTTTGATATTAGATCATAAAATAAGTGAAGGTGTATTTCTAGAATATGTATTGGACAAATTTTGTCCAATACATATTTATTGTAATATTTCGTGTCCAGTTTTTATTTTATTAAATTTAATTTGTGTAGTAGCAAAAAGTGTTTCAATTAAAAAGAACCCATGGAGCGCCATCCCAACTATTGATTAGATAGACATATATGTAGATATATAGTGTAGATTAAATATTTTATGGAACCATTTCTATGCAGATAGGACTACACTGAAAGAAATAATTAGCCGAACTAATTAAGTTACTTCAAAAATAACAAAACTTTAGTTATAAGAAAATAAACTTTGCATAAATTAAACAAAACGATTTTGTAGTGTGCAAAACAGGGTTTTGTAACAGATAACATCTAGTTCGCAAGTCACAATTTTTGTGTAAACAGTAACCAAGTTATTGTAACAGTTATGCAAACATTTATTTCAGTGTAAATTCTGAACACCGAAACTCTATGAAACCAAATGATGTTAGTACGCTGTACCAGTACAGCGTATTTAAAGAAAATTAATATAATTTCATTTAAAATGTGATAGAATATAAAAAAAAAGTTTACATAATGATGTGCCTGACCGTCGCGTAACTCAAACCAAACCAGATCAAACCAGCTTAATGCTAGTTTAGCTTAGATTTACCATTTGATAATTATAATTAGTATTCAATATAGCTTTTAAACCATATTATTTCGTATCATTAAACCAGTGGTAGTAAACCACCAACCAAACCAAAACCAGTCTAATAAATTACCAAATCAACCAAATATCATCCAACCAAAGCAGAAGTTAGTGCTGAACCACGCAGGCACTAAATTCTTCATAAGGTTTCCGTTTCCGAAATACTCGGCGTGATCAGGGGGTCTACTCCCTAAGCACGAAGTCCGTCGTTTCGAGCTTCGTTTCGGGTGTTTCCTACTCCCTATCACCAACGGACGGACGATTCGTTCGGGGCCCGACGAAGAATGAATGGCAACACGATTTGACAACTGTCCCTACTCCCGATGCGTTTTTGCCCGTCCGAAAAGTTGAACTTGACGCTTGTTTTGACGGAACCTTATGTCAGTTGATACGACATCAAAATAGTTGTCGTTCTGTCGACGAACGATTATAATTGTTTACACTATTTAGAGACAAAGTAAGGAATTCCAAAGTATGGCTGCTTTTTTATTGCTTGACGAAGCTATATAGGAAGAGCGGAGGCAACGTCGACAATATTTACGCCAAGAATTTAGGTTGGCGAGTATTCCTAACGTTACTGACTTATCTTAAAGCTATTTGGCAATTTTTCTATTCTGAATTTGACGTTTTTAAACTAAAATTTAGATTTTCTAACTAAATCTGACTATTATTAATCGCGATTGAAAAGATGTAGAATAAAATCAATTAGTTGTCATGAACTAAACTTCACACCAACATCTCGACTACTGGTACAAAATCAGTATGTAGTACTGTACATATTTTTTTCTTTTCTTTTGCTTATATCTCGAAAATGGTGCGTCCTATCGCAAAAATAATGAAAATTTCGACCCCCTTTTAGATACCCCAATCCCCTAAAATTCAACAAGTTAGTAATATTTTTTTTTTTTTCCACACCAAAAGTGAAAAATTCTTTAAAAAGCACGTTGAGGCTGCCCAGCTCCTGCGCGCCTCCGGCTAGAGTCCGTGTCCGTGAGTTTCTGCAGCGGTTGGGGCCATTTTACGAAATGAATAAGAAAAAAAAAAAACTTCTCGGCTAGTATCGTTGAATTAATTTGAAAATTTCCGTCAAAATGTCCAAAAGGAAAAAGGCAAAGGTATCAACAGGATAATGCAGGAAAATGTCAAAAATAATTCTAATCTTTATAATAAAAAGTATATTGTTAAAAATGTAGTCATTTTCTAAGGAAAAATATTTATTTTTGTTTATTTAGCTTGAAAACCACAAAATAATTAAACCGGTAATCGACCGGTAAAATAGCACAACTCTATTGTCATCAATCGCCATGCGTCTTTCGTTCACGAATATTGTCTACGATTCCGTTGGAAACTGATGAATCCGAAATTACTAGGGAGTAGGGTTCAGTCCGACGTGTCGGACTACTAACGGACGGGCCCGTTACTTCGTTGACGGACTTAGGGAGTAGACCCCCTGTTGCGATGACCACAAGCAAGATACTTATTCGGTTCAGAGACCAATATCATTTTATAAATGAAAGTTTCTAACATATACGAGAAAATGCGTCGGAAAATGCATAACAAAAGATTCCTACCTAAAGTTAGTGGGATAAGGAATTGCAAATACTGTATTTTTGCAAAACTATAAATAAATAGAACTAATAATGCGCTTATCAGTCATCAGTGAGTATTAATTTGGTTAAACTCAACTTCCCGGGGAAAGAAATGCAAACTTAACTAGCGACATCTAGTATCGAGTAGTGGAAACTAAAATTATTCTCGATTCAAGTAGGTTTGCTGTTTTCGCATGGAAACAATGTTTATACTAGATTTGAAATGATATAAATACAACACTGTTTTTATTAAAATTCTTAGGAGAAGAACTACGAATAAAATAATTAAGGGGTCCACTACCGCCATCTTTAATCAAGTAGCATAAAATACAACCGTAATAAAATATTCAGCGCGGGCAGAAAGTTACAATGTTACAAAAATTGGCACGTGCAACTCAAATTAGACTTTAAATATAAAGGAGTAGAGTTAAAAATTGATTTGGCAAAGACATCAAGGAATAACATTGCTAAAATATTTATGTGGACGACTGAAATAGGTATATCGTTTTGCTTTGCTATTGAAAAAGAAAATTGTTAGACGGCGAAATGAATTCAGACACACGTGTACATAACCTTACTAAAGCTAAGTGAATTTTAGTTTTCTAAAACCTTAAAAACCATACAAAAAAATAACGAAAAACTAACAAAATCAACAAAATGATTTTTCGCAAAAATGAAATTGCAATGACGAGAGGAAAATCAATTTTTTTCCTGCGAATTTACATCTGTCAACCGCTGTGCAAGAGAGTGAGATGGCGCATGTAACTCCATAGTGTGTGAAAAGGACAGCAGTGTTCGTCGATATGGCATCCTGTGTGTGAAACAATAGAACATTTCGACTGAGACACGGAGATACACTGTGATACACAGCGTCGGGCGTTCCTTTGCAATTCTTGAGGACAGCGCCATCTGTGTTTGTAGTTGGAAAGCTACGTTTTCTGAGCTAGTGTGCCGTATTCATAGGCCGGAGAGTAGGGTTGTGTGCAGTTTTTGTTAGTGTTAGTGAACGGAGGGTTGAAACGAACGCAGCGAGGTAGTGACAGCAGAAAAACCTTATTTTATACTTTAATTAATTTACTTACGAGTGATTATGGTGATTTTGTTAATACCTTCAGAATATCGTATTTTTCAGTACTACATAATAACTTAAAAATCAGCATCCTTATCAAGAATCGGTTAAAGCTCTCATTATGTGTACTAGAGAGATAGTTTTGAAAAAGTAACACAAACTTCGCCTAGCAACCAGTTAGGTGAAACAAGGGACAACACCATAATAGAGATAATCAAAGTTTACAGCATAATATAATCAGTAACTTAATAATCGGTTTCAGAAACCGCGATGAATTCATCTGAGATAGATAGATAGATAGAATACTCTTTGTTATGTACACCTTAAAAATTATTACAGATATAAATGTAGAACTGTTCATAGGGTGCCACAATGGGCGGTCTTATCGTAAAAGCGATCTTTTACAGACAACCTTTGGATGGATCAAGAGTAGAAGAAGAGACAATACTGCAGGTAGTCAGTGGTGTACCATTTACATATACAATAAATATATACATACATAAAGTATAAAATATATAGTTATATAGTATAAAATATATAGTTATATAGTTATACATAAAATATATAGTTATACATCTTAGTTATTAATCATGTACTAATTACTTTGCCACCAAGGTTTTTGACCATACTGGCGCCCAGCATGTAATTCAGACAATTTTTTTTTTATTATCTAAGAAAAAAGATAAAATTGTACTAATAGGATAGGTGAGATATTATGAAATATTAGTAGATTAACAAACGATGAACTGAAAAGATAAGAAGTACGACGAGTCGTTGAAATATATATAAAGGTTGTATTCTGCCCTGATCATATTAAAAAAATACTGGTGGAAAGAAGTAACTTACATTTTTGTAAAAAAAAAAAACTTAATTTAAGTAAAAACACAAGTTAATTAGACTGAAGGAACAAAAATAACTTGGCGCCCAACATGGGCCAAAATAATTACATGATATTTGTATATTTTTCGTTAAATTAAAAGAATAACAAAGCATAAATAATGTTTTAATTCAAAATTAAATAACAACAAAACTTCCTCATTACCACAGGATTACCCCGTTTACAAAGACTAATCTCAGAAACTGCTTAACCTAATTTAATCAAACCTTCACCTAAATAAGAAAATTTATAAAATCAGGGCGAAATTATTAACTAAAACCAAGAAAAAATGAAAAAATACCCGAAAATCTCACTAATTAAATCACACGGATTAGTACTAATTAATTTATTGTCAAACAGGAATTAAATTTTTAATATCATCTCATAAGCTTCGGGTGCTGATCGTACGCCTAATCTGCGCCACCCTCCCGTAATAGGCCATCTCCTCGTTGCCATGGCAACGGCAAAGATGGCCGCCGCCCCGTTCCCCCTTTCCCCGCGGGCGGGTATATAAACGTGCCCCCGAAGGCTTTGGTCCAGAGCGCCACTACCTTCGTCAAAGGCGTGCGTATCGCGTTTTTCTTTGCATTTTCCGATATTTCGCAAAATTTTATTTCCTATATTTTCTTCTTCCGTCTTCCTACACCTACGTTTTGTTTGTTACATTCTACAATATTAAATTCTGTTTTTTTCCTCATTTTTATTTTGTTTTATTTTTTCTTTCTGTTTTTTTTTCCTGTGGTCGGTGCGAAGCTGTTCGTCAAAGGTAAGTGCACTAATCCTAATGTTTGTTTCAGAGATTTCGGTGCTTATCTTAAAACCGCGACTCTGAAGGTAGAGGCCACATTATTTTAAAACACGTGCAATGATTATCGATTTCGGTGCAGATGCGAAGGGGAGTAAAAATAGCATCTACACCTCTCCGAGTACCCGTACAAAAGCCGACTTTATTCTGAAGATAGCAAGGTTTATTATACTTTGTAAGTTCCTGTTACTTACTGCGTTTATGAGACTTGTGGGTCGGAGAATTAATATTAAATCTTTCTACGATTTTTCGCTTATCTTGATCAGAAATAGGCCACGTATATCTTCCTAGTTTGAGACAGAGCTTAAGGTGATTCTATAGGCTTTAGGCTGGCAACTATTTCCAGCACAGGCAATACTGACGGCGTCCATATTTTGCTAAATGGAGGGGATACAATGGAGTCTGTATTCCCGCGTCAACGTTAACTTGCTAGATTGCTCGCGCTAAGGCAGCCATTACTTCGCGAATTGTCAGTCTATTAGCGTTTTAGGTGACAGGAAATTAAGTACAAGCGTGATGTATTAGTTACAATGATTTACTTGTAATACGACACGTGTTAAGATATAAGGGGTAGATATGAAATGATTGCAACACGAGATCCGCTAAACGGCAAGTTTCAGCGGAGAATTTAAAATGTTTATTTTTATTTTATTTTTATTTAATAGTTGTACGAATTCTAAGTTATGCAGGAAAATAACATAAGTAAGGGATTTTTCCTCAGATGTAGCTCTAATATTACAAGTAAGGCCTCCGTTTCTAGGTGCTAGGAAAAGCAATAAGTTTCCTCACAGACTTAATGAAACCAATAATTCAAGTCCTGTGCGGGAACTCATAATTTTCTAAGTTTGTCGTTCAAGCTTAGGTATGATCGATTTATATCCGAACTATTCCTGATAATTAGAAATAAATGACTTCAGGTAAGTATCATGAAAGCCTTCCCATTTGTACCTGAAGAATTTATATCATAAGACTCTGTAACATGGTCTGATTTAAATTGGATTCACCTTGTAAATGTTTTTCGAACTGTGGGATAGTGAGGTTGAAATAAGTTAAATCCCACTTGGATTTAAGATATGCTTTTTAGCTCAATTTTCATTTCCCATATAATGAGTCCATGCTGAATTTGACATAACTAGCACTTGAGTCTAATTACAAAATATCTGAGTTTTACTCATAGATAGATAATTTTCATGAGATTCACTGGAGAGACTGGAGTTGAGTTAGAGATAGTATTGAGTCTTCATTTGGAAGATTTGACGAACTTTGCAATTTAGCAAAAGACCAGAGTAAGTACCAACATTTTTATTAAGATTATGTTTGTTTTAAATAATATTTAAGACGCTATTAAACATCCAAATAATTTCTACCTCAATACCTTCTGTATTGAAAAATGGAAATTTAAGAGGCTCTGAACGAATACAAATTGTAACGTCCAAACTTGGAGCTTAAAAAATCACAATTAATTATTAAAACATTATAAATGTTTTTATAGAAAAAAAAGGGTATCGGAGCACAGAGTAAAGAAATCTTTACTCAGATCATGTGATCTGAGTATGAGTATGAATCAGTCATCCCAAGGGGTATTGTGTTACCCAGTAACTGGGTTGTAAAGGTCAGATAGGCAGTTGCTCCATGTATAATACTAGTTTTCAGCTGCATCCGGTTAGACTGGAAGCTGACCCCAACAAACTCAAACTCAAAGCATTTATTTCAAATAAACCAATTACAGGTACTTTTAAATTGTCAAGGGGTCGGTCAGTCAGAAAGATGACGCTAGTTGCCCATTCCAAAGCGTAGTAGGTTCCTATGGAGAAGAACGGGCAAGAAACTCCACGGAAACTCTTTTAAAACACAATCGGGAAAAGGCAGTCAGATTGATTGTCAAAAAAGGCGGTCAGTCTAGTTCTTATATTAGAATAGAAATATCGACTAAAATTCTTCCTATTATACCTATATGGGTGGTCTGGACTATGAATAGAACACTTAGGCTCGATATGAGGCTATAAGTCAGATGCAGTGAGTTAAGTTGGTGCGGTGAGTTTTATCTATTTTTTGTCGCTTTTTCAGGGAGAAAAGTGACTAAAAAGCTACATAGACAGTAGTTTTTCTGTGTTCCTACCTACTCGAGTTAATTATACTTTTATACGCACGTATTTTTGTGACAAATAAACCTATTTTTCTTTTCTTTCCTTTCTTTCTTTCTTCTTCAGTATATTTTTTTATGCTAACACCTGCAGTACCTATTACCTACTCGTAATAACATTACCAAAGTAAATAGGTACTTCACTCTGTCGAGTTTTATAATATAAATAGTATTTTTTATTTATTTATGGTATTCTAGATCAGGGTTGCCAATATATATCAGCGGATATATATCAGTTGATTTTTATCTTGATATATATCAATTGATTTTTTCCTGTCTTCTGAACTAAACATTTTGGAGATTAATGTTTACCCTGGCAACACGCAACGAAAAACTACAATTCAGAATAATTTACTTTTTACTTTTTTTATGATTACAAATTATTATTAAAATTAGTTGATTTATCTCACAAACAAATGAAGATTATTAAAATAATAGGTACTTGTTTTTTTAAGTGTTCATTAAAAAATATTTCTCAAATAAACACTAATTCTTTTGTTACTTTTTATAAAATAAGAAAATGTTGTTTTTTGACACTTATATTATTTTACAAATTCCTTTCACATTTTTAAGTGTTTAATCCCCTTACAGAATGAAATTCGCTTCTTTTTCTTGGCCTGGATATATATCCGATATACATAAAAAAATTGGATTTTTGATATTTATTATAAAAATCGGATTTTTTCGAACCCTGTTCTAGAGTTTACCAATTATACTATTTTATGAAGATTAGTCTGTCTGTGAGCAGTAGTGGCTCAATGGGTGTCGTGGGTTCGAACCCAGACAGGTGCTATACTTTGTGTAAATAGTTTCATTACCACTGCTCTCAAAACGGTGAAGAAAAATATTGTGAGGAAACCGGCATGTCCTAGAACCAAAAAAGTCGAAGACATGTGACATTTACTAACCCGCACTGGGCCTGCGTGGTGAAGTACAGCCCACTCTCTCTCACAGAGAAGAGGCCTGTGTCCCAGCAGTGGGAATATTATATTTAGAGGATATAATTTAATAAACTATGGCCAAAAGTCACAAAGTCAATTTGAAATAGGCACATAAAAGGTACTTTTGGACGTCAAAATTGTCAATAAAATAGAATTGATCCTAGTTACATCTTTCAGAAGGTAATTTCTTATGGAGAAGAATGGGCAAGAAACTCTACTTACTACTTTTTTTACGATGGGTTTGCTCTTGACTCTGGTCTAGTTCAGAGGTGACAGGGACAAAGTCGACGATGGAGTGAGCTTACCCAGAAGAAGCCTGTTCACTCTAACTTATTATTTAACTGTTGTCTGAATGAGTTCACAAAAATTACTTTACATGTGATAAGCTTTAATAAAAAAAAGATTGTTTAAGCCCACGCTACCGATTTGGGGCAACCTGTAATGCTAGTTGTGTTGGGAATAATAAATAAATAAACTTTGAATAGATTAGGGTTGTATGCGTTCGGAAACACAGACGCAGGCAGAGAGTTTCACTCCTTTGCTGTGCGCATTATAAAAGACGTTTGAAAACGCTTAGTGCGAGTTGCGCTATTACTTGCTTTTACTGCAAAGGTAATAAAATCATGCTGCAATCATAATAGAAAGTATATTGTAGATCTATACATTTTGTCCTATATGCTGGCGAGTTCCGGACTATGAATAGAAGACATCGTTATCAATACAGACAGGTGCCGTTAGAAGCAACTTAGATAATATTTCAAAAGGATAAGTTTTGCATAAGGCAACTTATACAGTTATGCTACATCTATCGAGGTCCGAGGCTATGAATAGAATATTATTATAGGTACCTTAGAGAGAGGTAGACACCTTAGATACCCAGCATATTATTATTGAAAACTGTATAAATGGTAAAGTAAAGTACGTAGTTCGTGGTAATGGTAAATTGGTGCTTAAACAGTTCAGCACCTAACACTATGTGTAATAAAGTTTTTTTGTTTTTTTTTTTAACTTTGCTCCACTCTCGGAATTTCTCCTGTATTATGGGTGCGTTTACAAACAAAACTCATATACACAAACAGCCAGACCCGGAACAACTACTTGTAGGCCATACAAATATTTGTTACGTGCGGGAATCGAACCCGTGACACGCAGTGAAGTAGTCAATCTCTTAACCACTGCACCAACCGTGCTGTCAAGTCAAGTCAAGATAAATTCAAATAATTAAAATCAATGAGTTAGAGACACACTTTTGAAAAGCTTGACATTATTTTTTTTTTTTTTTCAGTTATTCTGTTAAAATTTCTAGTACTAAGAGTCTCTGAGCTAAGCCGTGCAACGACGGTCAGACAAACGGACATGGAGAAACTATAAGGGTTCTTTGTTGACTACGGAACCCTAAAAAGGTGCAACTTAGGTAACATTTAGCAAGGACAATTTTTTTTAAAGGCAAGATTTTTTAATGTACCATAATTCAATTTAAGCAATTCATCAGAAGAGAATATTAACTCCCACAATGCTTAAAACAGCATACCAATACAGTATTATAAAATAAAATAATTCTCTGTACAATTTATATCACATCCTGTCGAGATCTAGGCTATGAATAAGGCACATTAATAATACTACTCTAAGAGGTACATAATTTCCGTACTTACTTATTAATAACTAGATGTTGCCAGCGACTTCGTCTGCGATCCAGAATGAAAATAGTCTATGTCCTTTTCCAGGTCATGGTCTATCCGTGTGCCAAATGTCATCCAAATTCGTTCAGCTGTTTTAGCGTGAAAGCGTAACAAACACACTTTCGCATTTATACTTAACTAGCTTTTGCCTGCGGGTCCGCCCACGTGGATGTCGGTTATCGCGTAAAAAAGTAGCCTATGTCCTTCTCCATATCCCAGGCTATATCTCTGCCAAATTTCATGACGATCGGTTCAGCGGTTTAGGCGTGAAAACGTAACAGACAGACAATGTTACTTTAACATTTATAATATTACTAGCTTTTGCCCGCGGCTTCGCTCGCGTTAATTTAGAATTTAACAATCAATTCGGGTTAATAACACACTACTAAAGTTTCTATAATAATTCAATCATGATTCAAAAGACACGTGGCGCCATCTATTATCATCATCATCATCATCATCATCATTTCAGCCGAAAGACGTCCACTGCTGGACACAGGCCTCCCCCAAAAGGGGGGGAATTTGCTATAATCGCCACGCTTGGCAGGCGGGTTGGCGATCGCAGTATGGTGTTAAAGATTCATAGAGAACGCTGCTGCCCATTCTCTAGTACGAGTAAGTCCCTTAGTCGCCTTTTACGATACCCACGGGAGGAAATGGGGTAGTGCTATTCTTTACGTCCGGCACCACACACACACATGTGAAACACACATACGTAGATCACTATGGAGAAGAACGGACAAGAAACTCCAAGGACACTCTTTTAAATCAAGATATTACATAATCCTGGGTACATTATTCTTGTTGCTTCTATATGTGAGACAATGTAAAAACTAATAAAACAATTCAAAATATAAAATTACAAATTAAAAATAAGCCCTGGCAGTCAAGAGATGACCAGTCCCAACTGACGGCGCCCGTTCACGAACATGACGCATGGATCAGCACCATCCAGCTCAACCATTTTGTAGGGAACCGAATGATCCAACACACGCGCCACCATCAGTGAAACATTTAATTGATGGTTAACCGTGTCGTC
Organism: Dryobota labecula; assembly: GCA_947523025.1. NCBI lineage: Eukaryota > Metazoa > Arthropoda > Insecta > Lepidoptera > Noctuidae > Dryobota > Dryobota labecula. The sequence continues at coordinate 11,893,687 of OX383310.1, forward strand.
AATTGATGGTTAATGAATGAAAACCAATAAATAAATATGGAGAAAAATAAAATCTTATTAGAATGATATACAGGATAATTTTTTAAACAGTGAGCAATTTTTTTTTTTGTGTTTCTGTTTCTGTAATGGAACACATTTCCAATATTTGTTCAATACTTTTTTTTGGTCCACTTGAAATCAGCAAAATATGGTTACAATCTATTCGTAATAATATCAATGGGCGAGCGCACTGCTGATAGGTACCTACTACTGCGTTCCACTTCACTGACCGCGCCGCAGGCGCTTTGCGAGTATCCATTATACCAGTTTCATAATAAACATCTTTCGTTAACGATAACAATTTTTTTTTTTTGTACTAAGACATATCAAAATAAGAAATAGGTGTTTATCACGTTTAAGTTTAATTTTTCAAAATTTTCGCACTGATTACAAACTTTTCCTGTATACAGAATATAATTACAAGACAAATATTTTTAATATAGACTGAAGAACATCATGCCGTTTGCCGTCCCGTCATATGAGTCGGTTTTACTCCCAAGGCGAGCCAATAAATGTTTCACATCAAAAAAAAATATTCTGAGCTACCGCCTCAGAATATTTTTTTTGAAGTGAATCATTTACATGTATATAGATAATTAGTTCAAAAGTTTAGATTCGATTAACGATAAATGGAAAATAATCGTTATTAGCAGACAGGAGGACAGTATCTATTCTCTTGTCACAATCTCATATTCGCCTTACACCCATGGTAAAGAAAAAAAAACAATTTACGTCATAAAATAAACGGGGAAAAAGTAAGATTATTTTATATGGTAATACCAATAGATTCTTATGGAATATTTTATGTAAAACTCGCATAGATTGATGGATATTGCATATAGCTAGCTATTGCGGTTCCCCCTTGCTTGTAACGCCTGTGTTTTGAGAAGGGGTTTGCAGAAATGGAAGTATAGTCACACTTTGACAGACAGCTGTGCTGCTGGGGAGTTTGTTGCGCCATTTCTTCTTCCCAGCTAAAGCACTAGGAAGTGATAAAGGGAGGGCGTTTTGGGGGACAGTCTTATGTAATTTTGACGTTCTAAAAGTGCAAATTCTCAGTCTAGTTTGAACAAAAGACTTGATTTAGATATTTGATTTTTTGATAGAGTATTTTAAATTATTTTAGCAAGGAAATAGGTGTTGTCTTGACTGATAATAACAATTAATTTCTACAAGCGTGTGCCCGATGAGATTTTCCATCGGAAAAAATGACGAAGCTCCATACAAACTTTGAGCCTCTAATAAACCTCTTTGGAGTGTGAATTTTCAAGTATCCTTCTTTAGTTATAACTTTCGCTGTATAGGGATGGAGCTGAACGGGCGATGTCTATCTTTGACTGAATTTATTATCTTTATTATAATATTCATCCATTTCCATTTCCTCCCGTCGGCGTCGGTGTCGTAAAAGGCGACTAAGGGACTTACTAGAGAATGGGCACCAGCGTTCTCTATGCACTTTAAAACCATACTGCAATCGCCAACCCACCTGCCAAGCGTGGCGATTATGGCAAACCCCCCCCAATTGGGGGAGGCTTATGTCCAGCAGTGGACATCTTTAGGCTGAAATGATGGTGATGATGATGATTATAATAACTTTTTATCAGATTATGAAATGAAATGATATCGTTTATTCCGTAAATAGGATATCGGAATCATTAAAAAAAATATTAAAAAATAAGCTAGATGGAGTCGACATTTCCTCTCTGACTACAAGACCCCTAAGAATAAATTATGAAACAAACTCAGGGGTCAAAGTCTCTTTTAAAGTCCAGACATAATCTTGGTCAGATCATGTGAGGACCATGTAGATCCGTGTCTGAAATGGTATTATGAGCTAAGCACTTGAGTGGACCTGTCCAGTCAGTGCAAGCATTTGTAAGTAATCGTGTATCTTAACTCAGGACTTAAGGAGCTCAAACCTAGTCAGGAATGAATTCTATAAAATGAGATGATGGTGACAACTGAATCAAAATCCGTTGCGTAGTTTAGAAGAAAAACCGGCCAAGTGCGAGTCGGAGTCACGCACGAAGGATTACGTACCACGTATAAAAACGGCAAAAAAATTATGTCTGTTGTATGGGAGCCCCCTTAAATATTTGTTTTATTTTAATTTAATTATTTATTTTTAAAGTGATGTATAACTAAATATTCTGCGAATATTTCAAGCGTCTACTGTTGCCGTTATCAATATCAAGCAAAAACGAGCCAAAAAATCACGTTTGTTGTATGGGAGCCCTTAATTATTATTATTATTATTATAATTATTTTTTTCAAAAAAACTTCAACTAACTTCAAAATTTCAACTGTCTAACTACCACGGTTCATGAGATACAACCTAGTGACAGACAGACGGATGGACAGCGGAGTCTTAGCAATAGGGTCCCGTTTTACCCTTTCGGTACGGAACCTTAAAAAGCGGTCTCACAGACAGACACGACAAACGACTTTATTTTATACAATTCAAGTATTCATATAGATACTTAGAGAGAGAGTACGCAAAATATGCGCATTGTCGTGGAGTTGCGGACACCAGCCCGTATTACCTGATACTTAGATTTCCCTATAATTTGTACTTATCTTCCTCAAAAGCCACTCTGCTATGGTCGTCTTTCAGTACAGCTGTGATAGCCTAGTGTTGTGACCGTCGGACTACCAAGTCCTCGAGTTCGAACCCAAGTCACGCACCTCTGACTTTTCGGATTCATGTGCGTATTGTATAATAATCACTTGCTTAAAAACAGTGATGGAAAATATCGTGACGAAACATGCCTGAGAGATATTTCTCGACGGCATGTGACGCCAAGTCATAGGCCCATGGGCGGTATTAAAACTCTGATAGGTACTAGGGGCCCAAGTCTACTATTTATATAAATTCGTCACTCCAACACGATCCCATTATCATTTTGCTAAAAGATCGTAACCCGCTAAATTCATAATGGTCGATCATTGGTCGGTCAATGGTCTCGTAATAGAATTGTATTACAATGGCATTTTGAACATATATTCATGTCAGATTTCATTTATATATATTTTTACATATTATTTATTAGTGTTATAAGCAATCTGAAGTAGTAGGAAGTTGGAAGTTTAGTAGGAAGTTTCATTTGTCAATATGTACGAGATTACCAATTCTTTCAATGGAGTGTCAGTGGCTGACCATTGGAAAGTCATAATGACGCCATTATATTAGTAGATTACCAAACTTGTCAAAATCAACAATTAAGAAATCAATGATAGACCATTCTGACACTATTGTAATAGCAGACTTGAGGCCCTGGTTTGCCACAGGAAAAAGAAGAAAGTCTTCCAGTCTAACTAGATGTAGCTAAATATCAGAATATCACATCTCACGACAATCATCTGACCTCCACTATCCAAATTGGGCACGCCCGATCATACAGTCAGGCTGAGGGTCATAGAGGTTAGACGGACTGTTCCTAAAATAGCTTAACGTGTCTAACATTGCCGAGGATATAGGTGTATTGGGGACCAAAAATAACATTTAACACCATCCCTGTATTCCCTGAAAATGTAGGCAGAGTTGTGTAATATAGCCGCATTTTGGCATTGCTATATGTCCCACGTAATAAAAGGTGAGTCTTTTGCGGTTTCAGTTTTGATAGAATACCTCAAAGCTGGAAAGAATTGCCGCTATCATTATTTAATAAAAAAAAAGGCTTCGAAGATTTTTAACGGTCAAAGCATACTATAGCGTAATAGAATTATTAAGAGAAAAAAAAATATACTTAGACTGTTAGGGGTTTATATATAAACGCTGCTTAAAGTTAAGTAATGATTAGCGACTGTTTAACCATACATTTTTGACGTTTGAACGTCACTTAACTTTAAACAACGTTTATGAATAAACCCCATTATGTTAGGTTTTGTGGTGTGTTTTCTTCAGATTGCTAATGTTTAAATTAGTTTAGTGGATTAATTCATCCGTAATGTTTGCAAGCCTACTGGTAAAAATGGCAGAACTTATTCCCTGTATCACCATGTACACTACCCATATTTGCAAAAAATAAAATATCTTATCTTACAAATTCAGAAACAAAAAAATATGACTTCGACAGCTGTCATTTCTGACATATTTTATTGGTACAAAAGTACACAGCAGTCTGTTATTTTTAAGCAATTTTTAAAAAAACAACATTTTTCCTTTTTTAATGTTATCAACTTTTCCTGGTATCCTTTCTTCGTCGATAACACGGAATTCTCTGCCTTTATTTTACTTTTAAAAAGCGTTATAATACTCACATTGGGTCACGAGGTCATCGACCGATAGTGTAGAGGTACCTCACGGATGCTGGATCGATAGGGACGTCTGTGCCCGGCTAGTGATGCGCCTAGGGCGATGTCGATAAAATATAAAATTAAAGTTTTATGTATTTTTATTTATTCGTTACTCTTTTTTTAATTTCGATAGATGGAAATAATCGTCAAATCGTCATTTTATTGACAGAAGTATTCCTTTTAGAAATTTCAAGTAGTAATGGTGCTATATCTAAATAGCATGCAATGTTCTGGGAATGTTAATTTGTACTGCTATTTATTTAGGATCTCCAACAAAAGTTATACATAATACATGACAATAATAAGCAAGATGAGACATTACTTAAGTGTACTTTTTGAATTTTATGAGACCACAGTATGCACTATTGTTTGGTCCAAAAATGAATACTTTCGACAATTTGTTTATTATTTTTTATACTTAGTAAAATGGGCTCCAAAATTTTTATTTTAAGAAAAATTTATGTGAAAAATAGGTCAGCTTGTTTAAAAAAAATGTCTTTCACGACCTACACAAACATTGACTAGGTCCAATTTTAGCCAAAAGTCTATGCTAAAATTCTAGACGAAGCAAAATCTGAAGTCTAACTTATTTGACGTATAAATCATGACGGCAGACAGGTTTAAGTGGCTCGAACCTCCTTCTAACAATTATTACGATAATTAATTTTACAGTTAGGCGCAATTTATAGTTAATGACTCCCACTTTGTAGTGATTCAGTAGTTAATATTGATTTGTTAGAGTTGGAGGAGATTTTTTATGTTTTACTAACTTGCCAATTTTTGTCCGCCAAAAGCTAAAAAACACAAAATTCAGTAAAAATATGTATATTAATAATATTATAAAGCAAGTTTGAATGTAGGGGGTAATCTTCAATACAACTGATCTCATTCCAAAAAATATTTCACTAATGAAAAGCTACAGAGAGAGTCAAAGGATATATTTTATGATAAAACTAGAAATTTCACGCAAAAGAAATCGTGGGCAAAAGCTCGTTTTAGGTTTTCCAAGATATTTTTCGTGTATAAGTATAGTAATGATAGATCAAAAAAGAATTAAAACAATTTAAATGGTAGTTTGGAAGACATTCATTGTATGTTTATTTTATGAATTTGTACTTGCATAAGCATGAAGTCAAAGTCAAAGACAAAGTCAGCCTTTTTTTTTTAACCAGGCCATGTTAAGGAACTTTGAACGTCAAAATTTACAAGAAAACAAAATTGATTCCCACCAAAAGGTGGTTTCGTATGGAGTAGAATGAGCCAGAAACTCCATGAAAAATCAAATCAGCATTGAACTTGATCCTTTAGTAAAGTGCACTCCATGATGTTAAATTTCCAAAAAAATAAGTCATGATTTGTACTAAAATGCTTCAAAACACCCAACATTGTAGGCCTGAAATAAAAATATCGACTCTTCCAACATACAAGCACACTGCAACAACAGAACACCACCTGTACTTTTGCGCTCCTTGAGAAAATACTAATCTAATTCCTTGGGATTTGTTCCTTTCGTTCTTGTTCTAGCCGCAGTTATTTCAGAATCACTTACTCTTATTTATTCTACACTTTAGTTGTTTTTTCTTTAAAAGCACTGCTATTTACAGTTTTAAGTGTGTCGCGCTCGGTGTTGCTTATTCATGTTGTTTTAATATACTTTTTTAAGGATTTTTCTAAATTTTCTTATATTATGAGGCTTGTGGCTAAGAAATAATAGCCGCACGGGTTGAAAGACTAAGTTAAGTTACGCTTGGTGCAGTTAGTCCTTGGATGGGTGACCATCTTTACATACCAAGACCGCTCCGTGCCTCGGAAAGTACACACATCAAAAAAAGTTTGTGATCACTAGCATATGCTGATATATATTTTTTTAATTGAACTTTATCAAGAAAAATTCTTTGTTGTATGTTTTCTTTAAATAGAAATACATTGAAAAATATTGAAATTAAAAAATAAAACAATTTTTTTTATTTTTTATTTAAAAAAAATTAGTAATAACTCATAATGTAATTGTAACAAAAATTTGATAGAAAGAAAAAGACTGTTTAACCAAACTTAAACAACAATTTATTAATAAAAGGTTTATATCCAATAAAATATAACTCCTTCCCTGGTTGGAACACATGCGGTGATCCTCCTGGGCATGCTGAGAATAAAGTTATCCAGCATTATTTGGGGTAACCTGTCCCATTCTTGAATAGAGGCTTCCCTGAGCTCTGGCACTGTCTGGGGATGTGGCTGACGGTTACAAACAGCTCGTTTAAGAGAATCCCACGCGTGCTCTATTGGGTTTAAGTCAGGCAAGCTGAATCATAATATAATCTACCGTACCTAACAAAAAAGATTCCAATGTTTCAAAGTGATCGCAAACTTTTTTTGATGTGTGTACGTTAAGCCGTTGATCCCGACTGTCATTCGTGGATCCTTGACAGTCGTTACAGGTCGTCAGAAGTACAAAAAAAAAAGCCCGTCTCTCAAACCAATCTTTCCAAGCGGTATTACCCAGTAACTTGGTTGTGGAGGTCTCAAAGGCAGTCGCTTCATGTAAAATACTGGTATTCAGCTTCATCTAGTATTTTATAACTGATTGGGCCTGCTTTTGACCACGATCTCGCTTTATAGAAAATGATGGATGAGGTGATGGAATGAGCAGGCCCAGAAGAATACCTGTTCATTCTTGCCTTAAAGGCAGATGGGTTATATGTGGAAGGGAACACAGACGCCGACAGAGAGTTCCACACGTTAGCTGTGTGCATAATAAATGTGGAGGAGAAGCGCTGGGTTGGACTGGACGGGATATCAACCAAGTACACATGGTACCCTGCAGTACGTCTGGTAGTCCGGTAATAAAAGGGCGATGATTGGATCAGATCCCGGAGCTCCTGCGCACACTCTCTGAAGTACAGTCTGTAGAAGACCGACAGGCAAGCAACATTACGCCGATGAGGCTGTGAAGCCATTAAGCCATTACATTAACGTTTCGTCGCCTATAAGTTAGTCTGGAAGCCAACCCTAACATAGCAGGTAAAAAGCTGGGCAGATGATGATCTAAATTTTCTAATTATTTTCACTGATATTGTAAATGTGAAAGTTTATGAAATATTTTGTTACTCAATCATGAATAAACTGCTGAACAGATTTGCATTGATGACAAACATTTGGCAAACAAATCAGACCATGCCTCCGTGCGTCGAAAAGCAGGTTAATCTGTTGGTTCCGGCTTTCATTCGTAGATCTTTGAAATCGTTACGGGTAGTCAGAAGCCCAAAAGTCTGACAACCAGTCTTACCAAGGGATATCGTGTTACCCAGTAACTTGGTTGTGGAGGTCAGATAGGTAGTCGCTTCATGTAAAATACTGGTATTCAGCCACACCCGGTTAGACTAGAAGCTGACCCCAAAATAGATAGATAGAATACTCTTTATTATGTACACCATAAAAATTACAGATATAAATGTAGAACTGTTACATAGGGTGTCACAATGGGCGGTCTTATCGCTAAAAGCGATCTTTTACAGACAACCTTTGGATGGATCAAAAAGTAGAAGGAGAGATAATACTGCAGGTAGTCAGTGGTGTACCACTTACATATATACAATAAATACACATACACAAAGCATATAGATACTTATCCATATAAATATATATATATATAATACTAACATGATACAAAAGCAAGGAACTTTAAGTAATGATGATGTTTAAGGAGAGAGGAAGTGATTTTTAACCAAAATTTTAAAAGTGGACAAAGATTGCGCACGCCTTATCGAGACGGGCAAGGCATTCCATAACCATACTGCTTGAACTGTAAAAGACTTGTCATAAAAACTAGTGTAATGCATTGGCATCTCTAGTCTCAAGTTTTCTGATGACCTCAGATATCTATTATGTGTGTCATGAAGGAACTTGAAACGTTCTTTAAGATAAGAGGGGGTTTTAGGATTGAATAGAATACTGTAGAGCTGAAATAAGATATGAGAATTCCGGCGAAGACGTATGGGAAGCCACTTGAGCTTTGTACGAAACTCAGAATTTGATCATATTTGCGCAGGCCAAATATAAATCTAATGCAAAAGTTTTGAAGTCGCTCAAGTTTATCTAGTTGTGCCTCAGTAAGATCGAGATAACTGACATCAGCGTAATCAAGGATGGGAAGTAACAGGGATTGTGCAAGCGCAGTTTTAGTGGCAGTTGGAAGAAAGTTCCGCAACCGTCTCAGGGACATACCAGATGCAAAAATTTTGCGACTTTGTTCCTGTAACTGGGGACCCCAAGAAAGATGTTTGTCGATCAAAACTCCTAGGTTCTTAACCTTTTCGCTTACTAAAATAACTGGACAAAATCTTGGCAGATTGATTGGGAGGCCATGTCCTGGATTACTTAAGACACTATTTATACAGTTACATATAGTAGAACCCTTATATTGTGAAACCTCATCAAAACCTAGTCGGTTCAAGAAAATAAGTTTAAACATTTCAAAAGTTACTGTAAGGAATTTTGCTCTTTAACCGCATTGAGAGTAAGCCTAGATTTCTCTGAACCCAGAAGCTATTTCATACAAAATATCACTGGCACAAATCCAGTTGGTACGATCAAATTCTAATCAAATATCTCAGGGCCTACAAATATTTGTGTCAAATCAGAAAGACAATCTTGTGCAGAAGGTGGATGTTATTTAACTGTGTTATTTCCATCAAATGGTTTTCTTTTCGGAAAAATCTTTCTATTCAATAATATCTTATTATCCTAACCTATAGTAATAATAATAATAATATTATCTACCTATATCACCAATAATAAAGCTGGAGAGTTTGTTTGAACGCTTATCTCTGGAACTACCACTCGGATTTGAAAATTATTTTTGCATTTGATAGCCCAATTCTTAACGAATGTTTGTGACTCGTAGGAGCCGAGCAAAAAGAAAAAAAGTTAGAAAGAATGCTAAGCGAAAACGAAGTAATAACGCGGGCAGTCCTTAAATACTACTACACTAAATGTATCTCCGTCTTTTCTGCTCTGCAGGCCAAGACCTCTTGGTGAGCATTGATCGCCACGCTTGCTCAAGACGGGTTGGCAATTTCAGACTGATATTAACCTATAAGTCTAGGTTTCCTCACGATGTTTCCATTCACCGATGTCAGTAGACCATTTCAGATACAGATCTATGTAGATCCGTGTCTGAAATGGTCCATGGACCATGGACCAAGGACCATGTGGTCCTCACATGATCTGACCAAGATTATGTCTGGACTTTAAAAGAGACTTTGACCCCTGAGTCTGTTTCACCATTTCTTCTCAGGGGTCTGGTAGTCGGATAGGAAATGTCGACTCCATCTAGCTTATTTTATTTGATTTTTATATGACGTTTAAAAATGTTACCGATATCCTATTTACAGAATAAACAATTTCATTTAATATTCGACATACATGCGGGCGGAGCCGCGGGCAAAAGCTAGTTAGGGTATATTACTAAAATCATGTCCCATGACACCTCCTCAAACTCAAAGCATTTATTTCAATTAAACCATTTATAGGCACTTTGAATTGTCAAGGAGTCGGTCAGTCAGAAATATGGATCGTCTCTAAGGAGAAGCACGGGCATGAAACTCCAAAGACACTCTGTATATCAAGATATTGCATTAATAAAGATATAATGAAAGAAAAATATTTTATTTGGGACACGCACAGGAATTACAAACAGTAAAAAAGGAGCGTTTAAAACTATATTTTTTTATTATTTTTTTAACTTAAGTTGCCCCACACTAGGAATTTCTCCTGTATCGTGGGTGCGTTTACAAATATTTAAACTCACAAACACAAACAGCCAGACCCGGAACAACTACTTGTAGGCCATACAAATATTTGTTCCGTGCGGGAATCGAACCAGCGACACGCAGCGCAGCAGTCAATCGCTTAACCACTGCACCAACCGTGCCGAGTTTACATTAAAAAGAAAAAAAAAAAAAAAGAAAAAAAGACCTATGCGAAGCCAAAAAGTCTTTTTTTTTTTTACACACAACGGGGAAGGTCTTGGCCTTCATCTCACCTGATGGTAAGTGATGATAAGGCCGAAGATGGAAGCGAGCTTCACCCGGAATCCTCAACCACAGAGGAACTGGCTATCTTACCTCTAACTGCCGAAACACAACAAATGTTGTTAACATTGTTGTTTGGCGACAGACTTAGATAAGATGGTGGTAGCTAGCCAGGCGGACTTAGAACAAGCCCTACCACCAACCACAGTCTCTATCTTGTGTCTATCTCAGTATAATGATGCGATATTTAAAAAAATAATACCGCAGTGCTGGTATTCTGATGGCCCGAATTATTATTATTATTATTATCGACTCTTCACGTTACCAGAGGGCTGGCCTATTTCATGGCCAATAAGCATTGCCATACAACGTGGCAATGCTGCCAGCCTTTTGGGCACTTTTCCTGTTGACAGCGACACGGACGAATTTTTTGATGCCCTTTGATTCTTCCCCTCCCTTTTTTATACACTTAATTGTACATAGAGTATCTTTATTACATTTTCATACATATATTATAAATTACATTTTCAAGTACTTTTTCAAAAAACTTGGGGCCCATTGGCATCAGGAACAGGTTCCAAGCTGCCAGTGGTCAAGGCTCTAGAGAGAGGAACCTCCTCACTATGCGTGCCGTGTCTAGGAGTACTGCTTTCTGAATCAAGCCCTTGACCCAGCCGTGCAATGAGAGTCTCCTGAAGTGTTGGTCGAGGCTCTCCACTATTAGACCATTTATCGTAACGATTATCGGTACATTGATTGCACATATTATTATTAAGCTTTTAAAGTAAGTAAATATTATTTAATCCAAAAAATTTAGCGCAAGATGATCAAAACCATCACACTTGAGTCGGGAATACTATTAACATTTTCACAGATGACTGCTACTGTCCACCATTCCATCACTCTGCTCTCCTCAACTATTAATTTACATCTACCTATTAATAATTTTCAAGTTATTACGTCACTTGATGGACTTTACCTCACTAAATATAATTTAATTGAAAAGTATGGCGGCATGGCTCCGGCTAGCGAAATCAAATTCAATTTTCTTAAGGGTGATGGAGTTATAAGACCATCGTCTTATGGGTGTTTTAAGTGACAAAATTTTAAGTGGTGAGGTGGTAAACGAATTTGGTACGAATTTTGGCCTAAAATTTGTTAAACTTTTAAGGAAACACCAAAATCTTGGCATAGCAGAGTCCATTGACAAGAATATCACATACATTTCGATTATCAGATCTAACGAATCTATAGTAATGTTATTTAGAGAGGTAACATTTGTGAGTTTTAATTTTATCTTCAGAAGTACTGAACCGATCCTGAAAATTTTTCACTAATGGAAAGTTACAGTATTGTCGAGTGTCATAAGGTATATGATATGACGTCCGTGTCATTGCACTCTTTTGTCTTGTATTGTAATTGAAATTGTATACCAAATAATTTGTATGAGTCTTGTTACTTGATTATGAATAAATAATAATAACTGCAGGGATCCAGCAGAATATCTGCGTCAGGTATATTTGCCTGACACATGCTGAGCTGGATTCCCATTTGGTGCAACTTTGAGACGCACACCGCACCTTGTAAATTTGTTATCTGATTAAATTATGTTATAATAGCACACTATTTCTGTATGTTTTTCCTTTTTTATATTGGCAGGGTGCCGTTTTTATAATATTCATGATTTTTTATCGTTTAATAATTGTGCTCTTGTGTGCTGTGCTATTTCTTTTGTGTGCACTGAATAAATGTTTTATCTATCTATCTATATTTTATGTTAAAACAAGAAACTTCACGATGATAAAGACCCGGGCAGAAGCTAGTCGACAATACAAAGCAATAAATTATTATACTTAAACGAAAAAAATGTGCTACCGTATTTCAACATGCACCAAAAACTTTTAATTTTCGGCCAAGTGCAAATCCGACACGAATAGTTCCGTACCATTGACTGCTGCGCTGCGTGTCACGGGTTCGATTTCCGCAAGGAACAAATATTTTTATGACCTACAAATAATTATTCCGGATCTGGCTGTTTATGTATGTGAGATTCAATGTTTGTAAACGCACCCACAATACAGAAGAAATTCCTAGTATGGGCGTTTTAAAAAAAATTAGGAGGTGGGAGTTAGGAGGTGTGCATAACTTTTGGGAGCCAAGTAACTGCGAAGTTTTCGCTCTTTTTTTCAGTTTTTTGGTTGTAGCTCCAAAACGGTTCGTCCGACGGAAAATGTCATTACGTTCAATATTAAAGAGGATTAAATTCTGCGTCGAATAAGCATCTAAAACATCAAATTCGGTTTAGTGGAACAGCCGAAATCAAAAGTTGGAAACCGTAGTTCCTTGGCTCCCAAAAGATATGCACACCTCTTGGGATTGCGCAAACTCGGATTACACGCATTTAAGACCAAATGAAGGTATTAAAACGATTTCCAGCTTGCTGGGAATTAATTCTTCGAAAAATACTAATTTGCTTGGCCTAAAGTTATTGGGTAATAAATACGAAACCCCTTGGTAAGAGTGGTTGTCAGACTTTCGGGCTTCTGACGACCCGTAACGACTGAAAAATATCCACGAATGACAGCCGGAACCAACGGCTTAACGTGCGTTCCGAGACACAGAGGGGTCTTGGGATGTATAGATGGTCACCCATCCACGGACCAACCGCGGCATGCGTAAATCGATCACTCCTTCGGCCGTTATAACTTAGCCACTGGCCCCTCAAAACCTAAAACAAAGGAAGCAAAAACATTATACCTTGAACAGGAAACAGCGAAACGCCAAAGACATTTTCTTCAAACATCAAGAACAGTTTCAACACCATCTTGATTTCACGTTCAATAAAACTCAATACTTTGTGTAAAAGCAATAAATAATAGCCGACTGCTGAAAAGGGGTGTTCTTAATTCAATTCATTCGTTCATTCGTTCATTTTATAGACCTACCCGCTCTTCGCTGTCAATTAAGGTTGTGACAATTGATTTTTCACGCCTAGCTTGTACTTTGTGTTTGGTTTTGCTCGTTTTTTGTGGAATTTTGATGGATAATTAAAAAATATATACAGCGTGTTACGGAAAGGGTATATACATATCAAAGGCACGGATTCTTTTGGTGATAACAAACTACAGGGCAATATTTTTTAATACCTTTACCTACAAAAATAAAAGTTAAGAAACATTTAACTAAAAATCAAATGTTTCCAATTGAATTATACACATCACTAGACCAAGTCAGCTGATCGCTGTCAATAAACTACACACAAAGAAACGGCGGTAACACGTTTGTTATGATTTTAATTTAATAAACTATCGAAAAAAAAATATATATAAATCATTTTCAAGTTAGTGCTTTTGAGCTGAAATTTTGTACAGAGATTCTGAACCAGATACACTCTTCACCCCGTTTGTATGGATATACCCTTTCCGTAACACGCTGTATTATAATAATAATTATAAAATCATCAGCAAGTTTTTTACATTTTGCAACTAGGCGTAACTCATTTATTTTATGTTTTAGCACAAATCTTATTAAAATTAAAAGTAATTTTTAAATGAGTAAGTAGTAAGTAGGGTAGGGAGTTAGCTGTGCCACTTCTTCTTCCCAGCTAAAGGACTAAAAAGTGGTCAAGGGCGGACGTTTTGGGGGACTGTCTTAGGTAATTGTTATAATTGCAATCGTGTCATTAATATTTTATATACTTAGATTATTTTCTATTTTGTGAATGTGAGAACGTTGTAGGCCTAGTAGAGTGTAGATTTGTTGGCACTTTTCTATTTTGTTAAGTACCTGGTAATTGTTGAAAGGCCTACACTGTCCTCCCATACCTATTATCACTGTTTTTTAATAATATTGTAAAGCCAATTATTTTTAAAAGAGTAACCGTGGAGTTTCTTGCCGGCTCTTCTCCATAGGAAAAGACTAATTGGAACCGTGCACCTAGCTTCTGACGTTTCATAAGTGCCCATGTAGGTTTATGTGAAATAAAATATTTTGATTTTGAATTTTGAAGTTCGAAAAGAGCGGATTCTCAGCCTAATTTGAAGCCTAAAATTTTGAATTTTTTGAATTTTGGTTAGCTATTTTTACATAAATATTCAACTCGTTTAATAATTAAAGAAAAATAAGTTGTCTACTATTTAACGAACACAGCCCATAAGACAATTTAAATAATATTTTGAAAAATGTCAAAAATAACAATAATTTTTGCAAACAAAACTTTTCAAGTAATTTTATTTCAACATAATAATAATTATTCCATAAAAAAAACATTACATTCCAACCAAATATCGTTAACATAATATTATTCAGAATCTGACCAAAAATCTTCACTCACAACAAAAACATCGATACAACATCATCCCATCACTAGTACAGAGCCCCCTTCATACTCTATGCACATTCCTGAACGCACACACACACACATTGGGCCTGTATGCGTGTCTTTAGAGAGGGGAACCGTTACCATATTATTTATTTGCGTACCTTCGCATCCTGATCCGGTAGAATTAGCGGAGAATATGGCTGTTTGGTTATGATTAGTGTTGGGTAGGACATGACATGAAAAAGAGTTTTTAAGAGTAGTCTCTTTTTTGCACTGAGCCAGTACAATGTCCTACGTTAAATGAGGCGAGGCGTACTGAAGCTCGGCGATATGTTTGAAGTTACGAGTACAAAATATGACATTTGACATTATTGCAGTACAATTACAGTCTGTACTCTGATCGATATCATATTAAAATAACGTACTATTGTAATTTGTAGCATTCGTCTCGCTCCCACCTCTGTCCTAATCCTACATAGTTTTACGGAGACGGAGAGTCGGAGAGTGCAGTAACTATATTTGCAAAATAAAAATTATATTCTATTCTATTCTATTCTATTCAGACACCAATCTTAAATTATTATTATTCACACATTTCAGTAATGATAAAACGCGATTTAAATAATTCTGACTTATTGAGAAGTGCACGGTATAAAAACGTATTAAGCGGAATTAAGTGTAGGACAGTTAAGTTTGAAAAGATTATATTTGGGATAGGAGTAAAATTTATAACAAACTTCCAAATTATGTAAAAAGCAGTGTAACCTTACATAGTTTTAAAAGCAAATTAAAGGAATTCTTGATAAGTAAACTTTTTTAATGACAAAAATACTCGTGACTACACCTATTGATAAGCTACGCTGATGTCTCAATGAGTAATTAAATTTTAATTTTAATGAAATCAATGAATAATTTAATTAGTTTGAAATCAATGTATCTATTACTTAATTTTTAAATCTGTCTTTGTGAATGTATGACTATATTAATGCATGATGAATGCTGGACGTTGACTTAGGAAGAATAATGATTTTAAGGTTAATTGAATATAATGGAACCAACATTAAATATTGTACACCATAAAGCTATGTTACAGCGATCCTTTATAATAATCATAACAACTGATATTTCACGTGTGACAAACAATAAATGAATTTGAATTTGGACCACCAACAGAAATACATCATCTGTGAAAATTTCAACTGTCTAACTATCACGGTTCATGCGACACAGCCTAGTGGCAAACGGACAGACAAACAAACAGGCAGACGGATAGCGGAGTCTTAGTAATAGGGTCCCGTTTTACCCTTTGGGTGCGGAACCCTAAAAAGGGGCATTAAATAATTTATCAAAATTTACATAAAAAAATAAAAACAAAAAGATTTGTGCGAGGCCAAAAAGGCATAATGCATAATGCTGCGATATTTAAAAAATAAATACCACAGCGCTGGTACCCTAGGAAGAGCAGGTTTTGAACACATAATGAATACATAAACAGGTTCTAAATTCTGTAGTTAGGTACCCCGCTTCGGATGGGTTAGAGATTTTCTTTTGATCATCCATACAGAAATTGTCTCACAACATTTTACTCAAAGGGACACAGAATCAGGCATTTAAACAAATTTTTTTTTTCTTAAAGCCAACCATGTTTTAACAGACCATAATCGAATAACAACTACAACTAAAAAGCTTTAAGCACCGACCATTAACAAAACAGTCATATAAAAAACACATTTTTATTACATCTCAGAGTTCTTGCAAAAATTCTTAGGCAGAATAAAAGTCACAACGAACGCTCTCCCTTTGCAAATTACAGACCAACACAAAGACATCGCCCCTTTTGAGCCCCAGGTAAATGAAAAAGCACAACCAACGATTAAAAGATAAACACATTGTATAAAAAGAAATGTATTACATAAAGTATTAAAAAAATATAGGTAGACAGAAAAATGTCTTTGTCAAAAGTTTGTAAAGAACATTTTTGTGATTGTGTCCTATCTGTTGTCTGTTGATATTTTTTAATCTTTGGCAGATGATTGATATGTTAGTTGATGTGTATTTAATGATGTTTTTCGGGTCTGCGATTGGTTGGTCTGTGTCCGGAGGAAACACAAATATATAGCAATAATCGTTTTGAAAGTGTTCAAACCTCACGCCTATATTCTCCGAAAGGACAATCATAGGTGTACGAGAAGTCCCAAAAGCAAAAATCTCCCTCTCACAGATAGGAGGCCTGTTGGGACACAGGCCTCCTATCTGTGAGAGGGAGATTTTTTTGGAATGAGAACATGGCTGATTATGCTATAATATGGTGTACATAATAAAGGGTACCTACTCCATTCTTTTCTATTTTTCTGGATATAAACCAACATCTGCTATTAAGAATCAAAGAAAGCACAATTTGTTTTCAAAATGAAGTGCAAAAAGTATCTAGGTACTTGATTGATGTTATCACCCTGAAATTATGACATATATCTACTATGTCATTTCTTCTCCCTGCAATAATGAAAGAAGTATCGACTTATTTCTCGTCATCAAAAAGTAAACCAATGAAATGAATAATGTAATGAATAAGGGCTCCTACAAACAGGCGCGACTCGCAATGCGAATCACGCGCGACATAAAAGGCACCGCTCGTCGCGCGATACGCGGTGCCTTTGTGTTGCATCGCATGTCGCGCCTGTTCGTAGGAGCCTCTCTTAACTAATCCGGTTCCTAAAAGCTCATACAATTTCAAACAACCAATAATACAATAGGGATTATCCTGGATAAGAAAAAGAAAAACTGTTTGTCCGTCAATCAGATAATAACAAAATATTAGACACGTATGTTTTGCTTTATCATATTAATAAAAAACATACTTAGATAAAACACATTAAACTTGGAGAGTGGGGGCTCGTTACGTCACAGCTACGTATAAAAACTTGTGAGAAGATGACGTCATGCCACATTTGAACTCAATGTATCGCCGTAATGTTTTGATTACGTAAAAAATGAAAAAATACGTGTCCAATATTTTTTTATTATCTGATTGACGGACTAAACAGTTTTAATAATGTACATGATGGACAAAAAAAAATTTTTTTTTTTTTTTGTCATTATCACTATTCTGTATGTTGTTATTTATTATTTATATATACAGGCTGACCAATTTGGAAATATACAACTTTAAATTTTTATTATTTTTATTACAAACGAAAATTACAGGATATTTTTCTATATAATTATTTTACTCAGGCAAGTTTATACGAAAATTAAGATCAGCGTAATCTCCTTCTTTTTTTATACTCAAAAATGCGATCCCTTTTCATTGTGTTTTTCATTAAATTTTCGCATACTGTGTTAGTTATCCCACTAACAAAGTCACAAATATTCTGCTTTTTGTAATCAAGATTGACCACGATACGTCCCTTTACAAAAAAAGTCAGGACATATCGAGAAATCCTCAATGATCCAAATGGTATTCGTTAATCTTAATGATTTATTAAAAAAATTGGTTCATTTTTAAATTCGTTTAAGAACTTCAGGATAAAATTACTGAAAGTATTGCGGTGGTCATGGTCTTATAGACTGTGCATAACCAATATGCCATTTTAACTAAATAATAAACAACAAACAACTGCAAAATTTGGCTTTAAATCAGAATGGGGGCTAAAAAAAGTTGTATACATCATAATTGGCCAGCCTGTATTTTATTGTACACCAGATTACACATTACAAAAAGAAAAAAACTTACACACTAGAAAAATATAGAATTAGTGGCCTTGTCGCTTACTGCGATCTCTTCTAGGCAACCTTGGCATGGACAGTGAATTTGAAAGTGAAGTCCTGAACTTCAATTCACACCACTTCTTTTGAAGTAATTTTTGCCAAGGTGGTTTCCTTTTCCAAAAAACAGTTTATTTGTGATTCATACATCTCTATTATTCACCATTTCACTATCATTCCCTTTCTGATCATATCTTAAACACTATCCGTCGTTTTTTCCGTCTTCCTCTACCGTCATAGCATTGACTCTCAAAACTATTTCCACGAAATTTCCCTCATTTCTCAACATATACCTTTTCTTTTCACCCATACCTTGATAATCGATTTCCACACAACACCAGTAGCGAGGCTTGAAATTTCGTTGGAGCCGAAGAAAAAATTGGTCAGTTCTTAAAAACAGCCATACAATTACAGTCAAAATCATTACTATACTTTATTGAATTTAACACCATCTGTCGTCAAGTAGCTGAACCAAAGAGTTGCTGTCGATACACAATAAAAAACTTTCAACGTTTTACAGAAATAAATTACTCAACTACGTACCTACTACTTTTACTAGTGACGTCGTGACGGGTGACGGGCTCGATAATGTATGAATATTAAGTTCACGATTATCACGTCGTGGCGCCGGGTTATTTAAAACAATTATTTTTGTAGCTTTTTTTTTTCTGTTTGAATATTATGGTAGACAAGTAGGCACTACTAAATGTCTCTTTTTCTAAGGTGGTAGGTGCAGTTGCCGATCTTCCGAAGGGTAGCCAGTACCACATATAGCCACAACACATAAAACACACACACAACAAACAATCACAAACACAATTTTCACACGTCCACAATGTATTTTGGGCTCCTGAAATACAGATTCTCTGACCTAGCGCTGGAGCCAGGGCCTCAGATTTTTCTGTTAGCCATCGCAATAAAATCATTTATTTATTTATTTGTTTTTATTCACAGTATTTTTATTTATTTCTTTTTTATTTTCAAACAACTTCTCGGTCACTGCGGTCACTTTCAAATCAAATCTTTTTATTTGCCTTAGGTGTTGGTACAATTTCGGTCTTAACATAAATAAATACAGATCCATAACACTTAGTCATAATACTACTTATGACATACAAACATTTGGGTTTATATTTAGTTATAATTATATTCCTAATTATTAAAATTAAAATTGAGTAGCTATATTAAAAAAAGAAGAAAATATTATTATGTCAAAGGGTAGATGACTATTTATTTTATTACTAGCTTTTGCGCGCGGCTTCGCTCGCGTTAATTTATAATTTGACAATCAATTCGTGTTGTACTCTGCTAAATCTTAATACACTACTAAAGTTTCTATTATATATAATTCAATCATGATTCGAAAGACACGTGGCGCCATCTATTATCATAAGAACGTTATTGTTGTTTTCTTCAGGAACAGTACTTTTTTCGGGATTAAAGTTACCCTATGTCCGTTTCTGTACACCTGACAACGTATATGCAAAATTTCAGGAGGATCCGTTCAGTGGTTTAGACGTGAAAAGGTAACAAATAAACAAACATACTTTCGCACAAATTATTTCCATAGTATAGTCATCATACTCTTGCCCATATCCGAATTTATCTGAGGTCGACGCAACATGTCTATTTACTGTCATCTCGGTAGTCACTCCCTTTATAGCCATTATATCATCTTTCACACCAGTCCATCCATCGTTTCTTCGTTCCAGTTTAGTCTTGGTACATAATAAATACGCTATTAAATTCCAATAAAACCGGATAAAGGCCACCATGGCATTTCCAAAATGGCGTCAACCCTATTACCGGGTTTGCCATTGTTAAAACTATGACATTTAAATGTCATGTAATGTCAAATACTCCCCTAAGAAATCAGTAACTTGTTTTTAATTTATTTATTTTCATTGTGTATAGGCAAAATACGACTTGGACGAAGGTTTTACTATATTTTTATTATAAGTAATATTTTTTTTAAACAACCAATAAAACTTCGTATTGTAAACTTTTTGCTTAGTCATCGTAATTGGTATGTAATAAACAGATCTGAATTTTTTAAATCGATAATGATCCATTTATTATTATCTAACTTTTTAGCAATATCACAGTACTAAAATCAGTAGATATAGGTATATTAAAATATATGACACACAATAAATTAACAAAAAAAGAATAGAAATATTTAAAAAAAACTTTTTATTTTCAAGTATTTTGGTCATGAAAAATGAAACTATAAAAAAAATTGGTACCGAAGTATTTAGATGCCACTAAAGTTAATTTAAAATCAATTATTGCAATGCCTCCAGTATTTCCCGGCACTTAACTGACAGAAATATCAACTAAATACCCCAAACAATCAATGCGGCCATTCCGAACCAAAATTATTCACCAAATTGCCCGCCAAACATTTTTACCTACAATAAATCAACGTACATTCTTCGAACAAAGCTATTCGCGCTATCCGCTGCTAGATGGCGCTGTACACAAATTCTGCTGCCAACTATTCTCAATGGAATACTTCGCGTGCCCGTTTAGGCCAAAACTTTGAAATTATGCTATAATAATGTCTATAGATGCTTTAGACGTCTAAGTTTACAAGTTTGGCAACAGTTGATTAAAGTTTTCCTTTAATACTTACGTTGTTATGTTCCCAACATTGGAAACGTTGGAATATTGTGGTTGCGCTGAGATAGCAAAAATCGGATTTGTGGTCTGTTTTAGGATTCTGTTGTGGTTTCTGATTCTGTTTGTCGCGATGTATGGTCGGAGATTATTTTGTTAGTTTGTGTTTGGCAGAAGTTACCTTAATGTTTTTTGTGAGCTTATAGAAATGAAACAAGAAGAAAATGATACTGAAAATCAGTTCTAAGTTTTAAGAGGGCTGTCTCGGGTCCACTAGTGCCACTCCTCTAAAAAAATATTATCTCGTGATTGAGAAGAAATAATGAAAAACAGCTCAATCAGCTGCCTTGGTAAGTGTATCTAGAATTTTCTAATACCTTTTATAAAGTTTCATATTGAGACACGAAGCAACAAAATACGATCTAGCTAGAGGAATGTGGCCGTTTTTCTTTAGATCGAATTGTGTTGCTTCATGTCTCAATATGAAACTGATTGAGCCGTTTTTCATAATTCCTTCTCAGTCACGAGGGAATCTTTTTTTAGACAAGACAGCGCTCTTAAGGTAAATTAAATGCGCTTTGGCATTTTACTTTCATTTTCAACGTGAACGATGCAAAGTACAGGTATTTTTATCGTATATAGTTCAACCAGTTTTATAGAAGAAAAAAAAAGCAAATAACATACAAGCAAAAAAAAAACACAAATCGATCAAAGAGAGCTTCGTATCATAGTGAATGTTCACTAATGACATTTGCGTGTCAAATGTCAGATTTCCCGCCAAAACCGATATGAACTGTCAATCGGGCCCTGTAGAAGATAATTTAGTGAAACCATTTTGATATGCCGCTTTTTAAACGAGAGTTCGTAAAAAAAGATCTCTTTTGTAGGTTTTGGATGTCGCATAAATGATTTTGTGATAGGATTTCTGATTATTAAGATTCAAAGAAAGAGAGAACATAACAAAACATCACGCTTTAAATCCCCGAAGAGTTGGGCAAAGGTGTACCTAATAGTATCTAAACCCACATATTGCTATTGGGCTTATTCCACTAATCCCCCCTAAGAGAATCCCCCTCAGTAGAAAAAACTGAACCAAATGTAAAAAAATTACTTTCAGGGGATCTTAGAATAAGTTATTTTTTGTTTTTTCAATTCTAGTTTTCCCCCTTAGCGGGATTATCAGGGGTGAATTCTAGACTGTTTTCATATTCCACTTTTCCTCCTAAGGGAATTTTCTGGGGGGATTTGTGGAATAAGCCTTGCTATTGCCATCAACCGGGCACAAATCCAGACTCCGTGATGGAAAAACCATAAGAAAAAATATAGTCAAAAGTACCAAAAATGCCACTAAAAATATATTTATCGGGTAAGTATTGCCAGATATTCAAGTAAAATAATCCATTTTAACTTATACGCTACCTTATAGTATAAATTCTATTGTACAAAGAATTATCTAGTTTAAAAATAGAAATATATTTCTGCATTTTCGTTATCTCTTTCACAACAAAAACAAGCAGAAAGCACGATCTTAATAAAAGAAATACCAACACAAACTAAAATTTAATATACCGCCATCTATTATCGAATAGCAAAAACTTTTCATACATTCTCTTGAATGCATTATCGGCTTCCACGCGAATAACTCCGCTTGCAAATGCATACCGCGAAAGATTACAAGAATACGCGTTTAGATGTTATTTCCTACTCAGTGAACATGCTTGCCTATTTTAAAATCTAGAGAAAATGAAAACTGCAAACAAAATGTAAGAAATAACAAAAAGATAGTTTTGGAGGCGCCGGGTATCGATCCCGGTACCTCTCGCATGCTAAGCGAGCGCTCTACCATCTGAGCTACGCCCCCGGTTGTGGACTGTATTGAAATAGTGGAGTACTATCACACTATTTCTGTTTCTGTTTATTTGATTGGTATTGGTAAATCACTTACAATGAATTTAATTAAAATCAACCCAGTACTGGGTTTGTTCTAAGTAGGAAATGGTAAAAACATGGAATAATAATAATATCTGACCAATATAATTGGACTTTTACTTTGACTTTAACGTTTGTTTCTAATGCATAAGAAAGTAATCTGTTCTGTGGTAAATACGTGTATGGTTAGGGACCTTGAGTTGATGCTGATTGATACACTGATTACTAATTAATTGATATTTATTTGATAAAAGTATGATTGTATGATATATGAGTGCACGCGGTATGAATGCTATTAATGTATACTAAAGTGGCCGGCCCGGCGCAGGCAAAGTGCTGACATATTGATACGAAAACTGTGCTGTGCTTGCACTGTACAGACGCCAGCACATCAAGCTACAACATTCTGTCAAATTTCTTTAATAGATTTTTGAACTTTATCACTGCAGCATATGGTTCAAGGTTGATTGCGAAAATTTGACAGTTTCGGGTAGCTTGACCTGCTGGCGTTTGTACAATACGGAAGATATAAAAAAAAATAAAAAATAAAAACTGTTTGTTCCGGCTAATCTCCGACCGATTTTGTCGGGAATTTCACTGACAGATAGCTAATGATTTAGGGCTACTTTTATTTTAGAAAAAACACACGCGGGCGAAGCCTCGGGCATCAGCTAGTACCTAATATACTTACTCATTTATTCGTTGTGTCTTATTACAAATTTAAAAGGACTGCGCCTTAATTAATTGTGTACACACGGCTACATATTAAAAGCTATATATTTCCAGTATAAGCTGGACTCTCATTGTACGGAAATCCTATACAATGCGAGACCGGCGTAAACTGGATTTATATAGCTTGTTAAGTAGCCGTGTGTACGTTCAATCAAAATCCGAGAGCTTTTAAGGATATTGCTGATCCATTTCTTCAAAGATAGGTTTGAAAAATTCATCTGTTCAATAACGTCAAAATGAAACCCATTGCGATCAATTGTCAATTTATGTGTTACGATTACCCCGCTGAACGTTGTTTTCTTTTCTTTTTTTTTTAATTATAGGGGTTGAAAGGGGTCTTGCCATTTTCAACCCCTACGGGCAAGAAAATAAATAAATTATTTTGTCTACTCAATTAAAACAAAATGACTGTCACTTGCAAAAAAAAAAAAACACAAAAATTAAACTTCCTCTTTTCAAAGACCTGTTTCAAAACTCCACTGCCCGCCTCCTAAAAGTTCGTCCCTCACAATAAGTACCTACTAAAATTTCAATCGACAATATTTTCTAAAGTAATACAAAACTACCAATTACAGGTGCCCGAACACGAAACTCCTTGAAAATTTGCAGTTAATAATTAAAGTTCGCGAAAACGTCCGTAATTGGCGACAGATTTCGCGAAAAAGGGGGTGAAATAGAAAAAAAAATGTCCAGTTTGTACGCCGTTCGTTAAGCGGTTGAAAGCGGTTTCAACCAGTTCCAGCCGGTTTAGGGTTTGCAAGTTTGAGTTTGAATTTAGTTGATTAGGGCCTTTTGTTTGTTACCTGAAGTTAGGGCTGCCGGTTTTTAATTTATTTGCCTTTTTGTTGTTATGGGAACGGAACTTATGTTGGGTTTAAGGATTATGCTTTCTCTCTCTTCCACCTGTGTTTCAACAGTGGGAAGATTATAGGTTGTTTACGCCTAGGTATATTATCAGTTAGGTACATAAGTTCAGGTAAGTGAGGATATTGAGTAACGAGGTCGGAAAAACCATGCTTTTTTCCTCAATAATTTCTGTTAGCTTGGTAAGCATCCTACCACGGAGTTATAATGAAAGCAAAGTATTTTGATAACGACATATAGTTAAATGTTAAATTCATTGATACACGAAATTAAATGGGTTCTAAGGAACCTGGAGATAATATGACTATCAACCAGGAAACTGAAACTTTTATCATTCGACTTCTACTTCACTAAATGGCATGACTTACCATAACTACTAGGATATGGAATAAAGAAAAACATTGTGGGAAAATCTGGATTTATTTGATTGCAATCCGCAGTTAGCAGGCAGTATCTCAGCAAGAGTAAGATCAATGCTTGTCCTTTGTCTGTTAAGAGGCCTTTGGCATACATGGCACAGTTATCCACAGTCTAAACTTCTTACTACAATTTATTTGCTAAATTAAACACAAAATTCAATTAAAAAAACACTCCAGTCAACCACAATACTAATCTCCAATGTCGATACTTTAAAGTTCGCAAAATTGAAAATAAGCAGCGATCCAACGTCAAAGTACCATTGAAGTCCGGTTCGAACCAGACTGAAGCGGTTAAAACCAGTTATTACCGGGTTTTCACTGACCGCAACTGGATGTAGGGCGTCCACGCGTTTTTATGCGGTCGTTTTAAATGTTTGAGGTATAAAGATAATGAGGTTTTCGGGTTAAAGGGGGGTGAAATTGGGTAAATAAAGGGGTGAAAACGGATGTAGGGGTGGAGATGTAGGTGGGTTTATGCAGACAATGGAATAAGGTTTTCACATGATTGTGCTAGTAATTATGTGTTACAATTTTGCAATTTAGTATTAGTAGAGGGTTTTTAATTTATCTAGGATAGGATAATAGGTTTAGACAAGTCTGCGGTCAATTTCGGATAATGATTTCACAATTTTTATATTTTTAATTTTTTTATTCTACTATGAGTTTGCTCTTGACTTTAGTCTAGGTCTGGATGACAGAGACAAAGTCTACGATGGAGTGAGTTTACTTTGAATAGATTAGCGTTGTATGCGTTCGGAAACACAGACGCAGGCAGAGAGTTCCACTCCTTTGCTGTGCGCATTATAAAAGACGTTTGAAAACGCTTAGTGCGAGTTGGTGGAATATCAACTAGGTGGAATAACAACAAATATCAATTTTCAGTTATTATAGCAGTTGATATCGATTAACAAATAACTTTTGTATTCTCTTAAAAGTATGTTAAGTGTTGTGTGTTCTCTCTACATACATAAATACACGCCTTCTTCCCATGGGGATAGGCAGAAACTATAGAACGCTACCTGCTACCGTGCTATTCTTACATACACTGCCTTTCTGTTGACGATATTTTTAGTTACAGTTTTAAACATACATTACTAATTCGAGACGCGGCGGCCAAAAGTACTTAAGTCATTTGACTTATGGCTTCCGAGTCTAGAATTTCTCTCATTTAAATACTAAATTTTGTAAACTTCACCTATATTTTAATAAAAATAGCTTGTATACTAAATAATACTCTAAAACATTAATGATTTTAATCCTCAACTCCAAACCCGACATCAATATTTAAAATCGGGAAACGAGCTCAACAGCTCAATAATACACACAATTTTATCTCAGTCAGGAAATATCCATATAGTAACATGCTCCCCCTACTCATAAGGGTTACTCATACTCCCCTTTTTATTTACAGAGACTGCCCACATGAGATCATTCGGCTAGGTGAGTCCAATTTATTATTTATTATGCTCTGAGTTTTTTTTTTTTTTTGTTGTTGAGAAATTACTGTTTATTTTTTTTTAGATTTTGACGTTGAAAGTAGGTTATGTAATGTTGGAGGGTTGAGAAAAGAAGAGATCGTTTTTTGAGTAGGTAAAGAGTTTTAGATGATTTGTATTGACCTATACTCCATTTTTTTGTATTAGACAAATAACGGCTAAATAACGACAGTTATTGTGTAATATTGTTGAAATTACTGCACTTTAGAGTTATTTTTTTAATGTTAATGGTAAATAGATTACAGTGCTTTGTGAAATAACGTGATATAACGGAGTTTATTAAACGTTTACATCGAAAGAACGAAAGGGTGAGAACATTTATTTGTCTAATGAAATAATGAGTTATTTGTATAAATGGAGTATAATTTGGAAAAACAAAAGCGATTTGTAAAGAGGTAGTTCAAGTAAATAATAATAGTAATTGCAAACCAAGTATTTATTCTTACTTTAATTAAGGTGATGTGTTTTTTTTTTGTGCTCACACCATATGTTAGTATTATAACCTCCTTACTAATAAACGTTGTATAGCGTCTGTATAGTTACACACCGATTTCTCTCTTTCACTCGTCAGTAATTTGACTTTCGATAGAAGAAGACAAAGCGTTGTGTAACTATACAGACGCTATACAACGTTTATTAGTAAGGAGGTAAGTGTAAACGTGAGGATGTGTAATTGGCTTTCTGGTGACTGGTTTCCTTTTTGTCTGTGTTGATTAACTGTAAGTCCTCCATGTTCTAAAATAAATAAAAATAGAGCTTTAAGAAGTCACATGTTTAGTTTGGTAAGTACAGAAAATTACCACACGTAAGAATAACTTTGGGTATTTGGATAGCAATAGAGGAAACTTACATTTTTTTGCATTCAGCAGTAAAGTTGTATTACTTATTATCTCACTAAAAAGGATACATTTTATCCCAAACATTATTTGTGCAAACATTTTATAATCTGGCCACATTTACCTCAGTATTACGCCACATCCGGTCCGCTCCGGACTCTTGTAGTAGTCGTACCGTTATCGAGTCGTTTCCGTACCCTTTAAACAAGGGTTTAGGTATATTTTATTGTAGCGCCGCCATCTTTAATTTAGATAAGTTTTAATCGAATCCATAATATTTCATGAAAAATATTTTCTTTGTGTCGAAATATTATGGTACAAGTTTTTAAACTGTCATGGTCACTAACATTATTATTAACATAAGCGGGATATTTACCATGTTTATTCATTTTTCTGAGTTCCCGATATTTCGGCGCTGTTGCAAGCACCATGATCACGGATAAACTGAAGTCACTGAAAAAACATGAATAAACATGGTAAATATCCCGCTTATGTTAATAATAATATTATGGTACACTCAGAACTTATAATTAAATAAAACAAATATTTATAATATTTCACCCCCACAAATATTTTTTGTTTCGCCCCCATATATATAGGTAACTAAACATTTTCACCCCCTGTTTCTACTAAATCTACGTATTGAATTTAAGCTGCTGTCACTTATGGTGGACTGACGTTCAAGTAAAAAACATCGTGGCACTGAAGTCTGAGGCCCTAGTGTGAGTTTCTTTTAACCATCTCGATTTTAAGCATCGAGCGCGTTCGGCGTTCTGATTGGCCTCCGATTAGCCCTTCACCAGTCGGAGTGCTGAACGCGCTCGATGCGTAAATTTGAGATGGTTAAAATAAACTCACACTAGGGCCTCTGAAATCATGAACACAAAGTGGGCAAGCGCTTCTCATACATAGAAAGAGGTCACAATACACTTTCCTATATGAGAACCGGCCTTTGCTCACTGTGGGACAATTACAGGCTAACATTATTATTAATTATTGTGACTTATCATTATTAATTGTACTATCAGACGCACACAGACGCTTGTGTTAGATTTCATCATAATATGTCAATGTGTTGATAACAGAGATATTGTAGAAATGAGAGTGGTTCTCAAGCTTGTAAATTATACGGTTTTTATAGAGAAAATAAAATAGTACTCGTTATTATTTTATGCTTTTGTGAATACCTATGCAACTGTATCCTTTAATTGTGGAAATTCGGTTATAAAGAGTTTCTTTCTGGAGTTGACCCATCATTTATCTAGCAGAACAGAAAATTACCGATATTAGTGCTGCTGCAGAGTCATAATTTGGTTTTGGTGCCCAGTTCTACAGTATTTTAATTATTCCTCATATCTGTTGCAATATAGATCACATTAATCTATTCAAATAAATAAAATTGAATTCTATTTATAATTTTTATAATAACAGTTTTTACTAAATATTAAAGCATAAATGGATGTTATAACAAACATAAAAATTGTCTGTCTATATGTCTGTCTGTCTGTTTGTTCCGGCTAATCTCCGAGCATCAGATAGCTATTGTTATAGGGAGTAATTTAGGCTACTTCTATTTTAGTAAAAGCAACGCGAGCGAAGCCGTGGACCGCAGTTATATTCTAAATTTCGGATTGTAACACAATTAAAACCGGGTACGTAACAGGAAATAATATCATTAATTTCAGTCTTTTTTTTTTTCTCCACTGATTAATTACTCAATAAAGTTGTCCTGGGACTGACATCAAGCAATGGACAAAATTTTCAAACTAGTATTGCTTGAATACTAGCTACTTTTTATATGTGTATTTTATGTTTTTTTTTTTTTTGTAATGTGCGTTTGTTTGTTCTTTCATTTTGTTTCTTACGAGAAAGAAAAAAATCGTCCGCATCGCTGTCAGTAGGAAAAGTGCCTAAAAGGCTGGCAGAATTGCCACGTTGGTTGGGTGATGGTGATTCTTTTGCTTAAAAATAGGCCAGCCCTCTCCAACCACTTGACGATGTCCCGAAATACTCGTTGAGCACTTCACGGTTCTACTATTTCAACCCCAAACGGCTCAAATATATAACTCCCTATAAGGTGCGCCATTTGAGGTTATTGATTGTTATGTTTGAAAAATTTGTCCGCTCTAACGTAAATAACGCAATGAATGTTGTTGAACTGTCAAAATGAAAGCCATTGCTAGTGTAAGTGTGTTAAGCAATTACCCCACAGCTATACTTACATAAAAGGAAAGATTTAGAGTACTATGTACTCCATTTTTACGTCTATTTACTCACATATACATAAAATTTTGTAGCCCTTATAATAATTATCGTAAAGGCTTTTCCAATTACATCCGTTTTTATCGATATTGTTATCCATTCGGCTTTGAAGGGGCTACATACGTATGGATAGACTGTTTGGCTACAGCATAAAAGAGGTTCATGGCTAAATAAAAACCATGTAGTTCAGTAGATGTGCCTGGTTATGCAAAGCCAATCCCTGCTCTGTTTTGAGATGGGTGACCATTTTTCATCTAAATGGTTCCTTTCAAAATATGCCACTACCACTACACTGCCTGCAGTAATGTTTCTCCTTCCCTTAATTCATCCAAAGGTTGTCTTTAAAAGATCGCTTTTAGCGATACGACCGCTCATTGTATCACCCCTTGTCAAATTTTCTACATATACTTAAATCTGTAATTTTCATGGCATGCAATGAAGAGTATTCTATTATATTCTATGACGGAATACAAAATACACAGCTTGTATCTCATTTTCACCTACAAATAAATTCATCAACAGAAAGCGAAAAAATGAGGAAGAAAAACACCACAGTTTTTCTTTATTATTACACGGTTTTATAACCACAATATCCTTTACTTATAACACGGCAAAAATGTTATTTTTTTTTACTTTCAATTTAATGAAAACACCTACTGTGTTGGTTGTTAAACTTAAGCATTCATTCTGTTTTTTTTTTTTTTTTTTTAAATAACTTGCTGTTAAACAAGGTTATTATAATCCTAGCCTATTGTTAAATTGTGGTTAGCTTTCAGACTACTAGCTCTATCCTGGGAATCTTCAAGTCAAAATCAAATGATGGCGATAATAACCGACTTTTAATGATTTTATACTGAAAATCACGTCTAAACGAGTAGTGTTAATGATTTGGAAAAAATATATGTTAAATTAGAGCATTTTCTTAATAACTAAATATATGAATATTGTAGATTATGTTTATATAACATAGTGAAATTAATTTGTAAAGTTATGTCTAACGCGAATAAAAAACTGAGAATCACGCAAAATCTACCAAGCGTATTTTTGTGAAACTTTCCCCTTTTTAAAGATAATTTAATTATAGATCTTTTAATATACGTGTTTTATTAAAAATACCTTTTGTTTTATGTATTACAAATTAATAATGCGTCTTATTTGGGACAGTGCTCCTGGATGGGCGAGTCCTATTACTGACTGGACGTACGACGCGTTGCGTGAGCTCAGTACAGAACCCGCAAGCTAACCACTCAAGGTCACTGGCATATATCTGGGCCTTAAAAGACACATTCAAACTTAAAATTTTACAAGAAAATAAAATTGATTCTAGGCGCCCCTTCCAAAAGGTAACTTCGTATGGAGCAAATAGTTACTCTTCTAAAATGTTACACAATATTTTGTATCCATACTAATATTATAAATGTGAAAGTAACTCTGTCTGTCTGTCTGTCTGTCTGTATGTTACGTTTTCACGCCTAAACCGCTGAACCGATTGTCATGAAATTTGGCAGAGATATAGCCTGGGATATGGAGAAGGACATAGGCTACTTTTTTACGCGATAACCGACATCCATGCAGGCGGAGCCGCGGGCAAAAGCTAGTACCTACATAAAATATAATTTTATGTGGAGGGGCCCGTGGCTAAGTAATAATAGCCATACATGTCGATCGATCTGGTTAAGCTACGCTTGCCGCGGTTGGTCCATGGATGGGTGACCATCTTTACATACCGAGACCCGTCCGTGCCTCGAAAAACACGTTAAGCCGTTGATCTCGGCTGTCATTCGTGGATCTTTGACAGTCGTTACGGGTCGTTAGAAGCCCGAAAGTCTGACAACCAGTATTACTCAGTAACTGGGTTGTGGAGGTCAGATAGGCAGTCGTTCCATGAAAAATACTGGTATTCAGCTGCATCTGGTAAGACTGGAAGCTGACTTCAATATATTTGGGAAAAGGTAAGGCAGAAAATGATATCTGGTGGAACTTAAGCGTATCAAATCTGAAAAAAAGAAACAATTAAATTATTTTATTCTACTAGACTCTATCAAACAAAGACTAACTCTCCTGCTCACCTCTCAGCATGACATCATCGTTATTACGTCACAAGCACACATTATGCCTTATTAGAGCCGCTGAACACATTTGCAGAAAGACAAAGCGCTGCGTTAAAAGATCATACCATGGTATGTAGGTCGCGGGCTGTGAGCTTAGTGATGAGCGGAGCGGGCAGCGGGAAAAGACAAGAAAAAATGTTCAATGTGATGTTTAAGTTGGAAAAAAAGATCAAGAGATGACTGCCACATTAATATTTCTATAGAATACAATAGAACCACGAGCCAGAGAGCCTAGAATCCAAATCAAAATCAAAATATTTTATTTCACATAAACCTATAAACATGGGCACTTATGTAAAACGTCAGAAGCTAGGTGCACGGTTCCAATTGGTCGTTTCCTATGGAGAAGAGCCGAAAGCAGAAATCATCCCTATTGGCTCTTCAAATCAGTCTTGAAAAAAGGGTAGATGCTTTGATCTACCTACCTAAAGACTTTCAAGTTTTAAGTACTTAAAAATAAACTAGTACTACTCCGATCACGCAACACGAAATTTAATATACTCTGCAATCACTGTAGGTTTCTCATAGAAATGATATAATATATTCAATGCAAGAGTTGTATTCACCCGCAACCCGCTTCGCCTAATATCATAACCGCACCTCACTTTACAGCCCAAGAGTATAATTACGAGGCAGCTTTCCAGCAAACATTGTATTTGCTTTACCGTGTCCTACGTGTGCTGCCAGACGGAAATATTGCTTTTTTAATGTAATTTAATGGCTTAGAGATGGAAATTTGTAGTACCTGTGGAGTGATATTTAGTATTATTTTAGCTGGAAAGCTCCTTTTGTGTGATAATGTGGGGTAATTGCCGATTTTTACAGTACACCAATCGTTAAGGCGACGATAACCGACTTAGATCTCTCTTCGTACTCAAAACAGGGCTCAAAAAGTGATATAACTGCTTAGGTATTCATTTTGAATTCAAATCCCAGATGGCACAACAAAATTAGAAGGTTACTTCGATCGAAATGGTTAAAAAAGGATCATATTTCGTCATTATTCCGTAAAACATTAAAAACCCGTGACTTCTTGTGTTTATAGACAAAAAGAAACCCTAAAAAACTTTCTAAGAACAAAAACTCACAACACGAGAAAAAATGCTACAATATTTTTTTTTTTAAATTTCAACCCCTTTACAAAGTTTCACCCCCAATTGGTTCAACCCATTATTAGAGAGTTGCTTTCAACCCGCAAAAAAGTACGTAAAGTCTAACTGTTCTAAAAGTTGGCAACACTGGAAGACACTCAACTGTATACAAGAACATGGAAAAGGACTTTTTCTCGACCGCCTATTGGCTATCGCATTTTTTTCTTATAAAGTTTTTTATGGCGTATTTTTTTATTGTTGTTTAGCGCCTGGCTTAGCCTCTTCCATTTTTTTCTGATGCAATAGCGGATTAAAATCTGTCCACATTTATTAATTATATTTCCCAAATTTGTTCGTCTATCCAGGTTTGATTTTTTTTTTACAAATAAATAACAAAATTTCTTTTCTGGGATTCGATAAAATTGTAGATATTTTTTATTATTATTTTCTGCTGTAATAGCAGAATAAAATCTGTCCACATTTATTAATTATAATATTTCAAAAATTAGTTCATCTATAGGTTTGATTTTTTTTTACAAATAAATAAATCAATTGTTTTGTGGGATTCGATAAATATTATAAATATTTTGTACTTGGCTATGGACATATATAGAAATAAATAAAATTGAAGTGTCTGTTTGTAAATTCAAAGTAATAGCTTTTTACTAAATGCCTATTATACGGTACTTAATTATTTTTTTCCGGCTAATCTTCGAAACGGCTGGACCGATTTTGACGGGACTTTAACTGGCAGACAGCTGATGCTATAAGGAGTAATTACTTAAGCTCCAAATTTTAATTTAGAAAAAGCTACGCGGGTGAATCGCGGGCAACAGCGAGCTCATAATATTGTTCATTATCAACAATAAATCTGGATAGGCGAGACTGTAAAACATAGAATTTGGCCTAGGCTGAAATTAATAAATTACTTAGCATGTTCTAAGCTTAGAAATGTTCCTATCACTGTCGGTCACACAACTGAAATTACGTACAAGTGCAAGATAGAAACGGGAACATAACTTAGCCGGAGCACAGTAATCTTTATTAATCTCGATCTAAGTATTTTCCAAGGAGTTTTTTTTTTTTTTTTCATATATTATACTTACTTAAAATCACATATTATAAAACAAAGTCTTCCGTCGCGTCTGTCTGTTTGTCTGTTCGCGATATACTTAAAAACTACTGCACCGATTTTCATGCTATTTTCACCAATGGATAGCGCGTTTCTCAAGGAATTTAGTAATAATTTGTTAAGTTTTTGTTTTGTATACATTAACGATATTTGTTGGAGGTGTCGGAAAAAAATTTGCCGTCTAGGAGCTTTCAACGAAAACGCTGTCTAAACCCTTTAAGATATAACAAAATAATGTATGGTGGAATTGTGTATCTTCTAAAGGTCTACAGAATAGTCCGCGATGACATATGTCTATCTCTTAAGGATAACATACTAAGTATATCCATTTTATTGTCTTTTTGTAGGTATTTGTTGTCTTTAGGTAGTCGGAACATACTTATCCTTTTTATCCCGGTAGTATATTTCCGTGGAAGAATTTCCGTTATTCACGCGGGCAAAGGCTAGTATAATACAATATTGTAAAGCTGAAGAGTTTGTTTTTTTAGTTGAACGCGCTTATCTTAGGAACTACTGCTTCGAATTGAAATATTCTTTATGTGTTGAATAGCCTAATCCTTTAGGAAGGTTATAGGGTATTTAACATCATGCTATGACCCCTAGGAACCGAGCAAAACGAGAAAAAGTCGAAAAGAACGCTAAACGAAAACGAAGTAATTGCGCGGGCGGGCGATGCGATGCGACGGGGTGGGTTGTGGGCCAAAATATTACGCGGACGAAGTCGCTGGTAGAAGCTAGTACTACATAATATGGCGTTTATTACAACAAATTTAAATTTATAAAATAATAATAAATCTTTATTTCTTCATAAATGCATTTACATTAACATCATCATTACTTAAAGTTCCTTGCTCTTGTATCATGTTTATTATTGTATGTATATATATATATATTTTTATGGATAAGTATCTATATTCTTTATGTACGTATGTATTTATTTTATATGTAAATAGTACACCACTGCCTACCTGCAGTATTGTCTCTTCTTCTACTTTTTGATCCATCCAAAGGTTGTCTGTAAAAGATCGCTTTTATTATAAGACTGCCCATTGTGACACCCTATAATAATAATAATAAAATTTATCCAAAAATATAAGGTATAAAGTTAAATACAGTTTTTCTTATATCTATCTCAAGTTCACTCATTATTTGTGCCTGAACTAGGTAATCCTGTGTTTCAGGGGATTGGAGGTACATTAATACCTACCTATGTAACAGTTCTACATTTATATCTGCAATTTTTATGGTGTACATAATAAAGAATATTCTATCTATCTATCTATCTACATTATTTTGATCTAAAACTGGCATGACATAGTGCTCCAGAGTGAAAAACCTTGACTTCTAAACTAGCTTCATGTACCTGTATCTTAGAAGCCAAATAACAGTCGTTTTGCAAAATAATTAAATAAAAATGACAGATCATCATAATGTCACGTTGCAATGAATCAAAATTGGCACACAAAAACCACTACCCATAAAAATCCCGCTTAGCAACAAACACTTCAACAAAATAATAATACCCCACTGTCCAGTATAACACAGAGCAGCTGCAAATTTCAACCCCCCAGCCCCCTTTTCAACCCAACAAAGGTACAAAATTGTATAACAAATACCACGCAACGTTCAAATTGTTCTCTTAAACATACATTGGGAAGTAAATTTTTATTAAAATACTCACTTTGATGTTGTAACTTAGGCATTTTTTAGGTTATGTCAAAAAAAATTCGCTGTTTGCGTAAACGCTGTCATAAAGGATGGCTTAAGCTTGAGAATTTTCGGGGTTGTTTGTGTGTCGTGCTTTTTTTTGGAAGGGGGTGAAAGTTTATAATGACAATGCAATTATTTTACTGTATAATTGTTTTCTATTCTTTATTCTATTATTATAAAGAGGCAAAAGTGAGTTTGTATGTAAGGACTAGGTAATCTTTGAAACTACAGATACGATCCCGATAATTCTTTCACAAACTTTAAGTTACAGTATTGCCGAGTGTCTAGTAATTTTTCGAAAACCAAGTCGTGCGCAGAAGCTAGTCCATACTCCATACTAATATTATAAATGTGAAAGTAACTCTGTCTGTCTGTCTGTCTGTATGTTACGTTTTCACGCCTAAACCGCTGAACCGATCGTCATAAAATTTGGCAGATATAAATAGCCTGGGATATGGAGAAGGACATAGGCTACTTTTTTACGCGATAACCGACATCCACGCGGGCGGAGTCGCGGGCAGAAGCTAGTAAGCTATAAAATTGTCAATGAATAAAAAAAAAGACGCAATACAATTATTGCGTCTTTTTTGACTACGCTATAGAGATGATGCAATAGTCCCCACGCTTTGAAAGGGTACTTGTGGGGTACTTGTGATCCTATGACGTCATCAAGAAACATGAGTCTATGTCAATACTACTGCCCATTAATTAAAACTCTTACTCATCATGAATTCATACACCGGCACCGTAGCAAAAATGATTTAGAAATATATTTCGAATGATTTGGCAGAGATTTATTAGTACACCCGATGGCACTAAGCTCGCCCCCTATTACATGGGACTTAAGTAATAGGGGGCGAGCATATTGCCATCAACCGGGAACAAATTCAGACTACGGCTGCTACTGAGAAAATCCTAATGCTATCTGTAATAACGGTTGAGCTACACGATTACTGACAAATGCTTGCACTGACTGGAGAGCTCCACTCAAAGTGTGGTTGTTTCCTCAAAAGACCATTTCAGAGACTGATCTACATGGTTTTCACATGATCTGACCACGATTATGTCTGGACTTTAAGGCAACGATAACCGATTTTTAATGATTTTATACTGTAGATCACGTCTAAACGAGTAGTGTTAATGATATGGAAAAAAATTATGTTAAATTAGAGCAATTTCTTAATAACTTAGTATGTGAATATTTTAGATTATATTTATATTACATAGTGAAATTAATTTGTAAATTTATATCTAACGCGGATAAAAAACTGAGAATCACGCAAAATCTATCAAGCGTATTTTTCTAAAACCTTCACCTTTTTAAAGATAATTTAATTATTGATCTTTTAGTATACGTGTTCTTTTTTAAATACGTTTTGTTTTATGTATAATAAATTAATAATGCGTCTTTTTTGGGACAACACTCCTGGATCGGCGAGTCCTATTACTGACTGGAAGTACGACGCGTTGCGTGAGATCAGGGCCTCAAGTCTGCTATTGCAATAGTGTCAGAATGGTCTCGCCATTGTGAGTATTTGACAGTTTTTGTATGGCAAATCTGTCAAAAACTCACAATGAAGAGACCATTCTGACACTATTGTAATAGCAGACTTGAGGCCCAGTACAGAACACGCAAGCTAACCACTCAAGGTCACTGGCATATATCTGGGCCTTAAAAGAGATTTTTTTTTTTGACCCCTGAGTTTCTTACGCCATTTCTTCTCAGGGGTAGTCAGATAGGAAATGTCGTCTCTATCTAGCTCATTTTTTTACAATTTTTTTTTTTTTTAATATGGCTCATTTCTCATTTCTCTTCAATGATTATTACATCTTCAGCAGAAATTGTTACCTACTTATGGGCTATATACCCGTCTACCCGGATGCGTTTGAAAGTTAGAATTTACTACTGTTTTGGGGTCCAATAAAAATTGCAAATATTGCGACTCAAAACTTTAAGAAACGTTGTAATTCGCACGACGCTTCGTGATTGGTCGGCTGTATCAGCGACAATTCCATCCACGCATCGCTTTATTTTAAAAAGCGCTTTACGATTATAATTTATTTTTGCATTATTTTTTTCTTTTTATGGCAACCTTTTGCCTTAACTATTAGATTAGTTTTTATCACGTGTAACAAAATTTGGTTATTATATTTAGGAGTAAAATCAAAATTTAGTTAATAGTGATGGATTTTCCCCTTATTGTGTGTTAAACCTTTATCAAACTTAAGGGTCATTGAAGTCCATAGAGAATCATATACGAGCTATGAATATTTATAGAGATACACCACATAATAGTGCATTGATTTGAGCTGATTTATGACAAAAATACTACAAAACTAAAAAATACAGTGAAAACATGACTGTTTCTGCCAATTTAAGTTCAGACATTATTTAGAACACGGTTGACCAAAAAAATATTCAATTTAAACTCTACCAAACAGACATTTAAAAAAGCACTACCTCAAATGTTTCGCGTTACGGGGCGTGCAAATATACAACCGTCAAATTCAAAACTCAAAGCAAAAATTAAATATAAACGCGCCGCTGCTGTCAGAAGCGCTGAAAGCGCTGCCAATACATGTCACCCAATTCGCCCCTTCGACTATTTCTGATAGTCATTCAGTGCTCCATTCAAATTACGTTTCAGTGCGATTCTGCTCTTCGTCTGCGTCGGTCGTTCGTTCTTCTCAGACATTTTAACAGAAATGCCTTATTTTTTCAAAATTAGAACGTTAATGCCCATTTCGCGCGTGTGTGTCAGTTTTTGACGTATTTCTTTCAAAATGGCGGGCGAACAGTGTTTTTTTTTTTTACTTTTCAGACGCGAGTGTTTACCGTTTGTGCCTGTAATGTAGGAAAACGGTGAGTAATGTTTCGAAAATAGTTTTTATTTTGTTTGTAATTTTTTTAGAACGTTTACGTGCTGTTGCCGGGCGGTTGTTACAGATTGTGTAGTATGACCGTACGTTCGGCGTATTTAGGACATTTCCTAATTATAGTAATTGACTGGTTAGGTTAGTCATTTTAATGGTTTTCCTGTTTCTTGTCGTACATTTTTGTAGCATTATTTACCGGAACGTTTAACTAGTAACATAACATCAAATCACGCCTGTCATGCGCGCAGGGCTAGGTAGAGGTGTACCCTATAGTAGATTCAACTCTGAATAGTCATTAAATATACTCATTTTGCTTATTTCTAATACTTTATAGTCATAAAAAGTTATGTCTCAAAAAAAAGGGTTAAACATAGTAATTTTAGACATTTAAACCAATCTAAATACAGCAAAACGTTAAGCAAAAACTTCACCAATGAATACCAAAATCAATACAATACTAATATTCTTTCAGTAATTTTACCAACACAAAATCTGCCCTTCCTGTCTTTTCCCCGCTATGTTGAGGTTGGCTTTCAGTCTAACCGCATGCAGCTGAGTAACTTACCAGTATTTGACATGAATTGACTCAAACTCAAAGCATTTATTTCAAATAAACCAATTACAGGCACTTTTGAATTGTCAAGGGGTCAGCCAGAAAGATGAAGCTAGTTGTCCATTCCAAAGCGTAGTAGGCTCCTATGGAAAAGAACGGGCAAGAAACTCCATGGACACTCTTTTAAAACAAAAATTGTTACAAAAAATGGATTACATCATTCATGTTGAAGTTATACATGTGAGACCAATGTAGAAAGACGTGCACGTTAGAAGCGTCCGTAATAAAAACAAAAAATAATTCGAAAATTGAAATAAGCCGTGGCAGCTAAGAGATGACCAGTCCCAACTGACGGCGCCCGTTCACCAACATGACGCATGGATCAGCATCACTCAGCTCAACCAATTTGAAGGGAACTTAATGATCCAACACACACGCTACCACCAGCGAGACATTTGACTGCCTATCTGACCTCCTCAACCAAGTTGGCAAAAGTGGTTGTCAGAGTTTTGGGCTTCTGCCGGAATTTCACCGACGCATTAACTGAAACACCAGCTAACAATGTCAAGGGCATGTTTTCACTATGTGTATAACGATAGTAAAGCCTGGAATACACATGCTATTAAAAAGCATGCTTCTTTGCTAGCAAGTAGCATGCTTATTCATAGCATGCTCTTTGTCTATGTAAAGCCTGGATTACACATGCTATGTACCTAGTAGCACAAAAGCATGCTAATTTTGAGCAGATGCTACCTAGTAGTACAGAAACAGCGTGTGTCGTCGAAAAAAGTATGATCATTTTAAGCCTGGAATACACATGCTATTAAAAAGCATGCTTGTTTGCTAGCAAATAGCATACTTATTTGTAGCTTGCTCTCTGTATATACTCGTATAAAACCTGGAGTAAACATGCTAATGTAGAAGCATAAAAGTTACCTAGTAGTACAGAATAAGCATGTGTTACGAAAAGGTTATGATCATTTTATTTTACAAAAACCTACATGGGCACTTATGAAACGTCAGAAGCTAGGTGAACGGTTCCAATTGATCGTTTCCTATAGAGAAGAGCCGACAAGAAACTTCACGGTTACTCTTTTAATAATAATTGGTTTTAACAATATTTTCAAATAAAGGCTCGTACAGACTCGCGCGATATCGCAGGCGCGACAGGCACCGACAAAGAAATTGTGCTACTAGTGTCGCGTCGCGCCCGCGATATCGTACTAGTCTGTACGAGCCTTAACGGTGTTAATAGGTATGGGAGGACGGTGCGAGCAAGCATGCTTTTTAATAGCATGTGTATTTCTGCCTTCAAATTATCATACTTTTTTCATAGACACGTGCTAATTGTATACTCCATTTGAAATAACATTATTAGACATTTAAGTAAGCCTTTTTTACAGTCTGTTCAACCGATTTTGACCTCTATTGCGTTGGTGGCATAACAAATGGCAGCTGCAGTAAACAGTTGGTAATGTAACCACTTTTTTGCTTTTAATGCCATCCTTATGTCTACGGAATAGAAGTTCAAATCGGTTGAATGAGCTGTAAAAAAGGTTTTTTTTTTAATGTCTAATCTTATTTTAAATGGAGTATAGGTAGAATCTGCTCGACATTCGCATGCTTTTATGCTACTACATAGCATGTGTCATCATTTCAACCGAAAGACGTCCACTGCTGGACATAAGCCTCCCCCAATTGGGGGGGGGGGGGGGTTGCCATAATCGCCACGCTTGGCAGGCGGGTTGGCGATCGCAGTTTGGTGTTAAAAGTGCATAGAGAATGCTGCTGCCCATTCTCTAGTATTCATAGCATGTGTATAACTGGCTTAATACTCTCCACACCTTACCTACACTGCGTGATACATCGCCATTAATTGGACGTAAAAAGAGCTCTATTTATTACAGTATTAGTTCTTTGATCTACGCGCTTGTATTGCATAAAGGTGTGGGCAGGAGTCCGTTCTAAGACCTACATTAAACCAGGGGCCCAAGTCTGCTATTTTTATAAATTCGTCATTCCAACACGATCCCATTATCATTTTGCTAAAAGTTCGTAATCTGCTAAATTCATAATGGTCGATCATTGGTCGGTCAATGGTCTCGTAATAGAATTGTATTACAATGGCATTTTGAACATTTATTCATGCCAGATTTCATTTATATATATTTTTACATATTATTTATTAGTGTTATAAGCAATCTGAAGTTGTAGGAAGTAGGAAGTTTAGTAGAAAGTTTCATTTGTCATTATGTACGAGATTACCAATTCTTTCAATGGAGTGTCAGTGGCTGACCATTGGAAAGTCATAATGATGCCATTATATTAGTAGATTACCAAACTTGTCAAAATCAACAATCATGAAATCAATGTTATACCATTCTGACACTATTGTAATAGCAGACTTGAGGCTCTGATGGATTGGTTAGGGAGATTATGAGTTTCAACAATTTGAAATACATAGATAAGGCCTGTGTTCCCCGAAGGGTTAGGCAAGTGTACTTATAGTACACCGACATTTCGCCAGTGTCCCACGTAACAGGGGGCAACTAAGGAGATTGTGTACAAAGTCCCAAGTTGCACAAAGGGCAGGGCTATGGAGCGCGCCATGTAAGGCCTATAAATATGAAACCTTTTTGTATCCAAAAATAATCCGAATTCCAATCAAAATTACTGATTGCACAGTAAAATACTCAACTCAAAATATAACTAAAATAATTTATTATTTTACCAAGTTAACCTTAACAACTAGTGATTGGAGCCTCCTTTTAAGGCGAGGTTCTTCGAGCGTGCATTTTTGTTTTAGAGATGGCAGCTGGGCGCGAGTAAATTGTGCCGTGAATTTTGTTAATTTTGGGTTGAAAATTATATGTTTTACGATATCAACAATGTTAAACCCGACGGACATTACATCATCATAGACGTTTATTTTGATGTAATTTTCAATACATAATGTGGTATAATATTGAAATAAAATGATTTTAATCTACAAAATAAGGGTATGTTTGGATTTTTTTTCTATCGAGCGAACTTTATCCAATTATGTAACGAGTACCCGACGTACCTACAGAAAGGTCTCAAAAGCAACATATAATTTTTCACTTGTTTAATCATTACCGTTTCTAAATAAAATTACATTAAAATTAAATTTCCTAGAGGTTAACTTGAAGAACCTCGCCTTAAGCAGATAAGCCTGTGTTAGGAGACTCCGCTCTTCCATAACTTATTTATATTCGTGGCGCACCGTTATTTATCTTAAAGTAAAGCTTTTTAATTATCTATAAAAGCGAAATCGAAAGACCTAAACATCGAAGCGGGTCTAAATTTGTTTTCAAACAATGATAATGAGTAGTCGACCACCACTACCCGGGGGCCACGTACAAAACAAAACAACATACAAAATGACACAATATGCCACAGTAACATGTCATTATCATAATATCAAAATCAGATAAAAAACCGGTCAAAAGCGAGTCGGACGCGCGCACCGAGGGTTCCGTACCATCATATAATTATAGCTTCATTCAAAATGAAAATCAAAATATTTTATTTCACACAAACCTACATGGGCACTTATGAAACGTCAGAAGCTAGGTGCATGGTTCCAATTAGTCGTTTCCTATGGAGAAGAGCCGGCAAGAAACTCCACGGTTACTCTTTTAAAAATAATTGGCTTTACAATATTATTAAATAACAGTGATAATAGGTATGGGAGGACAGTGTAGGCCTTTCAACAATTACCAGGTACTTAAAAAAATAGAAAAGTGCCAACAAATCTACACTCTACTAGGCCTACAACGTTCTCACGTTCACAAAATAGAAAATAATCTATATAAAAGAGATATATTGTATATATACATTAAAATGAAAAACTATTTAAACCAAATGACATGATTGCAATTACAACTATACAGTAACAAATCTGAATAATTAATTATTAATATCATGTCCACAAAAGCCACTAATAAAGAATTGGAATTCGATTTGTAGGTAAATAATGTCAAATAATGAAAAGATTACCTCAAGGAAGTATGTAAAAAAAAATCGTTAGGTAGGTACCTAAATAGTTCTGTGCCAAGAAAAAACTACAACTGTGCTTCACTCAAAGCAACCTGCGAGTAGGTAGGAAGGTTGTGAACCGTGAAATGTTTTTAAATTTTCATCGGCGGGCTATATTCGTCAGAGAATTTTTAACACTGCGTTATAGAACATGGCAGTTTTAGATCAGCGCCATCTCTTGACCGATAGCGGAACTAATGTAATTTTTGTTGATTATTTCTGAAAAAGTGTGCTATTTAGAGACATCG
Organism: Dryobota labecula; assembly: GCA_947523025.1. Classification (NCBI taxonomy): domain Eukaryota; kingdom Metazoa; phylum Arthropoda; class Insecta; order Lepidoptera; family Noctuidae; genus Dryobota; species Dryobota labecula. The sequence continues at coordinate 11,937,078 of OX383310.1, forward strand.
TTTTATTTTTCCTGTAATCTTTACCTTCTACTTTAAACTTCTATCACATAGAATAATTTCAGATTTTTCTATGCAAACTTCGGATGATAAGGGAAGGAAAAGAAGATAATAGATAATGGGAAGGGAAACGTATTTTTTTTTTTACATTATTCGTCAAAAGTCGAAAACGATGCGGCCTATAAAAAAAGAAAAATATTTGAGAATGTGCAATTAGCGCTCTTTCAAATGATACCAAACATGCCCTAGTAGCCCCAATTCGTATTTTTAAGACCCTTTTTCAGTCACTGAGGCAAAAAATAAAAACTTTCGTTTCTGTAAAAATAGTTGGGCAAACGTCATCTAAAACTATTCCAAAGGAGATGTCCGCTTTTTGTATGGACGTTGGTTTTTAATTCCGAGTAAATTCTAACAAGCATCAATCTACATCTAAATAAAAGCGACAAAAATATGGAACTTGAAACCACTGAAATAATATTTTTAGATCCCTCCATTTAAGAGAAAAATTATAAACTATTTAATGTTAATACATATCTGTTGTTGGTAACCCAAATAAAACCTTCCACACACTTTTGACAATGTCTTAATTGACAGATAATTCTATTCATCTTTATACAAGTAGTCAAGTACTCTGTGATCCCACTTCTTCCTATTTCTTATTTTATATGTTAAATAGACAAATTATCTGATTTTTCAAAAAAAAAAGAGATCTTATTTAAGGATCTGGCGGACATGCAATCGCTTTTAAAAACACTATTAGATTAACTTTGCTGGATAGAAAAAAAATCCCAAAGTTTCCCATTTTCGTAATGTTTAGGCCTGAAACTACGTTATGCGGACACCCGCGCAGTTCCATACAAAAGTGCTCCGTCGCAGGGACAAGCGCGGGCGTAAGTCGCACGCGCTGGGCCTGGTAGCGCCAGCTTACTGGCTGTCATTTTATTTATGCTTGTCATCATTTTGCTAAGTTCTCCATCGACACAACTCTACATGCACACCGTTAAAATTAAACTATGCCGTATTTAATTCCCGACAGACCCCCCCGCGTATCCACGCGTGTTCACACGCAACGGGTGCCCGTCGCGGACGCCCGCTTAACGCAGTTTCAGGCCTTAATCAACCTCATAGCTGGTACTAAAACAAAAGTTTTTTTTTTTTTTCTTATTCTTTACATGAATAAAAAGGTAGTAAGACTGTTTAGAACCATTCGTTGAGTTTGGCTTGATAAAATGATTAAAATAATTACTATGTCGAAATACCTACCAAATACGCGAGACAACCACTCGCGACTTCGCGAGCCTAATTCAGTCGGCTCAAGCGCAGACCTATCATAGCGCAGGGTCATAATAGCGCCTTAACTTGGCTAAAGAACGCAAAATATTGGTTTTAAATCAGAACCCTGGTCCTAACTCACTTTAATAACTTCTATCAGCCAACTAGCCAGCTATCTTCTTCAGTTCGTATCATCTTTTACTAAACCAAATTTGTAGTTTTTTAAATTTCCTATCAATTCTAATAAGACTTGTTAGATTACAAATTCTGCCACAAACTTGTACGCTCGTGCCATAGAAGGGACGCCTATATTCAGCTAGATGTTCAATTGAACAATCTCGCTATCCTTGATCTCATTCGGGATTTTTAAAGACAGATTCTTTTTTATCCATCTCTTCAAGTAGAGACTCGAAACGATGGCTGAATATAATCACATATTTCTATTCCCATTCCACACTGACACTCCACAATAAATAAGTATCTAAAGGCTTGATATCGCTGATTCGTCGTCTAATTTCTCAGTATGGCGCCCTCTAGTCGCCGCCTGTCCTTCCCTGTCATTCGATATTGTACTCTATGTGATATATGATATTGTGTCTATAGTAATAAAGTCTGTATCAACTGTTTAAGGTCCACATTCCTTTGAATTAGAGTCGGTTTGTGTTAATTTGTGTTCTTGTCTGGAATGTCTTCGCTTGAGAGATACAGTGTTCGTTTGAATATGAATAAAATTGATGGCTGCAATATCATTATAGTAATCATCATTCTAACTTGGTGGATTAAGTTAGAAGATTGAGTGACCATGGAGTTTCTTGCCCGTTCTTCTCCATAGGCGCCTACAGCGCTTTGGAATAGGCAACTTGCTTCATAATTATTTCTTCTGACCGACTTCTTAACAATTCAAAAGTTCCTGTAAATGATAGATTGGTGTCTGAAATAGTCTTTTGAGAAACGAACCACACAGATTGAGTGGACCTGTCCAGTCAGTGCACACAATTGTCAGTAATCGTGCAGCTCAACTCAGAACCTAAGGAGCTCAACGATTGACGATCATTACCTAAGAAAGGACATTAGGGTAGGCCGCATAAATTACTCAAACTGCCAGACCATGATTAAAACTAACTGAGGAAAAAAAACAACGACCCACATAGCCTGTGGGTCAGATATACTCAAAAAGCTTACAATGCCCTCCGTATCCATTATAACAATGCGTTCAGGGTGCTGTTGGGGCTCCCCCGCTTTTGTAGCGCATCAGGGATGTTCGCTGAAATACAGGTGGATTGCTTTTACGCTCCAATGCGCAAGAGGTGTGCTCCAACAGCGTACTGTCGATGATAAGAGGCAGACTGGACTGCAGATATGTGAATCACTGCTGTGCTATTTCTCATGGGATGGCGCAGCGGTGATAGCTTACCTTTAAATTTTATGTTTAATTTTGTGTTTTGTTTTTGTATTTTATTTTCTATCTCTAACATAGCTTAAGTTTCTGTTTCTAACAAAATGAGTCTGTGTTACTTCAATAAACAATATATTATTATTATATAATCTACGAGTACCATCCCAAAAGCTGGCAAAAAGTTCAACCACCTTTCCCAATTTGAATTCACTACTTAATTAACAAACCCATCACATTATCAAAATTAAACACACTACCGATCAATCTACCCTCATAGTGTACATTATTATTCCAAATTCTGAGAGATTCCACCCAAAATATGAGAGCATTGTGACCCTAACGTGTACTTTTTTAATTTAAAGCTCTTACATCCCCCTGTGTTACAACGAATAGTTGAATGTTTAATTTCAAAGGAGGCATGTGGAGTATGCTGACGGGACGGGGACGTAGTGAGGACGTGATGGGAACGAGACGGGGACGTGACGGTAGTGTGTGCTCACGAACATAGGGATGCGGGCGATGTGGATGAATGTGTAGTGTTAGTAGTTAAGGCGCGGAAAGCAGTAAAGCTTTAGGTATTTCATAGCAGGAACAAATACGGTTGAAAATGGCGACGCGTTGAATCTCGTGTCCAGGCGGATATGAAAGTTATTTCCCAGTTTTTTTTTTTTTAATAAACCAATTTTTTTTTACCTATTTCTTTAGATGATTAAATACAGTTTTTTATGGTTAAAAAAATATGAATAGTTGTCGCTCAAAATATTGAGCATTTCGAGTTTTTTCGTGTTCATTCTTGAGATTTTTTTTTTATTTCAACTTTATATATCACTTCTATAATTATAATGTTTTTGTATAAGTCTTTTTTTTTACACTGTATTTTTTTTTTAATGTAGCAATACCGCTAACGGTGCGACGAACAAGAAGAAGTTTTACGGTGTCCCTGTTTGGGCAGCGCCTTAAACAATGATGGTTGTCTTTTGTTTTTGGGCATTGGAATTGTAATAAACTCTATATAGGTAGGTGATGTTTTTTGTGAATGTATGGATAAATTTTAATGATAGATATGGGGATATTATGACTTGGTATCAAGTAGAGTTTAGTGCAATGTACTTAATTATTGGTTTTAGGTTGATTTTAAGGATTTTGTGGATAGTCCAAAACTAAGCTTTAGGATAGCTAGCTTCTGCCAGGGTTGCGGTTTTGTCCGAAAGGGATACCGCAGCCCTGGCACACAGGCAACTGAAAGAACACGGGTGGGTCTTAGTCAGCGACACGCCCTCCCGCTCCAGAGCGGGAGAAGTTATTTAAAAAATAATAGGTAGCTAGCTATAATATTATTTAAAGAAAATTAATAAGTGTGCCGTGTGATGCCGGACGTAAAAAATAGTACCACCCCATTTCCTCCCGTGGGTGTCGTAAAAGGCGACTAAGGGACTTACGAGTACTAAAGAATGGGCAGCAGCGTTCTCTATGCATTTTTAACACCATACTGCGATCGCCAACCCGCCTGCCAAGCGTGGCGATTATGGCAAATTCCTTTCGGGGGAGGCCTATGTCCAGCAGTGTTCGGCTAAAATGATGAATTAATAAGATTAACACCTTAATCATATTAAGAATAGTGTCCACAAAAGAATAAGACCGATTTTATTCAAATATCGAAAAGCCTAATTTTTAGATTCCCAAGTCGAATACAAACTTCCATACGAAGGAAAATATTTTGAGGAAACCGGCAAGTCCTGGAACCAAAAATTCGAAGACATGTAACATCAACCAACCCACCCATTACGGCTCACTCCCTCTCACAGAGAGGCCTTATAGGCTGATTATGCAGTCGAATACCACAATGTAATATGATCCGTTTTTATACAATTCCTAACGAACTTCACATTCCTTCCCAGAGTTCTAAGTAAACAATTAAAAACATAATTAGTCAACTCCAGAGTTTGTACGCAACACTTCTACAATACTTATTATTTATTCCATGGCCTATGACCCGACTGATAAGGGGAACACGTACGGCCGTATTTTTATCGCTCATTAAAGTTTCATTGAACTAAAAAACTTATTTAGTTCATTAATTTTAAATTTCGAATTGTATTTAGCCGTTACACGTGTTTTTTTCCCGCCATTTTGGTCGACACGTGGCGTTTGGAATTCGAATGGCAGTATTTTTTTTTTTGGCATTACCTTTTTTATTTATTCTTACTTACATAGAACAGGAAAGAAGGTTTAAATGAATATAATTATTAGAATGGATAGATTTTTGACATATATATAAATTATAATTATTCTCTTTCTATATATATCATCACTCTCCTGCCCTCATACTAATTTATTTGTGGTCGGCACAACATGTCTTTTTCTCCCATATACTTCTCTATTAGTCGTGGTAGTCACCCCCTTTCCAACCATTTATTCATTTATTCTCTTCCAATATTTTAGTATAATAATTACAATTTCATAGCTGCTATTCGACATTTTAACTATAGTCGTCGAGAAAGTTTTTTTTTTCTTTTCTGAATGGCATCTCGCAGTATAACCTGCGGGGGTTGTCGTCTGTTTATCTGGACTCTCCTGTAGTAGCCAGGGCATAAACTTATATACTAAGCGACTACACGCTAAGCGACTACACGCTAAGGGCACCCCCTGTGGGGTACGGACCTCGACTTAGGGCGTTGCTGAGGGAGGACATCAAGGGACAGGCTGGATCGTATTAAAAAGAATGCGTTCTTGACATCTGTCGGTTTTATACAAACGAATTTGATTTTTGAAGATACTAGAAGAGGAGCGTCGGAACAAAAACCGTTAAATAACATTTTGACTTTTTTTTTAAATATGATGCTAATTGGTTGTTCTCGTACATATCTTGCTCTATGGTTAATGTAACCCAGTCAAAAACTGATAAATCCGCTCTAAATTTGTCCGCAAAATATTGATGTATTTATCTGAACAATCAATCTGCCTAGCCTTTTCCCAAATATGTTGGGGTCGGCTTCCAGTCTAACCGGATGCAGCTGTATACCAGTATTTTAAATGGACCGACTGCCTATCTGACCTCCACAACCCAGTAACTGGGTAACACGATACCCCTTGGTAAGACTGACTGTCAGACTTTTGGGCTTCTGATGACCCGTAACGACTGTCAAAGATCCACGAATGACAGCCGGGACCAACGGCTTAACGTGCTTTCCGAGGCACGGAGGAGTCTCGGTATGTAAAGATGGTCACCCATCCACGGACCAACCCCGGCAAGCGTAGCTTAACCTGACAGATCGACCCGTGCGGCTGTTATTATTTAGCCACGAGCTCCTCCTTTGCATTGTTGACTCTTTTGATTCTGACAAAACCTACAATTGTAGGATATATTAGTGTTAAGCGGCCTTACCGATATATCCTACTGTGTTTTATCAAAAACCGATATATCCAGTTGGTTTGGTCAATAACCAATATATCCATTTTCTTTTTTTTTATAACTCAACAGGTACCACAGTCACGAATGCAGTATTTAGATTTCCAAAGAGTGATGCTAACACCAATAAATTGATAGATTTTGTTTAACTCTAAATTAGAAAACCATGAACTTGGCCATATTTTTACACTTATCCACAAAAAACAACAATGTGATTTATCGGTTTTTGTTCCAACGCTCCTTTGACCAACTGACAAGTGTCAAGATTTCAGGAATGCATTCTATCGAAGTCCAGACTGTAAGTGAATGGTACTGATATAAAATCGTTGAAATAGCCAATGGTTTTACCCGGTTTCTTATGTAAAAAAATAGGCCATCATAAGGACTGCCGACAGGAGTGAAAACTCAAAAATCACGAGCATGTCGCGAATTTCGGTGACGCCAACCCATAAGTTTTTTTTTTTACCAAAAAACGCTCAATGTGGCTAAAGAAGTTTTCAATTCAAAAACTTACTCAGACTCTATGCCCTTAACAAAAGACAAGTAACTATTGCATCACATACTTTTTATCATAAATATACCAGCCAGTAACTTTCCCAGAGCAAAGGCCTCTTCATAAACAGAGCTATAACGAACATTGGCTCATTCAATCATTTCAGAGGGGCAATTGCCGTATTTTAAACAAAGTTTGATAGAAATATTATTGACTTATTTTCACTAATGGTAGTTATATTTCCCAGAAAGAAGATTTCACTTCAAAAATATGCATAAATTCTGTTTAAATAAAAGTTTCTGTCAGAAATTCATAACTAGTAGGTATATACTTTGTTAGTTAGAAATTACTTGAGTTTTAATTTTTTTTTTTTTTTCAATTGTATTAAAATCAGTTTTCGAAAAAATCCGATTTTTATAATAAATATCTAAAATCCGATTTTTTTAAATAAATTATAATTAATTATATATCGGATATATCTCCAGGCCAAGAAAAATAAGCGAATTTCATTCTATAAGGGGATTAAACACTTAAAAATGTGAAAGGAAAAATAAAATAATATAAGTGTCAAATTCCCACATTTTTTAATTTAAAAAAAGTAACAAAATAATTAGTGTTTATTTGAGAAATATTTTTTTAATGAACACTTAAAAAAAACAAGTACCTACCTACCTATTATTATAATAATCTTCATTTGTTTGTGAGATAAATCAACTAATTTTAATAATAATTTGTAATCATACAAAAGTAAAAAGTAAATTATTCTGAATTGTAGTTTTTCGCTACGTGTTGCCAGGGTAAACATTAATCTCCAAAAAATTTAGTTCAGGAGACAGGAAAAAATCAATTGATATATATCGTGATATGTATCATGATAATATCACTGTGCTTTTGGGCGGAGCTAGGCTGGCTCTGTTAGCCAGAATCCCCACGCACAACAGACCAAATGGGAGTCTATGTGCGGAAAAGGGAGTCCCATCATCATCATCATCATCAAGACTTTATATAATCATGTCAATAGCTAACACTCATTGTGCTATCTCAAAAATTTAATCCAAAATGCTAAAGGATAGTCGTATTTTCGATTCAAAAATCTTTAATAAACGCTACTTTCACGTCGTGCGTTGATGCTAGGCCTCCGATCATCATGACTTTACAATCTACAAACCCTACAACAAATCAATGGAAAAACAATTAGTTGTTTCGTCCACTCCTGCCGACCCCATAGAATCTGCACATAGGCAATTAAGCTTGTTTCCCATGGTCTTGTGGCCCCCATGCCTTTGTGTGACCACGTGTACAGCAGATGTGCGCCTGAGTTTATTTTAGTATACTGAGGTGGCCATGAGATTTGAATTTCGAAGACGTGGTTGAGTTTCGTGGAACGTGGTCAGTTTTGAAATGTGTGGCGGTTTTTTTTTTTTTTGTGGTGGTTTAATTTGAAACGTATTGCAATTTGTAGGCTTGTTTTTTTTAAGTCATAAGTCCATAGTCAGAGTAAACTTCAAACTAATAAGTAAAACGGGTAGTTTTTCTTCGGATTTGAGTTAGTTATTATGACATGTGAAAATATGAACGAAAATAATAAAGATTAGAATATCAAAAAAACATCAAAAGCTTCGTATTTTTGTTGTTATTGAATATACCAAACACTAAATAACTAAAAACAGACTATTATAATCTAATATAGTTACCCCAAGTCGCCTGATAGTAATCTATCGCCATGTAAATTATATAATCTATTATATTACATAACTCTTGATAATGTATCTGTGCAAATTGTTTGTAAAGTATTATAATTAGATAGTTGATTCGCAGTATTAATTCAAGATAAAGAACAGCTGTGGAATATTGAATAATATTCAATATTCAACAACAAAAAACTGAACAATATTCAACAACAAAAATCAATATGTGTCAATCAACGACGCCATTTTTATCCTCCAGCTGTATGTGCCTAAGTTGACATAAAAGGCGTTGGGTCGATTGCATTGGAATCTTTGTATTGTAAACAGTAATAATAACATACCTAATACCTTTTTATCTAATTTACACTTAAGAACTTACAGTAGCCCCTTTTAATTGCATAGATTCGATCGATTTAGACTTATTTTTTAACATTTTTTATTAAAAATTGCTTAATTCTTATCTTACGTAACATTGTGCATCTCACAAAATACTTACATCTTAGCGAAAATATTTATCTTAAAGATGAAATAACTCAAGAAATGTGGGAATATTAAGACTAACAGCTTATACGAGTAACTACGGATAATTAAATTATCTTTACCAGGTGAACTTTAAAACTATTCAAGCTAAGGAAACTGCTAAGAAACCATAAATAAAATGACTGCATTGAAAGCTTTTCAAAGACATACCAAAGGTTGGCCAATGGCTTCTAAAAAAACTTTTAAAACGTTTTATTTCGCCATCTTACAGGCTAGATGTATTATTAATTCAGAACCATAACTGCTATTTTATTTTTATTTTTTATATCTTTGAGTAAACGGTTATTTCATTGAACTGCATTCTTGGCAGCTGTCATTCGATTTTGACATATAAAATTGGCGGCAAACAATTTTATGTTAATCAATATAATATGACAAAACACAATAACTAATTTTATTAAATCAATAACAATTGAAAGCTTCTCACACCCTAATCGAAAAACAAGCGCGAACACACAACCAAAAAACCAAAAAAAAAAATTGTCCCTTGTCCATCCCAAAGCGGGGTCACCGCGCATCTTGTCACCATCCTACCAGCAGCTGTACCATACAACATCCGGGTCTATTGTGGGCCCACAAAAGGACCATATCCTTCTCTTATTCAAAATCATGCTCAGCCTATTTTATTTATTGATTTTTTTTTTTTTTTTTAGATAAGATTACTTGCAGTGTGTGGTGCGTTATTGTTTATTTTCTTGGTAACATACAATTTAAGACGAGATAACCGACTTTTAATGATTTTATACTGAAGATCACGTCTACACGAATAGTGTTAATGATTTGGAAAAAATATTATGTTAAATTAGAGTATTTTCTTAATAACTTAGTAGATGAATATTTTAGATTATGTTTATATTACATGGTGAAATTAATTTGTAAAATTATGTCTAACGCGGATAAAAAAGTGAAAATCACGCAAAAAAAAAGGCCGGCTGTTCCCTATACAGTGCAATACCAACGCGATCAAAAGTATAGAACACCTGTTTTTTTTTTTTTTTTTTAATTTTTTTTTTTTGTCCCATAATAAAATTTCTTAATTTTCATGAGTACTAACACTCCCTTAAAGTATGTCCCTCGTTTAACCTAACAACCTGTATATACCAATTACAGGCACTTTGGAATTGTCAAGGAGTCTGTCAGTCAGAAAGATGAATCTAGTTGCCCATTCCAAAGGTTATGGTAGGATGGTAGGGTTAGGTATAGAGAAGAACGGGCAAGAAACTCCACGGATACTGTTTTTAACGAAACAATTATGGCTTTAGCACTTCATATATGACCCCTAACAACGACTTAAGTACTAAAGTACCTTCTAAAGTTCCTATTAAGTAGGAAATCTAAGTATTCTATCAATCATGAATACCATTATGGATAATATTTTGAGTGGTTATACCGAATATTTTTAGCAAAATCATTGTCCAAATGACGTTAATGTAACTCCAATTTATCGTAAGTGGTCAGGCCTATGGATTTTTGAATGACCACACCCTGGTGTGGTGCAAGTGACAGAAGAATGTCCCTTTCAGCTACAACTTACAAAATGGTTTCTTAAATTAAATGATTGAAGTTTGTAGATTTTAGTTTTAAAAGCATGGTTTGTAAAGATTATTTTTATGTGTATTCCGTGGAAAATGTCGTTGGTTACTCATTTGGCCGTATCTTTCAAATATTTCTTCCTACAAAATGAAATGTGTCACTGTAAGTTTTTCCTAATAAATACAATAAAATAATATAAACTTAAAATAATTCAAAAGATTTGTAAAATATGAAATACTACTCAGCAATGACCTTTGTGAAACAGCTTTCAAACAAATTTATTTTAATTTTATATTAATATAAATTTATTGAATATTTTTTTTTACTAAAAGTGTACATTTAGTCAACTGTAGTAAGATTTCTCATAGGTAAAATTATTACAGGCGCAAGTAATGATGGTTCGAAACTACAATGTTAGGTAGCGACCCGCCCGATCTAGGTTAAATAAAGCCTGTGTTTCAGGCCAAAACATTATTTTTTAGATAGACAGATAGACAAATCATGTATCTAGTGCTACACAAAATGTATTTAGTACAAGTAAGTTCCTTGTTAAATAATTCATCCACGAATGGACTATCACAATAACTATATCTGTCACCAAGGCAACATTGCGTTCCAATTTGAACGCCATTCAAATATGTCACCAGCACATCAAACCACAAACTGTCAGATTTTATCATACGATTAATTAACTTAATTACCGACATTTTAAAGTTTAGTCATAAAAAAGAAAAAATCGGCGGGCAGCTAGTATCAAAAAAATTACTTGTTGGTTCAAAGTAGGTAGCGTTTTACTAACAGTCCAAATCGCTACATCTTATGATTAAAACCCTAGTGTGTATGCTAGGATCAATAACTTCGTACTAGGGGAAGAAATACTAATCGACAGAACATCACGCTTTAAAAGTAGCAGGACAGACAGTGTTCTACTTTTTCTATCATAGTTTATTGTTTTACATAAGCTTATCTTAGAAAAGGATGGGTTTAATTGGCTGTTTTTATTTCCGTCAGCCAATCACAACAGCTTAAATTTTGACAGTCAATTAACTGACTAGAGACTCATGAGCTCATGGCTAAAATAATGATAACAGCCGTACGGGTCAGTTCGTGGATGAGTGACCATCCATTATTGTGACCCGTCCATGTCTCGGAAAGCACGTTAAGCCGTTGGTCCCGGCTGTCATTCAGATCCTTGACAGTCGTTACGGGTAGTTAGAAGTCCAAAAGTCTGACAGTCTTACCAAGGAGTATCGTATTAACCAGTTACTGGGTTATAGAGGTCAGATAGACAGTCGCTCCATGAAAAGGTGTGCAACTGATGAGACTTGATCAGGGTTTCAAAAACAAAATAACCAGTCATTTCATGGAAAATATTGATATTCACAGAAACATCTGGTTAGATTAGGAAGCTAAAACATGGGAAAATATGGTTACTATGATGACATAATGTCAGAATACTAGACCAATATGGCGCCCAGTGACGTCACCCACAGCTGCCATTACAATTTAATGTTTTTATAACTATGGTACTCAATATTAGGTACAGTAGTTTAGTGAGCATTTTTAAACAATTGCGTCATGAAAACATGTGCTTGGTTATGGATGCTAACCTCTGAAATTGCCGTTACTTCTGGGCCACCATTGTTCGTAAAGAAAGAAAGAAAAAGTAGTTATTGGGACTCGTACAGGAAGATTTTATACTAAAAACACTCATAGTAACATTAATAAAAATAAAATAAAAGTAAAATGAAAACAGAAAGTCCTGAACGGGCCAAAAGGCTCCTATCCCAGCATGAAGCCGCAACATTTAAAAATCCTCCTTCTTCTTGTAATAAATAGCGAAAATCCAATATTGTTCCTTATTTTCTTATGTCGTGCCTAGACCCCAGTTCGATTCCGGTTCTTTTAGCGCGCCCAGCTCTAACATTACCTACATATCTAGTTATTTTCAATAAACTCGATTACCTAATAACGCATGAAAACCCACATTATTACAAAATGTTAGCCTAAAATTGAATATAACTAATATAATATCAAATACAAGATAACATTATACAAAGCTACGTTTGACAGATAAGAAGTGGCCTTCGCCCAGTGATAACATAGGCACCGATAACTGACTGATACTGGGTATTAGCCAATGTTAGATCAAGCCAAACTACGGACAGCACCTCTCTATTTAAAATAATTAAAGAAAAAAATACAAAGAGGTTGTATAGTTTATGACCATTGCCCGTCACACAGCTGTACAAAAAAAATCGAAGTGTCAACTTCATCTGGCATTTGATTGTCAGATGAAATTGACACTTCGATTTTTTTTTTTTTATCTTTGAAAAAATAAAACAGCTGCCATAAACAGTTTTTCAACGTTGAATGTCTAGTTAATATTGCAACTTACAAATAAAAGTATGAACGCCATTAAAATCAATAAACTGGTCCAGGAATAGAACGAGATGCAATTCAATCGAGACATCCATAAAATATGAGTCGTTTGCACAAGATATTTTGCATGACATTTTAGTAGAGTTAGTTCGATAAATATGGTTGATATAATACCAAATACTATTAAACGGCCTATCACAAAATTGCGTTTGCCAGCCGACGCATCGTATTATGTAGCATTTTGTCTCATTTTGTGATAGGCCTCTTAGCTTTATTTGGTTAAAACATTCATTTAGCAATTATACAGAAGCTATCGAAATTCCGTGTAAAATACTAGCATTTTATCTAAGTATTTATTCAACAATTTGCTTGGTGTGTTGTGATAATTTTATAAGTCTTAGTGACTGATATCCTTTGCAAAACATTCCGAAATTAATGAATGAGTGTTGCTTGTTTAATGATAACACCGAAATAGATAAAGAAATATCAGTTTCGTCGTATTTTCTACTATTTAAAGCATTATCTTGGTCTAAATAACTACGCAATAAAAATATAGTATCATCCGAGACCTCGGAGAGCACGTTAAGCCATAGACAACAAGGAATCCTATAAACTACCAAATCAATTCAAATGAAACTCACCACTGTATACTCGTCGCGTCGTTGAGCTCCTTAAATCCTGAGTTGAGCTACACGTTTACTGACAAATGCTTGCACTGACGGGACAGGTCCACTCAAAATTGTGTGGTTCTTTCCTCAAAAGATCATTTCAGACACAAATCTACATGGTCCTCACATGATCTGACCAAGACTATGTCTGGACTTTAAAAGAGATTTTGACCCCTGGGTTTGTTTCGCCATTTCTTCTCAGGGGTAGTCAGATAGGAAATTTCGACTTCACCTAGCTTGTTTTTATTTTTTTATATGACGTGTAAAAGTAATTCCGATATCCTATTTACAGAATAAACGATTTTATTTCATTTCATTTCACTAGTTTCTGCTCGCGACTTCGTTCGCGTCAAAATCGTAAGATACACAATATACTAAAATGACAGCCTTATTTTTATAAAACTCCCTCCCCCGTCACATCACATCGCCCCGCCCGCCCGCGCCTTTACTTTGTTTTCGCTTAGAGTTATTTTTTTTTTTGTTTTTCTGTTTGCTCGGCTCCTTAGGGTAATAGCGTGATATTATATAACCTATAACCTTCCTCAAGAATTCGCCTATCAAATGCAAAAATTAAATTCGACTGGTAGGGCGTTCAAGCAACTCCGACTTGCTTGACAAATATTATGACAGCTCGGCTAATATGCATGATATAAAGATAAATTATAGCCTATAGCAATCAGAAATAAAGCAGCTACATATTAGTAAAAAAAAAATCAGAATCCGTTCAGTAGTTTCAGAGATTACCCCCTACATACAAACAAATTTTACCGCTTTATAATATTACTAGCTTTTGCCCGCGGCTCCGCCCGCGTGGATATTGGTTATCGCGTAAAAAATAGCCTATATCCTTCTCCATATCCCAAGCTATATCTCTGCCAAATTTTATGACGATCGGTTCAGCAGTTTAAGCGTGAAAACGTAACATACAAACAGACAGAGTTACTTTCACATTTGTAATATTAGTATGGACTATAGGTTTCTTAGAGCTTAAACCGCTATACAACAACGATATCAAGCAGTGAGAAACACGAAAATTAGATCGTTGCTATTGAGAAAAATTTAAACTTCCTGCTACCTCCTTTGACAGATCCAATAGGTATTTGCTTTTTGTAGGCTAAGCCTAAATAAGAGCTCTTGAATGTATTTTGGGGGTGGAAGTGGGAATCCTTCCCTTTGTGGCTTTTCGTTCGGTAGACTTTGATAGACTTATTCGATACATAGATAGCCGACTGCCTGCTGAACACGAGGTCTTGGGTTCGATTCCCAGTTAAGACAAAGTGTTATTGGGTTTTTCTGTCTGGAATTTCTCAGTAACAGCCCGGATTTTGGGTTTTTTCCCGGTTGATGGCATTAGGCTCGACCCCTATTACAAAGGACTAAAAATAACTGGAGAAATGGGGTGTATGTACACCTCTGCCGAACCCTTCGGGGAAACAAGGCGTGATGTTATTAAAGATGAAATTATTTAAGAAATGTGGGAAGCTTAAGACTAACGGCTTATAACTATGGATCGTTAATTTACAAAATAGGGTGATCTTTAAAACTATTCAAGCTAAGGAAACTGCTAAGAAACCATAAATAAAATGACTGCATTGTAAGCTTTTTAAAGAACTTATACCCAGAGGTTGGCCACTGGCTTCTAGAAAAACTTTCAAGACTTTTTATTGTGCCATCTTACAAGGTAGATTTATTATTAATTCAGAACTATATCTAGCGATGATCCATTTTTTTTTTTTTAATATATCTTTGAGTAAACAGTTATTTTTCTATTGAACTGCATTCTTGTGTTCTTGACAGCTGTCATTCGATTTTGACAGATAAAATTGGCGGCAAACAATTTGACATCAATTAATCTTATTTAATTTCAAGCCAACCGTAACATTACCTTTATGTTCTTAGTTAACTTTTAGAATAAACAACTGGGGGGTTTTTTAGTATATCAATGCATACGGAACATTTAGGACGACTTGCAGAAAATGAAAATAAAATGGGCCGTAGGCATGTAGAACGAGTTGATGAAGCTCAACAGAAGCTGACTGATTGAGATTTGACACCTATTAAAACATTTCTTATCGGTATTATAGTACATACTAATTCCATGCTTATCGGTTAGTTTTGACTGGAGAATGTGCTGGCTTGGAGTTTGTTGCAAACTGTGGTATGTATGTCAATTCGTCGGCAAAGTATGATGTTGATGACAGTTATAAATATGGTGATTAGATGGGGGTTTTTTAACAGCTAATAAAGCTTTAATTTCCTAATAAACGGCTATCCATACACAGAGCGTTTTTTGACACCTTAATGTCAAGTTGACAGATTTTTATGACAACCGTTATATTAAGACGGAACCGCTTACCTAGCAAACCATAGCTATAAGCAGCATTGTATCCAGAAAAGGAGATTTTCAGACTGATCTTAGATCAAAGATGGGCAAACCGTGGCCAGCGAGCCAACTCCGGCCCACCATGACGAGCCGGAATTTTCGAAAGCAATACACTCAGTCAAAATGAAATTGGCGCGCCAATGTCATTTTGACTTTCAAAAATTATGTTCTGGCGTTCGTGTATGTTTATACTAGGGTCATTGTGAACATAATCGAATTACTGTAAGATAAAAAAAATTGTACTGGTGCACTCATCGATTATTTTCCCTCGTGTAATAATTGATGTGTATCTAAGATAAGAATGCTTGGAAACATGCTGGTCCTGCTCCATATGACAATGTTGAGTCTAGACAAAATCAAACAGGTTCTAATTTAATTGTTTATTGATTATTATACAATTAAATTAGCAACCTGTTTGATTTTGTCTATATAATCCTCTAATTTGTATATCTTGTTTACAAAGTATACTTTTAATATGAGTTTATAATTTTCTTTCATTTAATATTGCATTATATTACAAGGTATTTTGTTGTAACATTTAACGCAGTACCACATAAAATCCATACTTAACATTATAAATGTGAAAGTAACTCTGTCTGTCTGTATGTTACGTTTTCACGCCTAAACCGCTGAACCAATCTTCATGAAATTTGGCAGAGATATAGCCTGGGATACGGAGATGGACATAGGCTACTTTTTTACGCGATAACCGACATCTACGCGGGCGGAGCCGCGGGCAAAAGCTAGTATGTAAATATGTACTTTAGATAATCTGAAAAATGATTGATCTATTTTATCTTTATTTCTAGAATTAAATCTTTAAAACAGTTTTAAGGATTGACTTCAATACAATCATTTTGATAATACATAAAGTCCAAATTCAATTCTGCAGCTAATCAATAACCCTGTGATATAATTATTGAACCAAACATAGTCTGTCAATATTCAAACCAGTTTGCAAACATCGAAAAATCAGTTTTCGCATCGAAATACGATAAAGGAAACGGTTTTACAAAATACAATATGCCTACTACAGCTGCACTCCAATACAATAGTTAGGATTTTATTGTTAAACCGACAATAGTCTGGACCTCATTGGTAACGGCATTTCGGGGGTTGCCATGTGCAAAAATTATTATTAGTATTTTTTGTTTGGCAATTATATGTCGTTGCGTCAAACTGGATTTTGGTTTGTGTCGTGGGTTGTAAGTACTTACTAAAGGTTTTTTTTTAAATTATAAATAGTCTCTCAGCTACTTGGTGCAATCAATCAATCAAAATATTTTATTTCACATAAACCTACATGGGCACTTATGAAACGTCAGAAGCTAGGTGCACGGTTCGAGTTAGTCGTTTCCTATGGAGAAGAGCCGGCAAGAAACTCCACGGTTACTCTTTTAAAAATAATTGGCTTTACAATATTATTAAATAACAGTGATAATAGGTATGGGAGGACAGTGTAGGCCTTTCAACAATTACCAGGTACTTAACAAAATAGAAAACCGCCAACAAATCTACACTCTACTAGGCCTACAACGTTCTCACATTCACAAAATATAAAATAATCTAAGTATATAAAATATTAATGACATGATTGCAATTACAACTACAGTAACATATCTGAATAAATATCATGTCCACAAAAGCCACTAACAACTGTGCAAGTTTAGTAGGATCTTCATCAACGATCATTGTCTTAATTTTATTCAAAGAAATATTAATTATCTATCTCCTTTCACTAATTCCAGGTTCCTATAAATAATCTAGCGTTCTCGATTATATTAACGACTCTGTGTCTAGAACAGTGGTTCTTAACCTTTTAGTGATGAGGGACCATTTGACAAAATTTCTTTCTTACTATGGACCACCAACTGTCTGAGGTAATAAACAATTATATGTAACTTAAAGGGTTGTTTTATCTACAAAAAAAAAGCTGTTAGGTTACAACAATTATTATATTTAAATGCGATTTTTGTGACTGCATACTCTTTACTAACTTCTGAATCCTTGATTCAGTGCTACTCAAAGCAAAACGCATGTAGACACTAGCATCCAAACTATTTCGGTGCTTGTTTTTAATTATCAGAAGCGCCGAGAGCCCCATAGATTTGACGATAAAAATAAAGTTAGGTAACTTATAGCAATTTCGCGAATCTTTGTCAATAAAAAAATATAAATTTCAGGTAACATTTGACGAGTCCCGGCTGGCCACACTGACTTGACTGGCTCTCACTCACTCGTAGCGCACTCTCGCCGCGTGTCATTGTCTGTGACTTGTTGTCACTTACTCGTATTTAATATTTTTCGGATGGCTTCGCGGACCACTTCGGGAGCTTCCAAGGACCACCAGTGGTCCGGGGACCACCGGTTAAGAACCACTGGTCTAGAACAACAAAGAGTAGTCAAAAAATTGGCGGCAATAGTCTAAAATATAACGAAGTTAAAAGAAAAATTATCTCAGCAAAGTAGGCTATACAAGATAACGCGAGTAATATTCAACCAACTTACATTTGCAGTTGGAAAATAATAACCGTCACGTATATCGATGTATGGAAGAACGTGATTTCAACTACAATATTAAGGCGAGTTTCTTCGAGCGTGCATTTTTGTTCTAGACGTGGCAGCTGGGCGCGAGTAAACCGCCTCTGTGGTCTAGTGGTTAAACCACCTGTCTCAGGTCCAGAGGTCCCGGGTTCGATTCCCAGCGGGGGCAAAAATTTCTGCTCGGTTTGGTTGGTGGTAGGGCTTGTTCTAAGTCCGCCTGGCTAGCTACCACCATCTTATCTAAGTCTGTCGCCAAACAACAATGTTAACAACATTTGTTGTGTTTCGGCAGTTAGAGGTAAGATAGCCAGTTCCTCTGTGGTTGAGGATTCCGGGTGAAGCTCGCTTCCATCTTCGGCCTTATCATCACTTACCATCAGGTGAGATGAAGGCCAAGAGCTTGCCCGTTGCGTGTAAAAAAAAAAAAAAAATTGTGCCGTGAATTTCGTTAATTTTAGGTTGAATTTTTTTTTTTATGTTTTACGATATTAACAATGTTAAACCCGATGGACATTACATCATCATGGACGTTTATTTTGATGTGATTTTCAATATATAATGTGGTATAATATTGAAATAAAATGATTTTAATCTACAAAATAAGGGTATGTTTGGGTTTTTTTCTATCGAGCGAACTTTATCCAATTATGTAACGAGTACCCGACGTACATACAGAAAGGTCTCAAAAGCAACATATAATTTTTTCACGTGTTTAATCATTACCATTTCTAAATAAAATGACATTAAAATTACATTTCCTAGAGGATAACTTGAAGAACCTCGCCTTAAGCTTGTTCTTGGGATAAATTCGTTCTAACTACACGGAACCCTTCATTGGGCGTCATCTGATATGCACTTGGCCGGTTTATGATTAATTTAATTGTGTAATTTCAGTTAGTTTTATCCTGCATAATAATGATAAGGTTATAGGAAAACATGGGAAAATGAGTGTATTATTACATTTATAATTAAAGTACATAGCAACAGTGGCTTGTAGCTAAGTAATAGGTCGATCGATCAGGTTAAGCTACGCTTGTCGCGGTTAGTCCGTGGATGGGTGACCATCTTTACATACCCAGACCCCTCCGCGCCTCGGAGAGCACGTTAAGCCGTTGGTCCCGGCTGTCATTCGTGAAACTTTGACAGTCGTTACGCGTATCAGAAGCCGGAAAGTATGACAACCAGTCTTACCAAGGGGTATCGTGTTACCCAGTTACTGGGTTGTGAAGGTCAGATAGGCGGTCGCTCCATGTAAAATACTGATAATCAGCATTATAAATAGTTTCATTAATTTAATGCTTCTGTACTCTATTATTATTACTAGATTTGTGGAATTAAACCGGCCAATTAATTTGTTATCTCATTGCTTTAAGGGTTAGAAAAAAATTCAACTTCGTAGGATAAGGGAAAGTGGTTTTAATTCAGCTTGCAAGATTTGTCGCATAACTAACTAATAACAGGAAGAAAACATCGTGTTTGGTGCAGCACTACTCTGAGCGGGAATCGAAACTTGTATCCCCGCTCTATGCTGTTTTTTTTTGGCTAAGCAGTCCCAAGCGGTGCGCGTGTGATTTGCTACCGTCTAAGCAGTGTGCCTCTCTGTCATCTCTGTGTAATTTTCTTATTAAATATTCTAATCAAAGGAACTGAGTGTTTTCTATTCTACACTAACAAGGTAAGTTAAATTAATTCGTGTAATTAATTCGTCTACTCTAAAACGTAAATATCGCAATGGACGTGGCTTATTTTAGTTTTTGAATTGTTTTTATTACGGACGCTTCTAACGTGCACGTCTTTCTACATTTTTCTCACATGTATAACTTCAACATGAATGATGTAACCCATTTTTTGTAACAATATTTTGTTTTAAAAGAATGTCCGTGGTCCTACGCTTTGGAATGGCCAACTAGCTTCATCTTTCTGACTGACCGACCCCTTGACAATTCAAAAGTGCCTGTAATTGGTTTATTTGAAATAAATGCTTTGAGTTTGAGTTTCTGGACTGTCAAAATGATGATGACCTCGCAGATTTTCAAATTTTAATCATAGCCATTGCAAGGCAAAAGCATTTTCTCATACAACCAAGAAAAAAGGAACTTCGGGAAGGTTTTCAGTATTGAGTAATGAACCAATTGAGCCTCGATGTCATACGAAAAATGTCAGATTTCAAGATTATCTCAATTTAATCTACTTTTAAAACGAGTTTTATGACTGAATATCATGAGATATTTATGTCGATCTCGATTATGGGTGTAAGTGAGTTCCAATTGGTTGTTTCCAATCGAAAAGAACCGGCAAGAAACTACACGGTTGCTGTTTTAAAAATAATTATGATAGGACTTGTAAAAACCATTTTTTTTTTTTAAGAATAACCGTGTAGTTTCTTGCCGGCTCTTATCCATAGAAATCGTGCACCTAGCTTCTGACGTTTCATTATGTGCCCATGTCAAAATCAAAATATTTTATGTGAAATAAAATATTTTGATTTTGACTTAAAATAATAGCCACCCTTTTAAGAAAAATATCCATAAAAGAACAACACAAATAATGAAACTAAAACCCATCCAAATCCAGCAACGTGGCAAATATCAATGTCATACCATACGACATCGTACCGCTGTGCGTTAGAAGCACCATTAGCCAGAAAATTGGGGTCAATTTGTTGTTTGCCCATTCGCCTCGTTACGGCGGCCATGTTTGAAATAATTTGGAAATGGAACGCGTTTCGGCGGGAACGTCCTCTATTGGCTGTTTGGGGCTTTGTGTTTTTTTTAAGTGGACAGGGAATGGAGTGTCTGTTGTGCCAATTGTTAGAGTATTCATCACCAGATTGTATTTCTTTTTGGGTAGATGATACTGTTTTCGTACTGTATTATCGTTTAGCTATTTGATAGGAGTTCTCTTACCTTCCAAGTAATATTAATTTTGTTAAGTCGTAGTTACAGAGTTTAGTCTGAGGATTTCAAACTCTCCGAAATTTGGTAAAATACTAAATGCAGCAAAGAACAGAATTTCAAAATTCCCGTGAAATACAAGGTGCCATAAAAAAAAATACATTTATTTCAGGCAAGTTTTTTACACATACCTACACCCATAATATCAGAAGAATTAATTGAATTAAAAATGTAATAGATATTAAATTAACAACTCCAAATTACGAATCTTTTTAATTTTGAGAGAAGAACAAAAGCATTGTTCTTTTTCAAATCCCATTTTGCCAATAAAACGAGCTCAAATATTTTATAGATACTATATTAAAGCCGTGTCTCTAATTAGAGGATTTTACGATGGAATAAAAAATTAATGACTTTTGCCCTTATTTTGTTTTACACATCATCAAATCGTTTTCAGAGTAATTTTGTTTTTTTATTGAAATATAATTATGTCTACAATGTTTTTTTTATGTTGATTCAATTATTATTGTCGATCGTGCACCCTAATTGCGTAAGAGATTTTCAATGAATGATGTTAAAGGATATTCCTAATCTATTGCTTCAGTAAGTATATATTTTCAAGCAAGATATTTACAATGTACAAACTAACACTTAAATATATATATTATAAGCACAAAAAAAGAAGTGCTCATTGGGCAACAAAAAATTCGTCCGCATCGCTGTCAGTGGGAAAAGTGCCCAAAAAGCCGGCCAAAGTTGCCATGTTTGATGGCAATGCTAATTCTTTTGCCTAAAATTAGCCAACCCCTCTGGTCACGTGAAAAGTCGACCAACCACTTGGCGATGTCCCGAAATACTCTATGAGCACTCGGACCCCACGGTTCTCGTGTTTCAACCCCAAACGGCTTAAACATTTAACTCCCTATAAGGTTGTTATATTTGCGCCGTTTGAGGTTATTGCTTGTTTGTTATACTTGCGCCGTTTGAGGTTATTGCTTGTTATGTTTCGAAAATTTGTCCGCTCAACAACGTAAAAAACGCAATGAATGTTGTTGAACTGTCAAAATGAAAGCTATTGCTATCGTAAGGCAGGCTTGCACCAAAATTTTAACCTATACCCAAAGTCTCAAATTCAGATAATTTATGTAAACATCGAAAAAATATCTTCGTAATGGTAATACACATAAAATGGCGAAAAAAAGGTTCCACTTTCTTTTAAGTACTGAATTTAAGAAATAATAATTAAAAAATAATCATACCATAAGTATTTTTATAAATTTTCGGTTTTAAACAAAGTTATTAAGGCTGCAGTCTCGCAAAATTCACTCGCGGTGAGTTATTTGCGCAACTTTGTATTTATTTTTTTAAACAAATTTAAGAAATAACGTGAAATATTATTATTGCACAGAAATCAACATTATATAAGTAATAGCTAGTATTTTTTTTTAGTACACTGATGTGGATTATATTTCTTCGCTTCATTCTTCAGATATATTATAACCAGGTAGTCCTTTTAATCTACAAGATAACATGCACACTTTAAGAGATTTATGAAAATCGATATAAGTATCGACTTTTTACAATTAAGTCTATTCTTTACTAACTATAATCCCACCACTAGTCAAGCTGTCATTCTTTTTTCGTGCATGATAGCAAGCACACGCGCGCTCAGTAGTTTTCAAAAAATGCCGAAAAAACGGGAATATTCTCAAGAAATTGAAGACTATCAACGTAAAATCAAGAAGCTGGAAGATGAACGAAGACGTAATCGTCGTAGAATCATAGTTGAATCTTCATCAGATTCCGGTATGTACTTATAACTACCCTCAATTATAAATTATTTTATGGTGCCACCTAATCCTGCGAGGATTACAGGCGCATTGTTATATTGTAATACCTATTATGTTTATGGTGCTTTATGCTATTCATTTAGCACGAGTTTTTGCCCGGCGGTTAACCGTGAGTTAACACGAAGGCTATGATTTTTCAAACACATGTTTGTCTCGCCTGGCGGTTAACCGAGCGTTAACACGATGGCTGGTACTATGAGCTATTATGTACATAACTATTACAATCTGAATGATGACCCACAAGTACGGATACCTAGCTGTTTTATCCATAATTCTAGCGGTTAACCGTGAGTTAACACAAAGAAAAAAAAAAATGTGGTATTCAAAGTTACGTCTTATACATTTCAGACGATAACGAATCGTTACGTTCCGCCCCCGGCGCCAACGTTGAAGAAAATCTGGCGGCGACCGAAGGTGCACCTAATGACATCCCTGTCGACGCTCCCATGCCGACCACAGGAGCATCAAATCTTAGTCAGGAAGATAGTACCTGCCCAGAGCTCGATCCAGAGCTATTAATAGCACTCGGAGAGGAAACAGACAATACTCCAAAGTTCGGTGATAAAATTCATCACAGCTTAGCTCAGCGATGGGAACCCATCCTGAAGAAGGGATTATCAAAGGAAGTAAAAGATAAGTTGTTGAAAGATTATCTTGTGCCTGAAAACTGCACTCTGCTTCAAGCACCCAAACTGAATAACGAAGTTTCAGCGGCTATTTCTGAAGCATCTCGTCATAGAGATAAGAGGAAGGAAGCTGAACAGCAGCAATTGGGTGCGGGCGTCTCAGCCATCAATAAAGCTTTGACAATAATGCTTACGAGCGACAATAAAATTGAAGCAATAAGGATTATGAGCGATGGATGTCGTATCCTGAGTGATCTTCATTATCAGGAAATACAATCGCGGATTAGCGTCATCAATTACGCATTAGCCAAACCCTTCCTAAACGTCGTTCAGGATTATGAAAGGGACGAAACTTTATATGGCAAAAAGCTAGGGGAAAAAATAAAAGCTTCCAAAACAATCGAGAAGCAAGGCATGTCAATTAAAAAAGGTCCAAAATGTCAGAAAGGTACCCCCGCAATGGAACCAACGACATCTAATTCGCGTCCCCAGTATCAATATCGACAACCAGGTGCCTACCAGGGAAACTGGACAGGCCTCTCGCGGTTCCTACAGAACAGGGGGGGGCGGAGAGGACCGAACAGGGCGAACAGCACCATGAGCCGTCGGCTTCCACTTCAGCAGACGTCGAGCTCGGTCGCTGCGAACAAGTCGAGGGCACCTGCGACGCGCCAATAGCTCAGGTACAACACGCTGGTAGAATATCTATGTTTTATGATTGTTGGCTCAACATAACATCTAATTCTGTAATTTTAAATTGGATACGTAATGGTTTTCCTATACCGTTTGATTCTAACGTGACACAAACTCATGTACCTTACGTTTCAATGTCAGCGACTGAAAAAGTCGAAATGTTTTAGCTGTACAAAAATTGTTAAAATTGGGTGCGGTAAGCCCCTGCAAATCTACTAAAGACCAGTTTATTTCAAAAACATTTTTAGCCTTAAAGTCTAATGGTGATAAAAGATTTATTTTAAATCTAAAAAACTTGAACCAATATGTTTCAAAATTACACTTCAAAATGGAAGATTACCGAACGGCCTCTAAATTATTACCTATTCATGGCTTTATGGCCACTATCGATTTAAAAGAAGCATATTTCCTTATACCAATTCGTAAATCTGATCGCAAATATTTAAGATTTCAACTCGAAAATGAGAACTCAAACATCACTACCTACGAGTTCAATTGTATGTCATATGGCCTTTCGGTAGCTCCGAGAGTCTTTACTAAGATCATGAAGGAAGTGGTTTCCCATTTACGCTATCAAGGCTTCAAAAATGTTGTTTTTCTCGACGATATCATGTGTATCGGTGATGATTATCAAGAATGCCTAAAAAATGTTAAAAAGCTACGTTAAACCTTTTAGAATGTCTCGGGTTCGTAGTGAACTATGAAAAGAGCTCTCTTATGCCTACACAAACCTGTAAATTTCTGGGATTTATGTTCGATTCAGTAAATCAATCTATTTCTTTGCCATCCGACAAAAAACAAAAAATTGTGAACCTTGTTGACAAATTCTCAGAATTGTCTCAGTGCTCAGTTAGAGAATTTGCTCAGTTAATAGGAGTTTTGATAGCCGCGTGCCCCGCGGTCAAATATGGTTGGTGTTATACAAAAATTTTAGAAAGGCAAAAATTTCTAGCCTTACAAAAAAGTCCTAGTTTTGATAGACAGTTCACACCCCACCCTGTAATTCTAGATGATTTAAATTGGTGGCAAAGAAATGTGCTAAATTCTAAAAATACTATGAAAACACCTAACTTTCAATTAGAGGTTTATACGGACGCTTCACGCACTGGCTGGGGAGCTGTGTGTAACAACGAACGAGCTCATGGAGCTTGGAAGAATAGTGAACTTGAACAGCACATTAACTACTTAGAGTTGTTAGCTGTTTTTTTAGCCTTAAAGTATTTCGCAAGCAAAAAATCTGATTGTTCTGTTTTGTTGCGTGTTGATAACACAACAGCCATCAGTTATGTTAATCGGATGGGTGGGATCCAATTCCCACATTTGAATAATCTTTCTAGACAAATTTGGCAATGGTCTGAAGAGAGAAACATGTGGTTATTTGCCTCGTACATTAATACTAAGGCAAATTACGAAGCAGATGAAGAATCTCGAAGGCTAAATCCTGACACGGAATGCGAACTTTCCGATTTAGCCTTCGAACGAATATCAAAAAGTCTCGGTAAACCCGAAATCGATCTATTTGCCTCTCGGGCCAATGCCAAATGTCAGGATTATATGTCATGGAGAAAGGATCCGGACGCCCTTTCCATAGATGCCTTTACAGCGATCTGGAACAATAGGTTTTTTTATGCTTTTCCCCCTTTTCCACTTATTCTTAAGTGTCTTCACAAAATCATACAGGAAAATGCCACTGGTATTCTAGTCTTTCCTTTTTGGCCATCCCAAGCCTGGTATCCACAATTAATGGAAACAGTAGTTTCCGATATAATTTGGATATACCCTAACGAACATCATATCGTATCATGTTACAGGAATCCCCTTATCCTGGGTGCCGCAGTACTCTCAGGCAGGCGTTCTCGCTGCGTGGCGTCCCCGAATCAGCCCTGGATCTGATGCTGGCGTCGTTATCAAAGAACACGATGCAGCAATATAACGTGTCGTTCAAATTGTGGTGGCAATATTGCGTAAATAACAATCATCACCTTTTTGATTGCTCTGTCCCGATAGTACTACGTTTTTTAAGTGAACAGTTTGATAAGGGAAGTTCGTACGGAACTCTAAATAGTCACAGATCCGCGCTATCCCTTTTATTAGGCAGTAATATCGGATCTGATGACCGAATTAAACGGCTGCTCAAAGGAGCGTTTAAATTAAAACCTAGCTTCCCCAAGTACTGCACGACATGGGACCCACAGATTGTTCTAAATTATGTTTCTATTTTGTACCCCAATAGAACCCTTAGTAGGGAAAAAATTACGAAAAAACTGGTAATTTTATTAGCTTTATGTACTGCCCAACGCGTTCAAACATTATCTTTGATAAAGCTTGAAAATATAACAGTAGGATCTAACGGTACAAACATAGCCATCAAAGATATTATAAAAACATCCGCGGCAGGGCGCGATCAGCCGACCTTATTCCTGCCGTATTTTAGGGAAAACCTTCGCATTTGCCCCGCGACTACCCTCGAAGACTATCTCCATGTCACAGACAAAGACCGACCTGCTAATGTGTCCAATCTCTTAATCACTGTGAAGCGCCCCTACAACGGCGCGACAGCACAGTCAATAAGCAGATGGATAAAGCAGATATTGTCCGAGAGCGGCCTGGACGTGGCGGCGTTCAGCGCGCACAGCACGCGGCACGCCGCCACGTCCGCGGCCGCCGCGGCCGGGGTCTCCGTCGACACTATAAGGAAAGCCGCGGGATGGACTAATGCGTCTAAGGTTTTTGCCCAATATTATCATCGTCCAATTATAGACGACATTAATTTTGCTCAAGCGATCTTCCATGATCAAGTTAACGATAAGTAATATATTATTATTATAGTTCTGAGACAATTATATTATTAAGTATTCGAAATAAATACTTGTTTAGTTAGTAGTAGTAACTATGTTTACATTGATTAAAAACATTTAATTTTTTACAAAATATTTGTTTTTTAATTATCAAACACAAAACTTTTCTCTGAACATCTACCTGGTTATAATATATCTGAAGAATGAAGCGAAGAAATATAATATGTGATCAAACGAACTTCTTAAGCGAAGTTCGATCAATATTATATGAGTCGCTTCATTCGAAGATATATTATGTTCCCTCCCAACCCAATCCCGGTGATAAAGTTTTGTATTCGTCTTATTTATCTCTAAAAGAATGACAGCTTGACTAGTGGTGGGATTATAGTTAGTAAAGAATAGACTTAATTGTAAAAAGTCGATACTTATATCGATTTTCATAAATCTCTTAAAGTGTGCATGTTATCTTGTAGATTAAAAGGACTACCTGGTTATAATATATCTTCGAATGAAGCGACTCATATAATATTGATCGAACTTCGCTTAAGAAGTTCGTTTGATCACATATTATGTTAGGTAAATCAAGCGTTGAACACAGCTCTTTCTGCCCAACAACATTTCGAGGTATGTTTGTGCTCCTACTTTAGGGTAATTAAGAATTATTTTCAAAATCTGTTCAGCGCATAATCAGCTGAACATTCTCGTCTTCAAAATGCGCTGATTAGTTTTTTCTAATTATCTTTCATTTTCTTATTTTGGAGGTCACAAAGTCATCAATATTCTCTTCTGTGCAATAATAATATTTCATGTTATTTCTTTAATTTGTTTAAAAAAAAAATACAAAGTTACGCAAATAACTCACCGCGAGTGAATTTTGCGAGACCGCAGCCTTAAAAAGAGCAGTTTTTCTGGTATAAATTATTTTATGATACTGGTAACAATGCAGGAGATCCAAACATTTTCACATTTTTTACATCTTCAACAACACTAATATTACAACTCTCATTCATAGATTCATATTGTATGTAGCATATCTACCGATATTTTGGATGGAAACGGCTGTAAACTGTTTCGAGTGGAAATAGATTTTGGGAGGCCTACGTCTAGCAGTGGACTTAAACAGGCTGATTATGACGATCATAGGCCGTGTCTCCGACACACTACATAAAACATTGTTTAGCAACGGTATTTTGTTTGCATAGTTCTTTTAATTAATTCACTTTAATATCATAGATGATTATTTACAAAAAAAAATATAATGATAAAATATTTTGCACCACTGTCCTGTCATTTTGACAGTGACAGTTCTTGACATTACTTTGTTTACATAAATTATCTAAATTAGAGACTTTGGGTATAGCCACAGATCGTTGCGCGTCTCGACCGCGAAATACACAGAAAAAACGCTTGCTGCGCCGCAATTGACGCAATGTCGTGGCCAGGCCGTAACATAGAGAGCAAAATCAACCTATGATCCTAGGTATCCGGAGGCCTGTGTCCTAGCAGTGAGAACATCATAATGTTCTCACTGCTAGGGCACAGGCCTCCTCACTGTGAGAGGGAGTGGCCACGCGGGCTCAGCGCGGGTTGGTACATGTCACATGTCTTCGAATTTTCGGTTCTAATAGGACATGCCGGTTTCTCCTTCATCGTTTTAAGAGCAGTAGTGATGAAATATATAGCACAAAGTGAAGCGCCCGCTTGGTTTCGAAGTAGTTCGAACCCACTCTCCATAAAAATTTAAAGATCGGTTAATAGCTCTTTCAAAATCAACACAGGAAAACTCCAGCTGTATATCCCCTGCCAATAAGTTAAGATATATCTTTCAGTCAATATTTTTCACAAATAAAATAACATTTTAAATTAAAAACCGTTGAGAATCTATAAAAGATCAGTTTCCAAAACTGCCAGTAGCATTCCCTTACAATTTATCTAGCCCGCCATTGATTCCAATTTCAAATCTTGATTCTGTTGCCGACGTACGGACAAATATGGTTGTAATCTTACCGAAGCGATTCCGCCATATTGGTTTATTATGTTTTAGATTTTTCGTAACGTACGAGTATTGGTGCTAAAGTTAGTTTTTGACAGTGGCTAATTATAGGAGGGCTGTGGATTTGACTGCTTTTGGCAATATTGGCTTTTGCCATTGAGTTAAATAACTAGAGAAGCAAACCTCATTAAAATGTGTTAAAAAAGTGTAACTAAATTTAAGTTCAGTGCATCTTTTTCTTTCTATTTTATTAAGAAAAAGACAGAAGATAAATTTTAGTTTAGTCTTGTCAAATTAATACACATAGTAGTGGTACATAGTACTATTTTCACGTCTTCAACAACACTAATATTAAAACTCTCATTCATAGATTCATATTATAAGTAGCATATCTAGCCACATTTTGGATGAAAACGGCTGTAAACTGTTTCGAGTGGAAATCGATTTTGGGAGGCCTACGTCTAGCACTGGACTTAAAAGGGCTGATTATGACGATCATATGCCGTGTATCCGACATACTACACAAAACATTGCTTGGGAACGGTATTTTGTTTGCTTAGTTCTTATAATTAATTCACTTTCATTTTATCGATGATTATTTCCAAAAAAAAATATCTATGATAAAATGTTTTGCACCACTGTCCTGTCATTTTGACAATGACATTTCTTGACATTACTTTATTTACATAAATTATCTGAATTAGAGACTGGGTATAGGTATAGCATACAACACGATTAAAATGCATGCAAATACATTCAAAAAAATAATAAATAAAATAACGCAACGCACTTTTATCAAAAAATTCTCCTTAATCGAAATATTCCACGAATTAGAAAAAAAACATTTAGGTTACCGCAAAAAAACTGTTTATCCGGGCGGCTACAAAAAGTTTCAATATTACAAAATGTGTTGAACGGAAGTCGGTAAAAGATAGCAAGGTCTGACCTCGACCCGATAACGGCTTCGATTCCGACCCATGCAAACAATATGGCGGTTTTAAATAATTAGAATTCTAAATAAAGTCACGTGGCGAGCAAAGCAAACTAATGATGATCGAAAATCTATACAAATAAAAAAATTGAAGTGTCTATTTATAATGACTAAATAACACTTATTTACTAAATGAATATTTATCTAGTACTACTAATTTAAAAAATTGTCTGTCTGTCTGTTTGTTCCGGCTAATCTCCGAAACGGCTCTCCCGATTTTGACTGAACATTCACTGGCAGATAGCTGATATTATAAGGAGTACCTTAGGCTACTTTTATTTTAGAAAAAGCCATACGGGCGAAGCCGCGGGTGGTAGCTGTTGTTCAATAAAATTATTAAGAAAACAAGAGTGTCAAACGCATAACAACACAAATCACCTTTCAAACAAAAAAAAAATCATTAAAATCGGTTCAGCCGTTTGCGAGCTACGATGACACAGACAGACATACAGATACACACGTTAAACTTATAACACCCCTCAGTTTCTGTTAAAAAGGAATTGACCTCCCGTCATCTAAATGTCAAATTGAAAAACAGATTTGGAAAAAAGAGGTTTTAATACCAAGAAAATTTATAGTTATTGCAACTTTGAACTTGCCTACCAAAGCTATCATGTTAAAGTCAACCCATTAACTATCACAGTGTATTGTCATAATCAGACAATCTGTTAGACATTGCTACAGTAAAATAATTTACCCAACGCAACGTTTAGGTATAGAGAGAAGGACCTGAAACTTAAATAAAATAAGGACACAATTTTAAATTAAAAAGAATCAACAATAGTTACTATTTTCACCAGCTACTCGAGGCAGCCCGACCTCTGTCAAAGGGCAGACCTCTTCAAACACAACCTAAAAATTCTTATAATTACCGCTTCTTAAATATGCGCTGGAAAAAAAACGGAAAAAAGAGTAAATAACAAACCAATGACAAAGCGCGATCATATCGTGGAACGACCTTTTTAATTAAAAAAACTCTAATTTCCAAAATGGAAGCCGCATTCAAGATTCAAATTTTGAATGTGTTCTTTTTTTAAGAAGCTATTGTCAACGGTATACACGGGTAAGTAATTGCTTTTGTTTGATTCGTTTTTTCAAATTGTGAAGTTGGAATAATGTCTTACCTGTGATTATTGAAGGGTTACTTAGGAAAACTTACGAACTGTTGATGTCTACTTTATCAGTCCCGTATCTTCGCCATTTTTAAAGAGTTTCATACTCGCAGTACAAAGAAATGTTCATTCTTTAAAACGGTGACTCGACCATCGACTGGTAAGTCTAACAGGGCCTCAAGTCTGCTATTACAATAGTGTCAGAATGGTCTCTTCATTGTGAGTTTTTGACATTTGTCATACAAACACTGTCAAATACTCACAATGGCGAGACCATTCTGACACTATTGTAATAGCAGACTTGAGGCCCTGGTCTAATTCGGCTGTCACTCAGAACTAGCGCTTGGGCTCTGTCTCGCATAGGGTCGCAGCATTATGCTGAGCAATGGCCGTTTTGCGTGGATATGGCGCATATTTCCCCCCGACTTGTATTTTTTTTTTTGTGTTTGTGTTCTTTCTTTGAGTCACGTTTAGCGCAAATAAACATATTTTCTTTCTTTCTTTCTTTAACGATCCATATTTAGTCTTTAGGAACCCACCATTATCTCTGATTAGGCACTAATATCACTACATTATTACTATTATAAAACAAAGTCCCTCCTGCCACGCCGCGTCTGTCTGTCTGTCTGTCTAAACGCGATAAATTAAAAAACCACCGAACGAATTTTCTTATGGGTTTCTCCAATGGACGGAGTGATTCATGAGGAAGGTTTACGTGTAAAATTAATTAAGATACCTATAACATTTCGACCGTGATTTTTGCGTTAAATGGCCAACTTTGGCGTTCTTATTCTGAGAAACTGAAACACTTAGACAACTTTTACATATTAAGCGGTGAAGAATAGTTATTAAGTATAGTTTATAGCGGCTTCCCTTATCCCAATTTTTTCTATCAAAATTAAGGCTAAAATTCCGAAAGAAGTTTTTCATATAAAATGCGCGACGACACTTTTTAGAGCTCGTGGATTGACCTATTGTACCTACATAATCAGGTGCCGATTCCCTTGTTCACAAACTAAACAAAATTTAAGTTCAGTGCTTCTTTTTCTTTCTATTTCATTAAGAAAAGGACAGAAGATAAATTTTGGTTTCAGTCCTGTCAAATTAATCAGCGCTTGTTACTACTCCATACAAGTTTAAACGTGATTAAAAACTTGCCGACTAAAATTACGTCAATTTACGTCAAGCACTGATTAATTTGACAGGACTAAACTAAAATGTATCTTCTGTCCTTTTCTAAATATCTCTTAAATTGTAGTTTAGTTCATAGTGGCCTCAGAATTTTGAAATATGTATGAAATATCTATTAAAAAATCCCATTCAAAACTACTAAAAACGTTCAGAATTAACTGTAAATTTCTCCTTAACAAATCAATATTATTATGTAAAATTTACACCAGAATAACCGTTATTTCATAAGAATTTATAAAACCTAAAATAAACGTATTTACAACTGGCAAATAATGTGATGCGTTGGCTGGAGAACGCCATTTTGTGATAGGTTTTGTGTAAACTGGCCGAAATAATTATGATGATGTAAAATACTCTCGTGTGGTGCCGGACATAAAGAATAGCACCACCCCATTTCTTCCCGTGGGTGTCGTAAATGGCGACTAAGGGACTTACTAGAGAATGGGCAGCAGCGTTCTCTATGCATTTGTAACACCATACTGCGATCGCCAACCCGCCTGCCAAGCGTGGCGATTATGGCAAATTCCTTCCTTTTGGGGGATGCCTATGTCCAGCAGCGGACGTCTTTCGGCTGAAATGATGATGATAATGATGAAAATACTCCAAGTAGTAAGTACATCAATTACATTTTAATCTAAATCACATGCTCGACGCAACAAGCTGATAAAACAATACGACAGAAAAAAAATGGAGACATATAATATGCTCTGCAACCCATGCTAGTCGGGACGGGTTGCTAGTAATTATTATGACAAGAGTCTAGATGAGGTGCCTTGCTACTGAATTAATTTCAGCATCGAAGCGTCATATTTCCCTTGTTGTGGTAATTTTTATTTTATTTTTGGGACCATTTAACTGACATCCAACAATTGTAAACTCTTCTTCCATCCCACAATCTGCTAAAATAATTCCTTTCCAATTTAAGATTAATAATTCCAAATAACTTACACCGTCCTGTTTATTTTAAAAGCCAAATGAAAGATGGCTTCTGCTCACTGACTAATAATAGCGATTTGTAACTTTCTGTAAGATTATTAGCTATATTTCTTTGTTCATTAACTTTAATACTTAAGTACAGATGTTACTTTATAATTATAGCTTTTTCATTATTAATTTAGTACCTCAATGTTTTGGGGTTGGTATAAATAAAGTATCATTTGAAAATTTGTACAGAAAGTGCCTTTTTTGCAAAGATTTAAGCGGAACATCTGCACATAATACATTGGTCTTTAGAAACATTTGATTCAACAACATTTACATTTTAAAATTCGAACACAGCATGTGAAAAATTAAATTTAAATTTTGAAAAGTCGAACGTTGCACACAGACTTATTTTTTTTTTTAATCGAACATCAACGTCAAAACTCAAATGCCAATCCCCGTCTATAGACCAAAAATGATCGTTTATAGGCCCATAGACATCAAATTGTAATGTTTTAAATACAGAACGCAATGGCGGACGTCCGTGGAAGTTCAATTTATCGCCGGATGAGGCCAATCGTGCTTGTTCCCGCGTCTGACGCACATTGTCGAGGGACTGACTTTGGGTGTGATAAAAATGTACCTAGACTATTATTTTTGAAAATATAGTGATAAATGTAGTGTTCTTAGTAATATTTTGATGTAGTGTTAAGAGGCTACCGAGCGCACAGTGGCGCCCTCATCGTTATTTCGGTGATTTATTTTATTTTAGAATGAAAACGGAGCTTAGTGGCCACTATTTTCCGTTTTAATGATTACAATAAAACATAACAATTTAAAACTACTGTTTGTAGTAATAATAACGTATAGTCTTATGAAGCACAACTTGATGAGCGTATTTTCTGCACTTTCATTCTAAAATAAAAGAAATCACCGAAATAACGATGAGGGCGCCACTGTGCACTCGGCACAGTCTTAAATGTTCTGAAGTAAAATTTGAATTTAAAAACAATTTCCGTTTTCTACAATAGAAAATATAATGAGTTTATTATATTTTGTGCTAATAATTTGAAAAGATTGATGATTACCTGAAAACATGTTTACTTTAAAAGATGCGTGAATATTTAAAAAAGAAAGAAATCGTTGCTGTGCAATGTTTTTGACCAAAATTTGTAGTAAAATGTCAGTCATAATTATGATAATTCACATTCAGGTCTTTTTAGCCATCACTTAGTCCCAATAATTAAAAGCTAATAATAGTCTTAAAATAATAATATGTACAAGTACATAAGAAAAAGGAAAAAAATAATCGTCTGCATCGCTGTCAACAGGAAAAGTTCCAATAATCAATAGGTAGAATTTAGTGTGTAGTGGTTCAATAATACATTAAAGTCAAGTCTTATTGAAATAAAGAAAATAATGACAAGTAAATACTACAACACAACGGAAAGAAAAAGCAATAGGACCTGGAAAGGCAAAGGAAACAATCTACTTGCTATTTCCTGACTAATTCCCTATTTCCTAACATCCATTTTAAACTTCGATGACTATGAAAACATATTCAACATGCATTCACAATAATAATACGTCTATGTTCCGAATATATTACGAAATGATCAATGAAATGTCCCAAAAAAGAACGTAATCTCTCCATCTGGCCCTCAAAAGGAAGAATACATGAATAGCTCCCAAACACATGCAAATATTACAAAAATACAAACATCCAAAAAAAAACTATTAACATTCAACAAAAACTGGGATACATACAGTTCCAAATTTCAAATTCAAAAATCGAAGCTTACTTTTGAAAATATAAGATCGGAATCGTAACGGTCGTGTTCGAGATTTGAAATTTAAATTCGAATATGGAACGTTGTTGATAAAGACTCGGTTGTTCGGTTCAATGCTAGTGTTGTGTGTTGCCCCGATTTGTTAATAAGTGGTGTTACCATGAGTGAGAACAATTTGGGAGAGACTGAATTGTGTCTTGTATACGTTTCTGAAAGACGGAATGGTTTGGCTTTACTTATAGCATAGTTGTACAAAATCGGACTTAATGCCTTAGGCATCAGGTTTGCTGCATTAATTTTACAGTACGGTTTTTGAGGTGAAAACTTCTTTAGTCGCGTTGAGCGAATTTTGGTAGGGGAAAAATTGATGGGTTCACGTCACTGAAATGCGCGCCAGACTTTTTCTTTTACTTTAGTCGGCAGCCCACAAGACTTTTTTTTAATATTTTTTTATTAGTCTAAAAACCCACTAAAACCGAGACTTTGACATAAAAAATACCAACTGACAAATATTT
Organism: Dryobota labecula; assembly: GCA_947523025.1. Classification (NCBI taxonomy): domain Eukaryota; kingdom Metazoa; phylum Arthropoda; class Insecta; order Lepidoptera; family Noctuidae; genus Dryobota; species Dryobota labecula. Next base: position 11,972,757 of record OX383310.1, read on the forward strand.
TATTGAAGACCTAAGATCTAATTATTTTCTTAGGTACTTAAAATCTTTCTCAATGCATTTTTAAATAATTATCTTCCTTAATTTCATATTTATATCTCCAGCAGTTTAGATACGTTATCCTTATTTATCAGTCAAAAAAACTGATTTCTTATGTACCGATTTAAGACATATTAAACCTCCTAACATGGTCACCCTAATAATAATTTTGTCCTATATTCCGTCACACGTGTAAAACATATTTCCGTTTATTCGTCGAAGATTCTTATCGAAATCATTTGAAAGGTTCACAAGGGCCCGTATTTGTATACAGTAGGATTTGTAAGCGCCATTTTGGAAATACAAATAAATGCATAGATCATTTAAATTCTCTAATCGTTTATCAATAACGTAGTCAGAATCACGAAAGTCTGACAACCCATGGTGACAACCGGTCTTACCAAGGATGACCGTGTTATCCAGTAATTTATTTATTTATTTATCCTCCCACTGGAACGCCATACAGCCATTGAGTTAACTATAGAAGCAAACCTCATTAAAATGTGTCAAAAAAGTGTAACCACTATTTAAACGCGACGACGCGCGACGTAGCTTTGAAACCACTAAACATTTAAAAGTAATAATACTGATTCTTATTCTTATTAAAAAGTTATTATTATTAATATATTTAGGTTCACTTCGGTTGGCGTCACACAGAGCACTGAACTGACGTTAACTACGCATATGGCTGTGGCCATATGTCAAGTGGCAACGCCTCAGCGCGGTAATTACTAATCTAATGTAACATATACATCAATGCATACAGCAATTACACCAACGGAGCAAAAAATAACTTCTAGTGATGCTATACATCCATTGCCATCGAACGGGCGGCATTGGATCACGCACGCAGCGTCAAGAGACTTCTCCATAGATCCGCATTAACTCCATCCAAACTCCATCCATATTGCGCAAGTTCTTTACGATATTTTTGAGACCCAATGAATTGTTTTAAATTAATTAAAATGAAAAAATCTGAAAATTTTGATGTGTCACCCTGCCTGACAGATTACAGAAAAAAAAATGAGGGCTTTCGCGTATGAATTCGCCGCTAGGGGCACTAGTGTAGTGTAGGGTCTCCGAAATATCAATATCACTGTTTGTAAGTGGACTACGCGGGTTTATTTCAAATTATATTAATGTTGTGAATATTTTGCAACACCTGAGACTTCAACTTTTAATAATTGGTTTTGGGAGGTGATTGTTTAGAGGTATGAGGAACAGGGTGTAAAGTTCACTCATATTCTATTGTAAAGGGAGGATCCTCCGACCACACGGGTGTTGTGTCTGGTGGGCAACTGCCCAACGGTTAATGTCGGGACTTTGTATATGCTAGTCGCGCGGTAAACTCTGATAGCGCGATGAAGGATTTGTGACGTCAGGTCTTTGATGCGTAGTTCGCATGTGGCGTTGTTGATACCACCACAATTGCAAAGATAATGGCTTGCTCTTATATCACCAATTACATACACACATACATAAACTCACGTCTTCTTCCCGGTAGGCAAAAACTATAGAACGCTCCTTACATTCTCCTTTTGCTTCGTTTACATTCATACATCTGAGGCCCTAGTGTGAGTTTATTTTAACCATCTCGAATTTACGCATCGAACGCGTTCAGCACTCCGATTGGTGAATGGCCATTCGGCGGCCAATCGGAACGCCGAACGCGCTCGATGCGTAAAATCGAGATGGTTAAAAGAAACTCACACTAGGGCCTCTGGTCATAACCGCACGCCGGTTGCGAGTGCTACGCACCTGATCTTTCTGAAGAACATCACCAATTAGGTCACTATTCTCTTAGGGCGTCCCCTTCCAGCGTTTCCACTCACAGCTGCCTTGTAAATACCTTTTGTAAGTCGCCTTTCATTCATCCTCTCAACATGACCAAACCATCTAAGCATACTATTTTCAATTTTTGTCACTAAATCTTCTTTTAAACTACACCGTTGGCTCATTCTATCATTTTTCAACCTATCATTCATAGTCACGCCACACATACTTCGCTTATTTATTACAAAATATAACAAAATACAGAATTTAGTTAAAACGTTGTTTAAGTAGGTAGAGACACCGTATTTAAATTTCAATTCATGTAATGTCAAATGTCAAATGCTTGTACGTCATCGCCTACATAATGTTCCTTTTAGTGTTTACAGAGAATTTATTTGACTCTGTAAGCATTATCTAACGAATTTAGGTTATAGTGATGTTATCGTCATACTTGGCAAACTATAGTAAATAGCAGAAGATCAGTTTTTTGTGATATAGTACTTCCGGGGTAGTACACACTCCACAGGTTGTTACGTAAAACGAAGGAAATACTTTAACCAAGTACTCATGAAAATTATCAATATTTACAATGGGAACAATTATTTATTTATTAAAATGCACAAGTAAAAAAATACTGTGCAAATGCGGCATTTTCTACCAGTCAACCTTAGGTTGATGTAGAGAGAAAACATGGCAGGTGCAACATAATGGATAGATAACTCGTAAAAGGAAAAATAAATTTTAACTAATACATAGATACTTACAATGCATACATAAACAAAATAAACAGTGTCAGGAGAAATATATTAATAATAATAGGTTAATTCTAAAATATTGTAAAATTACTGCTGTTTTCTACATTTTGATCATGTGGGTAATTTATATATGTATATAAAAGGAAACCGTGACTGACTGACTGATAATATAATAAAATAGTATCGAAATCAAAATTGTGCACTGAATATATTTGAAAAAAAAAAAAAGGAATTTTCGTCCGTTTGCCTGTTTGTCTGGATGTATGTTCGGATTGGCCCAAAAACGGCTGAACGGATTTGAATGAAATTTGGCAAACAAATAGATTAACACATAGGGTCATTTTAATCCCGGTACTTCGTTCCCGTAGGATGTTTTCCAATATCCACGCGTGCAAAATTTCGGGAAAAAGCTAACGAGGCATATGTTTGCACTTTGTAGGAAACAACATATTTTTTATTTTCCTATTTCGGATTTGATCCCATGATAAAAGATGATCATTGGAAGGCCCAAGAAAATATGGATGGATTGTGTGAAGAATGATATGAAAGAGAAGGGAGTGAATGATAGAGTGACGGTAGACAGGGGGGAATGGACATGGGACAAGGGCAGGAAGATCATGACAAAAGATGATCATTTTCATGATAACGCTCTCTTAAATGATGTCCCTCGTTGAACCTAACAAACTATTACTATTTCAGCTGCCAAGCATTGCTGTGGTAAAGTTTTAAGTGAGAATGTGAAAGGCTGTTTGGCTGTAAGATCAGGGAAAGATCGAAAAGCAATGGATCGATTGTGTAAAATACGATATGGCTAGAAAGGAGGTGAATGATGAAATAACTGCTGATAGAGATGTATTCCAAAAAAGTCATGTTGCGCTGACCACAGAAAAAATTTAGATAAGGGCAGAATCAGAATCAGAACTTTATTTCCTACGAATGTAGGTACAGGTATAAGATGTTGTACATCAATGAAAACAGGAGAACAGGAGGCAGGAGAAAGATGAGTTAGAACTACAAAAGAATGCTCTTTCCCTACCTTCAAAATTCAAATAAAAATAAATTAAAAACTCAGTTTCTACGCATAAATAAATAAAACAGGTGTACTCGTCCAAGTTTTTGAATTTTGTATAGAGTTTAAAGAGACAATTTGTATAGTGTATAAGATTCTTATTCGATATTAGTATTACTAAGCATTGTATTTACCCACCTATTGTAATATTCCATAGGTTTATAGTACTTCTTTTAGGTCCAAAACCATGACCTTGCAGTGCGACATTTTTCTCCCAAAAAATGCCTTTACATAAATTATTTTCAAAATAAATTACTGTTTATTCATGAAACTATTTATTTCTTTACAGATGTTAACAAGATTCGATATTTCGAAGATTACAAGGAGGTTACAAAAATGGTCTATGTCTTTGTAAGTACCTATTGAAATATTATTTATTTATGTTTACACATTAAAATAGATACAGATACGACATAATATAAGTTTTGAGTGCAAAGGTATCTACTGCTTATTACTTAAGAAATTTCTTCCAGCAGACCTGCGAAAGGAGAATTATTAATATTCTAGTTCCGACAAAAAACTCGTAGAAATCATAAAAAGCAACCGAGTATAAAATAACTTCCATATAGATAACACATACACACCAATCACCAATCACCAATACATCTGATAAGCATGGTGATTTTTAATTTGTAAATTTATATTTTGAATTGTTTTATTAGTTTTTACATTGTCTCACATATAGAAGCAACAAGAATAATGTACCCAGGATTATGTAATATCTTGATTTAAAAGAGTGTCCTTGGAGTTTCTTGTCCGTTCTTCTCCATAGTGATCTACGTATTGGAATGGGCATCTAGCTTCAACTTGCCGACTCTGACTAACTGACCGTCTCTTTGACAATTCAAAAGTGCCTGTAAATGGTTTAATTGAAATAAATGCTTTGAGTTTGAGTTTTGAGTTTGAGTTTGATTCAGCAGTGAATGTAAATGAATGACAGTATAAGAAATGTCGTTATTGTGTCAAGTGACAATAATGACATTTCATAAACTGTCATTTTCACATTAGGGTGCAAATGACAGATGTCATTATGATATAAAAATATAGAAAGCTATAGGTATTTAGGTAGGTACTCTATCAGCTAACAAAACTGCTATTTCCTGTCTTTTACCTTTTATTGGTACCATCCCTTTAGTAAAAGATGTAGAACTAAACGCTAGAAATGGCACTAGTCCAAATAACGTGCCATTAAAGTAACAGAAAAAGTGTCTTTAAAATCTAGAACGGGCTTGAAATTCCTATACACGTAGTTTTAGAGAGTCATGAATATACCCATAGAGGCAGAAAGATACTAAGACACAATTTTTCATTTTAAAATATTATTTTAGTAGGTACGAAGCCGAATTAATTGGTATTTCAAACAACTGACGCTAAGGTATTTTGTAGCTAGTATTTAAAATACTTATGCTTTCAAAATATATTTTAACATAAATACATTTAGCGATCTTATTAATGAAAATGAAAAATAAGCTTACTTATTCATAAAGTAAAAACAGGGCTCTGTACCTAGGTCAGTATACGCAATTAGTAAAAAAAATCTCAACCATTTATGCAAGGGGCCCTTGCATAAATGGTTCAGATTTTTTACTAACAAATCGTACGATTTTTTTTTTTTTCTAGTTTTGGGTAGATTTCGTATAGGTATTTAAATTAAATTAAGAATTATCTTCTATCGAACCGTATTCAAAAAAATCTCAACCATTTATGCAAGGGGGGTCAGCTAATTGTGTATACTGACTGTACTTGTACCATATTCATAAGCAAAATATTGTGATACTTTCAAGTGTTCAAGTTAAAAAGTCGTACTTACACATCGAGTTTTAGAATAAACCTTTGTGTCATGTCATCTCTATCACTCATATCTGTGCGACAGTCTCTTTCTGAAGCTTGACATTTTAACGCCTGGATACTTTAGTACAGTCCTGTCACAATTTATATTAATACTCTGACATCACTGTCAAAATCAAAGTGATATTTATTCATGTTACAATAAAGTTGCTGGAAATTGGCTGCTTGGTTTGCTGTCAGAGGTAAAAATACTGTTGTGTTTCTTCCATTCTCTCTACATCCACAATCGCCACGCCTGTCCGAGGGGCGACCTTAGCGCTGTGTCAATTTTAGGTCAATGTCCACTTTCATACTTGTACATAACTACAGTGAAACGCTTGTGTGTCCTAGGGGTGAGCACAGTTGTTAGTAAAACTTTGGGCGTTTGTGTGTCTATGGAAGCTAGAGTAACAGATTCGATAATAATGTCAGCCATATATGCCAACTGCTGAACATACATATGTCCTTTTAATAAACAGAACACATTTCTGACTGATTGTGACACACTTGGAAGACGGATTGTTAGGCCTTTTGACCACACACGTTTTTCTTGTCGTGAAAAACTACGGTTTATTCGCTGTGTGTAGGCACCAGGGACGTTGCGGATGTCGATTTTTTCACATCCGCGGATGTGAATGCGGATACGGCTTTTTGAAGGCTCACATTCGCGGATGCGGATGTTTAAGATCTTATATAAATATAGTATATGAATGAAGAATTAAAACAATGATAAAGTAATTATTAACATTTTTTAAATCATTGCGCAGACCCCAAAAAAAATTTGTCATTTGTATTTTAATAAAAGCAAATAATGGATTTTGCCCAGCCCTGAATGCAGGTAACAAATGTATTTCTTAACGTGTTTTACCTATGCTAGACGCAAATCCATGAATACTTTTTTCTAAAATGTGCGTACACATCAATGACTATTTTAGTCAAACTGCAATATCCACCTCAAACCTCTTCTATTATTGGTTATTTAACCGTTAAAGCATCGTGGTTTACCAAAATTGTTTTAGTTTGATTCGTCATTCCCCTGATATTTGGTTTGTTTTCACAAATATTGGTGGTGCTAGAGCAAATAATGGTTGTATTGATGAAATTGGGGCAGGTAGGTATTGGTTTTGTACTAATAAACGTTTTTGGATACCCCTGTTATACTATTGGACAAGGTATTCTGAAAATAATACACAATAAAAATATTTTCATAATAGGTAGAATAAAGAAATAAGTAATTGGCATTCATACTAAAATATTACCTACTAGATACAGGACAATTAATTCAAAATTAATATCAACACGAGTCATATTTATTATCACCACTTTGAAAATATTTCATAAATTTGGACTTAAATGTTTCAAAATGACACAAGTCATACAACACGCTCATTTTGAAACGTTAAAATTATAGTCAAATTACGTAACAACCATGTTTTCTGTCTATCAAAAACATCTTTATACATTATTCACATAAATACTGCGAGCCCTATCCCCCTGCCCATCCCCCTCGGCCCGAGACGCAGCGTAATGAATTAATTAAACACTTCCAGTCGACTGAGAAGTCTGATGGGAAATTAGCGCGCCGCTAACGCCATCTAGTAGGGAGTAGCGACAACTTTTTTCTTTAGTGCTTCATAATTTTTTGATGAAACTAGTGAAACGTCTTTTTTTATTATAAAACCGCTTTAACAGTGTTATCTTTTTTTATAATTAAACTTTTTGGAAGAGCATTAACTGAATTTTAGTCCGCTTTATTTCAGCTTAGCAAATAGGTACCGCCATCTACCGTCGAATAGCAACAGCATTGACCCTAATTGAAAATAATTTTGTAGTTTACTAATCAAAACTGCCCCTATGACTCATCATGAGATTAATGTCACTAACACGATCAAACGCCCCCAAGCCCTTTAAAATGCGGGCAGGACCCCTTTTGAAGCGATTAGATACTTAATTTTTTTCAACCCTCATTCCAGTAATTAAAATGAGAGGGTTGCAATTATTCGAGATCAGGGTCATCAATTTAATAGAAATTGATATTCGATTTTGATAACCGTTATCATCCCAACTCTGTGGGTTCGACTTCCAGTCTAACCGGTTACAGCTAAATACCAGTATTTTACATGGATCGACTGCCTGCCTAAGTAATACGATTTTAATAATCATAAATTGCAAATAATGATTTTTGGCAGTATGATAAGTTGCACTAGGTTAGTTTCAGTTTCTGTCTCTAGATGGCGTTAGTAGTAGCTTGCTTTCTAATATTTGCAACATTACCTTCGGTGGTTTCTCACTTATATACCATCAAAATTCATGCAGACCTCTACAATCTAAACCAGATTAACGTAGTTTGATGTTGTTCATTTATTATTCTGCTGTCTATCCTGTCGGTGTATTCCCTAGTTCATTTCTAACGACACCCGTGGGACTGGTCGGTAACTCGGTTGGTTCATTCTTAGAGCGAAACTAGACGAAGCAACGACGGTGTAAATAAATTGGGGTAGTTAAAGATTCTTTGCTTAGGAAATTTGAGCGATCGCGACTCGGTATCAATGTCAATAATGAACTAGTTTTCTCAATTTTATTAACTAAACTAGCTTTTGCCAGCGGCTTCGCCCGCGTGTAAGTCGGAAATTATCCCACGGAAATGTACTATCGGGATAAAAAGTATCCAGGTTTTAAACTATATGTGTGCCAAATTTCATCCAAATACGTTTGGCCGTTTTTGAGTGATTGAGGAACAAATATTCAAATATTTTTTTTTGTTTTCATACAAAATTTCACATTTTTAATATTAGTAGGATATCTCGTAACAGGTAGTGTTCTGTAGTTTTTCCCTAACCCCATGGGAAAATGGCGTGAGTTTATGTTTGTAAATATCTATTTTATTTTATTCATAAATGATAAATTAATTTTCTTAAAATAAATAGTTTTTAAAAAAACAAATAATATAATATGTTTAAACTAGATTTTGGTGTTTCCTATCTGACAACGTTTTCTGGAAAAAAAAAAACTAAAACAAACTCAGACAGTCAGTCAGTTTATTTTAAAGTCCATATATATAATGTCTTGAAATGAGCAAATCACAATGAAAACCATGTAGGTTGTATTTGTGATCTTTAATACAAAAAATTGACTCATTTCAGGTTCTACGTCTATTCTATCTAGATTTATTTCAAGCTTTTCTAATAAAAATACTGTAACAGGCGATTCCCTGCTTTATCTAGATTATATTATAATGATGATGTATTTCCAAACTGTTTTCTTACTGATTCGTTTTTGCTGTCACTTCTATGACAGACCACCTATTGTGTACTGAACGTACTATAATTATTATATATTTTTTAAATCATTTAATTACGACAATTTTTTTTTCTATATTTTATTAGTAGGTACTAAAACAACCACAAGTGTTTGCATTAACCTAAAACTATGTTAGTCATGACGCGATCAATCAATGCCAACCAAATGCCAACCAATGGTAACCAAATAATAATTGAAATTAATATCAATATAATTAATATACTTTAATTAACACATTTCCTCCCGTGGGTGTCTTAAAAGGCGACTAAGGGGCTTTCTAGAGAATGGGCAGCAGCGTTCTGTATGCATTTTTAACACCATACTGCGATCGCCAACCCGCCTGCCAAGCGTGGCGATTATGGCAAATCCCCCGCAAATTGAGGCAGGCCTATGTCCAGCAGTGGACGTCTTTCGCCCGAAATGATGAATGATGATGAACTCACACATTGACTTATTATATGTTACATTTTTAGGAAAATCATATACAATGTCTGTAAATATGTGAGCACCATGTATCTATCGCATTGATTATTTTTTCTGTCATTACTTCACTTTTAATTATTTTTACCTATTGTGGTATAGTAATTTTTTATTCTAGGGATATCGTCTTTACCTATAATTATTATTAATTAATGTATACAAACTATTGTTAACATTTTAAAAGAGTAAGTATGGAGTTTCTGGCCCATTCTTCTCCACACATAATTATTTTTCGGAAGGGGCAACTAGAATCAATTAACAATTTTTGTAATTTTTGACGTTCAAAAGTGTCTTTTACGTGCCTATTTGAAATAAATAATTTGACTTTGAAAATAAATTGAAATGAAACTAAAATGGATATAAATAATTAAAATGAAAATAAAATTGAATTATATAATTGAAAATAAATTAAAATGAAAATAACGCAACGCGCTTACGATGGCGTTAGTAGTACTATTAGGTACTGTCTTAGTACGTCGAATGAGTCTTCCTTACAAGATATCTCACCAGCTTCCCAACATACAATATCAACTCCCAAGCGAAGATGACGATCAATTATTCTCTGCTAACCCCTATTTAACCTTAGGCGTGAATGTACACACTCAATTATAACGATTTCACCCTAAACGCCATGCCCGAGGCATTTTGAAATCAACACGGAATGAGGGCCAACCTTAATGGGGATTCACACAATAAAAAATATTGTGAAGTTAGAAAACATTTTGAGGGAAAACAGTATTTTTTTGCAGACTTCAACGATGTTGTTTTGAATTGGTATTCGTATATATGTATGTAGGTATCGTCATTCAAAGACAAAATAATAATTATGTATTTTATGCATGACGAAAGAAGGAGTAGGAAATGTATTACTAATATGAAGATTTGAGGACCCTCTTCTGAAGTTTTAGCAGGTTCGTATCTAGCTTGTATCAAAAGTAAATGCTTGATGTAACATTTTCACTACATCTCAACTCAACAAGCTAATAAACATGAATTTAAAAAAGCAATCGCTGCTCATCCTAAGCAAAAATAGAATCATAAAAAAGCCCTTTGCAGTCCACATTACTTACGCGTCCCAAGTTTCTTCACATTCCCCACACAATTTCCCCCATCTGCTTTCCTCCCAACAAGCTCAAAATGACCAACAAATTCCAGCATTGTCAAGTAACCAGAGCTCAAAGCTTACATTGTAAACGACACGGTTACCTGTCCCCCTATTGTTGTCATCCCCCGTCTGTTCCCCGTCTGTCCCCCGCTATCCCAAGTTTTGTTTGTACACGCTTTCGACCGTAATCATGTCGTCCTAGGTAAATAACATAAAATTTAATACACTCGCCTGCTGTTGAGTCGTTATCATCTGAGCCAGAGGAAGTAGGCTAGTGGTGTTTGAATTTGAGCTTTTTTCTGGGTTAGAGATAATTGGTGGAGCTGTTTTTGGGGATATCTAGTAATTTTGTGTATCACTACATATTATAAAACAAAGTCCTCCGTCGCGTCTGTCTGTCTGTTAGCGATAAACTCAAAAACTCCTGCACCGATTTTCATGATATTTACACCAATGGATAGAGTGGTTCTCCAGGGAGGTTTTAGTATATAATTTGTCAAGTTTTTGTATACATTGGCAATATAATGATATTTATGGAGGTGTCGAAAAAAGTTAAGCCGTTTGGAACGGATCTGGCTGAAATTTGGTACAGGGATAGATTATAGCCTGGAATAAGACATAGGCTACTTTTTATCCCTGGAATAGGTTCTCATGGGTTGTGGGAACGGGATCAAAATTTCATGATTACTTTTGGCCGCGATAACCGACATCCACGCGGGTGAAGCCGCGGGCATCAGCTAGTCCTCGATAAAACATAATCCGGCTAAGGAATTATCCGTTATTGTTAGCTTCATTTGACTACCGTGATAATATTGTACCAGTTCCATTGATAATTCTTCATTATCGTAGGTCATATTTTTTCTCCCGTATGCTTCCTCACTATCCATTTCTCTCACCAATCTCTTTAATAATCACACTATTACTTTAGTGGTCTGCCTCTGACGGCACTAGTGATATAATAGCTTTCTCATAAAATGTCTGTTACACAGTTCATTGCTGTTCTAAGAAACTGTTTTACCCATTTTCACAACAACAGTTATCCGATGCACTCCAAATCACAAAAAGCAGTACATCTCCCACAAAGTCCTAGTACCTATTTAAATCACTTACTAAACACCTTTAAGCTTTAAAACACATAGTATAATCCCGTCGTAATTCCGGTGGTCGGCTTAATCAGTTGGGCTCAGGTGCTAACACATTACTGCGGTAACGATACGCCCCTGCTAATTACGAGAAACACAGTACACAGTACACAAGACCTTTATGTTGTTTAGGTACTTATTTGTGTTTAGATTTTTTTTTAGGTAAGGTTTTACAGTTTTGCTTGTGCTGCGATTTTGAACTCGTTTTCTTGATGTATAATGTTTTGTGCATTGTGTAAGACCATCTGTGGACTGAAATAATACAATCTAGCTAGGCAAGGTTTGTATCTTTAATCCCTACAAATCGTGCTGTACAAAAAACAACTATTATAACAGCATGTAAAAAAGAAAAGCTGTAACCGGATTACCGCAGATGTTTATATGTATGTAGTTACCTATATTTAGAACGTAAAATTAAAATTCACGTGTTACTGTGCTTTTGAGCTTTACATAGTCATCAAAAACATGCAGGTAGCAATCTCGAGCCCAAATGTAATAAAATTTGCTCACTATAATCTAAAAATCCACGTGAAACACGCTCTCAAATATCAGCGAGCGAGTGAACTCAAAAAAAAAACAATGAAAAACAGATAACAGGGGGGATCTTTTGTTTCAAAAACCATTCCAACGTTTAAAAAAATTCGTAAAATTTTTCTTCTCACAATCGACGATGGAAGCAGAGATGCCTTTCATGTTTCTGTATTGGATTTTTTTTATCACGGCACTGATTTTTAGCGAATGAAAATGCTTTTTCAGCGACCCTCCATCCGTTTTAGTTCTTTCATTCGTTTGCATCGGTTGTATAATATCTGTCTCGTCCGTAATGAGATTACGTGGCGCTCGCAACGGGGAGTAGCGGAACTAAAATTTTATTATTGATGACGCGATGATGTAATTGGATGGAATTGTGTGTTTACGCGTTAATGAGGTTGGCTGAGCGCAATGTTATACAATGGGGACGTGATTGATAGTCGGTGCGTGTGTGCGCTTCGCTTTTATTAATTTTTTGTCGGCTGCGAGCTATAAAATATAGCCAAAATGTTTTATTCTGCATAATATTTTCTACAGCTTACATAACTTTACCGTACTTATTCTTGTCTATAATAACTAACAAAATCCAATCACACTTGTAGTAATCTACTCCCCAATTTTACAACAAATCAAAAGCTCAATTTCACAACCACTAAAACATTAAAACTAACACCATCTAACGTTGAATAGCGAATCAACAGCTTCCCTAACTCCCCAACAGATGCCGCTGTACACAATCGACAAGACGTCAATACTAACTCCATGCATATTTTAGTACATACAACGCATCATATCATGCTCCCTTAGCGGGATATATCATCAAAATTACTAACGTTTCGCTCGGAATGACTTGTAAAATATTCAGCAACAAGGTAACGGCTTTTGTGCCCGCCTTAATGAAGTATAGACAGAGTTTGGTTAACTTTTTCTCGCGGGCTTTTATTTATTTTATCTGTGCTAGTGTTGTTAGGTTGGTAGTTTGGCGGGAATATTATTTTTGTTTTTGGAATTGAGTATGTGAATGTTTTAGTAGCTGGTAGTGTAGTTGGATTTAGAAATGGAGTTTGTTATTGAGGTATTTTCGCTGAAAGTATTATTCATAACCTATATATTACCTATATTTTAATAACACTATATAGGTACCTACAGATTTTTGTTCTTACTCGTGATTTGCACCTTTGTTTATCTTTATTGAATCAGTATGTTTAATATCCAGAGTAAAGGTTTTGGGCAGATAAATTAGCATAAGTATGGTCTTACTCATTTCTAATAATTTGGATACATTTTTAGTCATTTTCATCACAACAAATAAATGGAAATTACTAATCATTTGAAAATGTTTTTAATTAATAATACTTAAGTAAATATTTCACTTGTTTTGAAAATCTAATTACCACTAACATTGCCCTTCAAGTCGTGACTTCTTTTTACACTATTTAGTACCACTTCAATTTAAAAGCAAATAAATGTCATAATAATTATGGCAAGTACATAAATCACATTTTATTTCGTAAATAATATGTATTTTGTCGCTTATCCAAAATGAAACATCATTAGGAGTTCTTTATGGCACTTACAAGTAAATTTTATTGCTTTTCGTGTAATCATTTGGACGATTTTATGGCATCATTAATGGTAGGAATCAGCAATCATTAAATGGTAATATTTATAGATCTTTGAGATCGCACTGATTAAGGAAACATAAATTTTTCATGCGAGATATCATTTCGAAACGAAATATTATATTTGATATCTTATTACTACCTATTATAGATTGTAAAAACAGGAACAATCTAGAAAAGTTGGGTTTGTACTACACAGAGTTTTGGACTATTTATGGCAATGTTTAAAAATGTCTAGGTTAGGTTATGGGTCTGTTTTCTATTTAAAAAACTACTGGATTGTAGCATAACATCTGAATTTAGAGTTTAGGATTTTGTCATCACCAACATATGAAATCTTTTGTTAGGCTGAATTTTAACACCGTACTCATTTTTGCCCTTTTTGTTGGGACTTTATTGCAGAAAATCTCATCGCACTATTCTTGTTTCGACCAAAACCTCACTTCAGTTAGCCAACTTTGCTGATACTAGATCAAAAACCACTCATAATAATAACCACTACCCCATAACCGAATGACAAACTACGCTATCACCTTCAAAATTACAACCGCATCATATCTACACAATACCGACAACCTCATAACAATTGTGCCAGCAGTTCTGAAGATGTAAACTCACACATATACAACACAGCACACACATGAATACAAACCCTAGCTTCCAAAACATAAGGTTGAAATTTCTGTGGGTGATTGTCACAAAGGGTTTGGACACATCAATTGGTATCTGCCTTGTGCAATACGGAGTGGTGCAGACATGTTTGTTTATTGCTATGTACGGTCAGCAGAACAAGCTGGATGCCGTTATAGTGGGATATGGGGGGGGAGCAGAGATGTAAGGTCTAGAATTTGGCTCTGTTGTTTGATTTGGAAGGGAAGTTGCAGTTAGGATTGGTGTAAGATAGTTGAGGTTGAAATAAATATTGTGATTTGTCAAGCTGTTAACTAAGAGGTGGGTTTTATCTTAAATGATAAATGATTTCAGAAATAAAATCATGTTTTAAAACCTATATGAGGTCCACGTTTCCTATCTAACTACTCTCTAAAAGGCCGAAACAAACTCGAGAGGTCACGGTATCTTTTAAAGTCCAGACATAATCTCGGTCAGATCATGTGAGGTTATAAATAAAGATTGCTGTCTGAAATGGTCTTTCGAGAAATAAATCCCACAGATTGAATGGACCTGTCATCCAGTCAGTGCATGCATTTGTCAGTAATCCTGTAGCTCAACTCAGAACTTAAGGAACAACTCAGAACTTATTTTAGACTAGCTTTTGCCCGCAGCTCTGCCCGCGTGGATGTCGGTTATCGCCTAAAAAAGTAGCCTATGTCCTTCTCCATATCCCAGCCTATATCTTTGCCAAATTTCATGACGATCGGTTTAGCGGTTTAGGGGTGAAAACGTAACATGCAGACAGACAGAGTTACTTTCACATTTATAATATTAGTATGGATTAGTATATTAGTATGGATACTTGACTAAAACCGAGAAGAAATAATAAATAATAATAATAACATTTATAATCAAACATTTAACAATTTTTTTTAACATTTTCAATATTGTATCACCGTTTGGGAAGGTGCATATAAAACTATATTAAAGCCCTTAGAAATAGCCCAGAGGGCTGTAGTACTAAAAGTTACTACTTTTCGCCCATATTTGTACCCAACCTATCTTGTGTATCAGTCGTGTGAGGTCCTGACAGTTCGCCAGTTGTTTATATTTTTTGGTATTATGAAGCAACACTCTTTACTACAATTCTCAAAAGGTGATCTAACTAAAAGACGAAATAATAATAGTAATAATGACCGACCTTCTTTCAGGCATGCATACGTAAACAAATATTTTTCCTGCTTGGGACCATACTTATATAATAAGATAAATGACGCTTTGGAAATATACCCGCTAAATAAAAAAATATGTAAAGGTATAATCTTTAAATATATTAGTAAACTTACATATGATGAGACAGAAAACTTGTTAAAGATAGTTAAATAGTAAACCTCACTTAAACTCACCCTCTCACAATCTTTCACTCGCTTTCACACACTACACACTGAGAGGTTAACACTCCACACACCATTTGTTTATTTTGTTTTAAACTTTTTTTTGTTTTTCTTTCTCTGTGTAATGATACCTATACGTCGTATTATTAATATGTCTAAGTTAGTAATGTAATGGTCATCATAAGGAAGAGCGCTGATGTCTGAGATACAGATATGTTTATCTAGTTCAGACACAGATGCCTTCAGTATAAAATTAAGAAAATTTTAATGTGTCTTGTATATCTGTTCAAATGTAACCTGTTCTGTCTCAAATAAATTATTGTTATTATTATTATTTTATTATTATTATTCAAAAATATAAGGTATAACGTTAATACAGTTTTTCTTAAATCAATATCAAGTTCACCCATGCCTGAACTAGTTAATCCTGTGTTTCAGGTGAAATAGGAAAAAGAAAATAGTACAGTACTTCAGCGCAGAACCTAAATAAATTGGAATAGGGCAGGAGAATGATATTGGTGACATTTTTGCTGTATGTAAATTGTATAGAATAATTCATTCCAATGCAAACCAGCAGCTGCTATTGGACTAAAAAAGGAATTTAAAAAAAATAAGCACAAAGCTTTTGACATTGTAAAACATTTTACTTAACAGTGTACTCAAAGCA
Organism: Dryobota labecula; assembly: GCA_947523025.1. Lineage (NCBI taxonomy): Eukaryota > Metazoa > Arthropoda > Insecta > Lepidoptera > Noctuidae > Dryobota > Dryobota labecula. Next base: position 11,989,070 of record OX383310.1, read on the forward strand.
TAATCAAAATAAATTCAAAAGATAAATATTGCTTCTACAATATTCTGTTGTCCATACCGAACACTGTGAACAGTGCGTAATGGATATTTATTGAGTGCAGCACCATCTGTCGGTGAGTGTACTGGCTAATGTTGTGTGCTACCCGACAATAGATGGCTCTAGTTTGTATACGATTAAATATTTTATACGATTATGGCGTTTACTTTAGAAGCTGAGTTAAGTGGGTTAGATAATTATGAAACATTTTATAAATTTATGAAGTTTTGCGAGCATTATTTATGCTTTTTATGATCATTTCGGCCTTTTTACTTACGGAAGCTGAATTTCATATAATGTTTTAGTTACTTATTCATGTAATTCGCTATCATTAATACAAGTGCCAGACACTTGTTTTAATGATAGTGAATTACATGAATCTCTTCTCATAAATCTCTGTTTTAGAATAGATCATTTCAATTTCTGTGAAAACAACTTATAAAATATTATCCAAATGGACAATTAACATAAATGATGCAATAAACCATCAATACTATTGCTTTAGTAGATCACACGCTATCGAAATAGTTTTTACATTGACAATATTTTTTTATTATTTTAGATAAGAATAGAAGATCATTTATTTTTGAGTTTATGGTAAAGTTACCACAAACTGTCCAATTTTCTCATTCGATTTTGAACTTAACCATCAACATTTTAAATATTTTAAAATTGTTTGGAGAAATTTGACAGTTTCGTATAACCTTATGTGCTGGCGACTGTACCTAGGTACTGTTAATATTTTGAAATATTTTGCGTTGATATACAATGTTTTTTATAGAAACGTACAAGATATGCATAGTTTCTATTTTCTTTTCAAAATTACAACTATTGAGCTTGTGACTGTGATGCACTTAGGGTACTATTTGGAATCAAGCTGCCAACTGCAACTGCCGACAGCACGTGCAGCGCTTGGAAGCCATTTAATATAAAAAAAAAGAAAAAAATATATAAAAATACATACAAACCAGCGGCCGATTGCATGCAGTCGCTGCACGTGCACGGCAGTTGCAGTTGGCAGCTCGGTTCCAAATAGTACCTTTAGACTACTAATTAGTGAACGTAAAAGGGAAGAAGTTCTGTTTCCACCAGCCACACGCTGTCACAGGGTTCTTTTCAACGGAATAAATTTAGATCTGCGTAACAATAAGCACTTCACCAGTGTCGTATCGATATCGAAATTTTGTAAATTGTCTGGGTTTTTGGTTCGAATTTTACCTAATGTAAGCGTGTTTTGAAAAAGAAATAATCTTGACAAATATATGAGAATGGCTAGCGAGAAACACGATATAAATTAAAGTCGCTTTTGGTGTATGTCTGTGTGACCACACCATTGGTTTTCACCATCATTTAGAGAATTTATTCCGAAAGGTTTATTAATAATCCATTAATATTAATCCATCCTAATATTATAAATGTGAAAGTAGCTCTATTTGTCTGTCTTTCTGTCTGTCTGTACGTTACGTCTTCACGGCTACAACGCTGAACCGATCGTCATAAAATTAGCAGAGATATAGCCTGGAATATGCAGAAGTACATAAGCTACTTTTTACGCGATAACCGACATCCACGCGGGCGGAGCCGCGGGCAAAAGCTAGTCTGACATATAATAAAGATATCTCGATGTTTCGTCAAGACCTTAAAACCAAGCGAAGCGGGGGCAAGTCGCTATTATTCGATAAATACATACTTCCGTCCTAGGAGGTACTAGTTCAAAAAATCGATACAACAATTTACTCTGCTTTTTAGAGTACCCCCATTTAGTTTAAAAGAGTTACTAAATTAATAATAAGTGTACAAACTGCGGGCAGAATTAAAAATTGATTTAGTGCTGTTTCGCCCCAATAATGTCTCTAACGACCCCCGTTTGGGTCATTCGGGGGCTTAATAACGACCTCTTATGAGTTTTCTGTCACTGCTAACTACCTTATGTTATTAATTGTCGTGATAATAATATATTTTTTTCCTGAAAAAGTACAGTAGAGATTTTTTGAAAATGATTTTAGTGTTTAAGGTAAAATTGGCACTGCAATTTTGCACATGGTTTCCGAGTCTGATTAATACCAATAAGTTAATAGTCTGGTCAGCTTTTTTTATAATATTGAAAGGCTTGAGTTTGACCACTACTATTCTAGCATCATTGTCAAGAAGTAACCTATTATAAAACACAGACACCGGCAGGCAGGCAGTTTTTTTTAATAACAGGTTCAAATTGACTAAGCTTGCAAAAACCTAGGATTAATTTTATGATTTATGCTAATAATAATCCTTCTGTTTCTTATGTTTAATGCCTTAACCAAGATTTCGCAAACAGTGGACCGGTTTGCTAAATTGTGGTTCTGAATACACAGACCACCTTCCTAAAATCCACGAATCATAGTTAGACAGGCGTCTCCCACTAATTTTCGCCTTTCAATTTAACTTGTAAACGTTGTCTGAATTCATTAATCGTTCTGAGCGTTCATAACCGAACTATAGTAATTTTAACGGCGCCGTGAGTGATGGGAAGGGGCGCGAGAGGTTCAGAATTCAATTCCCAGTCAGTAACTGACAAGGGTATAGTTATCTATCAACTTCTGTTATTGGCGCCCAAGTGGGACCGTTAAATATTTTGTCGTTAGTGAAGAAGGAAAGTGTCTTTGGGTGTTTTGTTAAGATATAAGTAATTTTTAAATGGTATTTCGTCATTTAAATGGACATTGTGAATGATAAACAGGTATTTAGTACTTAAATTATTTAGTTGTAGCTCTACTACCTACCTACGCTTTCTAATAAACGTCCGTGCTCAGAAATATTGAAATATTAATTTAACTTCATCAAGATCAAGATCATAGTTGCCACAGATAGAACAATTATGAATCCTAAAGTTTACATGTAATCCTATAGCTCTCTTTCTAAAGATAAAGATTGAAAGGAATTTTCGATTTGTTCAGAAAGGAGTTGTTACCTATGTTTTTAACATAGGTAACAACTACCGCAACTAGCTCATTGGTTTTCAAATACTTTGTAAACCCCAAACAAACTAACCACCTTTCTCAATAAAACCATAACAAATTAAGACCACAAAACGGCTACTATTCTTTAACCCTCAAAAACCAAGTTAAAATTGGCGTGAGGCTCGGACGGCTGGTCAAATGGACCACGTTTAGATTTACGAGCGGTAGCCGGTGACCACTCCAGCCAAGCGTTAATCTGGGGTCTAATCGACCGGTCGTGGCATGTTCCGCGAATGTTCCAATAGATTTTTTTTTTTTGGTTAGGCGAGTATTGGGTATGATTTTTTACAGGAATCGTGAAAAAAAATAGGTGGGATAAAAATTGTGCATTGGAATCTGCGTTCTAACGGTTACAGTGGAAAGGGGTTAAGGTACTCAGTTAATCTGTGGGCAAACTGCTCGCTTAGATCTTATTAAAGTCCAAATAGTCTACAAATATCGGACATATTTCCTTACAAATGCTAAACCAACATAAATACTTTTGCCTGCAGTGGCTCATTGACTATAAAAACTTCAGATTACCTTTCCACATGACATACATATTTAAAACTAAGCTGAATTCTCTCTTCTTTATACCAACTCCTACACAATACCTTTCTCTGCAATCTCAGCGAAAATCTTCGAAAACCTCGCCTATTTTGTCCTCAACTTCCATTCCTATCAATTAACAAGATACCCAAGAACTGACGTCCTAATCTTGATTTCCAGCGTCCGCAACATGCCAGGAACAGACCCCAAGGGGGCTCCAATGACACGGAACATGAAAAATTTCATCCCCCGCACCCCTCACCCTCTGCACTAAACATAGTCGAGTGATTTTATTTTTATAAATTGTGCCAGCTGTGTCCCCGACGTAACGTCTAACTGATTCTGTTCTAAATTGGAATGTAATAAAAATGTTATTTGTGGGTTTAAGTTTAGTTTATGAAGTCTGGTTTGGAGTTTGTAAAGATTGAGTTTATGTTTTTGATAAAGTATCGATTGTGTCTTGACTGTCTATCATTTTTGCAACTGGTGATGGATAAAAATTCTTGAAGTGCTCTATATAAAACTTCTTCTATCTCTACATCTATTTATATAGTGCCAATAGCGTTTAATAATCTTTTGGGAATTTAAAGGCTACTTCCATCGTTACTTGTTAATAATGATGAATTAAATAAAAAACTGGCGATATGTGTGTGCAATATAGGTAGTCCTCTACCTGACCCTTCGGGGAATACAGACGTGATGGTATTTTATGTAAGGGAATGTTTTCTTTTTCAATAATAGGTCTGTACTGAATATCATGAACGATCACTAATAAAGCATATATTCTCAAACAAAATCTTAGAAAAACTAGCACAAAAATGGAGAATAAAACACACAAAACAATAAACAAGGCTCTTCAGAGCAAACTCACAATTGACCCAGCAAGATATCTTAAAGAAAAACACACAATACCTTTATATTACGCATAATGATGCCTATTAAAATACTAAAAAGAAAGCGAGAAAAAAACACAGCTTTTTTTGACAAATTTAATTAAAAGATGGTTGTTAGTACAATAGGTCCCACATTTTGGCGCCATTTTAGACGGACGCCATTTTCTTTTTATTATAATTAATCGTCTGTTCTTTTGTTGCAGGTACTTGGCTGTTTACTAGTAAATAATTAGATTGTTTAGTTTGGAAGTGAATTTTGATTTGTTTAGAAATAATTATATGTTTTATCTGTTATTGTTTGGCAAAAGTTTTCAATTCTTTGTCACTGTTTAAAAAGTAGTATCCTAATATTTTATCAGTCTGTTTTAACAAAATATCCCGATTTCAATGCTGTACTTGTAATGTAAAAGTTTGTGGAAGATATGAAATGTAAGATATTTTGAGGTTTATTTATAAACGTTGCTGAAAGTTAAGTAATGATTAGCGGCTGTTTACCTATAAACCCGTTTATAAATAAATGATTTTTTTTTAATAACCTTCCTATTTATGTCTCCTTAAAATATTTTCTTAGGTTGCCATATCACTATACAAGAAGAATCAAGAATCTTCAAAGAAGAAAACTCAATTTCTGCATTTTACTCTGTGACAAATTCCCAGTTTGTTCACAGTTAGGATGCAGGAATTGTAATGCGCGCCATCTAACGACCAGCAATAAAACTAAAAGTTTCTTGCTACTTGCCAGGAGATGGCGCAATTTGTACTATTTTTTTACTATGTATAAGAATAAGAATCATTGAAGAAGAAATCTATGAAGAAAAAATACTCCAGAAGTACAGAAGCAAGAAATAATGTATTGTGTCGTGCCCTTGTCATTCTTCTTGCCCGTGTGCGTTAGACTACTGGACGGAGAACTGATAAGGGCATGTCCTATACAAAATCATCATGAGCAGACAGGTTTTGAAGAACTAAAGATTAATTTTGCTACCGTATTTTTTTGTGCATGTTTTGTGTCTTTTTCAGAATTATGTCAATGTTTCTCTGCTGCTTTTCATCTTTAAGACATCCTATCTAACCATTCATAATAAAAAGTGTACATATATCGAAAACTAACTAGGAAATAAATAATTGTGTCTTGAAATTATTTTGTCACCGGAACGTATACCTTTATATAAATGTATTTGTATTGGTTTTTAATTAACATTAGTAAAGACTTAAGTAACATCACACAGTAGATATTTAACATTATTTTAAAAACCAATCGCTTTAAAATATGGTCCTATTGCCGTAATATTAACCAATTCATAGTCCAACTGCATCTCTTGTGCTAGTAACTAAGTACGAAATTGTGTAAAAAATTGTATGTTTACATGATGTTCCTATTGTAAAACTACTGTGTTTCAATAAAAATAAAGTCTTCAGTATCGTAAATGTTGTTTTTTTCTAATACGAGTACCGTACCCATAGACAGCATAAACATAGACCCATAGACACCAGTACATGCCCAATAGACCTACGGTCCACAACAGGGCTGCCAGACCTGAACATAGCGCGATCGTACGACCTGGTCTAAAAAATCGTATTCTGCAGAAAATCGAAATAAAAAGATCGTACGTAAAATAATATAAAGAAATACGAATAGAAATTAAAACAAAATGTGTAATCTTTAATGGTACTCTGCGATGTGAACGTTTATCATAAATAATATATGCAAATTTACATAAAAATAAGTACGAAACTAAGTAATTTATGATAAACTACTTATTTTTATATGTCATCGTTTTCAGTAGCTAGTAGGTTTAAATTTGGTGCTGGTGCAATTTAAATATCGCTCATTTTTATTTTTATTTGATTTTTCAACACAAACGAAATACGCGTAACAAACATGACTGTACCTCTCAATCACTGCAAGAATAACAAGTTTATTCCGGTCGAACTTATAGAATAAAAGAAGGGTAATATGTGCCAAAATGCAAGCAATCCCGAGCTTTATTACGCAACATATAAATGTGATAATCCGTGGTGATAATCATCATAATATATAATCTGGGCAACCCGGGGCGCGGGGGACTCCTCGATGAATTATTGTGAATTTGTGAACATGTTTATTTCCTAGTAAAAATGTAGCCAGGAAAAACCTAAGTATGTACTTATATTAAAAAAAACGTATGTTTTCTGTACGAGTCTTGCGATCGTATATTACTAAAATAGACAAATAATCGTAGGAGTACGATTTAAATCGTACATCGGGCAGCCCTGGTCCACAAGTCCACACTATTAGTACTTACTTCATAAACATGCTGGTTATATAGGTACAGGAAAAGTTTTTAACCCGTGCGCAATTTACAAATTTATCTTAAACGAGTTTTATTTAACCACCAATTTCTTATTTTGATACGTCTTAATACAAAAAAAATTAGTTATCGTTAACGAAACATGTTTATTTTGAAACTGGTATAATGGATACTCGTCGCGCAATGCGCTAGCGGCGCGGTCAGTGAAGCGGAACGCAGTAGTAGGTACCTATCAGCTGTGCGCTCGCCCATTGATATTATTACGAATAGATTGTATACATATTTTTCTGATTTCAAGAGGACCAAAAAAAAAGTATTGAATGTGTTCTATTACTGACATTGAACTACCAAAAAAAGTTTGCGCCTTGGTTAAAAACTTATCCTGTATATACAATGCATTAACATCATGCCCGTAATCTCCGAAGGGTTAGGCAGAGGTACTATCAAGGTCACGGACATCTGACCACTTTGAAAACAAAATCCCGTGCACACGATCATCACATCTGTTAACCGCCCCTTTTTGCGACGACCAAAAAACAAAATTTTGTTTAAATACATTTCTCAGAGTCTGTTACAATGATCACAGATGTCTGACCACCGCGGCTGGTTTTTTTTTTCTCTTTATATTATAAAAACAAAGGGCTCAACAAATCAAATATGATGTGTTAAGGCTCCTAAAAACAAGCACGACACGCGACGCGACACAAAGACACCGCGAGCCACGCAGCGAGCGGTCTCTTTGTGTCGCGTCGCGTGTCGTGCCTGTTAGTAGGAGCCTTTATAGCAATTAGCTGACCCCTTTACATAAATGGTTGAGATTTTTTTGAATACGAATCCATAGAATTTTATAATTCTTAATTTTATTTAAATATGTATGTATACAAAATCTACCCAAAACTAAAAAAATATGAAAATCATAATTTTTTTATTTAAAAAAACCTTGACCATTTGAGCAAATTGTCCTGTACAACAGGGCTACATATCAAGCTATACAAATCCAGTTTACGCTGGTCTCGCATTGTATAGGATTTCCGTACAAAGAGAGATCAGCTTATTCTGTACACACGGCCACATTGACATGTGGCCGTGTGTACATAACACCCCATTCAACAGTTATGTTTAGATATTGAAGGATATTAAATTAAATTGAGAATTATTTAAACGGCCGTGAAAGCATTGAAAATTTGGAATGGCGAGCACGAGGCCCTAAGTTCGAATCTCTCCTACTACACCAGTGGTTCTTAACCGGTGGTCCGCGGACCACTGGTGGTCCCTGGAAGCTCCCGAAGTGGTCCGCGAAGCCATCCGAAAAATATTAAATACGAACAAGTGACAACAAGTCACAGACACAATGACACTCGGCGAGAGTGCGCTACGAGTGAGTGAGAGCCAGTCAAGTCAGTGTGGCCAGCCGGGACTCGTCAAATGTTACCTGAAATTTATATTTTTTTCGACAAAGATTCGCGAAATTGCTATAAGTTACCTAACTTTATTTTTATCGTCAAATCTATGGGGCTCTCGGCGCTTCTGATAATTAAAAACAAGCACCAAAATAGTTTGGATGCTAGTGTCTACATGCTTTTCGCTTTGAGTAGCACTGAATCAAGGATTCAGAAGTGAGTAAAGAGTATGCAGTCACAAAAATACAACAGCTTTTTTTTTGTAGATAAAACTACCCTTTAAGTTACATATAATTGTTTATTACCTCAGACAGTTGGTGGTCCATAGTAAGACAGAAATTTTGTCAAATGGTCCCTCATCACAAAAAGGTTAAGTACCACTGTACTACACTATTGACATTAACTCACCCCTAACACGGACAGTATCTTAATTACTAGATTTTCATTTAAAAAGAAACAAAATAAAAGATACAGAAGAAAACAGGTGATTTTGGCAATTAGGTATGCAAAACATGGATATACAGTGTGAGTCTTTATAATGTGCACATATCGAAATGAGGGAATCTATGCTTCATTTCATCTACGGCAAAAATATAAGAAAAAATCTAAATATTTTATTTTATTTTTTAGGGAAATTTAAAAAAAAATTGTTCCCAGTGTAAACAAAACGGTGTAACTTTTATTTATTTATTTATCACAAACACTGCTATCCTTACAGGAAAAAATCCTAATGCGATAGCGTGGTCCTTAATTAAACTATCTTAAATAACATAACACATACAATATCGTTTTTGTGAATTCATTCAGGGAGCAGGAAACTAAATGATCTATCACGATGAAACAAACTCCATAATAATTGGAAGTAATTAGGCGTCGTAAAATTGGGGAAAAAAACTACCCTCAATTAAAAAGAAACATGTTTTTTTTTAGCAAAAATCAGTTTTTTTTTACAATAATTGTAAAATTTCTCAATAAGGGGGCGTCTTATTGAAAAATTTTGAAATAAAAAAGAAACTTTACGTTTTATATTTTTTGTTTTTTTTTTCCGTAGATAAAATTATGCATAGATTCCCTCATTTCGATATGTGCACATTATAAAGACTCACATTGTATATGAGCAGGGGAAGACCAAAGAAACGATGGATGGTATGTGTGACTACCAAGATAACAAATAATACTGTAATAGTAACAATAGTAGACAGTTATTGTAATGCTGATGTAATGGCAACACTAGTTAAGAGCTGCCAACACTAAATAGGAGCTAGCAACATCAGCCCTTTTGCCGAGGGGAAGATGTAATGGCTAGTTTCAACTAGCCATTACATCTTCCCCTATCCTACCGACTGCGCCATGTAATGTTTTTTATTCAAAGATCTTGTGAGGTATTTGGTTGTTTTCATAATAATCCTTTCTTAATTTTATGGTTACAAACGTGACTCTGTCTCATGGGTCGTCGGCGGCAAAAGGGCTGATGTTGCTAGCTCCTATTTAGTGTTGGCAGCGCTTAACTAGTGTTGCCATTACAGTTAGAGTAACAATACACTTTATATGTTAATCTCGGACACCACTAACTTAAGATTTGATAAAAAACACAAGGAAAACTTGAACTTCGAGTCAGTCTATCGCAGTCCACTGCTAGAAATAGGCCTCTCCCAGGTTGCAACTGAAGGAACATGGCTGGGTTTTAGTCAGTAAAAGTGACACGCCCTCCCCACTCCACCCAGAGCGGGAGAAGTTATTAGATAATTTCCCACCCAAAAAAAAGGCTTCGCCACAACACACACTGTCCTCCGCCGTACGCATCCAGTCTGTCCCAGCCATCTTTATAAGATCTTCGGTCCATCTAGCTGAGGGGCGTCCCACACAACACTTGCTGCTACACGGTCTCCACTCCAGGAATCGTCTGCTCCACCAGCCATCGGTCCTTCGACAAACATAGCCAGCCTACTGCCACTTCAGCTTGCTTACTGTTCAAGCTGTGTTGGTAACTTGAACTTAACAGTCTGTACTGTCTACAACGCCTCATGCGAACTACACATGAAAGATCTGACGTCATACAAATCCTGCATCGCGCAATCAGAGTTTACCGCGCGCCTAGTATACAGGGTGTAAGGGACAGCCCTCCGCAGACTGATAGAGTGAATTCAGTATATCATACTAAGAAGACCGGTACATTAAATTATTTCAGGAACATTATGGGAATCTAATAAACTTGATTTGTTTTATTACCTCACACGTAATGTATCGTTACCGTGGCAAAACGCAAGTAGCGAACGGTAGCGCAGCGAGTGAGTTCGATGTACTCTGTAGCTAGGCAGAAAGTGAACAGCTGATTTCGCGCGTCGTTTGTTAGAGTATTTCAACATTCATTGCTGGTTTTTGTATTTTAGCTGTTTTATTCACCTAAATGGAGTGCTTCGTACAGAAAATGTAATTTTACATTGAAATATAGGAATCGTAACTGAAAAACCGATAAAGAAAATAAAAATTTTCCTGAGCAAATTTCCAGTGGGATATGATTCAAAATAAGGAGCTGAATGGACCCTGTTAGTTTGCGGAGGGCTGTCCCTTACACCCTGTATATACAACATCCCTACATCAACCGTCGGGCAGTTGCCCACCAGACACATCACCCGTCTTGTCGGAGGATCCTCCCTTTTCATTATAGTATGAGTGAACTTTACACCCTGTTCCTCATACCTCTATAACACCAACACACAGTGAGCAAGCATTGTGATCAATGCTCGTTCGTTCTTTGTGTGGAAAGAGGCATCAGGTCCTGCAGTAGGACGGTCACCTATATACACTGGCTGATAGTATTATAACTAGAGATCGGATAGTCGGATGCATATTTACCTAACGTTAATTTTGAGCTTGTTAAGTATGGAAGCGGCTTCCTAAAATATTTTATTCTAAAAAAACCCGTGTCGCCAGGAACAAAGGGAATGCATAACTAGTCGAGTGTGTAGTATGTGACCCTAAAAAAAAATTATTAAAAAAAAAACCCCGGGATTCTTGGATTGCATAACTAATCTGATGAATATTTATTTAAAATTGGGATTTTTATCAACATTTGAAAGTAAGTAAATACCAGAAACATATATCAGAAACCTAAACTTGTAGATCCCAGAACCGCGGGATTTTTTCGGTACAAAAGCGCATTCCATATTACCCAACATCTCAACTTTAGGTGAATATGCATCCGAATATCCGATCTCTATTATAATAAACTGAAAAAAAAAAAGAAAAGTCTGACAACCAGTCTTACCAAGGGGTATCGTGTTACGAGTAACTAGGTTGTGGAGGTCAGATAGGTAGTCGCTTCTTGTAAAATACTGATATTCAGCTTCGTCTGGTTCGACTGGAAGCTGACCCCGACATAGTTGAATGAATTATAAAGTAACCAATGGGAAAACCCAAATTCTGTTATGGTTTCTGTTACCGTAGCAACTAGAAAACGACTCCCATAGGGTTTGGTTTAATCCAATTATAGTTAAGTGGGTGTGGTTATTTTATAACTACATTATTTAATTCCTTAGGGATTGGTTAAATCAAAATGTGGGTATACAGGTATATACCACGAGGAACAGGGTGGATAGTTCACTCATACTCCATAGAAAAGGGAGGATCCTCCGACCAGACGGGTGTTGTGTCTGGTGGGCAACTGGGCAACCCAATAGTTAATGTCGGAATGTTGTACATATATGCTAGTCGCGCGGTAAACTCTGATTGCGCGATGCAGGATTTGTGACGTTACGTCTTTGATGCGTAGTTCACATGTGGCGTTGCAGATGCCGCCACATTAGTATATATTTTAAATTCTAAATGTTCTCAAGTGAAATCCTTGTAATTTCTTTAATCATAATATCATAGAGAGGTAAAATTTGTTTGTAAGTTTGTATGTAAGGGGTAATCTCTGAAACTACTGAAGGGATTCAAAAAAATCGTTTGCATTAGGTAGCCCAATTCCTGGAGAAGGTTATAGGCTATTTAACATTACGCTGCGACCCTAAAAATCCGGACAAAAAGAAAAATTCAAACAACTGCCCGACGGTTGATGTCGAGATGTATACAGGATGAAATTGAATTCATGGGCATCCTCGTAAGGGGTCATTGTACTCATCATTATGAAAAACTTTCACTATGGGACCAACCCTAAAATCTCGAAAAAAAAAACAGCTGTTCCCAACATTTTGACGAGCTATGCGAACATAAATGTAGGTATTATTTTTTAACCGACTTCAAAAAGGAGGAGGTTCTCAATTCGTAGGAACTTCTTTTTATGTATGTGCCCCGATTATTCGAATGATGATCTGATGATGGGATCCTGGAGAAATAGAAAGAACTCTTCAAATTTTATAGGCAACACTTGAAGCGATTTGGGAGGTTTTTGGAAGAGTACTGTCTCTGAGTGGTCCAATTTTAATTTGGTGAAATATGATGAAGAACTTCGAAGATAGGCAACGGAACTCCTCAATAAATGATAGCAAATGGAGTGGGATTGCTGAAATCTCATGTCTTTCTATTGTTTACACCAGTTCATAACATAACATCACGCCGGTACGCTGTAAAGGGGTAAGCACATGTGAATCACTAAAAAGTGAAAAATAAAAACTTTATTACAAAAAAAACGATTAAAAAAAAAACACTACAAAGTGAAAAATAACTTTAATGTCGGAAGTCGGTGGCAAAAAACTAAAATACAGATCCAAAGACACCGACTTCCGAAATTAAAGTTATTTCTCACTTTGTAGTGTTTTCTCTTTTGGAAGTCGTTATTATTATTTTTCGGTTTTAAATAAAGTTATTAAAAAAACGAGATTTTCTTGTATAAAATATTTTATGATACTAGTAACAATGCAGGAGATCCAAACATTTTAAATTTTTTTAAATCTTCAACAACACTAATATTACAAACTCTCATTCATAGATTCTTATTGTAAGTAGCATATCTAGCCACATTTTGGATGAAAACGGCTGTAAACTGTTTCGAGAAGAAATCGATTTTTGGAGGTTTACGTCTAGCAGTGGACCTAAAAGGTCTGATTGAAGGTCTGACCGACACACTACATAAAACATTGTTTGGCAGCGCTATTTTGTTTGCATAGTTCTTATAATTAATTCCCTTTAATTTAACAGATGATTAATTACAAAAAAAAAATATGATAAAATGTTTTGGACCACTGTCCTGTCATTTTGACAGTGACATTTCTTGACATTACTTTGTTTACATAAATTATCTGAATTAGAGACTTTGGGTATAAGATTCAAGATTACCTCGTTATTATAGCTGATAGCTGCAACTGCTGAACGTGGAGTCCGAGTTCGATCCCCAAGTCAGGTAAAGTGTTGATGGGATTTTTCATTGGGAAATTCTCAGAAGCAGTCTTGAGTTGAATTCTCTATTACAATGAGAGACTTATAAACGTGCAGCACGTGGGTATAAATAATAAATAATTTTATTTCTGTAAGTATAAGGTTTGTACAAATACTTTTTTACACGTCAATCATATTTTAAAACTAGTTAGGGTGTTTCCTATCTCACTACTCTGAGAAGAAAGGCCGAAACAAACTCAGAGGTCACAGTCTCTTTTAAAGTCCAGACATAATCTTGGTCAAATCATATTAAGTCCATGTAGATTGGTGTCTGAAATGGTCTTTTGAAGAAAGAACCACACAGAGTGAGTGGGCCTGTCCAGTCAGTGCTCGCATTTGTCAGTAATAAAACTATGGACTATAGCCCCTGCCTGATCAATGTTTTATTGTACACGGATAAAATGGCAGGGGGTGACTTGCACACTCATTAATGGGCCCCCGGAAACGGTCGCTAGCACTTAGTGTCGTAGCAACAAGGGGGCAACATATCTTGAGGTGCTTGAGGACTAGAGAGGTATTCCAAGACTATCAGAACAATTCCAGAGCCCGGAAGATGGTCAAGATCCCTACCAGCACTTACTGGAATACTTCTTTCCTCCGAGCACATTTGCTTTGACGAATCTCTACTCAAGCCGGCCAATAAAGGCAAGCCAGAGATGAGGAACATGACTTCTCCCGGGAGATAGGGTCTGTGGGGTCGCTACTGCCCAACAGCTCGCCACATGCTGCCCTGCGGGTTTCTGTATCTCTCTTGGTCTGGCTCCTCACCCTAGACATTTTTCGGCAAAGTAAACTCTATTATTATTCTGCGAACAGGCGACGCAAGCCAGAGTTGGACTACATACTCGTATTTGAGTTATCTTATATTTTTGTATGCACGTGTTTCTGAGACAAATCAATTTTTCTTGCTTTCTTTTCTTATTTTCTAGATAAAAAGAAGCCTTACCTTAAGAGGGTAAACAAGGGTCCACTAGCACACCTCCTTAAAAAAAATATTATCTCGTGACTGAGAAGGAATTATAAAAAACAGCTCATTAAGATACCTCGGTAAGTATGTCAAGAATTTTCTAATACCTTTATAAAGTATCATATTGAGACATGAAGCAACAAAATACGATCTAGAGGAATATGACCGCTTTTCTTAAAGGCCTATTCAAACCTAAGCGGTATTCGCTACAGTCTGCGGTAGCGAAAGCCGAGTGGGTATGCGGTAATATTACTGTTCACACCAAAGCGGAAAACTATTCCACGCAGTATGCACTTCTACCCACAGTAGCAGCGAATACCGCTCAGGTCGCTCTAGCCGCGGAACTTGATAGTTAATACCTGAGCGAAACCGGCGCGGTTTGTACCTCTACCCACAGCGGCAGCGAATACCACTTAGGTTTGAATAGGCCTTTAGATCGAATTTTTTTTTTCAATATGAAAAACCACCGAGGTCGCTGATTGAGCCGTTTTTAATAATTCCTTCTCAGTCACGAGATAATATTTTTTTTAAAGAGTGGTGCTAGTGGACCGTAGTATGCCCTCTTAATAGTTATTAAAATATTATTTGATTATTTATGTACATTTTTATTTTTTTATAATATAAATACCAAAACAAGTGACAATTCTCTACCAAAAATTACTGCCGCCAAAATAGTACATCATTATGTCGAGGTCCGATCGTAGAAGTGGCCATACGATACGCCGCCATTTCATGATTTGACCACCTAACATCCGCCATATCGTTCAACGCTCAGCGTTCGACGATTTCCCAGCGATGCTTGGGCATATAGACCCAGATACGCGTAAAAACCTACTATTCCTACTCGAATAGCTCCTATTTTAGAGTCCTACTTCAACCAACTTGGGTGAAGGGCCCGCCGGCCGATGCCGCGGCACCGCTCGCTTAGCTTGCTCGGCTCGCGCGCGGTTGGTCACAGTTCTAGCCTAACCTAACGCATTTGGTCGGGGTACCACTAACTGCGTGAAATGCAACTAAGTTTGCGAAATGCCTGGTCAGCTGGGAATATCGATAAATAGATTTCTTTCGTCGATCCGCCCGACTTTCGATTAGGCGCATCGTGATATAACCGGCCAAATCATGAAATGGCGGCCGTATCGTAAAATGGCCAGGCAGATCACGATATTTATTTATTTATAACTAGCAGCCCGTCCCGGCTTCGCACGGGGTAGACAATTATCATTTTAAGACTCATTTTTCTACACCTTCGGTTACATTGTTCAAATTTTACCAAGGATCCCTAATTTTTTTCAAAATGAAATGTAGCCTATGTCAAATTGGAAGAATGTAGCATTCTATTGGTGAAAGAATTTTTTAAATCGGCCCAGTACTTTTTGAGCCTATTCATTACAAACATACAAAAATAGGTACAAATCTTTCCTCTTTATAATATTAGTGTAGATAAGCACACCAACAGTATAGTCACTTACTATTCAAATAAAAGTAACATCTTACATTATCTTTTAGTAACCATGAAAATAGTATATGAATATTAGAGACAAAAAAGAACAATAAAAAGTGTGTATATTATACCTAAATCTAGAATCTAGAATACTACAAAACAAACCAATTTGAGCTACAAAGAAATGCGCTCGTCGCACTTCAAGCGAAACTCATGGAGAAAATATCAATAGGGTAATCCGTCAAGTGCCATTTCTACGATCGGAGCACGACACATATGGTCTATACTTAATTAATTTCGTCTCATTCGACACATTCATTAAGTGTTAAGCCCCAGGGCTAACCAATGATAATATCAATTAAATTAAATTACATCGATTCACACTTTAATTGGTTGTCAATTTAATGGGTTTCGGCCGTAGGGGACGAGTTATTGCATTCGAGTATTTTGGTTAAACGTGTGTTTTGTAGCAAACTAGAGTTTTCACGCGATTTCGTTCGAAAACCTTACCTAAGCACGCGAACGCTAATGCAAACACAGAGGATTAAATTAAAAAAAAAAACCGGCCAAGTGCGTATAGGACCACACACAATGAAGGGATATAGATGGATAGAACCATAGCTGGGACCATAGATGGGATGAATTGATCCCAAGAACAAACTTAACATTGTAGTTAAAAAAACATGTTTTTCAACTGAAAAGGAGATTGTTCTGCATCCATACATCGTTCGCCCCAGAACCAACAGCAAAGAAAAAATTACATTATTCTAAATTACAAGTATATGCCCATGAACACACAGTTTAATGACGGACAACTTGCAGAAAGGATTTATTTCAAAAGAAAACAAAGATTTTGAGGTTATATTTAGTAAGAAACAATCCTTTCAATACTTCGAAATGCATGTCACTGTTATTTCTATTGCCTGTATGTGACTAGTTATGCTAAGAGAATCAAAAAAACATTTAAGTACTTACCTAAGTACCTATTAGGTATTTGGTAAATTTTCTTGATTTTGTATTAAAATAGGTAGATAGGTAAATAAGTACTTATTTATTTAACTCCAATGCGAACGACTTTATCCAATTTTTTTTAAAAAAAATTATAGATTATTTTATACTTAGGTAGGAAGTCATATTATTACCTCATGTATGTTAGTAATGTTATTGAAAGATTGGACATCAGTAATTGTCATTATCTAATCTAATAGTCAAAGATGGCGGCATATTTTATGTGACGTCGATAGTCGCTCTTTTAAATTGTTCATTATGGAACGCAGAATGTCCGTTTCATACAGATATTCGCAATTAGCATAGCAAAATATATTTATAATTATTATGTAGGTCAGATGTTTGTTGGTCCTGGGGGCCATTTCTGACGATGTCCTTTAAGTTGGTCGACCATTACTCGGTAACTTATGACGCCTGTTTAGCTGTGATAATTTTCCTTTTAACTTCTTTATATTAAAGGTACTACTGCTGTGTGATTTTTTTCACATATCTAAATACAACCATTCAGCTGGCAGGAGGGGGGGGCTTACTAACAAAAATTTGCAATTTAAAGCTTAATATTGCGCAAATGGATCCCTGAATCGAAAAATGATTTTCACAAACCGGCAATATTTTTGAACGAACTATCGAGAAAATACTATCGTCCCGACTTTAAGTGTAGGGGAGGTACCCTGAAAAAAATATGTATTTCATGATTTCCACTACCACTTTGTCGGCGTGATTATTACCACCCATACCAAAATATAGCTTTCTATTAGGTACTAAGAGTCTCTGAGCTTAGCGGCAGACCAGATGGCCATGGCGAAACCATAAGAGTTCCTTGTTGACTATAGAATCCTAAAAATGGAGAAGTTAGTTAAACCTATCTATCTAATCTAATTGTTAAGCTATTTTCTACTAATCCACACCCTCTTAATCATAATTGGATTAAATCTTAACTCATGGGAGTTGTTTTCCTGTTGCCATAGTAACAAAAACCATAACAGAATTCTGGTTTTCCCATTGGTTCTACCCTATGTACCAGGATATCATTTTAAATGCCTGCAATTAGGTATTGTTACAGAGATTTTAGATCATAACTTCACGCTTCTATTCCCCGAAAGATTAGGCAGAGATGCGCCTAAAGTAAACCCACATTTCGCCAGAAATAAAGTCCCATTTAAGACGACAATAACTGACTTTTAATGGTTTTATATTGAAGATCACGTCTAAACGAGTAGTTTTAATGATTTGGAAAAAAAAAATATGTTAAATTAGAGCGTCTTCTTAATAAAATAATATTAATATTTTAGATTATATTTATATTACACAGTGCCAGTAATTTTTAAAGTTGTGTCTAACGCGGATAAAAAACTGAGAACCACGCATAATCTATCAAGCGTATTTTTCTGAAACCTTCACCTTTTTAAAGATAATTTAATTATTGACCTTTTAGTATACGTGTTTTATTGAAATACCTTTTGTTTTATGTATAATAAATTAATAATGCGTCTCATTTGGCACAGCGCTCCTGGATAGGCGAGTCCTATTACTGGCTGGACGAACGACGCGTTGCGTCAGCTCAGTACAGAACACGCAAGCTAACCACTCAAGGTTACTGGCATATATCTGCATCTTAATAGGGGGCGAGTCTATTGCCCACAAATCCAGATTCCCAATAACACTTTGCCCAACCCGGGAATTGAACCCAGAACCTCATGCTCAGCAGTAGCGACATTACTAATGTAACGGCGAGAACTACATCGCGACGGGATCTACACACACTGACGTCACGCAAAATCCTCCATCGCACAAGCAGAATTTACCGCGCGACTAGCATATTATATACAACGTCCCGACATCAACAATATTTGTGACATTTACTAACAAACAAAACACGTGATATTTCCTGTATATATTAATGTATAAAAAATATACTTAATTGTATTTCTGAGACGGTGAAACACACGCAACATTTTTACAGACAGAATACGAAATGGAGAAGAGCAGCTGTTAAAAATTTAAAATCAGGCAATACTTCGCCTTTATCAGAATAATAAGCGTGAGTATGCGGGCAAGACGCTGTAAGTACCTAAATGAAAGTCAATAATATTCGGAATAATCACAAGACTCTGATCACATTAGGGAATGATCAATAATAAAGAAAGAAAAAGTATTTATTGGAAAAGTATTTGCAGGAAGATCACAAACTAAACTAAATATCCAATGATAAAAGTATTTAAAATATATAAAAAGAAAAAAAAAAACGGAAGGTTCAAAACAAGACCAAAAGGCTCCTATCTCAGCAAAATGCTGCGACATTTCAAAATAAATGTCGCAGCGCTGATATTCTGATATAGGGCCCGATGAATTCACTGCACAGCAAGGGTCGTCACAATGATCACCATCATCATCTTCCTGCCCTTGTCCCATGTCACTTGTGGTCGGCGCAACACGTTTTCTTTTTCCATTCCCCCCTGTCAACCGTCACTATCATTCACTCCCTTCTCTTTCATATCATTCTTCACACAATCCAACCATATTTTTTTGGGCCTTCCTCTCCCTCTCCATCCATCCACATTTATCTTCATCACTCTCCTCGTCACATGCGTTTCCTCCCTCCTCATCACATGCCCATACCATGCCAAACGACGTCCTTTCAACTTTTCTGTCACCGGCGCCACTTTCAAACTTCCCCTTATATACTCATTTCTGACTTTATCCATTCTCGTCACTCCACACATCCATTTCAACATTCTCATCTCCGCTACATGCAATCTGTTTTCATCCGTCCTCTTCACGGCCCAGCATTCCGATCCATACAATACGACAGGCCTTATCACAGCCATGTACATTTTCTCTTTTAACTTACGGGACATCCGTGGGTCGCCAGTTGTTCTTGTGACCTGTCGCCATTTCATCCATCCCGAGTTGATCAAGTGCGATATGTCACAATGATCACCAATATCACAATAAATCAATGCCAGCTTTTCGATCCATCTCCTCGTTCTTTATTTGTTTTCCTTTTTGATGGGCCGCCGCCTCATTCTATTTGACGGCTGTCTTTGTTCTGAAATCAACTCAGTAGGTTTAGAGTCGTGCTTTAGACGCGCCGTCATGTAAATCAGATACATTATACTGCTACAAGGATCTTTTATCCGTCAACGCGTCAACGGCTGCAGTTGCCTCTGCCACCGACGCGTCGGCTGCAATTGGCTTTACCGATGATGCGTGCCGCTAGTATATAAGAGCACTTCGTTTTCGCGAACCAAATCTAGGTTCTCTCACGAAGTTTTCCTTCGCCGTTTCTTGCAAATAAAAATAACTTTGAAAGTACAATATGTCACATTGTTCCCCAGACTATTGAGCCTGGAGAAAATTGGCGTTGGCCAAGCCATTATAATGGACCCTAGATTTAGAACTTAATTTTTAACAAGACTAAAAATTTTACAACAAAAAAAAATCTAAATAAATATTTCTTCTAAGCCCAGTCAACACGAAACTAAAATCATTATAAGTTATGACATCGCAATGTATTCGTTATTCGGAAAAATCTCCATCCGACTTGAAAACGCCTAGGGCTGTACCAATTAGAGAGTTCCGTTTAGCGAGGCATTGTTGTCAAGCAAGAGAGAGCGGCGGGAGAGGCAACCCTGCGGAATATTGTGTACTAACATAACTATTGATATACGCTACGTATCTATATACTTATCTGAATATATTTTGAAAGAAATTGAAAAAAAATGTACCATATTTTCGTCGTGGATTTCGTCCTTCCAGCAAACCAAGTTGCATTTGCTATTGTTCTTAGGATATGATTTTGGACTCTGCAGGCAGAGTACATGATCACGCCTTTTTTTTTTTTTTTCGGTAATTATCAAATAACTTCTCCCGCTCTGGGCGGAGCGGGAAGGCGAGTCAGACTTTTTCTGACTAAAACCCACACGTGTTCCTTCAGTTGCTTATGTTCCAGGGCCATGGTATCCCTTTTGGACAATCCCGTAACCCTGGCAGGAGTCGATCACGCCTAACCTTGCATCCAAATCCATTATTGAACTGTTAAACTCGACAGCGGTGGTAAAAAGGCTAAAGAGGAACCTTCTATAAGTGGGAGTCATTTTGCTAAAAGTTCGTAATCTGCTAAATTCATAATGGTCGATCATTGGCCGGTCAATGGTCTCGTAATAGAATTGTATTACAATGGCATTTTGAACATTTATTCATGCCAGATTTCATTTATATATATTTTTACATATTATTTATTAGTGTTATAAGCAATCTGAAGTTGTAGGAAGTAGGAAGTTTAGTAGAAAGTTTCATTTGTCATTATGTACGAGATTACCAATTCTTTCCATGGAGTGTCAGTGGCTGACCATTGGAAAGTCATAATGACGCCATTATAATAAATAGATTACCAAACTTGTCAAAATCAACAATTATGAAATCAATGATAGACCATTCTGACACTATTGTAATAGCAGACTTGAGGCCCAGTTGCCGTAGCCAAGTTGACAATCTACAATCGTTAACACTAACAGAAAACTAATCAAATGTATAGGAATGACATCATCTCAATGTTAATTCACGTGGTCAGAACAAACGAATAGAAAATTCGTAGACAAGTTTTACAACTTATCAGGGGCCTAAGTCTACTAATTTACAAACGTTGCAATGGTCTCGCCATTGTGAGTATTTGACAGTGTTTGTATGGCAAATCTGTCAAAAACTCACAATGAAATGAATGAGACCATTGCAACGTTTGTACATTAGTAGCCTTGGCCCCCAGATCGTTCAAAATGTTAGAATGAAATCTGATCCTTTCTACAACGTTGATCTAAATACGTTGTAGATCGAGCGATCGACTTGTCTACCAAATTATCGTTTTCTATAGTCGCTTACGACGCGGACGAGGCGTCAACAATTGTAGAAAGAGATTCGATACAAACCGTTTGTAAATTGGCTAGGCCTGCTGGTCGCTCAAAATGTTAGAATGAAATCTGATCCTTTATACAACGTTGATCGCTACATCCCATATAAATGATTGGAATAAATAACCGCGCACTAAGTACACAACTGTAACTTTGACGTTAGTTTGACGTTTGTAGGAACGCTCACCATAGACTAAAGTATAGGTTTTTTCTAAATACGTTGTAGAACGAGCGATCGACTCAGTCCTGTCAACTTGGCTACCAACTTATCGTTTTCTATATTCGCTTACGACGAGGCGTCCACGATTGTAGAAAGATTCGATATGAAACGTTTGTAACTTGGCTAGGCCTACAGTACAGAACACGCAAGCTAACCACTCAAGGTCACTAGCAATGGCATATATCGGCGTCTTAAACAGGATAAATAAGCTGTCAATGTAGGTGTTCTTCTACATACCTATACCCCTGCCTACTCCTAGGAACTCAGTTGTAATTCTAGGTCTATGTTTTGATATGCCTTACTGCACCAAATGCAAATGAAACCTGGAGTACTACTTACCCTGTATATGAAACAGCGTGGCTATTTGTGTAACTATGAAGATGAAGTATTTTCCAGTTAAAGTAATAGTATAAAAGGTTTTCTGCCGGAAAATATACAAATATGCAAACTTTCGGCATTCACTCCATATTAGAGGGTAGTGGCGGGACTGTATCGATATTAATGTGAATAAAAAATATCGAGAAAAATAAAAAATAATATATGGGGATGCCCTAGGAGGACTGGATATCACTGAAAAAAAAGCTGTTGCCACAATCAAGATTTTGTTTAGATTGACTAAGTAACTTGTTTGCATCTCAGCCTATCAAGCACAATTCAAATACAAATTCATTTATTTCGGACAACACGGATCCATATTGTGTTATTATTACAAAACAACTTATATTCTAGTATTAGTAGTACAGATATAAAATATTTCAAATAATGGGCACTCCAAGCAGAGGACGACCAGACAAGAAAACATGTTTCCTACCTGATCAACCTCGGCATGAAGTGTCTGATGTCAGGAGTATAGCTCTCCGCCACAGCTCTCAGGATATAGTTGACAATGATCATAGCTACTACTTTTATTTGATTGAGATTTGAAACGAGATCTTGATTGGAGTTATCACAAAACCTATTTGCAGCAATCAAGTCAAAACATAATTGCTCCTACCAAGATTATTTGATTAAAGTTTCGATGATCTTTATTGAAGTATCAAAATGCTTGATTGACACAACTAACTTACTTTGTTACAGTTAACATTTTTTTAACTTGTCTCTTTTTTAACTCTTCTACAATGATGTCTTAAGAGTAATCGAGAAACTTGTTTGAGCGTTCAATCATTTGAACTAATATTGCTGCAATCATGTCGTGATGATCAACTTAACTAAGATTTTGATTAATCTAAACAAGATATCGTCAATCAAGCTAAAAAGTCACTTGATTGGAGTGCAATTTTTTATCATTTTTTTTTTTTTTTGTTCAGTGTAAATAGTGACCTAATTGGTGATGTTCTTCAGAAAGGTCAGGTGCGTAGCACTCGCAATCGGCGTGCATGTATGACCAGATGTATGAAGGTAAACGAAGCAAAATGAGTATGTAAGGAGCGTAGCTGGTTGCGTTCTATTGTTTCTGCCTACCCCATGGGAACAAGGCGTGTGCTTATGTATGTATTATATGTATGTAAATATATCGATAGATGATTTGATTTATTGCCATCTTATTGTTATTGTTTTATAGACTACGTGGGTTACTGTCTAGAGTCGCTTTTTAGGGATCCGTAGTCAACAAGGAACCCATAAAGTTTCGCCATATCCGTCTGTCAGTCTGTCCGCGGCTTAGCTCAGAGACTCTTAGTTCTAGAAAGCTGTCATTTGGCATGGATATTCATATTAATCACGCCGACAAAGTGGTAATTTTCTTGTTTTTCGGGCATGTACCACCCGTACACGTAAACCGGGCATGATATTATTTGTTTCGTCTATCCTATAGTGTGGAGTATCTTTGGATACTATAAGGCGTTCAAAAAATATTGCTAGTCTGTGAAAACCTTTTTTCTATTCAGGTATCCGTTTGCGTAATATTAAGTTTTAAAGTGCTAATTTTTGTTAGAGGCAAGTGTCCCCCCTGCCAGCTAAATGGTGGTTTTTGAATATGTGAAAAAAATCACGGCAGTAGTATATATAACGAAGTTAAAAGGAAAGCTATCACAGCTAAGTACGGCTTTACAAGTTAACAAGTAATAGTCGACCAACTTATTATTTACAGTTGAAATGTATGGGAGAACATATTTTTCAACTACAACGTTAAGTTTGGGCTTGGGATAATCTCATTCCAACTGCGGAAGCCTTCATTGATCGTGGTTCGATACGCATATGACCGCTTTTTGGGGTTCTAGTATGTTTGAGCTATTTTATTGGGATTTAAGTTCAAAGATATCCCCAAAAGAGTAAAACCATACGATATTCCTCCAACCAGCTGTTTATTTATATTAATTAACTAGCTTTTGCCCGCGGCTCCGCCCGCGTGGATGTCGGTTATCGCATAAAAAAGTAGCCTATGTCCTTCTCCATATCCCAGGCTAAATCTCTGCCAAATTTTATGATGATCGGTTCAGCGGTTTAGACGACAAAACGTAACATACAGACAGACAGACAGGCAGAGTTACTTTCCCATTTATAATATTAGTATGGATACATAATAAGAACTAGCTGCTATCCGCGGATTCGCCCGCGTGGCTTTATCTAAAATAAAAGTAGCTAAGTTACTTACTCCTTATAAAATTAACAATTTTTTTAAGCTATTGCATAGCTTCTATCGCGGGCCTTGAGCGCGGGGACCGAATCCAGAAATTCCGTAACGAAAAAACCTCACGCTCCCTACTCCGACGGGCACAGAGGTGTGGCTTGAAGGCCGTGCATCGTCTTACGTCGTTTCAGTTCGGCAGTCTTCGACACGGCGTTGTGTGCGTGCGATTAGACGTATTGTACGACTCTACGAAACTCTGTGGTGGATTTACCGCGCAACGCAACGCCATCTAGTAATCGCAGGTAGAACTAACTAAATAGAGGTGACATTGGCGTGGCTTGTGATTCGTAATCGAGACAAGCGTTGCTCTGTTGGTGGTCTCAGTTGTGTTTTGTTGTCGGTTTTATCCACTAGATGGCAGGCATCGTAATTCAAAAGTTTTTGAAAGGTTGTTGAGGTATGTGAGCAATTTATTTATAAATCAATAATTTTACTCGTGTTTATGATTCTCCTAGCTAGAATTAACATTAAACATTAACGTTCTTCATAGCTTATAAAAACCACTTTTAAACGGTTCTCCAAAGTTCTGGGCCGATTATGGATTGACTTTACTTTCTTATCGGTCACCACGCTCAAAAAGTGTAACTTGAATTAATATCAAAGAAAAAGAAATACTGCATAAATAAAATAAATAAATAATTATAATTGCATAAGTTGATACAAAATGCTATGCAATAGCTTTACCGCGGCAGTCCCCGAGTGCCACACGTTTTTTTTTTTTTTTTCTAGTTTTGGGTAGATTTCGTATAGGTATTTAAATTAAATTAAGAATTATCTTCTATCGAACCGAATTTTTTTTTAAGTTGCCCCACACTTGGAATTTCTCCTGTATCGTGGGTGCGTTTATAAACATTTAAACTCACATACACAAACAGCCAGACCCGGAACAACTAATTGTAGGTCATACAAATATTTGTTCCGGGCGGGAATCGAACCCGCGACACGCAGTGCAGCAGTCAATCGCTTAACCACTGCGCCAACTGCGCCGCCAAAATAATTATTATGCCAGTGAATGTCGCAGCCATTTCGGAGAGACAGACAAAAATTTATAAATTGAATTAATGATTAACTATTTTTTAAAGCATGAGGGTATTTTGGTAAATTTGTAAGGCCTATTAACAATATTTGGTTTTAAATAATTGGTTTGGTTTAATTTCTTGCCGGCTCTTCTCCATAGGAAACGACCAATTGGAACCGTGCAACTACCTTCTGCCGTTTCATAAGTGCCCATGAAGGTTTGTGTGAAATAATATACTTTGAATTTGAATTACGATGTAAATCAAATACTAAGATGGTTGCCTCACAGATTATAAACACCGAGGAATGAGATCGTCTGCAATTGATGTAGCTAAATCCAGCAGTAGACTAGGCTAGATCATTGATTTATCACACTACTACGCAAAAGCTTACCGAAATGAATAAATCAACAAATACTTAAACACAATATTTTTTTATCGACACTATGTCCCACCACTAGTCCTCGACCTCTCAACTACGGGGCGCGTTCGCAAAATATTTTCATTCACTATTTCAAAATAAAAAGTTATATTTTTTTTCCATATTTTTACACTTTAGCCTGACTACAAACACTTGTTTCGTTGCTAAAATTAAAAGTAAAAATATATTTTTTATCAAAGAGTCCGTAGTATCTTTATTTATATAGATACTTGATATCTTTTGTACATACATTGGAATTGGAGCTACCTTTGATTTCTGTGAGCCTAGTACTTTTAGCCTATATTGACGAAGTATTCAGTAATACTTATTTTAGCCCGGAAAAGTCCACTCTTGAAAATAGACGTAGGTAATATTGTGTCCGTCAAGATAGCGGGACCAAGTCTTGGATTTCAAATCAGCCTAAATAAAAGATTAATACTGTAAATCTATTATTTGCTATCTATGCAGTAATTTTAGCTTCCTCATTGTATACGTAGCTAGTTAACAAAATATTGGTCCCTCCATTTTGACGTTAAGATGGAGGAAATAGATGGATACGCTGGTCGGAGGAGTATCCTACCCATGTAGTATTATAATACCTTAATTCTGAACTTTAGAAATATGAAATTGATTGTCCATTACATTACATACATTACATTACATTATTAGACAAGGGGGACAGTCCCTTCATAAGGCACTGGGTACGGAGGCACGTGCCAACGTGTGTTGGGCCACGTATTTTTTTGTTGTTTGTAAGTGTTACTAACATAGTATAAAATAGTATAATAATAATTTTAATTTAAATGTGTGAGTGTGTCTATGGACAATAAATATCTGAAAAAACAAATCTAATCAAATTGTAAAATACAAATGTTTGTAGTAAAACAAGATCAAAGTTTTATTTAAATAACTGCAATAAAAAATATTATTAAATGTGTATTAAAGTATTTTATGTTTCTTGATTTTTTTAATATTTATAAATATACCTAACCAAAACAAAATAGATAAATACTTTATATTAAAAAATATATAATGCATGACAAAGAGCACAAATCGTGCCTAGGATTTGAACCTCCAATCTTATACATGGCAAGCGGTCTTGAAAACCTCCGCAGCTCCGGTCTATTTAGACATTCAGTAACTTTTCTTAAATGTTTTTTTCCTATTTTTTGGCTTTTCTTAACCCTATTCATTCATTTTTGCAAAATACAAAAACCGACTTGGTCCCCCAAAAGGCATGTGCGTTCAAATCCGTGATAGCACGGATTTGAACGCACATGCCTTTTGGGGGGGTAACCACTTAATAAAAAAATAAAAATACTTTTATTTCGGACCCATAAGTATAGTCCAGTTGGTTAGTATACACACAACTTAGAAACTAGTATTAGTACTTACATCTACTATAAAAACAACAAACTACCTACTAATTACTACGCCAAAGTGGCATGTGTATCCAATGTCCCGGTATAGGGCTGTCCCACCTATCGGCTATGGTTTTCAGGATGCTGTTGGAGCTGGCGCATACCCTGCGCATAATGGAAACGCAACGCTTGCGCATGATGGCGTGAAAGCCATCCTATTCTCGCTTCTGCGAACATGCCGGAAGCACTGCAGTAGCGCAGCAGCCCCATCAACACCCTGAAAGCATTATTGTATTGTACGCGCAGGGCGCTGTATGCCCTCTGCGTGTAATTGACCCACAGACTACCTACATGTATAAAACGACTGACAGTAGGTACGCTACAAATTGCATTATACAAATCTGCGAGCCATATAAAAATTGCAGCGGATAGCCAACGCCCTGCGCTCACGCCCAATGTCCAGACTGTCTTTGAGGTCTTCGGAAATCCAGTGGCCCAGATACTTGAAATCAGTGACTTGCTTCAAGGAACTTCCGCAAAGTTTCAACTGTGGTTGAATCGGGTACGCTTTAGTCCTTGACTTAAGAGTCAACTAGTCGCGGGCTCGAACTCACTGGTGGGCGTGGCCAAAAAGCACGCTGTCTCAGGTAGCATTGTGTTGAGTGAAATGCATGATAATTCATAGTAAACCGCGCGTAAAAAAATACGAAAAGTCCTTTGGAAAGTTGAGTTTTATGAAAAAACTACTGGATAAATCAATTACAAATCAAGTTTATTGAAATCTTCGATAATTGAGCTTTGAGCGGACTTTGTTTTCTAGATTTTACACTTCTTTTATTGCTTATTTACGCTCAAAGTTGCGTAAAAAATTAGCAGGAAAAACGAATCTTTGTTGGCTCATAACTTATTAATGGCTTTTTATTTTAATATTCTACTTCCGTACAGACAAAATTAATAATAAGACAAAACGATATCATATTTAACTTTGGATGTGCAATGTCAAACAGTGGAGTGATACCCCCCCCGAAATTTGCATGGAAAAAGTATCGACTAGTTTCATCTTAATGGAGCTGTGTGTACATGGACCGACTGCCTATCTGACCTCGACAACACAGTTTCCTACTAACATTATGTGTGATAGCCTAGTAGTATGCCCGTCGGAACTCGACTGCGAAGTCATAGGCCTCGAGTTCGAACCCAAGGCACGCACCTTTGACTTTTCGGATTCATGTGCGTATTGTATAATTATCACTTGCTTAAAAAACTGTGAAGGAAACCGGCATGTCTGAGAGATAATATGCTCGACAGCATGTGACGCCAAGTCAGAGGCCCAAAAAAGAACCCATCAGCAACTTTTTTTTTTTTTTTTCTTTAAAAATTCAAATTTTAACTTAACTATATGTAATACACCTAAATATTTAAGCTATTGAATTTAAATATTTCTCAGTAGTCCGTTCGCATGTTTTATAATAAACTTATCCTAGTAAAACAGGGAAACCTATTATTAGCCATACAATCTGTAATTATACATACTTTGTAATATAAATGTATCACTGTTGGTTGCCTAAATAAATAAATACCTTTTGGTAAGACTGGGCAATAGGACAGTTACATTCTACAACTAATTACGTCTCTTGTCTATAACCATAAGCCTGTATAATTATACGAAAGTGTATAAATATGTATAAACTGTAAAAGCGACGGTTACCAGAGAAAGGACGAGTCACTCAAAGTGTATTACCAGACACCTGAGCCGGGCGGGTGGCACAGCGTTGACGGCAGTTAGACGTCCGTTAGGTACTGCAGTCAATTCGTGGTTAACTGTCGTTAGCAAGGAGTTAGGTAAGCTGAGATTTGACTGTGTTTGGCTACAGTTTCTCTGATGGTTGTAGATTTGAGACAAACATTTTATTGAATGATCTAGCTTTTGCCCGCGGCTTCGCGTAAAAAAGTAGCATATGTCCTTCTCCATATCCCAGGCTATATCTCTGCCAAATTTCATGACGATCGGTTCAGCGGTTTAGGCGTGAAAACGTAACATACAGACAGTCAGACGGACAGACAGACAGACAGAGTTACTTTCACATTTATAATATAGTATGGATATGGAGGTATGGATATGGAAGTATGGAAGTATGGAGTACGGAAGTATGGATATGGATATGGAAGTATGGAAGTATGGAGTATGAATATGGAGTATGGATATGGAGTATGGATATGGAGTATGGATATGGAGTATGGATGGATGGATATGTGTCCGTTTTTGATAAATAAATCTATAAAACGAAATAAAATGTAAGTGTCTTTTATAATGTCAAAATAACAGTTTTTTACTAAATGCATATTAAATGTAAACGGTACTTATGTATACTTAACAAAAAATCTTCTTTTTTCTGGCTGTCTGTCTGTCTGTATGTTTGATGGATCAAACACACAGTCAGAAAGACAACCAAAAAAAAAATCGGCCGATTTTGAAGGGACTTTCACTGGCAGATAGCTAATGTCATAAGTAAGAAAACAAAGTGCCAATAAACAAAAAAAAACATAGATTACACTATCGCACGCATCTGTTCTAACCACTGATTAAACCGATGTCACCAAACTTTTATGCAACCGACCCCCTGACATGTCGCTACGCGGGCAAGATGGAAAAAGTTCAGGAAAAGTTTTTGTTACGATATTTTTGGACCATTAATTAAACATAAACAGAGAACCGATGTTGTGTATCTGTTGTGGTATAATACTCAGTTGTAGGCTCTGTTATCATAGCAACAAGATTTTCAGTAACGTAAAGTAATGATCCCAAGTAGCAATCAAATGTCCTAAAAAGGTATTGTAGATAACTTGAAGGCAAGTAAACGAATTCCAGCTGTTGTCTTGGCTAAAACTAATATGTCCCTCAAGATATCTCCAAGATACACTCCAAGGGTCAGTTAAGTAAAAGAGGGCACAGAATTTTAAAAAAGAGTTAATACTACTGTTTAGATAAACTTTAACCCTATTTAAGAATGTGGTTTTGCAGAACTCTAATCACTGATTTCAAGATATCTTGTAGGTTGACTTCAAATCATGAAATACACTTAAAGATATCTACAATACTTAATGAAAACTATCAATATTGAATTGCAGATATTCGATCTTAACTTAGTGAAGTAAAATTTTAAACTTATTTTGCCTTAAAGTGCTTTAAGTAACTTTATTTTAGAAAATATGGTGAACTTACAAATTATTACAAAAACTTTTTTAATATTTATGAAAATGGCGATTAAACAACAAATTATGTCTAGAAAAGGCTTTCTTATGTCGTTGAATGCGTATGATTATTTCTCGTGTAAAATCTGTAGATAGTGCTATAAAACAGACGGACTTTTAAAATACTAGAAAACAAACAATACAATTTTGTTTAATAATATGTGGCTTATAGTACATCACAGTACTTCATCCATACTAATATTATAAATGTGAAAGTAACTCGGTCTGTCTGTCTGTCTGTCTATCTGTCTGTCTGTCTGTCTGTATGTTACGTTTTCACGCCTAAACCGCTGAACCGATCGTCATGAAATTTGGCAGTGATATAGCCTGGGATATGGAGAAGGACATAGGCTACTTTTTTACGCGATAACCGACATCCACGCGGGCGGAGCCGCGGGCAAACGCTATTTTTCTATAAATATGTAAGTTATTAATATAGTTACTATAACTATAACATAAATATAAGTTCAATCTACTCTAGTTTTTGATGAAGTGTTGTCAGAAAATGTTTTCATATTTTTTTTTTCGTTTAAGGTGCCAAATGACGTTATTTATTTATTTAATACTTTAGCACAAAAAAAAATGTACAGAGGCGGACTTAATGCCATAGGCATTTTCTACCCGTCAACCTTTGGGTGGTGCAGAGACAAACAGTGGTAGGTGCAATTATGAAATTGGAGGAATAATTGTATACATATAGGAATATCCTTAGATATACCTATACCATAACTATAAATAAGATAAATATACCTAATTATATATAAATATAAGAACAAATAAATACATATAAATACACGAATATACTAAAACTAATTAAACAAACAATGGGATAACATTTCCGTTGTTATGATACTGCCAGCTTCTTACGAATGTGCTCTCGAACTTTAACCTTAAAGGATAATAAATAATACTGATTTTGTAAGGCTAGTTCAGACATAGTAAAGACAAGTTACATTTGAAGTAGTGCTAGTTAAGAGTGTTTGGGTCACAGAAATTCACATGTGTACTAAATCTGCTTTAAGTTTGTAAACGCAAAAAAGATTTTTATAAAATTTTCGGACTTTTTCCTTTACTTGTGCTGTGAGACCTTGCTTCTTGCTAAATTTAATGATTCTAGGTCAACGGGAAGTACCCTACAGGTTTTGATTTACTTGCGAATATCGCATAAATGGCTGTATCTTTTTATTGTGTTGACTTAGAAGCTTGATTTTTTCAGAGCTCCATGAAAACATAAATCTTCGTATTTGATATTAATTTCCACTTGATATCTCTACGCGTTCCTGAGAAAATGGGTCTTGACTGACTGACAGACAGACGGACAACGAATTGATTCTTTAAGGGTTCCGTTTTTTCCTTTTGAGGTACGGAACCCTAACAATCAACATTTATTAAAATGTTAATGCAGAAAGTATAAAAAACTATAATAATGGGTTGCCAGGTTTTGATAATACAAGGGTCACTTACAGGATCAAAAAAAAATCTGGCAACTCTATTCCAGTCTAAGCTCGATATCAGTATTTTTCATGGAGCATTTGCCTGCCTGCGGTGAACGTAGGGGATGGTTGGGGATGGACGCCAGCAGTCAGCCTCAACCCGGCGCTGTACGACGTCCGACTCACTGGATCAAAAAACGCAACGCCACCCCGACTCACTGGGGAATCACCGCAGACAGTTCCGACTCACCGTGAACTATGCGGCACCCGGTTCCGACTCACTGGAGTCGCAACTGGCCCTGGCAAGCATCATATGCACTGACTCAGCCCATTATCGACCTCCGTTCTCCGGAGGGGAGTAATGTGGCGGTATCAACAACGCCACATGCGAACTACGCATCAAAGACCTGACGTCACAAATCCTGCATTGCGCAATCAGAGTTTACCGCGCGACTAGCATATATACAACATCCCGACATCAACCGTTGGGCAGTTGCCCACCAGACACAACACCTTTCTGGTCGGAGGATCCTCCCTTTACTATAGAGTATGAGTGAACTTTACACCCTGTTCCTCATACCTCTAATGTTGTAACACGTCCCTAGATGAGCTTTGTCAAAAAGATTACCTAAAAACATGTCACCTTTAAATTCTAATAACTATTTTAAAGCGCAGTCTACACGAACTGAAAGACACTTTTTTTGTTACCTGTGTGTGTAATACCTAATTTGGCACGTCTGTATGCATAGTCACGACGTAAGGGCGGTATGTTAGTGGGACGAGCAGCGAGTTTGATTCCTATGTCGTTTAATTTTGTGGTCTGAAGTTTTAGAACGATTTAGTTATCAGACTACACTCCTTTCAGTTTTCACAATCATTTTTTCCTAGTATATTTTTTTTATTTTCTAAATCCCTTTGATCTTTACCATCCTTGTAATAAGGTTGCTATTCTATCCTATTTTTAAGGTCCCGTACCACAAAAAGAAGAACCATTATGAGATCAGTCGTAAGTCTGTCTGGCCGTCTGTCTATATGTCTGTCACAGCACTCACAGCCGATTTAATCCGAATCTACTGGACTGATTAAGTTGAAAAGTACACATATGAATTTTTGTGACCCAAATACGGACGTGTAATTTAAATAAATGAATTTTGAATAATGGGGGTCACTTTTTGGTGTATTTCGTTAAGTTTTGCAAACTGAACCGTGTGGCATATCAAATGATTACTGTAAAGATTTTTTTTTTAAATCATTTTAAAATTAATTATTTTACAGTTATTTAACAAAATTGATGACATGACGAAACTATAAGGGTTCACTGTTGACTACAGAACCCTAAAAAGTACATTTAATACTAATAATAGTAATGTCTAGGGTGAGGAGCCAGACCAAGAGAGATACAGCAACCCGCAGGGCAGCATGTGGCGAGCTGTTGGGCAGTTGCGACCCCACGGACCCTATCTCCCGGGAGAAGTCATGTTCCTCATCTTTGGGTTGCCTTAATTGGCCGGCTGGAGTGAACACTGACAAGGAACTGAGCTCCCACATCATTTTTCCCTTTATTGGCCGGCTGTATTGGAGAATCGCAAGAGCAAACGTGCTCGGAGGAAGGAAGTATTTCAGTAAGTGCTGGTAGGGATCTTGACCATCTTCCGGGCTCTGGGATTGTTCTGATAGTCGTGGAATACCTCTCCAGTCCTCAAGCACCTCAGGATATGTTGCCCCCTTGTTGCTACAGCACTAAGTGCTAGCCACCGTTTCCGGGGGCCCATTATTGAGTGTGCAAGTCATCCCCTGCCATTTTATCCGTGTATAATAAAACATTGATCAGGCAGGGGCCATAGTCCTTCCATAGTTTTAGGTAACAAGTCCATTTTAACCACCCAAACCCATAGTCCAATAGCTTTGTTTCCATATCCTGCAATAGTCCTACAGCAACCGGGGGTTGTCCTTGGGTGCACTTGCATAGTGCGTACAGGGATAATCGTCGGTTGGTGCCTCATTTAATTAAAAAGCGTCTAACGAGCCTCTGCGAGTTGGCTTCGGTCCCTCATACGCCTTCCAAAGGTCCGGGACCCCAGGGTTCCGAGATATGTAAACATATAAAAATAAAATAATAATAATAATAAAAACTTTATTCAGTTCAGAAAAAAACACGGTAAGTACAATATTTAAAAAATATTGTAACTGATTACATAAGCCTTAGGTGCTAGATTTTTACAAATTCCCTGGGCCCCAAACTAGGATTAATTCCCTGTGTTGTGGGGTCCAGTCTCTTCCCAAGTAAGGCAAACAGTTATTTATTTAGGTGAAAAAATATTTAGAAGAATGAAAAAATAATAATAATAATTAAAGACTTAAGAACAATGTAATGTAATGTTTATATTTTACGTGTTAATGGTATGTTTATATTTTATTTATTTATCATTATATCACCATGGACATTTGGCACTGTGGTATCTACCTTTGCTGTCAATACTTAAATACAGATGTGGTCTAAACAACAACGTATCACATAGAATATGATAACATCACTGCTATGCTATTTAGTTTTATCGGCTGTCAAATCTAATGTCAACGTATTGTGTGATTGGTAGTTTTTTTTGGCGACTGAATAACATTTCACACGGGCTTTATTTTATTTTATTATGTTAGCATTATAGAGGTATGAGGAACAGGGTGCTAAAGTTCCCTCATCCTCTATTGAAATTGCGGATCGTACGACCAGACGGGTGTTGTGTTTGGTGGGCAACTGCCCGACGGTTGATGTCGGGATGTTGTATATATGCTAGTCGCGCGGTAAACTCTGATTGCGCGATGCAGGATTTGTGACGTCAGGTCTTTGAGGCGTAGTTTGTGGTGGTATGCCGCCACAGCATCTTTTGGCGACTGAATCACATTTCATACGGGTGTTGTTTTATTTTACACTAGCTTCTGCCCGCGACTTCGTCCGCGTGTTTGTGCCTGTGAGCGTGTACGCACAGATGTAGTTTTGGCATGCTTCACTGTATTTTTCGCAGTGCTCTGTCTTCGTTTTTTTATTAGGTCAGGAGAAATAACGATTGGAAGAGAAGAAAACGAATCAGAGCGCTGGGATGATTCTGACAACTTCTTACGAATATGTTCACGTGCCTTCACTTTAAATGACAACCGATTGGTTGCCATCCTGATATTCAGAGGGAGCGCATTCCAAAGAAAGACCGCCTGGACAAATAAAGAAGAGTGAGTGAAATCAGAACGGGGAGAAGACTATTGGTGATTTGTTTACATTTGAGGAGCTCGTGGCTAAGTAATAACAGCCGCACGGGTCGATCCGTCAGGTTAAGCTACGCTTGCCGGGGTTGGTCCGTGGATGGGTGACCATCTTTACATACCGAGACTCGTCCGTGCCTCGGAAAGCACGTTAAGCTGTTGGTCCCGGCTGTCATTCGTGGATCTTTGACAGTCGTTACGGGTCGTCAGAAGCCCAAAAAGTCTGACAACCAGTCTTACCAAGGGATATCGTGTTACCCAGTTACTGGGTTGTGGAGGTCAGATAGGCAGTCGCTCCATGTAAAATACTGGTATTCAGCTGAATCCGGTTAGACTGGAGGCCGACCCCAACATAGTTGGGAAAAGGCTAGGCAGATTGATATTGTTTACATTATCATCCAATACTTTTAGAACACACCATACGATCCTTACTTGCTTATTCTATTCATATATAGATTTTTTATCAATCTAACAAAACCTAAGTCTCATTCAAATCTTAGGTAAATAACTTCAGTAAGCTATGCGTTTCGTTTACATTCATTTTCATTCATTCATATCAAACCATTGTGGTATTGAATGAGAGCGAGCTATCAAATTGTACGCCGACGTTCTTGCATTCTCAATAATGGC
Source organism: Dryobota labecula (assembly GCA_947523025.1). Lineage (NCBI taxonomy): Eukaryota > Metazoa > Arthropoda > Insecta > Lepidoptera > Noctuidae > Dryobota > Dryobota labecula. The sequence goes on from OX383310.1 coordinate 12,025,127, forward strand.
CGGATCATGAGCTGTAATACTGGATATGTTGCGGTTAAACTTGGGAATTGAGTAATAAGGTAGGGAAATTAACTTATATGTATATTTGTGTATTTGTTTTGTTTTTGAATAAAATAAGATCTAAAACAAAATCGATAGATGCTCTCAACTATAGCCAAAAGTTAAAGTGAAAATTGGCCGGTCATATAGCACGTCTTAAAGATCATAGATGGACATAAACAGTTACGTTATGGAAAGGCCCATCGGGTAAACGATAAAGAGGAAGACTGCTCACTAGATGGGAAGGTCCACAATGGCAAAAAATTGCCCAAGATCGAGAGAAATGCTTTGGAGGAGGCCTTTACCTGAGGGGGGTTCCAGCGGAACAATATTTATACTAGTGCCTACCTACTTAAAATATGTTACATAGATATTAATTCCTCTATTTTAATCATTCGTTTTTAACTAAGTATAAGGTAGATACAACATTCTTTATGTTAATCTGTAAAAATGGAAATAAAAGGCTTTTTATTTATTTATTTATTTGTTTGTTTTGTATTCGTTGAGATTGATGTGCGATTTCTAGTGTTTTCGAGGGATTTTTTATAATTACAAGCAGTATTGTGTAAGTAGGGGTACATCAAAAGAGTAGTTTTTTAACCGGCTTCACAAAAAGGAGGAGGTTCTCAATTCGGTTTCAAAGAAAACAAAAACAACCGACTCGGTGTCGGTGTCTTTGATACTGTATTTTCGTTTTTTGCCACCGACTTCCGAAATTAAAGTCACTTTTCACGTTTAGTTTTTTATTGTTTTTATTGAAGTCGGTTGTTTTTTTGTAAAAAAGTTTTCTAACTGAAAAGACAGCTGTGCTGCTGGGGAGTCTGTTGCGCCGCTTCTTCTTCCCAGCTAAAGCACTAGGAAGTGGTGTAGGGCGAGTGTTTTGGGGGAATGTCTTATGTAATTTTGACGTTCGAAAAGTGCTGATTCTCAGGAAATTTTTTGAATAAATTACTTATGATTTGATTTGATTTTAGTACATAAACGTATAACCTTAATGGATCTAAACGGCTTAAGTGTTATTTATTCTAGCTTTAATAGAAATAAACTGCAAAAACTCAATAACAAAAACGCAGGAACTATTTACATATTTAAGAAAAATAAGTCTTTTTTAGAGGCTTATGAGATTTTGACTTCTTTATAAACCATTAACCATATATGATAAATAATGTAACGTTATTCAAAAGATATCAAATACGATTTATAATTCGTAATCTTCTTTTTTTACTCTCTTTATCTGACCAAACACTGACCGTGAAACACACAAAAACACTGACTCTTTCCAAATTAAAAACACTGCAAAGTCAAAGCCTCTTTATACAGAAAAAAAGAATCGAGCATTTATTATCACGCTTGCTTATAGCTGGTGATTTCAAAACTTATTACTTCTTTAAAATTTCAAAACGCCATTCTGTCTTCGTAAGCTTAAAAAATATTAATTCCGTAGGATAAGTGGAAGTGGTTTTAATTCAGCTTGCAAGATAATATGTATGGCAAGTTAAGAATTTGAGGAGAAGAATTTTGCTATAACCAAAATTCTTCCTAAAACACTATTATTACACGACATTTTCATGATCTCCTATCATTCCATGTTTGCCTGCGACAGGTACATACAAATCCAGTGTTATTGCGCACTGAGTGGCAAGTAGCAGTATCACTGAGTACCGGCGTGGAATCTAGCAGAGATGCTGATACCACTGCCTGAAATATTAATCTTTAGCTGCATTTGCTCGTTCATCCGTCGTTTGACTGACTGGAGGGGCTTGTGGCTAGTATAACAGCCACACGGGTCGATCGATTAGCTTAAGCTACGTTTGCCGGGGTTGGTCCGTGGATGGGTGACCATCTTTACATACCGAGACCCCTAGGTGCCTTGGATAGTACGTTAAGCCGTTGGTCCCGGCTGTCATTCGTGGATCTTTGACAGTCATTACGGGTCGTCAGAAGCCCGAAAGTCTGAAAAACCAGTCTTACAATTATCGTATCACCCAGTTAGGGAGCGTTCAAGTATAGCGGGCAAAAGCTCGTTTGTTATAATACTAGCATTTGCCCTTGGCTTCGCCCGCGTGAATGTCGGTTATCGTGTAAATAAGTAGCCTATGTCCTTCTCCATATCCCAAGCTATATCTCTGCCAAATTTCATGATGATCGGTTCTGCTGTTTAGGCGTGAAAACGTTAAGCACAGATAGACAGACAGAGTTACTTTCACATTTATAATACACACTAGTGTACAGTGTACATAATATAATATCCATTAGTATGTACTAACATACTAATGGATATTATATTATGTAGTATGGAAGTATGGATTAGTAAGATTTTATCAATTTTAATACAGTTTTTTTTTTTTTTTTTACCAATTTGTTTAAGAAAACATAATATTATATTTAAAAAAAACCGGCCAAGTGAGTGTCGGACCACGCACAATAAAAGGTTCCGTATTACTGGGCCGTGCACGAAATTGCCTGATTTTGATCAATTTTGTTCATTGTTTGTGAGAAAGGGAAAAATATTTTAAACAAAATTATTTGTGATTTGAAAAGTCGTGTTCTTTGTTTTGCATGTGGCTGAAAGGGATTTTTCAAATAAATTAAGTACTCACGGTAAATTACTAATAAATGCAACAAGTTTTCCGAAAAATGACGTGAGACTGACATTTGATCATCATTCTACAAGAAACTACTTTTGATTTTGAACATTAAAAAATATCATTAACATCATTTTATGGTCTACTTGCATGTGGCGGAACCACTTTTTTCAACTTCCATACAAAATTTAGCAGAAAAATAATATTGAAAAAACCTTTTTTTTTTGTTTTAAACCCCGTCAGTAATATATTTTTTCCTATTATTTAGCAAATCATATCAAGAAATTTAAAAATCACAAATTAGTCTTCAGCTATCCTTGAAATATAATCAAAATGTTATTTAATGTTTATACAATATCTTCATTAAGTAAATCAACGGCGAAATAAACTATATTTTGGAGAACACAAAAATGATGAAATTATTAACAGCTGCTGTGACTCACACGAATGGTTTAGCACCATGAAAACTGTACTTTTATAGTTACACAGACTTAATGTTTAGATTATTTCATGTTTTCTCACAATGAGATAAGAAATTGACAAAAGAGAGTTTTTTTCGTGCACGGACCCTTAAGGATGAATTTATTCCAGGAACACTGAAGTTGAAAAATATGTTCTCCCATACAGAATAGATGGGAGAACATGTTTTTAACCGCAAATGTAAGTAGGTCGACTATTACTCGGTAACTTGTGAAGTCTACATAGCTGTGATAGTTTTCCTTTTAACTTTGTTTTGTAACTATCGTGTATTTTTTCATATAATCATCCTAAAACAATAATTTAGCTGGCAGGGGGGGGGACACTTGGCAATTAACAAAAATTTGCACTTTAAAGCTTAATATTACGCAAACGGATTACTGAATCAATAAATGGTTTGGACAGACCCTCAATATTTTTGAACGGCCTATCCAACGGTATACCACATCATGGGATAGACGAGATAAAAAATATCATCCCCACTTTTACATGTAAGGAAAGTGTACCCTAAAAAAATATATTTCAATATTTGACCACTTTGTCGACGTGATTAATAATGTATACTCATGCCAAATTACAGTTTTGTAGTAGTTAGAGTCTCTGAGCTAAGTCGCGGACAGACAGACAGACAGACCGACATGGCGAAACTATAAGTGTTCCTTGACTACGGAACCCTAAACATGGTTGGTAGGTATTATCTCCTATATATAGATATCCCAAGCAGTAATAATTTGGGATTAAAATATGCATTTCTAGATATAATGTTTCTTTTCAATGTTAGTACTTAAGAGTGGCCGCAGTCCTGTATTAGTGTTAGCTCGCTTTCTTCACGCTTGCTCGAGTTTTGGGGGTCGGTAGATAGGTGGGTATTGTGCTTATAGAGATTGTGCGTGATGGTTTTGAGATAAGAATATGGAGACTTCTTTTGTAGAGATTATATAAGCAGAAACTATAGAACGCCACCTGTTAAGCTCCTTACATACTTCTTTTGCTTTATTTACGTTCATAGATCTGGGGCCTTAATCCCGAAAATGATTCGACTTTGATTTTGTTTCCGATTCGAACTCGATTTAAAACCTTTCTCCCGAACCAATTCGAATCGTAAACCAAGATCGACATACTTATGTTCGAGTATTATCAGCGTCGTTATAAGCATATCCGGCGGTCTACGTCATCGTCAAGTGCTCTATGTCTTTTAGGTAGTTATCTCACTCAATCTGAATAAAGTAGCTTCTTTGATATCGTGTAATTTGCTGTTTAGTTTTGATCCAACAACTCGATATCTGTCTGTCAGATGGCGTGGGAAGTACGAACTTTTCGATCCTAACGAATCTTTCGATCGAAGTTAGTTTCGCTTCGAACCACCGCACGATCGTGCGCTAGTGTCGGATTCAAGAGTATATATCGGCATTTAATTCGAATCCAATTCGATTGATTCAGAACTCGATGCTGTCGGGAGTAAGGCCCCTGGTCATAATCGCATTCCAGTTGCGAAAACTACGCACCTGACCTTTCTGAAGAATCATATTTAAAGTTATTAAAGAAAAACCGGCCAAGTGCGTGTCGGACCACGCACAATGAAGGGTTCCGTAGTTGGTACGAATTTATCCTAAGAAGAAACTTAACATCGTATAGTTGAAAAACATGTTCTTCCATACGGAATGTATGGGAGAACATGTTTTGTAACTGTAAATGTAAGTTGGTTGACTATTACTCGATAACTTGTGACGCCTACTTGGCTGTGATAGTTTTCCTTTTAGCTTCGTTATAATTATGTACTACTGCTGTGATTTTTTTTACATATCCAAGTACGTAAGTATGCGTAGTAAGTAAGTAGTAGTAGTATTTAGCTGGCATGGGGAGGACACTTGTTTACATCCGGTTAGACTGGAAGCCGACCCCAACATAGTCGGGAAAAGGCTAGGCAGATTGATTGATTGGCAGTTACGTTAAAAAATACACTTGAAACAAGAATGAGTTTCTTCGTGTTATAGATCTACTACTACTACTACAAGGTAATTAATTATTTTTGATTACTTGTTACGTAATTATGATGGTATCTGCCTACCCTGCTGGGATACGGCGATCGTAAAACTAGTGTGAAATGCCCAAACTTGGAAATAGCGCCACCTATGACTCTGTCTCTAAACTTCTTTCAAACTGGTAAGCTGTGAACCTTCTTTTGATTAAGCAACGCATGTTCACCTTTTTGCTATCGCCTTGTAGGTCTCTCTGGTCTGTACCTACGGGATTTGCCACGGGAGTTACCACGACACTTGTTTATACAAAATAAAGACACTGGCTTGAATACTGTTGTATACTTATTTACGCTGACGCATAACATTCATACTTACATTGTCCCTACAGCCTCAAAGATAGCGCTTGCTTTGTAGTTTTACTATTGCCTCATAGATGGCGCTAAATACATTTTCCATCATGTTTTCTTTTAATCAACTGTAAACATGCGAACAAACAAAAGTTCTAAAAGCAAAGAATTTCTGTAGGTTTAGAAAAAAAAAAACACGTTTTGTATCAAAATTTATTTAATCTATAAATGCAAATTAAATGCCCTTGATGAATTAATTAATAAATGCATTTTTCTCGCTTAAAATTACATAAAATATAATAGTTAAAAGCACCACAGTTTCCTATTACGATAAATAATAAAAAATAACTGCTGTTAAAAGTCAACACTAGCGCATCTATCGCGTTATTTTGGAACTAGACACATTTTTGAGCCCAATTTAGTGGCTATTTGACTGCTCTCAAAATACAGCAGTGAATTTGTTATAACAAAGATCTCTCAAGTTGTTATAGAACAACATGAAGATGTTTGAAAACATATTTTTCTTATCTTAAGCATTTTCTTAAAACACCATTTCAAACAAAAGGTATTCGGCAAACAATAAAAATAAAATAAAAAACACAAATAAATAAATTGCTGGCCCTTTTTACGATTAAAAGTAAAAAATTACAGTTGTTCAGTACTTCAAAATGTTTGTCTTACTGGCAATCATTAAACGCATAAAAAAAATATTATTCGTTATTTTTCATAACTGCTATTTTTTTAAATAACGGCTATAAAACCTAAATTCCATTCATACAGTTATTCAGTACGTTAAAGTTAAATCTGTAACCTTCTTCTGGAATTCCTTCAGTAACTAAGTTGTCGCTGCGGAAATGTACGTAGAGGGGTCCAGGGGGCGCTGCTGTAAAGAAAAGTCGTCATTAATATGATTATCATTCTATAAAATAACATCAAGCCAGTTTTCCCCGAAGACAGAGGAGTACCCACATTTCACCAGTTATGTTTAAGTCCCATGAAATAAGGGGCGAGCCTCGATAGGCTCTGGTCTGTGTAGTGGGCCTGGATTTGTACCCGGTCGATGGCTACGTCAATACGTACTCATCAACCGGGTACAAATCAAACTAACAAGAACCGCTGCGGCAAACTCGTGCGAAGTGAGCCTGCGTGCCGCAATGCTGAACACACCGGTGTACATCTCCCGCGTGCACTACACCACTAAGGCGGAGGACATCGTGTAAGTACGTGCGCCAGAAGACAGGGTACACGCCGAGGGTGCAGTTACTGAAGTCGCGCCGCAACGTCAACTTTAAGACGTTCGTGGTGCGCGTTCCGAATTGTTATTTGCTCTCGTCATGGAAAAAGACTTTTGGCCGCAGGACGTGGTATTCGGTCACTTCCGTGGACAAATACCACAGGACAGCACATAGTCCAGATATTGCAAAGTGAAGCGCTACTAACATTCTCTTAAGTCCTATCAACAAGTTTTGGTTTACAATAACAATAATGTATGTTTAGGTTAAGGTATTTATGTATGGGCCTGCGTCGTCAGGAATTTCACAGTAGCCGTCCGGGAACCCAAAAAAGCTGGCCGCCCTGGGAATTTTACCCAGAGCTTTGTCATCACCATCAGCCTATTAATAGCAGTCGACTGCAGCCCATTGACGTGTCCAATCACACGTCATTTTACTCAATCCACGGCCACTTTTATCTAGGTGCTACCAGCCACCCTGCGAAGATCGTTGCTCCATTGAGAAATAAGTAGAAATATTATAGTCTGAGCCACTTAGGGGCACATCTAAACCACGTTCAAGACCTGTCAATTTCATTTTCCACAAAAATGATGTGTGTTTGGTGAAATTCGACCTTACAAGTTGCTCAGGCTTTACCAATTTACATCATCAAGTAGCTTTGCTGTGTTCCGACACCGGTTTGGAAGGCGTTTATGCTGATGACATTGCAGGCACATGGCACGCTAATATGGCAACGCCTACAATGTCTCTGGTATTGCAGATACGCGGTGATGACCATCAGGTGGTACGCCGTCAGGAAAGTGCATGTTTACCAACTCAACAAAATACCATCATTTGCCTTTTTACAACTACAAGCCGTGCGCCGATGGGGTTTCCTATCGGCAAAAATGACGACCTTCCATACAAATTTTCATCCGTACAGTTCACTTTCGTTATATAAGGAACTCTTGTGCAAAATTTCATGGTTCCAGACACAGCGGCTTAGACTGTGCGTTATCTGTCAGTAAATAACCGAGTGAAATAAATATTTTTATAAGGTTTGGCTTTGAATCTGACCGTCATCGGCAGCTGAATAAGAGTATTTTACATGGAGCGACTGCTTATCTGCACTCCAAAATCTAGTAAGATTGACAACCTATACATAAACAATTAAACATCATACACTTACAAGCAATGATCTGATTCGCCGCACTGCTACCACAGTATTTGGCTCCCCTCAAACCGTCAGCAGTCTCCGATTCTGGTATAAATAAGTAGTCTGAGGACTGGGGAATTCCTCTAGTGACGGGGTTTATTTGACAGTCAGTGTCAACGTACAGATTCTCGGCATCACGGTAGCCTAGGTTGAAAGTCGCAGATGTTAACCTGAGAAAGAAGAAGATATGAAATGAGAATTATAATTATTTAAAAGTAAGTCCAGGTACGGATTGATACAGAAAGACAGATTGTGTACGCAAAAATATAAAGATTAGGAAAACAAAACTAAACAATAACATAACATCACGCCTGTGTTAGGCAGAGGTGTACCACATTAATAACACATTAGTACACCCACATTTCGCTGGTTACGTTAAGTCCCACGTAATTGGGGGCGAGTTTCTTGTCACTGACCGGGCATAAATCCAGACTCCAGGCTACTACTGAGATATTTTAGATGGAAAAACAGTTCGCTCGAAATGGGAATCGAGGAACCAATGACCAAAGACATGAGGAACCAAGGACCTCATGCTAAGCAGTAGCACTTGCGACGATGCACTCAAACGAAACTAAAAGGAGTGATAATGAAGGAAGAAGGAAAAGAAAGTACACAAAAGAAAAAGAAAAATAGATAGAAAAAAGACGTGTGGCACTCGGGGACTGCCGCGGTAAAGCTATTGCATAGCATTTTGTATCAACTTATGCAATTATAATTATTTATTTATTTTATTTATGCAGTATAAGCATAATAACAACTTTAAAATAGACGAAAGTGTTGAACCTAAAGTAATTTTAAATAAAAAAGAGTGACAAACTGTTTTGACAGCGAAAAAATTCCATGTACATGAGTCATTTCCAACCGTCTAGTCAAGTTTAAAAATTGTTCAACTGGAATGGTATCAACTATTTGGCAAGCTATAATTAAGTCATTGTAGCTTTGCGGTGCAACAGGGGAACTGAATGTACTCGTAATCGACTGGTCGTGAGTTCTAACCAGTTCCTTTTTCTGTGTACTGCGTATTTTATTCTTATAAATATTAGTTTATAAAATTATGATCTTCACAAAAAGTGATTGTTGATAGTGGATCAACAATCACTTTTTGTGAAGATCATAATTTTATAAACTAATATTTATAAGAATAAAATACGCAGTACACAGAAAAAGGAACTGCCAGAAATTATTAGATCACTAGAGGGCACTGGTGTAGTAAAATAACCGTCGGAGTGGGGAGCGTGAGGTTTTTTCGTTACGGAATTTCTGGATTCGGTCCCCGCGCTCAAGGCCCGCGATAAAAGCTATGCAATAGCTTAAAAATAAAACCAAGTCACTGCATGCTTTTGCTTTGCAGTTTGTAAACTGAAATAATGAACTTACTTGACACCGCAGACATCAGGAGTCCTCTTGAAGCAAGTGGCATACGCCAGGTTGCCTATGTACGGGCCAGCTCCTCTGTTGTAGTTGAACGATTCAAAGGCTCCACTGCGATCCGGGTAGTATTGTAGACAACCGGGCGGTGCTGCAAATAACAAAACCGAATCATATTGGGTTTAATTAGTTCGTGTCTTAGTACTTTCGGGGACTTTGGAAAGACAAAAAGGTACAGTGGCTAGCACATCAAGCTACACGAAACGGTCAAATTTCTCCAAATGATTTTAAACTTTAAAATATAGATGATTAAGCTCAAAATCGAACGAGAAAATTTTACAGTTTGTGGTAACTTGATGTGCTGACCATCGTACCAATAAATAGAGTTGGCCATTCTAATGCGCCAAATTAAAACGTTATATTTGGAATAGAACGTTTTTCAGAAATAAAACTATAATCAATAATGGCGCCGATTCCCTTGTTCACAAACTAAACTACATTTAAGTTCAGTGCATCTTTTTCTTTCTATTTCATTAAGAAAAAGACAGAAGATAAATTTTAGTTTAGTCCTGTCAAATTAATCAACGGAACCCTTATAGGATCACTTCGTTGCCCGTCTGTCTGTCTGTCAGTCTGTCAAGACCCTTTTTCTCAGGAACGCGTGGAGATATCAAGTTGAAATTAATATCAAATACGAAAGTTTATGCTCTATTGGAGCTCTGAAAAAATCAAGCTTCTAAGTCAACGCAATAAAAAGATATAACCATTTATGCGATATTCGCAAGTAAATCAAAACCTGTAGGGTACTTCCCGTTGACCTACAATCATGAAATTTAGCAAGAAGCAAGGTCTCACAGCACAAGTAAAGGAAAAAGTCCGAAAATTGTAAATAATCTTTTTTGCGTTTACAAACTTAAATTTGCAGATTTAGTACCTACACATGTGAATTTCTGTGACCCAAACACTCTTAACTAGCACTACTTCAAATGTAACTTGTCTTTACTATTTCTGCGAAAAAGTCCGAAAATTGTTAATTTGTTAGTTTTATCACATAAAAAAACCATCTTTGCGTGTACAAACTTAAATTTGCAGTTGGAGAATTGAGCGTCACATATATCGATTATGGGAGAACATTTTTTCAACTCCAAAATTAATGTTTATACGGAACCCTTGGTGCGCGAGTCACACTCGCACTTGCCCGGTTTTTTGTACTAAGACATATCAAAATAAGAAATAGGTGTATAATAAAACACGTTTAAGTTTAATTTGTCAAAATTTGCGCACTGATTAAAAGCTTTTCCTGTATAGTAAATATAGTAAAATACTTTTCAAAACACTTGCTCGTAAAGTGGCTCTTATTGAACCGCTTATAAGTCATAATGCAGTGTATTAAAAACGCGTGCTTTTTACTTCACGTTACCATACGAGTGCTGTAACGCCACAGATAACTGTTTACTAGTCGAAAACTTGCGCTTTTTTTTTTTTAAATCTCGTCTAAGAAACTTCATGCCAAAAGGAAACCGCGCGTTCACTTTTTTTTTTTAAATACTCTGAATTGTCTTTGATCCCAAAATTAACTAAAATTTATTTATCTTAAATCAGGAGTGGGTTGTAACAGGTAAAATCCCATATCTGTTCCGCCTGTTTCTGTTCCACGTAATTAAAAGTTCCAAAAACATGTTACAAAATAGCAGGCTGTTATTTCATACTATGTGGGAACAAACTATTGTGTGTTGTCTGTTACCACAGCTGCACAGTTATAATACACGGAGGTACTTCTCTTTCTATGGTGTTACACCTATGCGAGAAAAGGATAGAGCTTGTGACGGACGATGTAACAGGGTGTCACAGTGTAACAGTAACATTTATTATCTATATTCTAACTAAGGTAACTGTCATAAGCATGAATAGACAAAAGCTTGTGACTGGATGGATTCTGTTATCTCGTCGTGGAACAGAAGCTTTTTTTTTTTTTTAAATTTATTTGTCACAGTTACAATCTGGTATCTTGTGATACATGTTGTATTTAGCTGTTACGATATATACGCCTCACTCCTACCTTAATTTGTCTTGTCCGTGGTCCCTCCAGGAACCAAACGGAAAAGATCCTGACTGACGTTATATTATTGCAGATTCTCACTGAACTAATGTATATTTCACTATGCCAATAGTACTTTCTAATTCCATACCAACTAAACTACGATCAGATTAAACATTTTTTTTTTTTGTAAAGGCTGTTTAGCGGTCTTCCAGTGCCTCTATTTAGACCTGCGTGCGCATCGCAAGCGAGGCGCGCGGAAAAAAAAAATACAAAACCAGCGCGCCATTTTCCATAATTAATATTTGTTTTGTTAACGTTTTCGTTGTGTTGTTATAAGTTACTATCAAAAATACGAAATCTAAAGTATTGTCACCAACCGACGTTGAACAGTTGTTAAAAAAAACGTCCGGATAGTCAGTACCTGGCAACAAAGGTCAGTTGAACTTTATAAATCTAAATGTAAGTATCATCTCTTTAATTACGATATTGTAGCATAAGTTTTTACAACAAGTCTGTATTTTTCCTCGCAAGTGTGTTGAAAAACGTCGTATGGAACGCGTGTGCAATGACCAACACAGCACACTTGTATCATAATGTACTATTACATCACACCTGGGCCTCAAGTCTGCTATTACAATAGTGTCAGAATGGTCTCGCCATTGTGAGTATTTGACAGTGTTTGTATGGCAAATCTGTCAAAAACTCACAATGGCGAGACCATTCTGACACTATTGTAATAGCAGACTTGAGGCCCTGGCCATATTGTGAGTTTTACCGCATGCTACGCGTACAGTAAAACTCGCATTGTGGCCAGGTGAAGACGTAAAATTGTGTACTCACCACGGGCAGTAAGAAAGAGAGCCCTCTATCCCAATACCTGCGATTTCGGGCTTTCATTCTTTTACAGCCCTTGGTAAGTAATGTACTATTATAGTATCTAGTATAGTATGGATTGATAGTTAACTTACCAATTAAGTAGTCATCCCTGTCAGCTGAAGAAGTAAATGGCGTTGACGGTAGAGCCATGGTGAAGGATTCTAGGATACCGTCACGGTATTTACTGGGGACAAATATATAATAGTCAGTTAAATTGGGCTATAACCAGCGGGGTAATGCTATCGCGCTCGAATTCGCCGCTATGGGCGCAAGTGTAGAGTGAGGTCTCTAGAAATGTCAAATGTGAAACTGAACGTTCACTTCGAGGGATTTTCTATCGCTAACTAACTATGCATAATAGGGATGTGTCCTGAGTAAAAAAAAAGAAAAACTGTTTAGTCCGTCAATCAGATAATAAAAAAATATTAGACACGTATTTTTTGCTTTATCATATTAATAAAAAATGACTTAGATAAAACACATTAAACTTGGGGAGTGGGAGCTCGTTACGTCACAGCTACGTATAAAATGTACTGAGAAGTGACGTCATGCTACATTTGAACACAATGTATCGCCGTAATGTTTTGATTAAGTACGTAAATAAAGAAAAAATACGTCTCCAATATTTTTTAATAATCTACATGACGGACAAATAAAATATAATATTTAATATTATTTGACCACTTTAGTCTCTAGGGAGTGAAAAGTAATTAGTTTTATAAGTTCCTTCATGTGACATAGACAAACTCAAACAGCTTTCATTTATTTTCATTAACAATTAACATTGTGTTGAACATTACTGCTAAGCTAGTAAATATACTATTATCCGTGGAGTGTGGACCATCTTCATTGCGAAAATGTTGAGAGTTTTGGTTCCATGGTTTTCCGCAAAGAAGGTGGCGCCATGTGTTTTAAATTGTTAATCTGTTACTGGTTTAGAAGAAAAAACTGACCGCGAAAATTTCAGAATGTTTGTCGAGTGTTTTGTTCGGTTTTAAATAAACTTATTAAGAACTAGCTTTTGCCCGCGGCTCCGCCCGCGTAGATGTCGGTTATCGCGTAAAAAAGTAACCTATGTCCTTCTCCATATCCCAGGCTATATCTCTGCCAAATTTCGGGACGATCGGTACAGCGATTTAGGCGTGAAAACGTAACATACAGACAGACAGACAGACAGACAGACACAGAGTTACTTTCACATTTATAATATTAGTATGGATGTCCAGTGACAGTGAAGAGTTTGACGTCGAACAAAGAGCAAAAGATATAATAGATAATCTTTTGTCGCCAAAATCGCGGAAGATTTACCTAAAAACTTACGTAATATTTATTAAATGTTTTTGTACTAAATTGACTATTTTTCCCGCACTCAAAGTGAAAAGTACAGTTTGCAACTCGAGACTAAACGCCAACTTAATATACCCACGGTTTCATTGACTCCCTCGCACGCTCGGGAGTCAAACCACCTCTGATATATTATAGCTTCGTTTAGTCCCTCGATATAACATATACTATTATGAAGTAATGGTTACTTAAACAAATCCAAAACAAATCAAATAAAAGGACTGACAGGACCTTACTCGCCAGTAGCGCCATCTGGTGAGCACAAAAACGTTAGCCCCCATTGCACACTTACCCGAGAGTATTGAAGCACTCCAACTGAGTGACCTTAATCTTCCAGGTGGCTTGGGGCAGGTTCGGTTGTGAGTTACGATCAGCGATCTTGAAGTTGATGCGGATTGTCCTACTGTTCGTTGAGGCATTCACTCTGACGTATACTGTGGAGGAGTAATGAGAAAAACATTGATATAATTATAAAGTTTGAGAGTTCCAACAGACAATGCAGTAAGCTTATTATCAAGTATTCTACACAGGCAGTTTGAGGGTCAACTGTACGCGGTCCTCCGCGTACCCTACCTTTCCTCTAGATCAGTGTTTTTCAACGTGTGGGTCGCGACCCCTAGGGGGTCGCCAAGCCTTTTTAAGGGGGTCGCCGTTACTTTAAAATGTATAGCTCATAAATCATAGTAGTTCAAAATGTTATATTTGTTAACAAAATAAATAAATAATTAACGACTTAGATTAACACAAATCAACAAATACCTAGTAGTCACATGAATTTATTAATGTGAAGTTGAACATACGCACCCATTCACATTATTGTGATGGTTGCGGCTGTTTCTAGTAAACCAATTTTTTTTTACACATACGATTAACTCGTTCTATAAATTTCGGCGATTTCTCTGTTTGCCTTTTTAATTGAACCATCGATGAAAACGTTATCTCGCACAAGTAGGAGGTTCCAAATGGAATCAAACGAAGCTTCTGTGGTTAATTGTGGGTATTCTGTTTTTCTGCTTAACCAAAAACCAAAGTGACAGACTTGAATTCCAAGTTAGAAACCGCGGAGGGTCTGGTCGCGAAATATTTTTCCATACTAAGGCCGGTGTTCACCAACATTTAAATCAACTGTTTAGATATTTAATCAGTTGTTTACTCAAATTTCATAGGATATTTGACGTAAACCAACTGTTTAAATACCTAACCGGTGGTTTGAATGTTGGTGAACACAGGCCTAAGGGTGCCACACTATGAAAAAGGTTGAAAAACACTGCTCTAGATGGCCTGCGTGTGTAATATAATTATGGCTTCAGACGGGGTGGACAACTTTTGTTCTATGACTTTTAATAATTCATCAGATTTTAATTAATCAGACAAAAATTAAAATATATTTAAATTCAACGTTCTAAGGCCTGTGTTCACCAACAGTCAAACCACCGGTTAGGTATTTAAACAGTTGATTTATGTCAAATTTCCTAAGTAAAGAACTGATTAAATATCTAAACAGTTGATTTAAATGTTGGTGAACACAGGCCTAAATGTATAAAAATCTTGATGGTTTGTTTTTGGTAAATGTCTCACATTTTGTAAAAGTCATAGATAAAAAGTTGTTGTTTATGATTTAGTAATACAATTCTGCATTTTTATTTTATACATGTATTTTATTTTCCCTTCTATTCTTACACACTCTTTTTATCCTCTATCTGTGTCTACATCTCTTTTTATCCTCTGTCCTATCGCAGATATATATTTAATTGTTTTTCTAAAAACCTTAGCTTATATTACAATGGTTTTAGCCACACAACGAAAACCTCTCAGAGTTTATCTGTGTGCTGGCGAGCCGTTCAATAAGATTTTACAATAATGTTAATTACTACAATGATACTTAGTTATATAATGAGGATAATAATCTAAAGCTACATCAGTACATACACACATTAGGAGGAATCTTTTGTATGAAAATGTTTTTATTTGTGTAACTCGTATATGCTGGAAGAGATTTCTATAGAAATATGCATCACCTTTGTACGTGTTTTTCTATTCCTTTCTTCTTGTCTGTTTTTTCTTTTTTTGTGTGTACAGAAACGGATAAATAAATTAATAAGAGAGAGACAACTCTAGAAAATATGATTATTTACATACTTTTGTTTTTTTTTTTTTGAACTGAATAGTAATTTTACTAGAGTTTTTACACAGTGGTGCCGATTCCCTTGTTCACAAACTAAACTAAACTAAGGTTCTGTGCATCTTTTTCTTTCTATTTCATTAAGAAAAGGACAGAAGATAAATTTAAGTATATTCCAAATCAAATCAAAAATATTTATTTTCTAGCATTTGGAACATAAGGTGTTACAGTAATTTTGTTTCAGCATATCCTGCCGATCATGGCGTGCAAATGTCAATTATTCAAAGTTACAAATTACAGATTCTATTGATTTGTCTTCTAAATAGTCCTTAATGGTATAATATCTTTTAAGTAATAATAGTTTGAAAAGTATTTTTTTAAACATTGTCAGCGGTAAGTCTTGAAAACTATTTGGTAAATGATTGTAAATAATAATCGACATGCAGTATACATTTTTCTTAAATAATGTTAGTTTTATTGGTGGCAGCCGAAGTCTATCTTTATGCCGTGTTCGGCTATTTGGCCTGTCAGTGCTAGTGTCAAATAAACTGTAGTTTCTCTTAACAAAAATACATATTTCAAAAATATACAAACATGGCAGAGGTAAAATTTTAAGTTTTTGAAATAGTGGCTTACAGCTGTCTAAAAAGTGAGCACCACAAATTGCTCGGATACATTTTTTTTGAGCTTTAAAAACTCCTGTCAAATTAATCAGCGCTTCACGTATTTTAACGTAATTTTAGGCCTGTGTTCACCAACATTTAAATCAACTGTTTAGATATTTAATCAGTTGTTTACTCAAAATTTCTTAGGAAATTTGACATAAACCAACTGTTTAAATACCTAACCGGTGGTTTGAACATTTAAATCAACTGTTTAGATATTTAATCAGTTGTTTACTCAAAATTTCTTAGGAAATTTGACATAAACCAACTGTTTAAATACCTAACCGGTGGTTTGAATGTTGGTGAACACAGGCCTAAGGCCTGTGTTCACCAACATTAAAATCAACTGTTTAGATATTTAATCAGTTGTTTACTCAAAATTTCTTAGGAAATTTGACATAAACCAACTGTTTAAATACCTAACCGGTGGTTTGAATGTTGGTGAACACAGGCCTTAGGCCTGTGTTCACCAACATTTAAATCAACTGTTTAGATATTTAATCAGTTGTTTACTCAAAATTTCTTAGGAAATTTGACATAAACCAACTGTTTAAATACCTAACCGGTGGTTTGAATGTAAGGCCTGTGTTCACCAACGTTCAAACCACCGGTTAGGTATTTAAACAGTTGGTTTATGTCAAATTTCCTATGAAATTTTGAGTAAACAACTGATTAAATATCTAAACAGTTGATTTAAATGTTGGTGAACACAGGCCTTAGGCCTGTGTTCACCAACAGTCAAACCACCGGTTAGGTATTTAAACAGTTGATTTATGTCAAATTTCCTATGAAATTTTGAGTAAACAACTGATTAAATATCTAAACAGTTGATTTAAATGTTGGTGAACACAGGCCTTAGTCGGCTAGTTTTTAATCACGTTTAAACTTGTATGGAGTAGTGACAGGCGATGATTAATTTGACAGGACTAAACTAAAATTTATCTTCTGTCCTTTTCTTAATGAAATAGAAAGAAAAAGATGCACTGAACTTAAAGGAGATTGTCAGGACCTAGTATCGTTATTTGTTCTGTGGTGACTTAAGTTTATAATGTTGATAATTCTTGTTTTTAAATATAATGATTTTATCTGGTAATGCGAATCCTTAAATTCTCCGCATAAAAAACATCATAAAAGTATTAGTTTTTATTTCGATTTCCTATTTTACCCATACATAGTTTTTTTTTTTCACGCTTGTATTGTCACATGTCATTGGCATGGCATTCAAAGAGTATGTGAATAATAAAACCTTGACTTGCGCAAAATAATTAAATTACGCATCCGATTATTGAACTTATATTATAATTAGTAAGAACAGATATTAATACAAGTAACAACTAATTATTATTATTACATTGTAATAACAATCTGATAAAGTGTTAAAAGTAGCTAAGCAAAACTTTTGATTAATAGAAAGGCAGAATGTTTTCGAGACCTTAGCCTGTTTGATTCATCATTAAAAACTCTTTGAAAACAGAACAAACGCGCGCCATAGAATTCAATGCTCATTTTCTTATAACTTGTTTATATTATTTACTGGAGTTTTAATTTACAATGTCTGTAACCTGCATTACGCATTCCTTTCTCTTGTAAAGTGTAACAAAACCTCAAAAGAAGCCTCCATATTAAAGGTGAGTAGAAACTGGAACATATTCATACACTTAAAAAAAGGGTTTTAGTGGTAACGCAGTTCTCAATGAAATGCTTTGACACGTGATTTGTGTGTTTTCTGAATATTTATTAGACCAAAAATGTTCAGCGGTTTAATGTTATTGTTGTGACCTTGTTGTAACGTAGGTAATTATTTAATAGTATATAAATTAAGTTGAACACAACGGTAAGCGTTGAAAGCGATTTATATTTCATAACAGACTACATTTTCGTGGAAACCATGCTTTGATATTTTCGATGTTCCGTCCAAGATGTACATACATCTTGCTAAATGTTCAATGATCGTTACATGTGAATTCTCGAGCGAAATTAACGAGTATTAAAAATGCTCAATCGTCATTTTTACTCATTCTTATTTTGAATTTACCAGCATACATTGTGACAAAAAACCAGGAGATTTGATTCGAAACTTAGATTTTTATACCTAATTACTGTGTAATGCTGAGAATTATGATAAAATAGTAAATAACATTTGAAAGCCCTAAAATCATTCTTTAAATTAAACCATAAATCTTTGAGTCACCGCATGTTTCATACCGATACTAGGTTCCTTAGTCACTTGGTCAATGTCCTTTAGTTTAGTTTGTCGAAAAGCGATCAAGGACATGGTACTCACAATGCTGTCCATTGTTGTCTCCGCAGAGGGGCGGCAAGAAGTCGGAGTTAGCTTGCAGGTTGGTCACTTGGAAGATGTCATTTCTGCAGGTGTAGCCTGGACGCTGGGTTACATTCTCTACAGGTTCATCCTGAAAACACCTCTTGTTTTAGTTAAAATATTTGTAATTGTACACGAAGATGATCCTTACTTTTTGATGTCGGTAAGAAAGGAGGTTCGTTCGGAGAGACAGTTGTTTACATGAAGCTACTGACATTTAGACCATTCCAATGAGCCCAAACACGATACCTCTGCTGTGAGTTGGTGAGGAAGTTGGATATCCAGTAAATTCCAGATGATGCTGCAGCGTCAGTTCAAGGTTGCCATGTTCTAATATCATTGAAGTACCAGAATACCAAATTTCGACTTGATCAGACCTGTTGAAGATACTCACATCCATTCATCAACTAGAAAAGGACTGAGTTTCAAATGGCTGAACCGATTTTCTTGTGTGCCGTGTGTTGCCGGACGTAAAGAATAGCACCACCCCATTTCCTCCCGTGGGTGTCGTAAAAGGCGACTAAGGGACTTACTAGAGAATGGGCAGCAGCGTTCTCTATGCATTTTTAACACGATACTGCGATCGCCAACCCGCCTGCCAAGCGTGGCGATTATGGCAAATCCCCTCAATTGGGGGAGGCCTATGTCCAGTAGTGGACGTCTTTCGACTGAAATGATGATGATGATGAACTGATTTTCTTGAATCATGGTTAAGAAAACTCTCGATCAAGTCACCTTTCAAACAAAACAAAATTAGTTCAGCCGTTTGGGAGCTACAATGGCGCAGACAGAGACACAGATACACACGTTTAACTTATAACACCCCTCTTTATCCGTCGGAGGTTTATAACAGTATTTTACTATATGCATATGAAAGTATATACAGTACTTACAACAAAATGTTTATATGTGTAACATAAATTGTTAAATAAATAAATAAAAAAGCAATAAAAAAAAACTGTCTGTCTGTCTGTTTGTTCCGGCTAATCTCCAAAACGGCTGGACCGATTTCGATGGGACTTTCACTGGCAGATAGCCACAATTTTTTTTTTTTGTTAAAGCCACGCAGACGAAGCCTCGGACAGCAGCTGCATAAAAAAATTAATGAATACTCACAGTGGTGGGTGGCGCCAGGTTGAAGGTTTCAAAGTCGATCCTCATTTGGCAGACATTATTGTTGTTTATCTCAACGTTGTAGGAGCACTCCAGACCTGATGATTCTCTATTCAAAGGCGGGTTGATGAAGACTGCCACTTTTGTATTAGTACGGATGTCACAGGCATTTACTGGAAAGAAATAGTTATTTTTTATGCAAGGCTGAAAAGGTTTTCTTTGGCGCGATATTGAATCCTGAGCGTAGCGAGGGTTTCAAGGGTACGAAACGCAGAATAACTTTGCTGCCGAGCGAAATACACAACTTTTCGCCTCACTACTGCGAGGAAAATGCAAGGCGCAAGAAAAAATAAATACCGCTTGCACTAACTCTGCAAGTATTAAAATATCTTCGTCGCTGCTGGACTCGCTCATATCTTATGATTTCTTACGCTTTTATCAAATAACAAACCAAAATGATGGAAAGTGAATTTAATAAAGAGAAAAAAATTGTACTTACAAGAACAGCAGGTAGCAAAGACCCCACAGTAGCCAATAGCTTTGCCCCCTTGCGTGTTGCACTGGTTCCTGGACAGGCAAACACCGCCGGTTGACCTGTCACTGCCCAGACATTGCTCACCGTTGCCCACCGTGAAGATACCGGCCGCCTGACGACCGGCTGGAAGGATAAAAAAAGATTTTAACGCGCTAGTCTCTGAACTAAATAAAACTAATAACAAAATGAACTAAAATATGGCGTCGAAAAATTCCTCCGCATCGCTGTCGACTGGTAATGTACCCAAGAGACTGGCAGCATTGCCACGTTGTATGGCAATGCTTAGCCTCTGGCCAAGATAAAAGCCAGCCCTTGGGTCACGGGAAGTGTCAACCAGCCTTTTGGAGATTTCATTGAACAATAAATGAGCACTGGGACCCCACGGCCCGAGGGTTTCAACCCCAAACGGCTCAAAAATATAGTTACCGATCAAGTTACTATACTTTCGCCGCTTGAGGTTTTCAGCAGCCGCAGCAGCAGCGCCAGCACAGCACGCCGAGCCAGGAAGATGGGATGGCGCAAGAGTATCGACACAAGTTGCGTCCCACACTAAAGGCCTACCTACCTTCCATGGAAATAAAGACATGCCGTCCGGTCTCTTGCCATCGTCGCGTGCCAAGCCATTGGGTTCTAATACAGCTGAAACTACCAGTCGTATTTATAAAAGTAGATTATTTGCCTAGGGAGCAAACAATTATTTTCAAGGCGAGAGTGTGTCATTGAATCCAGAGCGAAGCGAAGGATTCTAAAGTAGACTCAAAGTAAGTCACTCGCACTTAAAATAATGTTGCTCCCGAGGTGGACACTCTACTTTTTATCACACTCTATGAGAAAATAAACAAACGAAGGCGGAATGCATTTCGTACGTTTTTAATTTTTTTACAAACTTTTTTGTTTTATTGTATAAATGTTCATCAACAGCACCAAGTTTAGAATTTAACGTTTACGGCCTGGTTATGCCATTTTTTTATTCAACTAATTAAGGACGTACCTACACGTCCATATCCAAAAAAAATCGAATTAAAACACAATGACATAATGCTTTTGAAAACAATGATGCAATATTTAAACATCACTGGACGTTAAAGTCCCATCATTAATCCCTCTCAAACCCTCTGTCGTGCATTGGACATCCACATTCCAACAAAAGTAACAGTGCACGTTAACGTTGTGTGGGTTAAGTGGATGTTAAAGGACACACAAGTGGACATAACAGTTTCTTTTTTTTGCTAGGGCCTCTCAGAGTTAACCTTGACAGGTTGAGACTCTTTAACCGGACGTTCCTGTGGCTGCCTTAAGCTCCTAACGAAACTTAATGCCTCCAGCCAGGGCGTAAAAACTTATAAACTAAACGACTGCCCGCTAAGGGCACCTCCTGTGGGGTACGAACCTCGGCTTAGAGCAGAGTCGGAGGGAAGATGGCAAGGGACTGACAGTGGCTGGATAAAAACAGGGTTATGATTATTATCTGAAGGATTTAAAAGTATAGCGCGGGCTGGCCCTTTGCTACGAGCAAGGGTCGGGGAGGACTATTTAGTCGGGGATTTCGCGCAGAGCCTCGGCGGCGAGGTCGGAATGACGGTCGTGTATTGTGTATTCTCTTTCGAACTGTACTCGTTTCCCTACTGCTCTCCTGGAGGAGAGTCGTGGGGTCGTCTGGGTCGGTCAGTGCATGCCTTGGACGGCGGGTCTTACTGATGCAAGAGGGGGTATAATTGGCGGCCTTTACAACTAGAGTGTTGCGATGAGTGGCTGCGGAATCGAAGAAGCGCTTTGAAATGCGCTTCATGAATTGGGCTGTCGTAGGTATTTTAAGTTCTAAATGAAGGTTTTGGCTCCGAACGAACCAGGGGGCTCTCGTGATTTTACGGAGGAAACGGTTTTGGAGGGTCTGCATCTTATGGATGAGATAGGGTTTTGCGTGTGCAAAGACTGGACTCGCATAGGTCATGATCGGGCGGATACACGCGGTGTAAATGCGTAATTTGCACCTGAGTGAAAATTTGCTGTTTGCATTTAAAACGGAATGGGGACATAACATTTACTTACTTCTATAATTATATTCGTCGTTCGCTACAGAAGCGCTGCTGTAACTGACAGCGCATATTAATAGCACGTCAACTAGCCTGTGTAACGCCATCTTGGATTTACTGGAACAAAGAAAATAACATCAGTATAGACATAACATCGGTTACGCAAAGGTGCACCAAAGTCCCATGTAATAGGGGGCGAGCCTATTGCCGTCAACCTAATGAAAAACCCAATGGCACTGCCCAAACGGGGTCATCGTAAAACGTCCTCTTTTTCGTCGCACAGGTATATTGCTACATAATACAAGCCCCAAAAATATACAGAGTTACAAAAAAAGGCTTATTCCACAAATCCCCCCTGAAAATCCCCCTTAGGAGGAAAAGTGGAATCTATAAAAAACAGTCTATAATTCAACCCTGATAATCCGGCTTATTCAACTAATCCCCCCTGAGAGAATCCCCCTCAGTGGGGAAAACTGAACACTAATGTAAAAAAAATCACTTTCATCTCTTGGAATAAGTTTTGACTGTTTTTTATAGATTCCACTTTTTCTCCTAAGGGGGATTTTCAGGGGGATATGTGGAATAAGGCTAAAAAAAGAAACAAAAATATTTTATAGAAATGATCTTCCATCTTGAAAAAAAATATCGCAAGAAAGAACACGGAAAAGCTTTTGCGTCTCGAAATGTTCAATATTTCGAGCGACAACTATTCATATTTTATATTTGTAACTATAAAAAAGGATCTTTAATCAACTAAAGAAATATGTACAAAAGTGTTTTAGTTTAATGGTATTTTTTTATTTTTTATTAAATAAATTAATACTGCGAAATATGCTATATATTATAGCGTAGTCTGAAAGCAGCTTTAGACGCGCCGTCAAGTCAACTTTATGTCCCATGTTTTCATCACGGAATGGATTATACATTCTGTGCATGGAATAGGAGCGAGCTTATTGCCCATAGGAAACAAATGAGAACTCCGTATTTCCCTATGGAAAAACACAATTACGATTGTTAACTTGCGACCTCCAACCCATGTAATGAAAGCAGTATTTAAATTCAACTCGATTCAACTGATTTCCAAAAATAACTGTACCAAATTCTTTACTCAATAAAATTTTAAAACATGGTCTCAATTTCATCAGAGTCACAATTAAATCAGTATTTAAGATGCTCAAAAACCAAATGAAATGCACAAAAAACAAGATCATTTCAAAAGTACCGTAATATAATAAAATACTTTAATTATATGATAAGCAATTAAAATTTATTTTTAACTAGGGTTCCGTAATCGAAACTGGTTTTTAAAAGCTCAAATTGTTTTAATAACGATATACATTTACATGTATATCGTTATTAAAACAATTTGGATGCTTAAGGTATACTTACCACTGCCACAACTCTTTCGGAATTATAAGCATAATTTGTTATTTAAATAATTTCGTGTCTGACTGTCTGGTTGTGTGTCTGACTGACAGACTCACCGACATCTATATAGGGTGTATCTATTCAAACACGAAATATTTTAAGAGATACAAAGAAAAAAAAGAAGCTAAGGAAACGATTTTTTTTAAAACTCGCAGCATCATCGACAGCTCATGTGCAATAACATACTTTCCACCTTTGTATCGCAATGTACTATTTTCAACTTCGACTGTTTTAAACACAAATTATTAAAAAAAAAAAAACATTCTTACGGAACCACGCAACGAATTTCAACATCAAATTACCTCATTTGACTGCCAAAGGGCTTTAAAAACCAATTTATGAAGTACAGTTACTAAACCAATAACTAATAAGTTCAATAACCTATCAACCGGTTTTCTCCAAGAATCTAATCATAGGTGGGTACTCCTCAAGGTAGAAAATTGATGTCAACGGGAAACAGCACCAACCTACACTTTAATAACACAAATTGCAGTGCATATCATAGTTATTATGAACATGGTAATATTTTCTGTGACTGTTTTTAAGATCGCAAGCATCCTGGCAAAAGGTTTGAGGAAATGAATATATAAAATATAAAGCTTAAAACACTAAAATGACAAGAAAAGTGTTTTTATGAGCATAAAAATGAGTATAATACGTGACAAGAAAAGTGTTAAGAGGGTTGTTACCGGTCCACTAGCGCACTCTTTTAAAAACATATTATCTCGTGACTGAGAAGGAATTATGAAAAACGGCTCAATCAGCTACCTTGGTAAGTGTGTCCAGAATTTTCTAATACATAAAGTTTTCTATTGAGACACGAAGCAATAAAATTCGATCAAATTAAAATGGCCACATTCCTCTAGATCGTATTTTGTTGCTTCGTGTCTAAAATAAAACTAAAAGTTTGCAGTCTAAAGTAAAAAAAAAAACATACTTGGTTTAATACAAGTATGGCTCAAAATACTCTAAATTATGTCAATTATCACCCAGCTTCCAAACACCCTGTATATGGAACTCTTGTGCAAAATTTCTTGCTTCTAGACCCAGCAGTTTAGGCTATGCGTTGTGTGTCAGAGTGTGAATGAATGAAATCAAGAATTTTAATAATTATGTAGAAGAATAACAGTTTTTAAGTTATACATCCTACCATTAACTATTCTGTTATGAGTATGTTATGAGTGACGTCCAATCTAATCTTCCAGCTAATAACTGTTTTGCTTCCAAACCAACTAATACCACAAACTGGTTCTCCAAACGGTAAAGTTGTGAGAGTCGAGGTTTCTGACGGACTATAATCAAAAACTGTTAATCTGTCGCAACGCTAAACGAACGACCGTTATATTTAAAAGGTATTTTTTAATTTCTTCTCGAACTACTAAATTGAGGAAATAAAATGTTTATGTTATCGGTTTTGAATTGGCCCGCTGCTTCTCGCAGTTCAACCTAGGAGGATGTCGTCTGCTTTACCGGACTCAATAAATTAACGCTCCGGCCAGGGCAAAAACTTAATAACTAAGCGACTATATGCTAATGGAACCACCTGCGGGGGGAACGGACCTCGGCTTAGGGCGTCGCTGGACGAGGACAGCAATAGACGGGCTGGATCGGATTGTAAATAGTTTAGCTCGCCAAAGCTTTGCTTAGTTTATATAATAATATATATTTTTTCTCTCGCCTCGTTTCGCCCGTTAGCTCGCTCGCTCGCTCGCTAACTGGCGGTGTGGCCTGCGCTTAATTCCACAATTTTCAAATAATAAAGTAATCAAAGTACAATATTCTACAAGAAGAAGAAGTACAATTAGTTTTGATTTTGCAGCAAGTGCCTATTACAAATAATCAGGATACAATGTAAATGATTTCAGGTACATAATTTTTGGACTTTTTGTTACCTATGGTGAAAGTTTAATTAAGTCACCTAATAAAGAACTGACGTTAGTAGAACTAATAATGTTAGCTATTTTATTCACATATTTCTGCTTTACTGGACTCAATAAATTAACGCTCCAGCCAGGGCAAAAACTTAAAAACTAAGCGACTACGCGCTAAGGGCACCCCCTGGAGGGTACGGACCTCGACTTAGGACGGCGCTGGGGGAGGACAGCAAGAGACGGACTGCATCGGATTGTGGGCCGCTGCAGAGCATAGGCCTTTATTCATATCGAGCGGCACGAGCAGATGATCACCATGGCACGCTTGTTCACTTCGTGTTGGTGATTTCAGACAATTTAGTCCAGCGTAACAATAGCAACCTAATTCATTTTTTGAAGCACCAAGCTATACTTAAGGCGGTATGATCCAACAGAGATCGCGCTTACTAGTTTTTTTAATCCATGGGAAACATAAAAACAGTGTTATAAAGTTAAAAAAAAGATAATATCTTATTTAATTTTATCTTTTTTAGAAATTATTTTCTATTTTGTGAATGTGAGAACGTTGTAGGTCTAGTAGAGTGTAGATTTGTTGGAACTTTTCTATTTTGTTAAGTACCTGGTAATTGTTGAAAGGCCTACACTGTCCTCCCATACCTATTAACACCGTTATTACAAAATATTGTAAAAGCCAATTATTTTTTAAAAGTAAACGTGAAGTTTCTTACCGGCTCTTCTCCATAGGAAACGCCTAAATGGAACCGTGCACCTAGCTTCTGACGTTTCATAAGTGTCCATGTAGGTTTATGTGAAATAAAATATTTTGATTGTGATTGAAGGATCTTGCGGACATGCAACTTTGCTGGATAGAAAAAATCCCAGAGTTACCCCTTTTTGTAGTGTTTAATCTATCTAGCTACAAAACAGAGGCATTTTTTTCAATTTTTTTTTTTTATAAATGAAATATAGTCAAATTTCATCAAGACAAAATCATTAAAATAATTACTATATTTAAATACCTACCAAATGCTTGAGGCAACCACTCGCGTCTTCGCGAGCCTACTTCAGTCGGCTCAAGCATGACCATAGCGCCTTAATTTATGTATTTAACATAGATTAGTAGGAGATCGGATAATCGGATGCATATTTACCTAAAGTTAATTATTAGCTATGAAAGTGTGGAAGCAGCTTCTTAAAATATATTTTTTTGTAAGAAAATATCCTGTGATGCCAGGAATACCGGCAATGCTATAGTCGGGTGTATAGTATCGAAGCGACTTCTAAAATATTATTTATTTAAAAAAAAACCCCTGCTTCTTGGATTGCATAACTATTCAGATGCATATTTGTTTAAAATTATTTTAACCCCCTATGCAAATATGTGTATGTAGGTGTGTGATAGTTAAAATAAAAATAAAACACCGGAACCGCGGAATTTATTCGATACAAAAGCGCTTTCCATAATAGCAAACATCTCAACTTTAGGTGAATATGCATCCGAATATCCGATCTCTATAGATTAGTCACTTTATTAAGTCTCAAGGAAACTCTTTCTAGTGTCTAACTGGTGTGACTACAAATAAACCAGACACAAATTTAAATATGTAGGAATCTAAAAATATAATATATACACCAGACACTAATTTAAATATAATGTAAACACTATAAAATATAATATACAATAATCTTAACATATAAAACAAAGTCGGGTTATTGACATCATTAATAACTCAAGAACGGCTGGACAGATTTTTATTATCTTGAATTTGTTGGATTTGTCTCCGCCACGAATAGCAGAATAACTATAAAAACATGCGAAAAATTCACAAAAATAAATATAATATGTAGAAAATTTAATTTCTCATACATTTTGTTCAGAACAGCTTTTTTTTATAATATCTCGAGAACGGATTAGGAAACGGGGAACAAGAGTGCTACAGCACTGTTCAGCGTATATGTATGCTGATGACTTGTGCATACTTCGCTCTGGAACTAACATAGATGAAGCCTACCAGCAAATTCAACAAGATATAGACTCGGTTGTTAAATGGTCGCACGACAATGGCATTATATTGAATGCTAGTAAAACTAAATTATTGTTAATTCATTCGCCGTATTTAAGACCTCATAGTGTGATTCCACCTTTATTTACCCATGATTATTTATATGCCACCATAATAACTTACTGGACTCTAAATGAAACCTATTGAAAGAGTTGACTGTGTAACCTACCTTGGCATGAAAATAGATGAGAACTTCTCTTGGTCCCAACACGTAGACCACATTTCAAGTGAACTAAGAATATTATTAATTAAAATGTACCACCTAAGCTTTCAAGTTCCTATTAGTATATTGAGATGTATTTATATGTCATTAGTAGATTCTATTATGAGTTATGCACTTGACAGCTATGGATTAACATTCAAAACTAACTTGGATAAATTAGAAGCTCTTCAAATTCCATTCTTAAAACTACTTGTTACAAAAAAAACTCAAAACAGTTGTAAAGGAGATTATAGGAAACTATTCAAAATATGTAAAATTCTACCTATCACTTACAAACATAAATATCTTTAAGCAGTAAACCATCATGGTACCCAAGAGTATAGCTTAAATCACGTATTCAACAACCATAACACACGATCTATTGCTGCTGACAGATTCAATGTTCCCAGAGTCACCAATTACTTTGGTGACAGAACTCTAAAGAAACGTATACCATACTTATTAAATAGTCTACCGGCAGACATAAGGAGTGAAACAAATAAAAATTGATTTAAAAGTAAGTTAAAAAAGTATCATCAGGATATCGTCGACCGTAGGTTCAATTGACGTAAGGGACAAAATACCCAAAATGAGTTGAGTATACAGTTTTGTTCAGAATTTTTCGCTCTTTCGAATGGTGTATATGAAAAAAATCTAGCTTAAGAAAAATGTCCCTTACCCTACTGATTTTTTGGATACAAATTTCGAATCGGCCCCGTAATAACAATGTATCTGAAAAACCATGCAATATAGTAACTTGAAATGGTGTAATTACCGCCGCCAATCGAATCAAATAAGGTAAGGTAGGTAACGATTTCCAAATTTAAGATATCCAAACGCCAAAAGTGTGTACTTAATTTTCTGTCAACAATCTCATTACACTATTTTTTCACTATTTTTACACTATTTTTGATCTAACGTAGAGGTCAATTTAATGTAAGGGACGGGACTACCAGATACTTGGTCAGTAAGGGACATTACTAACAAAATACGTTGGTGTAAGGGACGTCTATTTTCTTAAATAGATAACTTATTTAAATAAATGTTACACAGGTAGATAGAGCACTAAAATACAAGATTATGTGTCAAGTCAGATCCGAAAAAGGTTAATAACAAAAAAAGTTATGCGCGATTTAGTCCGAAAAAAAACTTTGTCGGCCTCTCCTGAAAAATCGTATTTTGTCCCATACCTCAATTGAACCTACGGTCGACGATATGTGTGATTAAGTATTATTGTCTAGAGACTCACTGACCCCACATTCAAACCATTGCAATGGTTTTGTGGGGCTAAGTTTATAAGTTAGGTACTTACCATGTTAAATTAATCAAATAATAATAATAAGAAATTTCACGCGGACGAGGTCGCGGGCAGAAGCTAGCATAATAAAGCTGAAGAGTTTGTTTGAACGCGCTAATCTTTGGAACTACCAGACAGATTTGAATTTTTTTTTTTGCATTTGATAGTCAAATTCTTGAGGAAGGATATATCCTATAATTTCACGGTAGGATCATTAGAATCCGAGCAAAAAAAAATACAAAGAAAAAGAAATAAAAGAAATTCGCAGTCACAAAACACAAAACTTTGGAATGACTGTTATTTTATACATACCTATAGCTCATGGAAAGCGTTCGGTGACGATGACGCGAGTTCCATGATTTTTGTTCACCCAAAAAGTACACATACCTACCTATGTATATAAGGTGTATCTTCAAACACGAAATATTTTAAGAGATACATCTTTATGTGCTAAAGAAGCCATGGAAACGATTTTTTTTTAAATCTGAGTATATTATCTACTCGTGACTCGTGGCTAAGTAATAACAGCCGCACGGGTCGATCAATCAGGTTAAGCTACGCTTGCCGGGGTTGGTCCGTGGATGGGTGACCATCTTTATATACCAAGACCCCGAGGTCGGAAAGCACGTTAAGCCGTTGGCCCCGACTGTCATTCGTGGATCTTTGACAGTCGTTACGGGTCGTCAGAAGCCCTAGTCTGACAACCAGTCTTACCAAAGGGTATCGTATTACCCAGTTACTGGGTGGTGAAGGGTTTTTACATGTAAAATACTGGTATTCAGCTGTATCAGGTTAGACTGGAAGGTGACCCCAACGTACTTAGTTGGGAAAAGACAAGCAGATAATGAAAGCAGAAAGCCAGGCTTCATTCTCAGTACGAGTATCCATTCCCACAATCAGTGTTGCCGTTCTACAATATTTAAAGTCCCTAGATGATCTGAAAAATTCCGCTAGATATGGGAAAAATTATTTGCTAGGAATCCGCTAGATATCCCTAGATTATGCACGTCGCCGGTCGCCAGTCTAGTCTACCTTTCTACTTATTTGGTGTGTAAAAGTATATCTACCTATTCACTAAAACTAATAGTTTAACAAAAATAAAACATATTTACTAAACAAAAAACAGTCAGTGAACAGTTATATAATTCAACCTCTTAAAATCTTAATCTTGATGAGTGAGAAAGACAACAAACGAACCAATTTTTATTGACTCTACAGTTCATTTATAGCAGGAGAATTCCCGTTCAGTCTGATTCTATAGTATTACCAGCGCTAGACTTGAAAATCAGACATACGGATATAATTTACTTAATTTTTGTTTGGTAAGTCATGATTTTTATTTCTGAAAAAAGTCGCCAACCCTAAGTGTCAAAAAGTCGCTAAATTTTTTTGAATCGCTAGATTGAAAAAATAAGTCCCTAAACACATTCAAAATCCGCTAGATCTAGCGACAAAGTCGCTAAAACAGCAACACTGCCCACAATTCTAGCTAGGCTGATAGTTAACAATTACATGTGACCGAACAAGGACCGAACAGTTCTCCAAACGCACAGTTAGGCACTTTTCCAGACAATAGGACATAGAATTTAGAAATCTATAAAGTTTTATATCTTTACAACTAAAGCCTAGCGGGATTTGTAATAGAAGATGACAGTTATGTTAGAGGTAACATTTAAACTTACGTTGAGCTTCGGTTAGGGATAAACCAAAGGCCAAGTCAAATCATTCATTTCAAAAGGCACTTTTGACCGACAAAATTTACAAAAAAAAATAGAATTGATACTAGTTGCCCCTTCCAAAAGGTAGTTACTTATAGAGAAGAATGGGCAAGAAACCCCCCGTCAGTCTTATAAAATGTTAACAAGATTTTGTACATTAATTACATAAATATATTATGTGAAGACGATGTGCCTTGAATAAAAGAGTAGGTACACATTATATGAAGAGGTTTGCAATTGTCAGTGTCTTCTATATTTATTAGCATTCTTATAAATATTTTTTGCAGTGTCGGTGCATCTGTGCTGTTTCCCCACAATATCACGCCGTAACTGAGCCACGCATATGCGTAAGTATAACAGGTAACAAGCGCAGTTTTAAAGACAATACACAGTTAGATTTATGCTCACAATTACCTGTATTTTTATCTAAATTGAATAAGATAATATTTAGCTTACCTAAGTAATTTAGTTAACATTGACCAAGCTTGTGAACCTCTGTTTCAAGTTAAACTCAGCTTCTTACAGATTAAACTCTGATCAGTAAATTACACTGTCAAATCTCATGTTGACTGTTGAAATTGTTTCATGAAACTAATGACAGCTAATAAGTAATTCGGTTTTTTTTAAACGGTATATTTAATTTATTCTGTTTTGATGTCTCAAATTATTATTTATTAATTTGAGACATCAAAACAGAATAAATTAAATTGTCTACCGTTTTAAAAAAACCGAATTACTTAATTAACTGTTAAAATAACTGAGAACTGTTAAAAAAAAAAAATAACAGTGTTATTAATGCAATAATAGAATTATTACATTTTAATCGGCTTTCCAAAAAGGAGGAGGTTCTCAATTCGATTGTATTTTTTTTTTTAATGTTTGTTACCTTTTTTTTTTATTAAGGCCTCTCAGAGTGTAGCCACTAAGGTGCCGACTCTTTAACCGGACTTTCCTGTGGCTGCCTTAAGCTCCTAACGGAACTTAATGCCTCCAGCCAGGGCGTAAAAACTATAAACTAAACGACTGCTGCTCGCTAAGGGCACCCCCTGTGGGGTACGAACCTCGGCTTAGGGCAACGTCGGAGGGAGGGTGGCAAGGAACCGTTGGTGGCTGGATTATCGCGTGCTGGTGCTTCACTTACAGTCAAGGGTCGGGGAGGAATTTGTTACCTAAGAACTCCGTCGTTTATAAACCGAATTAATTCCGAAGAAATTTTGGTGGCAATAAACAAAAATACAGAGCCAAGGACACCGACTCCCGAAATTAAAGTTTTTATTTTTTTATTTTGGAATTCGGTTGTTTTCTCTGAAGTGATATGCCTTACACTAGTTGTGAATTTAAATAAACACAGCCAAATTTTTGATTAATTCTGTAGATAAAAAAACCGACCAAGTGCGAGTCGGAACACATACAACGATGGGTTTCTTAATCCCAAGAACAAACTGAACATTGTAATTGAAAAATATATTCTTCCAACTGCAAACGTAAGTTGGTCGACTATTACTCGTTAACTTGTAAGTCTACTTAGCTATGATATTTTTCCGTTTAACTTCGTTATACACAACAAACAACACAACAACATGGCTTAAATGGTTCTAAATTTTCTGTACTATCTTCGCCTTAAAGCTTTGCACCCATCTTCCAATCACCCTGTATATAGGTACTACCTACTGTCAAATTTTTTAACATATCCAAAAACAACCATTTAGCTGACACTTGACTCTACCAAAAATTAGCACATTAAGCTTAATATTACGCAAACGGATCCCTGAATCGTAAAATAGTTTTGACATACCCCCAATATTTGAACGCCTAAATTTAACTGCTTATCCAACGATACCCCAAAACCATGGGATAGACGAGAAAAAAAAAATCATCCCCACTTTACGTGCAAGTTACGTACTATAGCAACATTTTTTTTTTCCAAGATTTTATTTTATTACTTTGTCGACGTGATTAATATGTATACCCATGTCAAATTACAGTTTTCTAGTACTAAGGGTGAGTTTCACGAAACCACCATTAGTTTAACGGAGACTTTAAATTGATGCTGTCACTTTCTTTTTGATACAAAATGTAAGGGATGGCATGAATTTAAAGTCTCCGTTAAACTAATGTTGGTTTCGTGCAACTCAACATAAGAGTCTCTGATCTATGCCGCGGACATGGCGAAACTATCCTTAGTTTCGGGTTAGTAGTGGGTTCCTTGTTGATTACGGAACCCTAAAAAGCAATAAACTGATTTATTCCTATAGCTGTTTTTCATATAAGATATAAGTTCACTATTAAGTATCTACCTACTTATATCGTTTTCACTTGCTTTATTAATTACAAAAATATTGTCCAGGACCCTTGTAGGGTCCAAAATTTTAAGGGTAATTAAAGCAATTGAATACCATAACACAGTTTAAAATTATTCTTACTATCTAAAAGAACACAATAGAAAAAAAAAAAAACACTTAGCTATGCATCTATTTAGGTATTAAAATCAAAGTTGTACATACGTGTGAGGTCCAGCGGCGTATTTGCGGAAGTGTCAGAGTTATGCAACGCAGCATCTTATATAGAGGACTGGATGACCGCTAGTCGGAGAGATTGCGACACGAAGGGCTGCAGCGTACAGAAAGATATACTATTTTATTTTAAAGCTACAGTTCCAATTCCACGGCGTTATCGGTGGCAGCGCAGCGGTCACTTTGACTGTTGTCTGTATGCTTTGGGGCATAGAGGACAGGGTAGGGGGTGGAGCATAGTTTGCGGCATAGCTCAACATCTACAAGATAACGTGTGCAAGAAGTGC
Organism: Dryobota labecula; assembly: GCA_947523025.1. Classification (NCBI taxonomy): domain Eukaryota; kingdom Metazoa; phylum Arthropoda; class Insecta; order Lepidoptera; family Noctuidae; genus Dryobota; species Dryobota labecula. The sequence goes on from OX383310.1 coordinate 12,058,780, forward strand.
CAAAAAGTATCAACATATACCGTCTTATTGGTATTAAAAAAAAATTGATATCGATTTCAATATATCGGTGAAATTTTCAAAAAAAAAATTGTACTTTATGAAATTCTATTGTTTGTTTTTTAATCATATAAATACCAAACTAGGAACAATATTTCTGATGTAAAATATTAAATATTGAATGGCTCGCCCGATTTTTTTATTTTTTTTATTTTTGTATATTGGAGAGGTTTAGGAAAATAGAAAATTGGAAAAACCCAAAGGAACAGCCGAAAAATCTTTTTTTTTTTTGTCAGAACAACACCTTATGCGACAGCTAGAAGTTTAACGAAAAGCCATATTTGTTTCATTTGTTCATTTATTTATTTATCTTCTTACATCTACCTAATACTAACGTAAAATTTATATATAACATATTACAAACATAGCATTCCTTGTGAACTCACTCAGAGAACAACAGATTTAGTTGATCTCTATGAGGTTCTGTTCCGTCTCAATCGCTATGAGGTTGAGCGTGCGAAGTGCACGCGTCAGCGGCGCCTCCCTTAAAAGGTTGGGGTCCGAGCGCGCGGTTCCACTAGCCATAGACGTCTATATGTATTATAAATGACCACTAGCAGTAGTGGCTGCCGTCGTCGCCACACGTACCTGTCCGAAACACACAGACTCACCTACCCTAAAATAACTGCATTATGCACCTTCCCTCTCAATATTTTTGAAGTGAAAACTTCTTTAGGCGCGTTGAGCGAATTTTGGTAGGGGGTAAACTTATGGGTTCGCGATCGTCACCGAACGCTTTCCATTAGCTATACTATGCTAGCATAGCATGTATACTGTGTACATATGTGTACTTTTTGGGTGGACAAAAATCATGGAACTCGCGTCATCGTCACCGAATGCTTTAGTTACTTAGTTTTCACTTCTATCAGCAGTCCCAAAAGACTGCCCTTTTTTTTATTAATATATATGACCAAAGCAATCATTTACAGCTTCGCTAATATTGGACGTTCACCCTAAACTATCTCCAATGCTAACCTGCGCGTATGCATTTGCTTTTATACTCAAGTGCATAATCTCAGACGGAAAAAAACAAAATGCCTGTCGCTCATCCCACACAGAGAGAATTTCTCATCGTATAGGTGAAAATTGACGATTTTATATATTATACTTTCTCAGAATCTATACGATTTACCTTGCTTCTGCTACATAATTAATTGTGACATGAAATATAAGTGGGCAACTTAGCAACTTTGGTTCAAGTTCAATAACTTTGAAACCCAACTATGTTTGGTGGCTTCGAGTCTAACCGGATATGGCTGAATACCAGTATAATAAATAATAATAATATCGGAACAGGTCTAGGGCGAGGAGCCAGACCAAGAGAGATACAGAAACCTGCAGGGCAGCATGTGGCGAGCTGATGAGCAGTAGCGACCCCACGGACCCTATCTCCCGGGAGGAGTCATGTTCCTCATCTCTGGCTTGCCTTTATTGGCCGGCTTAAGTGGAGATTCGCAAGAAAAAATGTGCTCGGAGGAAGGAAGTATTCCAGTAAGTGCTGGTATAGGGATCTTGACCACCTTCCGGGCTCTGGGATTGATCTGATAGTCGTGGAATACCTCTCCAGTCCCCAAGCACCTCAGGATATGTTGCCCTCTTGTTGCTACGACACTAAGTGCTAGCGACTGTTTCCGGGGGCCCATTAATGAGTGTGCAAGTCACCCCCTGCCATTTTATCCGTGTATAATAAAACATTGATCAAGCAGCGGCCATAGTCCTTCCATAGTTTTAGGTAGCCAGTATATTTTAACCACCCAAACCTATAAGTTCAATATTTTTGTATCCATATCCTGCAATAGTCCTACAACAAACGAGGGATGTCCTTGGGTGCACTTCCATAGTGCGTACAGGGATAATCGTCGGTTGGTGCCACCTTTCATTAAAAGCGTCTAACGGGCTTCTGCGAGTTGGCTTCGGCCCCTCGTACGCCTTCCAAAGGCTCGGAACCCCAGCGTCCCGAGATATTTCAAAAGCATAAAAAAAGAAAAAAAAAAACTTGAGAGAGTGATGAGACTATCTCGAGAACTTAACCTTTCAAACAAAAAAAAATAATTTTCAAAATCGGTCCACAATTTTGACAATTGGCGGACATACATAAAAAATTCATACGCTACGAACATAGAACCTCCTCCTATTTGGAAGTCCGTTAAAAATAGTATTCGTTGATGACCCGTTAAACCAGTATTAAAAGGATTAGTGGTATACCGATGGAGATGTTGAACATTTTTAAATATTGGTACAATAACCAGACGAACTATGTCAAATGGTCAGGCACTCTTTCCGATTCGTACAGGCTGGAGTGCGGCGTGAGGCAGGGGGGTTATCATCTCCAAAGCTCTTCAGCCTTTATGTAAATGACCTCGTGGTGGAACTCAGAGCATGCGTGTCGGATGCCCGGGTGGGTGGTATTAGTGTTAATAACATCAGCTAGGCGGACGACATGGTGCTGCTGAGTCCCACTGCAGGGGCACTCGGAGGGATGCTAAATGTTTGTGAAGCCATGCCGAGCCACATGGACTTATTTATAATGTAAAGAAAAGTCAGTACATGGTCTTTAAGGCCGTCGGTAAGTGTCCTGAATCTGTTCCACCCATTACTTTGAATGGTGTTAACTTAGATAGGGTGACGCAGTTTAAGTACCTTGGACATTACCTTGCCGACGACCTTAAGGATGATGTTGATATAGAGAGGGAGCGCAGGGCTCTGTCAGTCCGTGGTAACATGCTAGTCCGTAGATTCGCCCTCAGTACGGACCAGGTCAAGATCATGCTATTCAAAGCGTATTGTCAGGATCTGTACACGGGTGGTCTATGGGTTAGTTAAACCAAAAAAATCCCTAGACACTCTGCACGTCCAATACAATAACATTTTCAGGATGATGTTGGGATTTCCTCGTTTCTGCAGTGCCTCCGTGGCACTGCAGAAACGAGGAAGTCCCACTCCACTCCATTGAGAAACGAAGCAACAACATACGATCTAGAGGAATGTGGCCGCTTTTCTTTAGATCGAATTTTGTTGCTTCGTGTCTCAATATAAAACTTTATAAAAGGTATTAGAAAATTCTAGATACACTTACTGAAGTTCCTTATTGAGCCGTTTTTCATAATTCCTTCTCAGTCAAGAGATTTACCCCCTCTTAAATGTTTGTGTTAATTCTTTCTCTAGCGTTTTTTCCGTAGTTGCATCAACATAATTTATCCAAAGTTATCGACTTTGAACTTGAACTTAACTACTTAAATGGAGGTACAAAACGTCGAATCACGACTTAGAAACATTTTTTATAGAGTTAATTGATATCGGATGAGTTAATATTGATCACACCGGTTTGGTTTAACGGTTTTGGAATAACGTAAACATTACTGTTACGTCATAGGAGTAGGGTTAGCAAAGAATGGAGTTAATTGGTATTGCCGCCATTTTTGTCTGAAAATGTCTATTCAATCTAAAAAGAAAGAGGTTAAATCAAATCAAATTTTCTTACGTTTTTTTGCAATTTGCAGCTTATTGTCTGGGTGTAACAAATATTATTATGTATTTACAGAATTATAATCATTAGAATCAGTAATAACTTAGTATAATCCTAAAATGTCAAGATTTCATGAAATAGTTATTCTGTAGGATTATATGAACTGAAAGAGTTGTATTGATGTTTTTAATGATTATAATCCTATAAATCAGGGCTTTAAATACCGGTAAATTTTCATAACGTTACCTTGTATTGACAGAGTGAACGTTATTATTAAAATAACGGTAATCGATTTAACGTTATTTATGCGACAATTAATTTTATCGTTATTCTAAACGAGTGAGATGTAAGTAGTGAGGCCTGAGGCGTACGGCGCGGCGGAAGCCCACCCTCGCGCCTCTCTGATGCCGTGCCGATCAAAACGTTGCCTGAATCTGACTGATTCTTACTCACAGAACGGCAACGTAGCTAAATTAACGTTATTTATCGTATTTTTGTTAGTGTTAATTAACGTTATATTAATGGCAATGTTATCAAGTATCGTTAAATTTTTGTAACGTTAATAGGTATAACATTAAAATTTAACGTTACGTAACGGTTATTATTTTGTTATTTGGTAACGTTAACAAGCCCTGCTATAAATAAATATTTGATATGGCCGCGATTCATATTTAAATCAACATATCAGGTTGTATGTTGATTTAAATATGATTCGCGGTCATATCATATTATTTTTTTGTATAGTTATAGAAGATTTAAAGATATAAAACTAAGTATTGTATTTAGTTTGTTTTTATTTTGTTATTTAAATCTCATTATATGCTGCACCGGTTGACGTCATCACGTCAACGCTGGCTGTCTGTCTCGCATAGGGTCGCAGCATTATGCTGAGCGATTGTCATTTTGCTTGGATGTGACGCTTATTTTCCGCCTAGTTTCTATTCGTGTTTGTGTTTTTCTTTGTGTCATATTTACCGCGAATAAACGTATTTTCTTTGTTAGATTTTCTTAATACAGTTGATCTTTTCTTGGTTAGAGAGTCCTTCTTAATTTTGTGGATCCTAGACCCACAACTCTGCAAGCAAAACTGCGGAAAGATTAAAAATAAAAGCGAAACCCCATGCACTTTACTTCTAAAAGAACGCTAATCCGATTTAATCCAGCCCTAAGTAACACTAACTGTTTGGAAAAATGAAACCAAACGAGAAATTAACACGACGTAAAACGACCCAAGAACCTCCGAAAAACCGGTGCATCTTGATAAAAAACCGCATCATTAGTAACTAGAAAACGGGCCAGTAGCAACAGCATTCTGAAAATAGTGACAGAGAATGTCTATCTCCAATTTTGAGGCATTTTTTGGAGAGGATGGCCAGGTAAGAAACTTGTACCTTACTTGGTCATCTTCTTTGCAAAATGCTTTCAATAAAATCAGTAAAAGACATAATTTTAATATTAGAAATAAAAATAAAATAGATCAACCATTTTTCAGATTATCTAAAGTACATACATCTTTTATGGGGTACTGTGTTAAATGTTACAATAAAATACCTTCAGATATGTTACAATTAAATGAAAGAAAATTTAAAACTTATATTAAAAGCACACTTTGTAAACTAGCATATTACAAAGTAGAGGATTATATCCTACATAAGAATGCTTGGAAACAAGCTGGTCCTGCTCCATAGGACAATTTAGAGTCTAGACAAAATCAAACTGGTTGCTAATTTAACTGTATACTTTATATTTTTTATGATATTAATTTTATTTTCTGTGATTAATATACTTTAACTCACACACAGACTTATTATGTTATTTTTATATTTTTTGGAAAATCATATACAATGTATTTTTTTTTTTAATGTGAGCTCCATCTATCGCATTTCTTAATTTTTCTGTCATTACTTCACTTTTCATTATTTTTACCAATTGTGGTAAGTAATTTTTATATTTATTCTAGGTACATCGTCTTCACCTATAATTATTAATTAATGTATACAAACTATTGTTAACATTTTAAAAGAGTAAGTATGGAGTTTCTTGCCCATTCTTCTCCATACATAACTACCTTTTGGAAGGCGCAACTAGAATCAATTAACTTTTTATGTAATTTTGACGTTCAAAAGTGCATCTTCGTGCCTATTTGAAATAAATGATTTGACTTTGACTTTGATTATTAAGCTAATTAATATTTTTTTAATGTCTTCGATACCTTGGGATCCCGGACCTTTGAAAGGCGTACGAGGGGCCACAGCCAACTCGCTGAGGCCCCTTGATTGATTAATCAATTTACAATTTTGTAATTTTTGACGTTCAAAAGTGTCTTTTACGCGCCCATTTGAAATAAATGATTTGACTTTGACTTTGACTTCATATTAATAATAATTATATTACTAACACTAGCTATAAGGTATTCCTAACATTATAGATCTTTGTTGTCTGATTAAGGCAAAAGCGTCAGGGTAGCTCGCGGAATTCAAATTTTCTTTCGTTTTTTGCAATTTGCAGATCATCATCAACTCTATGTTGATCTGAATGATTCGCGGCTGTAACAAATTGTATTGATAGAATTATAACCATAAAAACCGGTCAAGTGAGAGTCGGACCACGCACAATGAAGGGTTCCGTAGTCGTCTGACTTTTACTCGGTAACTTGTGACGCCTACTTGGCTGTGATAGTTTTCCTTTTAACTTCGTTGTATATACTACTGCTGTGATTTTTTTACATATCCAAGTACAACCATTTAGCTGGCAGGGGGAGGACACTTAACTCTAACAAAAATTAGCACTTTAAAACCTAATATTTCAGAAACGGATCCCTTAATCGATTTTTTTTTTTTTGACTGACCCGCTATTTTTTCGAAAGACCCATCCAACAATACCCCACACCATAGGGTAGGCGAAAAAAAAAAAAACATCCCCACTTTACATGTACAGGAGGTACCCTAAACAACATTTTTTTTTTCTTGGTTTTATTTTACCCTTTTGTCGGCGTGATTAATATGTATATCCATGCCAAATTATAGCTTTCTAGTACTAAGAGTCTCTGAGCTAAGCTGGGGACGGACAGACGGACGGACATGGCGAAACTATAATGGCTACAAGCTGCTAAGTGCCTACAGGTACCTACTAGAATGACGATAGGTATATGTCAATAATCTATTTACCTCCTCAGGGCTCTGACCCCTAATAATATTTACTGTTATATAAAAAAGGCAGTCATTAGTTTCGGGGATTACAACAAACAGACATACCTATGTACATATAAAAAATTTGAGAGGTATAATTTATCACAAATACATAAAACTCGTTTCTGACATATATAATTAAAAGTTTTGATATTTGAAAGCTTTTAGCGCTGTTCTTGCCTGGCAGTCACCTGCACGTGAATGGTTATAAATTGACTGTGCGCTTTTGTTTCATAGAAGCACCGCTATTTTTCTCTGGGTTTTAGATACAATGCAAATTAAATCACGTATTATGGCTTTTCCTAAGTGGAAGTACATATGTACAAGTTATATATGACAACCGTGTCATTTGATTTAACTAAGTTTTTTATTTTTTATATATTTTGTCGCATATATTTATATAATATGTCACATTAGGATGATTGAACCCGTAAGATAATGCTTCTTCGAAGATAGTACTTTAATATGTACAAGATTTTTATAAAGTACTTACTTTTGTTGATTCTATGCCTAAATTGGTACAAAAATAATAATATTCTGTGGAAAAGTTTATTGTTAAGTTATTTCTGTTTATTTTTAATATAAGTACTAGTAGGCTGTTTGTTTTCCCTTAAAATAAAAAATAAACAAAAAACAGACTGTTTTTATTAATGTGAATTATTTGAATTACTTCAACATCGTTTCTTTTGATGGAGACGATTGAGTAATAAAAAAAAATATATTTGGTTGGACCGTATTTAAAATGAATAAACAAATCAAATCAATGAATATAATAAAATATTATGTCCCCATAGTAGGTCCACCCAAACTTCGCCAGTTATTTTTCAGTCCCATCTAATAAGACAAGTTTATACGAGCCGAGCCGAGTCAAAATCAAAATATTTTATTTCACATAAACCTACATGGGCACTTATGAAACGTCAAAAGCTAGGTGCACGGTTCCAATATAGTCGTTTCCTATGGAGAAGAGCCGGCAAGAAACTCCACGGTTACTCTTTTAAAAATAATTGGCTTTACAATATTATTAAATAACAGTGATAATAGGTATGGGAGGACAATGTAGGCCTTTCAACAATTACCAGGTACTCAACAAAATAGAAAAGTGCCAACAAATCTACACTCTACTAGGCCTACAACGTTCTCACATTCACAAAATAGAAAATAATCTATATTAATGACATGATTGCAATTACAACTACAGTAACAAATCTGAATAAATATCATGTCCACAAAAGCCACTAATAAAGAATTGGAATTCGATTTGTAGGTAAATAATGTCCCGTGTGTTTTCGGACGTAAAGAATATCACCAACCCATTTCCTCCCGTGGGTGTTGTAAAAGGCGACTAAGGGACTTAAGGCTCGTACAGACTAGTGCGACATAGCGGGCGCGACGCGAAACTAGTAGCACAATTTATTTGTCGGTGCCTGTCGCGCCCGCGATATCGCGCGAGTCCGTACGAGCCTTTACTAGAGAATGGGCTCGCTATCACATACTTTCATCGAAAGATAATCACGACTTATTTCTACGCGATACCGTACTACAGCTCCTGAAATGTAAACCTACGATTTTTTTGTGCATCTTTACCTATTTTGACAAATTCAAATCTAGGTTTTACAAAAAACTTCAGACGTCTGCGATGCTTTTTCATCGAGATATCGGCGATAACGTGTTTTTCACTGTTTTAATGTCGCGGCCATGAGGTTTTAAGTCTTGCAGCTCCTAAAATATAAACCCAGGATTTTTTTCTATATTTTTACATTTTTTTTACCAGTTCATTCTGCTATTTACCTACATTTCAGGTCTCTGCAATGCTTAGTTTTAAAGATCTCCGTGGCCGCGCCGTTTTCTGCCTTTCAATGGCGTGATCACGTTCAAACCCTTATAACTTTTAAGTAAAAAAAAAAAACCTCGTGGCTTCGCCATTGACACGGACACAAAAGTTTGTGTCACTATGACTCTTAAGGTACCCCTCCCCCCCTCCCTGTAAGTACCTCATATCACCTAAATCATAGGTTCGGACTTCGGACCTAATAATCGGGTTCAATACCCGAACCAAACATCAGAACAAACAGAATATAGGTATTTTCTTATAAAAAAAACACTACTTATTTTAAATATTCTAAAAGCGCTTCCTCTGAGGTATTTACAAAGCATAAATGTCGTCTTAATACGGGTTTAACCGACTGCTCACGTAAAAGAAGAGTTATGAGCTTGGTTACTGGTTTAGTAGAGCGTTAGGTGTAATAAAAGTGTCTTAAAAAATACCTGTTTTTATGTTTGTAAAGTTTACCTAACTGTAAAGTTGTAAGCAAATAAGAAAGAAAGAAAAACAGGTTACTTTGTCACAGAAACACCTGCATACAAAAAGATAATTAACTCGAGTAGGTAGGTAAACAGAAAAATATAACAAAATAGATCTACATTATAATCACGAGCACAAAACCGAAAAATTCAGCAAAAAGGCAGCTGTACGTCGTGACTGTAACAAGAAGGCTTCCACTCAGCATTATGCTGTGCTATGAGGGACCCACAGCACAGCGCTTATTTCAGCGCTAATTAGACTTTTCGTCTTTTGTATCTAACATAATAGAAGACTCTATTATGTCAGATACAAAAGACGAAAAGTGTAAGTGTACAGTGGCCAGCACATCAAGCTACACGAAAATATTTTAAACTTTAAAACGTCGTTGATTAAGTTCAAAATCGAACGAGAAAATTTTACAGTTTGTGGTAACTTGATGTGCTGTCTGTACCGACGACTTTTTCACTTTTATCATTAACTAGCTTATACCCAAAGTCTCAAATTCAGATAATTTATGTAAACAAAGGGGATAACATATCAAAAAAATATCTTCGTAATGGTAATTCACATAAAATGGCGAAAAAAAAGATTCCGATTTCTTTTAAGTACTGATTTTATGAAATAATAATTAAAAAATAATCATACCGTAATTATTTTTATACATTTTCGGTTTTAAACAAAGTTATTAAGAAAAGGAGATTCTCTGGTATGAAATATTTTATGATACTGGTAACAATGCAGGAGATCCAAACATTTTCAATTTTTTTACATCTTCAACAACATTAATATTACAATTCTCATTCATAGATTCATTTTGTAAGTAGCTTATCTAGCCACATTTTGGATGAAAACGGCTGTAAACTGTTTCGAGGAGAAATCGATTTCGGGAGGTTTACGTCTAGCAGTGGACTTATAGGGGCTGATTATGACAATCATAGGCTGTGTCTCCGACACATTACACAATGCATTGTTTGGCAACGGTATTTTGTTTGCATAGTTCTTATAATTAATTCACTTTAATTTTATAGATGATGAAAAAAAATTCAAAATGTTTTGAACCACTGTCCTGTAATTTTGACAGTGACATTTCTTGACATTACTTTGTTTACATAAATTATCTGAATTAGAGACTTTGGGTATAGGTAGATAGATAGAATACTCTTTATTATGTAGGTAAACCATAAAGTTAAACTTTTTTCCCTTCTGAAGGTAAATCGACACAGTCCACTCATACATACATCAATTGGAACCTCATTGCGAAACACTGTCTCTTAAGATACAGGATACCCTAGTTTAAGAGACAGAGTTTAGTCTATAGTGTACAGATTTCTGCAGCATCCAAATGTTTTATGTAAATGTTCCCTATTTTAAAATTGTAAACTTGTAGTACAATTATCTGTTATCTGTATTTTTTGGGAAATAAAGATATATTATATTATATTATAACAAAAATAAATAAATAAATAAAATAAAAAGAATACTCTTTATTATGTAGGTACACCATAAAAATTACAGATATAAATGTAGAACTGTTACATAGGGTGTCACAATGGGCGGTCTTATCTCTAAAAGCGATCTTTTACAGACAACCTTTGGATGGATCAAAAAGTAGAAGGAGAGACAATACTGCAGGTAGGCAGTGGTGTACCATTTACATATACAATAAATTCATACATACATAAAGCATATAGATACTTATCCATATAAAAAAAAAACTCTAGCTTTTGCCCGCGGCTCCGCCCGCGTGGATGTCGGTTATCGCGTAAAAAAGTAGCTTAAATCCTTCTCCATATCCCAGGCTATATCTCTGCCAAATTTCATGACGATCGGCTCAGTGGTTTAAGTGTGAAAACGTAACATACAGACAGACAGACAGACAGAGTTACTTTCACATTTATAATATTTGTATGGATAGTATGGATTACCTACCATTTTACCGCGGCTACGCCAGCGTGGACGGCGGAAATTATTATATACTAGCTTTTGCCCGCGGCTCCGCCCGCGTAAATGTCGGTTATCGCGTAAAAAAGTAGCCTATGTCCTTCTCCATATCCCAGGCTATATCTTTGACAAATTTCATGACGATCGGTTCAGCGGTTTAGGCGTGAAAACGTAACATACAGACAGACAGACAGAGTTACTTTCACATTTATAATGTTAGTATGGATATGGATTAGTATTGATACAGTAATAAACATGATACAAGAGCAAGGAACTTTAAGCGTTCTTTCTGACTTCTCTTATTTTTGCTCGGCTCCTATATTTCGTAACGTGATGTTTAGCTATAAGATGATCTAAAGATGTATCGTATCAGTTTTATAGTTTCCCAGAAACATCCAGCCGATGATGCAAAACTCAATTATCACAACGCACATTTTTGGAACAAGCCTGCAGATTGTCGAAAATTAACAAAAGGTTTTGACACTTTTGCTTCCTCATTTAAACACATACTTACATCTCTGCTTATCCCACATACTATGACATAGAACATAGAAGTCAACGAATCCTCAAGTATGAAGCCAAACATTTTCTCAATGTTGGTCAAACACAAATATTACGCAAAAGGCCAATGCACCGCGCAGTCGAAAAATGAACGAATAGTTCTATTTGTATGTAAGGCTGTTTGTGAATTAATGGATATGTAGGTTTTTTCTTCGTGTAATAGGTTGGCAAATAGTGATGGGTTTTTGGAAAGTGATTCATTTAATGCCTATTAATAATACGCCAACTGCGGGGTTTTACGCTGTTATTATTAAGCTAATTAATATTTTTTTAATGTCTTCGAAACCTTGGGGTCCCGGACCTTTGGAAAGCGTACGAGGGGCCGCCAACTCGCAGTGGCCCCTTAGACAATTTCAAATGATATAAGTATCCAACTACTCGACAGTCATACGCTCATCTCACAATACTCCAGACATACTGACAAGATTTACTTCCATTCATCCGCAAACACATCACAGTCAGGCTAGCGTCTAAGAGAGCGTTGAGCGCAGAGAGTATGCGAGGGACAGGAGACTGGGCTCCAGCGACGACGGTTCGACGATGGTTACTTGCCAGGTGTCGAACCTGCACCCATTACCCACTATTAACTTAGGAACAAGTTTTTAGCCTCCGTACGTAAGCCAACTATATACTACAGTTTCATTTCAGTACCGCTAAAAGGAGTCGTTTTAATCAAACTCCTAGTTTCGGGGTACTCCTGATACTGTAACTGATCGGCTCGAGCTCCTAGGCATGGAGTTGACATCTGGTCTCAACTTCGGGTCCACCATCGAGTGTAAAGCACAAACTGCGGCCAAGAAACTGGGCGTCCTAAATAGGGTGAAGCGATACTTTACGCCTGGACAGCTTTTAACCCTTTACAAAGCACAAGTTCGTTCCTGCATGGAGTATTGCAGCCACCTTTGGGAAGGCTCAGCAAAGTACCAACTTGCTGCGCTTGACTCGGTGGAACGCAGAGCTAAGTGGCTCATTGGCGACGTAAAACTGGTGAATGCCAAGCTTCACAGCTTGGCTCATCGCCGCAAGGTTGCCTGCTTGTCGGTCTTCTACAGATTGTACTTCGGAGAGTGTGCCCATGAACTCCACGACCTCATTCCACCGGCCCCCTTCTACGATCGGACATCTAGACGCACTGCAAGTACAACCCTACTTAGTTGATATTCCACCAACTCGCACTAAGCGTTTTCAAACGTCTTTTATAATGCGCACAGCAAAGGAGTGGAACTTTCTGCCTGCGTCTGTGTTTCCGAATGCATACAACCCTAATCTATTCAAAGTGAGAGTGAACAGGCTTCTTCTGGGTAAGCTCACTCCATCGTAGACTTTGTCTCTGTCACCCAGACCTAGACCAAAGTCAAGAGCAAACCCATCCATACTAATATTATAAATGTGAAAGTAACTCTGTCTGTCTGTCTGTCTGTCTATCTGTCTGTCTGTCTGTCTGTATGTTATGTTTTCACGCCTAAACCGCTGAACCGATAGTCATGAAATTTGGCAGAGATATAGTCTGGGATATGGAGAAGGACATAGGCTACTTTTTTACGCGATAACCGACATCCACGCGGGCGGAGCCGCGGGCAAAAGCTAGTTGTAAAATAAAATAGAAAAGTATAATGTTTTATTTCTTCACTAAACAAAGTAGATAGTAGATATTACAGATTGTTTTTATCCCAATTAACACTTTTAATTGTAGGTATTTATTGACACTGTTTATGGTCTACTGTGACGTGCATTAGTGAATGCACGTACGGTACCGTTAACAACATGTTGCCATCATGAACTTACTGTATTTTGAGGTGATACGTGCATTTTTTGACTTGCAGACGACTCGGACACGATATATTCGGACACAGTATCCGAATTGATACATTATATATATTTTTTTTTTAAGCTATTGCATAGCTTCTATCGCGGGCCTTGAGCGCGGGGACCGAATCCAGAAATTCCGTAACGAAAAAACCTCACGCTCCCCACTCCGACGGTTTTACTACACCAGTACCCTCTAGTGATCTAATAATTTCTGGCAGTTCTTTTTTCTGTGTACTGCGTATTTTATTCTTATAAATATTAGTTTATAAAATTATGATCTTCACAAAAAGTGATTGTTGATAGTGGGGTTTGAACTCTCGACCAGTCGATTACGAGTACATTCAGTTCCCCTGTTGCACCGCAAGACTACAACGACTTAATTAAAGCTTGCCAAATAGTTGATACCATTCCAGTTGAACAATTTTTAAACTTGACTAGACGGTTGGAAATGACTCATGTACATGGAATTTTTTCGCTGTCAAAACAGTTTGTCACTCTTTTTTTATTTAAAATTACTTTAGGTTCAACACTTTCGTCTATTTTAAAGTTGTTATTATGCTTATATTTGAATAGTATTTGACTTTGTTTACGTAGTTATACACTTTTACGACGTTCAGCACTTATTTATTTTGTTTTTAAGCTATTGCATAGCTTCTATCGCGGGCCGTGAGCGCGGGGACCGAATCCAGAAATTCCGTAACGAAAAAAAAAAAAATTAATATCAAAGAAAAAGAAATACTGCATAAATAAAATAAATAAATAATTATAATTGCATAAGTTGATACAAAATGCTATGCAATAGCTTTACCGCGGCAGTCCCCGAGTGCCACACGTCTTTTTTTTTTCACTGACAATTCGGATCCCATCAAATTATTGAAGCTGTTTAGTACAGTCAGACAAAATAGTGGGTTTTGTAATATTAGTTATTTAATTAAAAACGGCTGCTTTCGTTAGAAATCCATTTAAAAACTGTTTTTTTTACAACTACAGGCTGGGCGGAGGACGGATTTCTACAATTAAGGTATTTTTAGAAGATTTTAAGTGACTGTACAAAACAGTTTTTTTATTTTTATTGGTGTCCAAATCACCAGTGAAAAAAATTCGGATTCGGACACTGTTTCCGAACATAAGTATTATATCCGAGGTGCAGCAAATTCCATTTTTTGATGATGCTCTGAAAATACCTTAAATTACATACATATTTGACTAATATACACATTTGACTGCCTCATGGTTCTCGTGGTCGCAAGCGTGACTACTGAGCGTGGGGTCCTGAGTTCGATTCCCAGGTCGGGCAAAGTGGTATCAAATTGGGTCTTTCCATTAGGCATTTCTTACTAACAGTCCGGAGTTTGGTAGTTGGTGGTGTGATACCCCCGAGCTTCGGAAAGCACGTTAAGCCGTTGGCCCTGAGCCTGATCTCTCTCTACGGTCGTGACGGATAGCAGTCCCGTCAGTCTACGAGAGTGAACGAAGAGAGTGAACCTACACATCACACATCTGCCTTGTAAATACCTTTTGTAAGTCGCCTTTCATTCATCCTCTCAACATGACCAAACCATCTAAGCATACTCTTATAAGTGCGCCGCAATTATCTTTGCCGCGCACTTTTTGAATTTGGAACATCTTAGTGTTCAGCGCCAGATAAATCGAACGCAATTATTGTTTGAATAAAGACTGGCTGATACGACGGCCCATAGTCGCGCCGCCGCGCGGCGGCTGAATAAAAAAAAAAAGAAATCAAATTAAAAACGCGCGAACTACAGCCCGCGTTTACGTCAATTTTCACGGATTTTTAGAAATTCATGGTTTTGTTTTGAGAAATGAGTTCTTCAAGTGACAGTGAAAGTATAGAATTAACTCCTGAAAGTATTAGAACTGACGCAAGAAATATGATGGATTATAAGTTTTTAGTTGTTTTATTATTAGATACTATTTAATTTCAATTTAGTTGTTACTCTATGATTGATTAAATAATAATATTACAATAAAATATGAGGCACCTTTTATTTTCTCATAGTGGGTGATGAACAATTACCAAGTACTTAACAAAATAGCTGTGTGGTGCCGCACGTAAAGAATAGCACCACCCCATTTCCTCCCGTGGGTGTCGTAAAAGACGACTAAGGGACTTACTAGAGAATGGGCAACAGCGTTCTCTATGCATTTTTTAACACCATACTGCGATCGCCAACCCGCCTGCCAAGCGTGGCGATTATGGCAAACCCCCCCAATTGGGGGAAGACTATATCCAACAGTGGATGTTTTTCGGCTGAAATGATGAGTGGGTGATGAAAAGTAGAGTGTATCACTCGGGCGCAAAATATATTTTTTGGCTCGGGGCTCGCTACGTTTAGGATTCTACTAAAGAATCCCTCACTTCCACTCTGGATTCAAAAAAGCGCCCTCGCCGTATAAATATTATTTTGCTCCCTAGTCCCTTATGATACAATCTACTATTAAACCACACCGTTGCCTTATCACATCATTTTTCAACCTATCATTCATAGTCACGCCACACATGCTTCGCAAGGAACGCATTTCCACAGCATTTATTCTACTTTCATGCTACTTTTGCCACTTCCAACATTCACTTCCATACATAAGCGTAGGCACCAGCGCACCATTGTGAACAGCCAGTCGAGCCTTTTTGGGCATCGACTGGTTGGTAACAATCGCATGTGTATCACCATTCACTTTATTCCCCGCATTTACTCTCCTTTCCATATCTTCATCAATATTTCCATCCCTTGTAAACTGACTCCCCAAATATACAAACTCACTAACTTGCTCCACACTCTTATCATTTATTTTCACATCACACACCGATACATCCTCTTCTCTTTCCTTCTTCTTATTCACATTTTTTTATTTTTATGACGTGTAAATGTGATTCCGATATCCCATTTACAGAATAAACGATTTCATTTCATTTCGACCACGTGCCGCGTTTTCAATGCGGGTCTATGAGCAAAACAGTTCAGGGGCCCAAGTCTGCTATTTTTATAAATTCGTCACTCCAACACGATCCCATTGTCATTTTGCTAAAAGTTTTGAGTAATAGAATTGTATTACAATGGCATTTTGAACATTTATTCATGCCAGATTTCATTTATATATATTTTTACATATTATTTATTAGTGTTATAAGCAATCTGAAGTAGTAGGAAGTTGGAAGTTTAGTAGGAAGTTTCATTTGTCATTATGCACGAGATTACCAATTCTTTCAATGGAGTGTCAGTGGCTGACCATTGGAAAGTCATAATGACGCCATTATATTAGTAGATTACCAAACTTGTCAAAATCAACAATTATGAAATCAATGATAGACCATTCTGACACTATTGTAATAGCAGACTTGAGGCCCAGTGCAGTAGTTTCCGTATGTAATAATTACACAATTTTCATTCAATCTCTCTTCTGAAACTTAGAACTGTAGGTAATTGTCACCGAATTATGTCGCTGACCGTACCTATATTTAGTAGGACAGGTACAGACGCCAGCACATCAAGCTACTATAATCTGTCAAATTTCTTTAATAGATTTTCAACTTAATCACAACAGTATAAGGTTCAAGGTTGATTGCGAAAATTTGACAGTTTCGGGTAGCTTGACCTGCTGGCGTCTGTACCTTGAGGAAACGTTCTTATTAAAAATAAAACAAAAACATTTATCGTTGTTTAAGTTACTATAATTTACATAATATATAAAATGTTCAGTACAAAAATATAACAGGATACATGTATTTCTTCAACACATTACTTTTAAAATATTCGGACAAATCAGTATCAGCTTCATCCAGCCGTTTAGTGTGCCCGGCTAACCTGACTTTGTCCATAAAATGCTATATCAAAAATAGGTAGACTTATATTATATTTTTATTAAATATACTAAAAATATGACTATTCTTTAATTAATTTTAAATACAATGAAACAATATGTTTTAAATAAACCGCGGCTTTTCTCGAATTTATTAGATACTATTTAAAAAAAAAAACTACATTGTCATTTTATTGTGTTTTTTCAATAATATAAATACCAGATCTTATTTCTATAAACATATTAAATTAAAGTTAATTGTGATTTTTCATGAATGACTATTATGAGGTCAATATTTGTTTACCTAGTTTTGTTTTGTTTTGTCTTGACCAATTTTAATATTATCTGGTCAGATACCCGGATAGAAGGTAAGAATCTAAGCTGAGTACAGCTTATTACAATTTTCGTTGAATCTTTTTTTAAATAATAATTATCTACGCCTATTTAATTACAATGTTCGTTGTAGGTATTTTATAAAATTATTTTAGCCTTGATTACGGATACAAAAAATTTTACAAATATTTGAAGCACTTAATGACATGATTACAGATTTAAATTATTTACAAAAATTGTATCGATGGCCTGTGAAAACTGAAAATAACATCAGAGATATTTGTTTAATGGGCTTATTCCACAAATCCCCCCTGAAAAATCCCCCCTAAGAGGAAAAGTGGAATATATAAAAACCAGTCTAGAATTCAATCAATCTGCCTAGCCTTTTCCCAACTATGTTGGGGTCAGCTTCCAGTCTAACCGGATGCAGCTGAATACCAGTATTTTACATGGAGCGACTGCCTATCTGACCTCCACAACCCAGTAACTGGGTAACACGATTCCCCTTGGTAAGACTGGCTGTCAGACTTTTGGGCTTCTGACGACCCGTAACAACTGTCAAAGATCCACGAATGACAGCCGGGACCAACGGCTTAACGTGCTTTTCGAGGCACGGAGGAGTCTCGGTATGTAAAGATGGTCACCCATCCACGGACCAACCCCGGCAAGCGTAGCTTAACCTGACGATCGACCCGTGCGGCTGTTATTACTTAGGCACAAGCTCCTCAAAAAAAAAAAAAAAACCAGTCTAGAATTCACCCCTGCTTATTTCACTAATCCCCCAGAGAATCCCCCTCAGTGGGGAAAACTGAACCCAAATGTAAAAAAAAACACTTTCAGGGGGTCTTGGAATATTTTTTTTTTTTTTTTTCAATTCTAGTTTTCCCCCCTAAGCGGGATTATCAGGGGTGAATTCTAGACTGTTTTTTATAGATTCCACTTTTCCTCCTCAGGGGGGATTTGTGGAATAAGCCGTTTAATGAACATATTCCAGTGTGTACATATTAATTGCAATTTAAAAGCTCTTATGACGAAATATTGACTAACATGTTAAAATATATTTTTTATAAAAAACTTATTATTCACCTAGCATATATTTACAATAAAACACACCTGAAGACTTGCGTCAATTTGGCCATAATATTATTTTATTATTCTCAAAACGGTGAAGGAAAACATGCATCGTGGGGAAACCGACGTGTCCTAGAAGTCCTCACAGAGAGGAGGCCTGTGTCCCACCAGTGGGAACATTAAACACTGATTATGATGACTATTTTATTTATTTACTAGTTACATTCTCGAGACAATAATAATATGGCCAGTTTGGGTCATTTACAGGCGTTTTAAGAATTATCTCCACTCTGTTGTATATTTTTTGCCACATTTTTACAAGCAGAGTTCTTAATTAAGATTTTCATATGCATTGCCAGTTTCATCTCGAATATTACTGAAAATGTATCGATGAATGGAAACTACATATTTGCTCGGTAGCAAAGATTGAAAATATCTGTAGTTTTTTTTTTCCCGCGTCCTAATAAAAAGCGACTACGCGAACATTGTTCGTACGAATGCGCGACCAAATATACTGATAACATAAGATAAATTAATCATTTATTTGTTCAAACATGAGTATGTGGCGGCATCTAGAACGCCAAATGCGAACTACGCATCAAAGACCTGACGTCACAAATCCTGCATCGCGCAATCAGAGTTTACCGCGCGACTAGCATATATACAACATCCCGACATCAACCGTTGGGCAGTTGCCCACCAGACACGACACCCGTCTGGTCGAAGGATCCTGTCTTTTCTATGGAGTATGAGTGAACTTTACACCCTGTTCCTCATACCTCTTAAAGTACTATACAAACAACACAAATTGTCATCATGCAAGAGATGTTAAAGGTAGAGATAAAAACAGGTCATCACGTATGCCTTAAGAGCGTTCATCCGTCGCGGGCTGGTAACTAGAGTTACCAGCCCGCGCAATTTCTAGAGGTTTTCCGTGATTATTATATAAAATTTTAATCAAAGTACAATTTTTTTTTCAGCCATGCATCAATATTCATAAATGAAGTATAATGTCACTTCGAGTCTATATAATTTGAAAATTTCATGATAATATAGATAATTAAAAATTATAAATTAGTAAATTATGATCAAAATCTCTCATCTAAAAACTCATTTAAATTAAACAGATGGCCTAACCGACATTCGCGCGACGGTCGCTTTTGATTAGAACGCGGCCTGTAGGATCTACTAACAAATTTCAATTAAATGTCGAGAATTGCTGAACAAAATAATGAGATGTGGTTACGTGTGATTAGTGATTTTAAAATTCGTTGTAATTTCGTGCGTTTAGAAGTCGTACATAAATTACAATTTAATTAAAAATTGTACTAGTAGAGATTTGATGAAAATAATAATAATATAATGATTTTTGTCTCTGCTTATAAATTGACAAACTAGCTTTTAAAAAAAAATGGAGATAATTTTATATAATAAATTTTATATTTATACTAAAATTAATCAAAATCACAATAATTAATAGAGAAAATAATATTATGCAATGACATATTCGTTGAAAGCAGTCTTATGTACAATTCGAAGTTCATTGTATACATTTTAAAAATTATTTCCTTTGAAATAATATTATCTTTTTTATTATTATTATTTAAATGCTCTGGCTTCCGTTCTTACAAAAAGCATACATTACTTATTCATATTACAATTTGTTTAATGCAACTTTTGTTGTTTTTTTTGCCTAACAATAGCATACATAATTTAAATCAAGACACAATATCTCACACATTTAAATCGAAATAATTTATATTTAAAACATTTTTTTTTTATGTCTCCAAATTAAATAATTTTCCACATCCGTATTAAAATACTTATTCTTATATTATCGTTTTTATTCGCCAAAATATGAAATATTTCGTATTATTTTTAAAAGCCACAATTTTTGCAACTTTTTATCGTTCAAGCTACATTACATTACAAGCCATAGTATGTAATAAAGCTACACTTAAGTGAATGATTTTTATTCACCTTACCGTTTTGCCCTACTTTTTTAAAGCCACAATATTATTGTAACTTTTCAAGCCACATTTTTTAACAGTCAAGTCAAGCACCATTTTTCACAGTACGTTCGAAGTGAGGCCAACGATACTTACAAATACTATGTCCTATAGAAGGGGGGTCCCCTACTCACTGTATAGGTAGAAAGGGGAATCCCCTTTGTGCCGTAGATCGCTTCTGGAGCGTTTTCGTACTCAATGTCGTAGTATATTCCGTTTTGGTTCTGAAAGATAAATAATGTTTAAATTAAATAAAAAGGATTTTCGTCTGGATTGATGATGCAATTACAAACACAAATCTTAAATGCATACTAAAAAGTTATTTCTTCAAATTAGACTGAGAATCAGCACTTTTTGAACGTCAAAATGAGACTGTTCCTCAAAATGCCCTAGGCCAATTTCTAATGCTTTATCTGGGAAGAAGTCGCGTAACAAACTTCCCAGCATAGTCAGACCCGGAACAACTATCTGTAGGTCCATAACAGGCGGGAATCAAACCCGCGACCCTTAGTCCATAAACAATAAAAATCAATCTGCCTAGCCTTTTCCCAATTATGTTGGGGTCGGCTTCCAGTCTAACCGGATGCAGCTGAATACCAGTATTTTACATGGAGCGACTGCCTATCTGACCTCCACAACCCAGTAACTGAGTAACACGATACCCCTTGGTAAGACTGGTTGCCAGACTTTTTGGGCTTCTGACGACCCGTAACGACTGTCAAAGATCCACAAATGACAGCCGGGACCAACGGCTTAACGTGCTTTCCGAGGCACGGAGGAGTCTCGGTATGTAAAGATGGTCACCCATCCACGGACTAACCGGCTGTTATTACTTAGCTACGAGCTCCTCCTTTCCTTAGTCCATAAACAATAATAAAATAATATATAATTATTTTATTGTATATGTGTGATTTTTATATCAATTTTGTGTTTAAAAATTGAATTAATGTAATGGACTTTGTCTGAATAATAAGTGAAAATTATTATTATTATAAAGCAATCAAGTCTACCGACAGTCATATTTATTATCTACTATATAAAAATAAGTCGGGTTTTCCTTCCTGACGCTATAACTCCAGAACGCACGAACCGATTTCCACGGTTTTGCATTCGTTGGAAAGGTCTCGGGCTCCGTGAGGTTTATAGCAACGTTTTTTTTTTTATTTTTTTTTTAATGGTTTTTACGAAAAATTAGGGTAGGGTAGAGTAGGGTAGGTAGGTAGGTAGATAGGGTAGGGTAGGTAGGTAGGTTGGGTAGGGTAGGGTAGGTAGGTAGGTAGGGTAGGGTAGGGTAGGGTAGGTAGGGTAGGGTAGGGTAGGTAGGTAGGTAGGTAGGTAGGGTAGGGTAGAGTAGGTAGGTAGGTAGGTAGGTAGGTAGGTAGGTAGGGTAGGGTAGGGTAGGGTAGGTAGTTAGGTAGGTAGGTAGGTAGGTAGGTAGGTAGGTAGGTAGGTAGGTAGGTAGGTAGGTAGGTAGGTAGGTAGGTAGGTAGGTAGGTAGGTAGGTAGGTAGGTAGGGTAGGTAGGGTAGGGTAGGGTAGAGTAGTGGAGTTTATACTATAGCTTTTGACAGAACGAAGTCTGTCGGGTTAGCTAGTAACAGTATGTAAATGAATGGCTTATAAATATATAAACAGTCAGGACACACTCGGCTCCCTTATGGCGCTCGGCTGCGGCTCGCAAGATTAATACCGCCTTGAGCGTGACAACCAACATAGCACACTTGTATCATAATGTACTATTACGTCACACCTGGCCATAATGTAAGTTTTACCGCACGCTACGCGTACAGTTAAACTCGCATTGTGGCCAGGTGAGGCGTAAAATTGTGTACTAACCACGGGCAGTAAAAAAGAAAGCCCTATATCGCATATTTACAACCCTCGCTGCGGCTCGGGTCACAAATACCTGCGATTTCGGGTTTTCTTTCTTTAACAGCCCTCGGTAAGTAATGTACTATTATTTAATTTATTTAATACAAGCTTCAAGCACACAATTTTACAGAGGCTGACTTACTGACAAAAATCTACTGCTCCATACATTTTTACGTTTGCGTAACTTGACAACATTTTATGGAGCAGCTGATTGCTTTTCACGGAGTAATGGTCCTTTAGTAAAAGTTGTTCAAAATGATGAGTACAATGACTTCCTAAGAGATTTTTAGTTTTCAGAATTACACCTTGTTTTTTTTTTTTTTTTGTGATCTATTACTCACATGCATACTCCTCGCTCTAGACTTAGGTCGGGGCACCAACAGATCAGCTCTCTCTTGAACGTGAGAAGACGCTTCAGAGCTGGTGGATTCTGTCGCCATGTGGTTGGTATAGCCTGTAATAAAGGTTATTTAATAACTATATCAGTAGGTAACTGTCCTGCTCTAGAACAGGGGACAAAAATTTACAACTTTTACTATTATCTTCATGAGCAATTTCACTATAACAAAGAGACCTGAACAGTGAGAACATTATAGCTGATGATTTTTATCCTGAGATGATAACACTCTCACAGAATAAGTAAACATTTTTGCCTATTTGGCGCTCACAGAATAAGTGAGTAGTTTTTGCTTATTTGGCGCTCACAGAATAAGTAAGTAATCGTTATTGCGTATTTGACGCTCACAGAATAAGTAAGTAATCGTTTTTGCGTATTTGACGCTCACAGAATAAGTAAGTAATCGTTTTTGCGTATTTGACGCTCACAGAATAAGTAAGTAATCGTTTTTGCGTATTTGACGCTCACAGAATAAGTAAGTAATCGTTATTGCGTATTTGACGCTCACAGAATAAGTAAGTAATCGTTTTTGCGTATTTGACGCTCACAGAATAAGTAAGTAATCGTTTTTGCGTATTTGACGCTCACAGAATAAGTAAGTAATCGTTTTTGCGTATTTGGCGCTCACAGAATAAGTAATCGTTCGTCATCCGTAAAGGCTATTTGAATGCAACTCAAAAAGTGATTACTTACCATATAAGTTGTGATGCGACGCTGCAGTGTTTGCCCTCGACGCTACAGTGTTCAAGGTGCCGTTGTGATGGCCGCCGTGCATGCCCATCCTATGGACATTATAATATAGTTTGGTATTTATTTTCAATTTAATTAGGACTTTTACAGATTGGTGACGATTCTCTTGTACACCGAACAAAACTAACTTAACTATCATTAAAATTCCTTACTTTTGGCTATGAGAATCTTAAAGTTATGCTGCCTTAGAGTATATAACACTGGAAAAGGCATACGCGCAATATTCTGAACGAAAAAGTGTGTCAATTTTGGCGGGGGTCGCGGGGGACGCGGTAGCTACCACAATAAAAAACTAAAACTGCTAGTTCGGAAAGAGAATTCCGGTATTTATCTATATCGATATTCATTCGGAATTTTGCTTGAGTCCATGATATAAAACAGCTGATACATAAAATAACTAAATCTCAATAATAGGAATAGATAGCTACATTTAAATAAAAGTTACAGAATTTATAATATTCTTAATAAAAAAATTGGTCAATTTAAAACAAAAAAAAATATATTTCCCAATTATAAAACCATATAACCATAAAAATAAAACAATTAGAATGGAAATATTAAACTTTGAATCTTTAAAAAAAACGTGACGTCACAAAAGCAATGTGAGTAAAAATTCTCGATTCATGCCGTCCGCCATGTTGAATCATGGTCGAATCGAATGAAAAATAAAAATGCTTATATATAGCATGGGTGTAGATAAATACTTTTATTTATGTATGAAAGTCTGATGAATTTAAAATCTGATGAATTATTAAAAGTCATAGAACAAAAGTTGTAGTTTATGACATTAGTAATATAGTCCTGAGAAGTTGTTAGTGTTTTAACAATAACCCTGTATATGCTAGTCGCGCGGTAAACTTTGCTTGCGCGATGCAGATCCAAGGTTCACATGTGGCGTTGTAGATGCCGTCACAACAGCAAGTCGTGTTAGAAGTCGACTTGCTAGCGCCAAGTACAAAACATGCCTAAGTTAATAATATTCTTGATTATTTACCTAGGTAACGGCACTGGTGGCAGTGTGGGGTATGCACCGAACATGGCTGATGATGGACGGGTTGCCATCTGCGCTGCTTCCGGCTGCATATCAAACAAAAACACAATTAAATTCGTTCAATCACGTGTATTTTCAACGTACGAACTGTCTCCGGATTCTGCCTAGGGATGCAAGAAGTGCCAAAAAATATCGATATAATTATGTACTTATAATTATCGTGTTGATATTTAAAAAATATCGATATCGAATTCGAAATATCGAAAAGTCGTTTTTTTTTTTGTACTTTATGAAATTATTTTTTTTGGGGTGTTTTTATCCTCAACAGCGTAGCTCTTGGGCTTCACAGTTAGGCTCACTTGCAATGCATTCAAATTATTTATTTTCCGAGCAAGCAGACAAAGACAATAAAAAAAATCTTCTTTTCTACGACTTAGAACGTTTGGCGTTTTTAGTCGTGGCGACGATGATGTTGCTTTTGGACATATATCGTACCTATTTGAAACATTTTCGATATTTTATATCGGTATAATAAATACCTATCGCCAAAAAATATCGATATACCTGTCGAACAAAAAATATCGATTTAACGATAACTCCTGTTTTATTACCTCACACGCAATGTCACGTTACCGTGGCAAAGTGCACGTAGCGAACGGCAGCGCAGGGAGTGAGTTCGATGAACTCTGTAGCTAGGCAGAAGCTGATTTCGCGCGTCGTTAGAAGAGTATTTCAACATACATTGCAGATTTTGTGTTTTCTATGAATAATAACTATAGCAAATAAACTCACCGCATAATGACTAGCCTGTGCCATCGCCTCAGCTATCTGCGCCCACCGCATCCTCTCTTCTAGAGTCACCTAGAAATAAAATACAACATTAATACAACACTCAGATATTTTGCATTGGCCATGTTCATATCTGGAAATAAACTCGGCTTTTTGGGAAGTATTATAAAAATCGACAAAGATGACCGGCAGTAGGGTCTTCCTATCCCCTAACAACGTATTCTCTCGAAACCGTTTATCGTTGCGAGGTCAAAACTGCATCACAATTTGAAAATTTCCAATTCCAACTGTGTTAGTGGGTGCAGTACATACTACTGTTACGAGCTTGTGGTTCGTGACAGTAAAAACTGCCGATTTAATAACAAAAAATGACACTAATTAAACAACACTGATAACAACTCAAACACACTAATTATAAAACACAACTGCACTGCTGATCACTCTAAAGTCGCACTTGAAGATCTCGCTTGTATCGTTTGAAGTTTACTTCTCGCTTGATCACTTGTTTTTCGACTGTCCCGGCTCGCGGTCCATACCGGCCTTATATAGTCCTTAGATAGTTCCAGAACCTTCTACTGTAGAAACATCTAGAATGTTCGAGTACATACCGGCCCCGACTGACCAGATGTCGATAGTTCTAGAAAGTTCTAGCATCGAACTTTCTAGAAGAATCTCGAGTCTACTAGTTCTGCTACTCGATACTAGATGGCGCTAGTGGTACTGTACCAGGCATTAATTGTGGCACGCAACAGTACAATACATAGTAGCACTACTTGCCACTAGATGTAGTTAAGTGTCACAATACACAATAGTAATTGAAATGCACAAAAAACGTATGCTTTCTTAGGTCACTCACTTTGCGACTAGTCTAGAAATATAGTTAAGGGCAAAAAATTTAAACTGTTTTGGCCCTTGTAACATACTGAAAAAATCATTATGGCCCTAAGGCTTCAAAGTTTGGAGACCCCTGGACTAGTGTTCTTAAGTAGTCCCTGCAATTGACTCGATAACAATTAACAGTGTGGACGTTTATGGAGTTATTTCTCTAGTTAACCCGTGTCCCAATTCTACGCTCACATAGTAGGTACTTATATCTGACATTATGTCTAATCAGGATCCTATGTAGAGGATCCGACATCAGATAACGGTGAAACAGAGCCTAACAGTAAAAGTTTACCTGGTAGGGCGGCTGTCCAACAGGCGGCGTCTTGATGGTGTTGGCGGCCATGTAGTTGAAGATAGGGGAGCCCATACCCGCCGCCTTCTGCTCGCGAGACCATTTACGACTAAGGAGGGGAAATAAAGGCTACAGTTAATGGTACCTACATAGTAAAATAGAATTATTTCGGTAAAAAAAATCTTGAAAAGTGTGCCTTTCGTCTGGTACACTTAGAAGTTTAAAAAAACCGGGCAAGTTCATATAGGACCACACACAATGAAGGGTTCTGTAGTTGGGATGAATTTATTCCAGGAACAAACTTAACACTTACATTCCAACTGCAAATGTACGAGTAAGTTTGTACGTACAATATTGAGAGATTTACCATGTTATTTTAAGACCATAGACTTCTTATATAGGTTTTTCCGTACCTACATGCAGCCTACATACAGCTAATTTCCTCCCGAATCTACAAGACCGATTAAGTTGAAATTTGGTACACATATGAATTTATGTGACCCAAACACGGACGTGTTATGTAAACTGAGTCAAAATTTTTGAAAAAAAAAAGACTTTACTTATAGATTAGTAAAAAAATGTTTTTTTTTTTTCATAAATGTTGAATCTTCTCTCAGCATGATGCTGCGACATTTAAAAATAAGTTTCGCAGCGCTGGTATTTTAATAGTGCCCGCTATGATGTCACGGACGTATACAATCTATCCCATTTTATTCTATGTATGAAAACTTCTTGCTACTAAACTTTTTACTACAAAAGTAATGATCGAGCTCGTAAAAAGTCACGACCACATAACAGAAAGATGCCTATGCAAAAGATTTAATTTTCGAATCATAATTATAGCCTCTGAAAGTACGCCATGTTTAACAACTGTATTGAAATAGTAGATTGTACATCAAGTGCATAAAACGCACCATTTTACGCGAGACGTTTATCCATCCGAACGACCTTGCGAGCGAGGATGGATATAAAGTAGAGTGTAAAATGGGTTTTATGGACGAGTTGTACACTCTACTTTTCACTTCGATTGCGAGGAAATGAAACAGCAACATGTAAAATAATAAATGGACGAAATAAAAAATTTAACTTTATGTCATGAAGTTTTATTGTGTACTTTGGCTGTTGCTGTTGGTATCCTTGCCTTGTTCTTAGAATACTAACGAAACGAATTAAAATAAAGAGGTTATTCTATGAAGTTGAAGTTTTTCGTGTGGCTGTTGGACCGATTGCCTTGGTCTTCGATGAAGATTTTACTTTATGCTCTAGACATAAAGACGAACTTTTAGAGCATGAGAAGTGAAAAAATATTTAAATTCAACGGTCTAAATGTTACGAACTCTACGCGTACTAAACGAACTGCCGTGTGTTACGAGTGACAGTGCACGGCAGGCGTAGTTAGGTACATTAAAACACAGAATTGAAATGTGTTAGATAGAACACCGAAATCTTGAAGGTTCGTTTTTGGTAAATGTATTATGTTTTGTAAAAAGTCATAGAACAAAAGTTGTTGTTTAAGATGTTACTAATACAGCCCTGCAAGGTTGTTTAGTGTTTTACCAATAACCCTGTATAAGGGACACAGCTAATTTGTTCGGTGTACGTGTGTATAAGTGTATGTACGGTGGTAGTACTCTCCGGACGAGCTCTACTACTACAAAGATTTCTTACCTCCAGGACATAAGAGCAGCCAATGTGACAGCTATGACCAGCGCAGCCAGGAGCGACGCTCCCACTGCCACGCCGACCACCTCACCATCTACCTCGCACGTTGAACCGTAGTACCCTGATGAGCAGCTGTGGAGGAGCAAGTGGGGTTAAAAGTGATCGAAAAATTGGTGCTTGAAACATTTATGGAATGTGCTTTAAGAGCAGGTATAACGGTCCACTCACACACTCCTTTGAAAAAATATTATCTCGTGACTGAGAAGGAATTATGAAAAACGGCTCAATAAAGAACCTCGATAAGTGTGCCTAGAATTTTCTAATACCTTTTATACAGTTTCATATTGAGACACGAAGCAACAAAATACGATCTAGAGGAATGTGGCCGCTTTTCTTTAGATCGAATTTTGGTGCTTCGTGTCTCTAGAATCGCACACATGACTCATCAAACAAAACTGAAAAAACTGATTTACATCCGTAAGACGTCCTCGCAACACAAGGTCCAATTGAAAACCAGCGTCAGGCACTATACTCAAAGTCTCAAATTCAGATAATTTATGTAAACAAAGGGGATAACATAACAAAAAAATATCTTCGTAATGGTAATTCACATAAAATTGCGAAAAAAGAGGTTCCATTTTCTTTTAAGCACTGATTTTAAGAAATATTAATTAACAAATAATCATGCCGTAATTATTTTTATAAATTTCCGGTTTTAAACAAAGTTATTAAAAAAAGGAGATTTTCTGGTATAAAATATTTTATGATACTGGTAACAATGCAGGAGATACAAACATTTTCAAATTTTTTACATCTTCAACAACACTAATATTACAACTCTCATTCATAGATTCATAATGTAAGTAGCATATCTAGCCACATTTGGATGAAAACGGCTGCAAACTGTTTCGAGTGGAAATTGATTTTGGGAGGCCTACGTCTAGCACTGGATTTATAAGGGCTGATTATGACGATTATATACTGTGTCTCCGACATACTACACAATACATTGTTTGGCAACGGTATTTTGTTTGCATAGTTCTAATAATTAATTCACTTTAATTTTAGCGATGACCATTTACAAAAAAAAAGAATATGACAAAATGTTTTGCACCACTGTCCTGTCATTTTGACACTGACATTTCTTGACATTACTTTGTTTACATAAATTATCTGAATTAGAGACTTTGGGTATAGTTGGCTGGCATTTATGCTGAACTGGGCCGATTTGACGTAGCCGCAAGGCACACATTGCTATTTTAAGTTTTTTCTGTGTTTTTTATTTATTTATTTAATACTTTAGCACAAACAAAAATGTACAGAGGCGGACTTAATGTCATAGGCATTTTCTACCAGTCAACCTTTGGATGGAGCAGAGACAAACAGTGGTAGGTGCAATTATGAAAATTGGAGGAATAATTGTATGCACAATTGTATACTTTAAATATATATAAGATATACATATATACCTAATTATATATAAATATAAGAACATATAAATACACGAATATACTAAAACTAAACAAACAATGGGATAACATTTCCGTTTTTGTTTGTGTTCTGTGTCAGTATTGTGTGCCTTAAACTGCGTCAAATAAATATATTTTCTTTCTTTCATCGTTTAAAAAAAACTTAATAACCTATAGCCAAAAATCTATTTCTTCCATTTCCCACTTCTCACTTAAAATGGAGATACCGGGTTTTGATATTTAACTACACAATTATGCATCGACCCCTCATGACTTGTTTTTTAGATTAAAAACAAGATATTTGTAAAATTGCACATACCTGCAGTACGGCTGTCCATTCTGGTACTTGCAGGCGCCTCTGTCGTTACAGTGTGAGGAGGCGCACGAGCGACACTCTCGGCCCGACTTCAGGGGAGATGTAGACGCGTCCAGGGTCGAGTCGGGGCATTGGCATCTGTTGGGGGTTAGAAATAGAGGGTTGGTAAGTTTTGGAGGTGTTATTGTATTAAGTGCGGTTTCCAAGAAGAGCACATAGATATGTGCACATAGCGTGGCCAAAAGTAAATTTATCGGCGAATAACGTTCAGAAGCGCTCCTCTGTCCGCTTTCATGCGATCTCGGACAAAGTGTATTGTATCTGTTTTCAACTTTATCTGTATAGGTGCAAGGTCTAAATTTTGTAGCAGTCGCATCTCAGCGACAGTGTCAAACGCGTGTTAAAAATGTAAAGAGGAAACGGTCTAAGAGCTATTTTCATGGCCCAGACATAAGCTGATTTCAGGGAGAAGGGTAGTATAACAATATCAGTCAACAGTCCTCAAGGCTCAGCCGTAATAGTCGTTTGTGTTAAAATAAAAGCTTAATAATATGTTGGCTTCCATTCTGAGTTGGCAGAATTAATATTATAATACTAACCTAAATCCTCCCCAAGTATTAGTGCAGCTTGCCAACTGATGACAGTCGTTCAGATCTGGTGATGAGCACTCGTCCACATCTGTAATTAAAATAAAATTTCAATATATGAGGTGTTTTATTTCCACTGGAGATCTGAGCTAACCCAGGCTTACGATAAACTTTTGGTCTATGTTAAATAGGAATTGAAGTGAATTGTGCAGGGTTCGCCGATATATATCAGCGGATATATATCATGATATATATCACGATATATAGGTATCAATTGATTTTTATCTTGATATATATCAATTGATTTGTTCCTGTCTTCTGAACTAAAACTTTTGGAGATTAATGTTTACCCCGGCAACACGTAGCGAAAAACTACAATCCAGAATAATTTACTTTTTACTTTTTTATGATTACAAATTACTATTAAAATTAGTTGATTTATCTCACAAACAAATGAAGATTATTATAATGTTAAGTACTTGTTTTTTTAAGTGTTCATTAAAAAAATATTTCTCAAATAAACACTAATTCTTTTGTTACTTTTTGAAATAAAAAATTTGGTAATTTGACACTCATATTATTTTACAAATTCCTTTCACATTTTTAAGTGTTTAATCCCCTTACAGAATGAAATTCGCTTCTTTTTCTTGGCCTGGATATATATCCGACATATATAAAAAATCGGATTTTTGATATTTATTATAAAAATCGGATTTTTTCGAACCCTGGAATTGTGTGTAGGATTTGTGTTGTTGTGTGTTGTGTGTGTGTTGTTGAGTGAAAGGGAAGGAGCTTTACAGGACGTATAGCTCCATCTCATTTAACTCTTCCTTAAAACTCAACGTGTGAAGGTAGATCGCTTCCAACCGGCGTATCATCGGACAGCGCGGAAGTGCCCACGTTGTTGAAGCCTCTGTGGATGTCTTCCAGCAAGTGCTTCTGTATGTCCGTGCCTACTTATTCTCTCTTAGCAAGTCCTACGCTAAGCTATTCCTTGAGACTATGTTGGAGTTTCCTACGTGTTCGAATGACGAGATACAAAGAACAGCAGGAGAACCAAAGTAACCGACATAGCCCGAAGTATTGCCAAACGTAAGTGGCAGTAGACAGGGTAGCTCGCAGAACAGATAGCCGATGGGGCAGAAAGGTTCTGGAATGGCGACCTCGTACCGGAAGACGTAGCGTTGGAAGGCCTTACGCAAGGTGGACCGATGACATTGTAAAGGCCGCAGGAATCTGCTAGATGTGGGGAGCATAGAACCGGTCGAGGTGGCGATGCTGGGGGAGTCCTATGTCCAGCAGTGGGCAGGGTTGCTCGCAGAACAGGTGGCCGATGGAGCCAAAAGGTTCTGAAGTGGCGACCGCGTACCGAAAGACGTAGCGTTGGAAGGCCTTCCACAAGGTGGACCGATCACCTTGTGAAGGACGCAGGAATCCGCTGGATTTAGAAAGCATAGATCCGGTCGAGGTGGCGATGCTGGGGGGAGTCCTATGTCCAGCAGTGGACGTCTGTCGGCTGAAATGATGATGATGTTTAACCTAGACTCACCATGTAAAGGTAGTACGCTTCCAGCCGGCGTATCGACGAACAGCGCGGAAGCGCCCACGTTGTTGGAGCGTCGGCGGATGACTCCTAACAGGTGCTTCTGTATGTCCGTGCCCACTTGTGGACGAAGGGTCTCTGCTGTCTCTTGCATCTACAGAAGAAGGAAATTTGTGAGTATTTTCTGCAACATTAGCCATTCCTTAATGCGACTTACAGAACCCAGCCATTTAGTTTAAATTTGTAGAACGCTGACTCTATCTCTCTATCTTTCAGGGGCCTAAGTCTACTAATTTACAAACGTTGCAATGGTCTCGCCATTGTGAGTATTTGACAGTGTTTGTATGGCAAATCTGTCAAAAACTCACAATGAAGAGACCATTGCAACGTTTCTACATTAGTAGACTTGGCCCCCTGGTTATGTTAAGACACTATAGATTACGATATCGTGATGACTTTTAAATTTTGAATTTTTTGAATTTCTTACCAATATCGTGAGGTTAACATAAACCCCGCGGTTGTCCTCGTCTCCCTTGTGCACCGAGTTAACCGATCCGCTCACGAAATCATCTGAGAACGGCGTCATGGAGAATGCTGAGTCGATCTGTAAAGATAAAAACCAAGATAAAAGTTTAAAAAAAAAACTGTCAGTCGTAGGACTGCACGTCAGAAGTGAAAATTTCTGGCCTGTGTTCACCATCATTCAAACCACCGGTTAGGTATTTAAACAGTTGGTTTATGTCAAATTTCCTAAGAAACTTGGAGTAAAGAACTGATTAAATATCTAAACGGTTGATTTAAATTTTGGTGAACACAGGCCTTAGGGCGAGTTGTTAAACGTCCACTTGACGCACGCGTATACGTCATAAATGACGCTAACTAACGTCATACCAAAAAAAGCGTTGTTTCACACTTAACGTTCGTTAAAAAATAACGATTACAGTAACCGGCTGGTTAACGTCATTTTATTCATTTACATTTGAAGTTTAACGATTGGTTTTTTATGCAGTGAAACAACACTTTGTATTTAACGAACTTTAAACATCATGTGTAATCATTATTATTTGACGTACGTATGTTACGTTAAACGACCGTTTGAAACAACCGGACCTTAGCTTCACAAACTCGTGTACATTATTAATATCCCTTGCTGTCCTTCCGCAGCAACGCCCTAAGCCGAAGTCCGTATTCCCGCAGGGGGGTGCCCTTAGCGTAGTCGCTTTTATGCCCTGGCTAAAAGCCTTAATTTATTGTGGCCCCCAAAGGAAAGTCCGGTTAAGCAGTAGACAACCTCCTAGATTGAACTTCGAGATGGTTTTTATATATAAAAAAAATCATTACACACATCAGCCAGGTCTATTCTGTAAAAATCTCACCGTGAAGACTTAGGTGAAGTGAGCACGCAATAGTGTCAATCCCTAGGTGGAATGACAGCTCACTTCAAACTCACTTCACCTAAGATTACACGGTGAGATTTTTACAAAATAGATCGGCTGTATACAGAGTGGAAGGGACATCGTCGCGAAATCGGTTATCATGGATTCAGTTATATAGGTATGAGGAACAGGGTGTAAAGTTCACTCATCCTCTATGGAAAAGGGAGGATCCTCCGACCAGACGGGTGTCATGTCTGGTGAGCAACTGCCCGACGGTTGATGTCGGGATGTTGTATATATGCTATGCGTAAACTCTGATTGCGCGATGCAGGATTTATGACGTCAGGTCTTTGATGCGTAATTCGCATGTGGCGTTGTATACTTCATTTACTATAACATTAGAAAAAAGAGGCTCGTAGAAGCAGGAGTGCGAAACATTTTATTCAAAGTTAAAAGTTTAAACAATTAAACTAAAAATGTTTTAACATAACTTTGATAAATAGGTCGTAATAACATCTTCATTACACATTACTTACAACAAAACGAATGAATGAAACAAACGATTACGTCGTGTTGATTTAAATTTAATTAAGATTAAAGGAAATAAAAGTCTTTTTTTTTACAATATTTTATTTAAAACAACAACTTTCAACACACAATAGTTGCTGTAACTTCTTCGTCTTCATCATATAATTTAGTCACTACGAGTATCATCAGAGAATAAAGATGAAGAAGTTTCACCGACGTTACCTAATAATAAATCTTTCTACCACATCATCCATTATGCTTTAACTTTTCCTCTTCTTTAATTGCATGAGCAACGCAAGACTGCCATCGTTCTAGCGTAATACTATCCAGATCTTGTGGGAGTAATTGTTTCTCCTTGTCTAATTTGAAGGTTTTGTTATGTTGAGCCACATACCCCATCATTTGAGCCCATATTAATTCTATAGGGTTGAACTCCCAGTGGTAGGGTGGGAGGCGCAATACTGAAATACCCTTCTCTCTAGCCAGATGGCTATCATCAACATGGCATCTACAACAAACTTTTGGTATAAATGTCTTTGTATTTTTGCTTTTTCTAATAAAGTTTCCCTAAGATCTTTTTCCTCAAAAGGAATATTTTTGCTTTTAAACCATTCCTGTATATCTGCCTTTCGTGTAGCTGTGGTTGGCAGCTTCTCCAATTCCCTGTAAATTGAGAGGTCTGGCTCTTATGAAACAGGAAATCCTAGTACATGTCAGGGCTACACAGATGATTGTGTCTTGAAGTGTAAATAAATAAATTATTATTATTATTAAAGTTGAAGGCGTCCATTTCGGAGTGGTCATCTTCATCACCTTTCTTTGCATCAAATATTAATGCAGCATCCATTAAAAACCCTTCACAAACCCTGTGAAATAAAATTAATACAAGTCAATTATTCCGTACCCCCTATATAATTTCACTGCTGGAAATAGTTCATAGATAAATACTATAACAAAATTTATAACTTTAAAAGTTCGCTTTGCATGCGTTAATTCATAATACAATATAATATGTATTACTTAATTAATAGTCAATAACAATGGGGTGTTCATTTTTTTATGGCGAGGACAGACCATAAAATACATACCAGTATGACCGATTATAAGTTGGATTTTTTAAACCAGCAGATAGACCTTCCCAATGTGCTTCTTTTGAAGACTTATTATTAGTGTCATGCAATATTAGGCTTTTCGTGTGACCTGTTTGTATGATAAAAGGTTATTAATATAAATACCATTCATTTCACGAACCAATTTTATGAAATTATGTTTAACTGTATAATTAATTATAATGTTATTGAATGCAAGAGGTCATACACTGGTTAGTGCATAAATAGCTGTTAAGAAATTTAGAAGCACTGTACCTTCATTTAGCCAAGTGTCATCTAAATAATAATATATTTTCCTTCCTTTATTCCTTAGCCTTTTTATTTCATGAAGATATTTTAGTCTCCAAAGGACGACCTCCTGCTTGTCTATGACTTCTATGAGTGCACTTTTTCTGCTCCGTTTGATTTATGTGAACTTTAATGTTTATTTAATTATTTTATACAGACTGCTTTTTTTAAAATCTGGCAGAGACTCGTCACTGTTAACTGCTTCCAGCATCTTTGCCAAGGTGGGCAACTCATTATTAAAGAAGAAGGAATGAATTTTCCTGCATATTCCACTAAATGTGATGTCATCAAAATCATCACGTTTCATGTGCTTCTGTTGGGGAGGGGGAGATTGCAGGCGACTTTTTATGTTGTACTCTTTGTGAATATTGGACAGAGTAGCCCGAGATACGCCTGTAAATAATAAAATCATGTGCGGAGTTTCTAAAATATAATACATTTTATCACAATGCATGTTAGTTTCAAATATTTTTATAGTAATAATTTTATGAATCATCCTTACCGGCAACTTCTGCGATTTTGTTTATCATCTCAGTCCTATAATGAGGAGTATCTGCAGGCCAGGACTCCAATTGCTTAAAAATATTTATCACAGGTTGTTTTTTTACAGCACGCCGCGTTCTCTTTTTTTTGGGAGACATTATTATTTCGTCGGAGTCAACTTTTGGACCACGTTTTTTTCGCCGTTGGCTTTGGTCAGACTCAGCACTTATA
This sequence comes from Dryobota labecula, assembly GCA_947523025.1. Lineage (NCBI taxonomy): Eukaryota > Metazoa > Arthropoda > Insecta > Lepidoptera > Noctuidae > Dryobota > Dryobota labecula. Next base: position 12,094,906 of record OX383310.1, read on the forward strand.
TGTTGTAAGCCACTCGGTCCCGCACCGGGATCACTCATAGCTCAAAAAAAAAGTAACGTTTTGTAAAAACAACCCAATGACAACACTGATAACAATACAATAATAAAGAAATAACTAAATATTATTTATTATTTTAATAAATAAACAACAAAATCACGAAAATTAAACAATAACAAACAAAGTATTCACAAGTAAATGACATACATGACAATCTTAGAACATTGTCAAGTCAATTTCACAGACGACATAAACCAGTAAAATTAGAAATCCCCGGCTGTCACAGCTTATGAAGGGATTAAGTAATATTTTAGATTTGGTAGGATTATAGTGAAACAAAAAGCGTTGCAGTATTGGTGACTCCTGCTTCTTTTAGGTTTTTAGCATAGGCACTGTAATTTTAAATTGGAATGAAATAATATATCTAAATGAAAGCTACTTAATTTCATATGGTTGTTTTTTTAAATGATTACAATTAAGTGTGATAGCTGATATATAAATTCATTTTAATCGATTTGGCGTCAATCGTAACTATAACAAATTTATTGTACTTTTGTTATAAAGTGTGCATCAAAAATAACCTTTTTTAACTTCTGTCTAATGCTATTATAAATGAGGTATAGATCTTATGCTGTGCCCAACAGGGTCAACAATGATCATATCTTTGTAAAACCTAACCTAAGTTCACATGTGGAAGCAATAAATATATTGAGTATTGAGTAGATGCCGCCACACAGTACATGATTCTGGATCCCTCTGTGTTGAAATTATTTGTAGGTTATTTAAAAAAAAAATGTGGGTGTTTCTACTATGGCTGCATCTCTGCCTAACATTTCGGGGAACAAGGCATGATGTTATGTTATTTAAAAACAAAAACAACTATTTCCTACAAAAGTGCAAACCTACGCGGTCAAAATGTGTGGAACAGCATTTTTTTTTTTTTTTAATTACTGACGAAAAATTTCAATGCGGGGAAATCCAGAATTATGGAATTAATCCATGGTAACAGTCTTCGCGTCGATTTACCAGCCGACTTTTGGGTTGGGGAAAAAGCACTGAACCGTCACGCTCAAATACATATACACTCAGATACATATACAGGGTGTATATGTATCTGAGCGTGCCTAAAGAAGTTTTCACTTCAAAAAACTTTTACATAACAGAACGTCACGTCATGACAGTATTAAAATATTACCGGCTAATAAATTTACAAGGTGTCTTAAAGTATGGTTATGGGAAAATAATTTTTACTCAGTAAGCGACATATTTAAATAGAGATTGAAAAATAAATAATCATCTACCCTTTGACATTAATAATATTTTCTGCTTTTTAAATTTATCTAATAATAATAATAATATTGCTACTCAATTTTAATTTTTAGTTGAATTATAACTGTGAGTAATAATTACTTAAACCCAAATGTTTGCATGTCACAGTATTATGACTAAGTGTTATGGATCTGTATTTATTTATGTTAAGACTGAAATTGCACCAAAACTTATGGCAGATAAATTGATTTGATTTGAACGCTGGTTACCACTTTCCCAGAAGGTAAGCACTGGTGTAGGTAAAACTATACACTTATTTTTTAATCCCCTAGTGGGACTTTAGATTTCCGTAGGTGTATCCGTGGCATTACTGCGGGCCCTACCAGAATACCAGCGCTGCGGTATTTATTTTTTAAATATAGGGGCCTTTTTGGCCTCGCACAGATCTTTTTCTATTATGTGTTTTGTTGTGTTTACAGTGTAATTTTTTTAGTTTTTAAATGCTCTTTTTTTTTACTGTTTGTGTATCTTGTGCGTGTCCCAAATAAAATATTTTCTTTCTTTTTTTCTTTCTTTTAGGTACACGCAATTGCCATTAACCGGGCATATATTCAGCCGGGCTATTAACCCTGCGCATTTATTATTTGTAGGTAATTCGTAATTTTTGGAGTGAAAACTTCTTTAGATACGATGGTTTTTGAACTGAAAACTTCTTTAGGCACGTTGGGCACTTTTGGGTTGGGGAAACAGCACTGAACTCGTGTAAAAGCCTCCATTTGCTTTTTTGATACCTGGGCCAGTTGTTTAGTATACTTACAGCTCTAACAGCTTCATAGCTTAGTTGTTGATAAGGATCCGAGTCTTTATCTGCTAGTTTTGCGTCCCATGCCACCTGAAAAGTATAAAAAAAATCATGAGAAAAATCTAAATCTATAGAATTAAGGTAAAGGGTTCCCGTAGCGTATATCTACACAAATAAATAAAATGTAAGTGTCTGTTTGTAATTTCAAAATAACAGCTTTTTACTATGGCCAAGGGCTGTAAAAGAAAAAAATCCCGAAATCGCAGGTATTTGTGACCCGAGCCGCAGGCGAGGGTTGTAAATATATGCGATAGAGGGCTTTCTTTTTACTGCCCGTGGTGAGTACACAATTTTACGTCTTCACCTGGCCACAATGCGAGTTTTACTGTACGCGTAGCGTGCGGTAAAACTCACATTATGGCCAGGTGTGACGTAAAAGTATATACGGTACTTATAACGAAAAAACAATCGTTAAAATTTTTGTCTGTCCGTCTGTTTGTTTCGGCTAATCACCGAAACGGATATTCCGATTTTGACGGGACCTTCACTGTCAGATAGCAAATGTTATAAGGACTTAGGCTACTTTTATTTTAGAAAGCGCCAAGCGGGCGAAGCCGCGTATAGCAGCTATCTTCAAAATATAGATATAGACTGCTGTCTCTAACACTGCCGGTGTACGGGGATTTCCGTGCTCTGTTTTTCGAGCATACCTTTCTTTCGTAGAGCCTGTCGACCCTCAAGTTGAGAAGAAGGGACACCACTCTCCTGCAGGGGTCGCGGTGGATGCGACGAGCGTAGCCGGGGCGGCACTGACAGCTGGAGATACCTGGGAAACAGAGGAAAATCTAGGTAAGTCATTTTTATTATCAGATGAAATAGTGGTTATCATAAACCAATTACGTTTAATTCCAAAACGGGTTCTAACTTTAGGCTTTCAGCTTTTATTTTTTTTATTTAGATCATTTTTCTGACGAAGGTAAAGTTCAGACTCAAACTCAAAGCATTTATTTCAAATAAACCAATTACAGGCTAGGGGAATTGAATTGTCAAGGAGTCGGTCAGTCAGAAAGATAAAGCTAGTTGCACATTCCAAAGCGTTGTTCCTACGGAGAAGAACGGGCAAGAAACTCCACGGACACTCTTTTAAAACATTGTAATCATTAAAACGGAGCTTAGTGGCCACTATTTTCCGTTTTAATGATTACAATAAAACATAACAATTTAAAACTACTGTTTGTAGTAATAATAACGTATAGTCTTGTGAAGCACAACTTGACGAGCTTATTTTCTGCATTTACATTCTAAAATAAAAGAAATCACCGAAATAACGATGAGGGCGCCACTGTGCGCTCGATGCAGTCTTAAGTAACAAAGATTAAATATTTACATACACCTAGTTACATATCTACATAATATACACATTATCTAACACGCGCATGTTCTCTCACTCACACTCGCCTCATGTCACCAATTGATTCCTAAAAAATGTTACTGCGCAGCCTTCTGCGCGAAGTTCAGACCGGCCGTGATTCATAGACAGTATTGTACTGACCTGCAGATAGCGGCGAATTGCGCTGCCTTACGCCTTAAATTTAACTTACCAGCTTCAGTCCTGCATTTCTCGTTCTGCGCTTGATCACAAGTGGAGTCATCACCAACGATGCAAGTGTCGATCCTGGAACAAAGTAAACATCACCATTAAATCCTGATTGTGTATTATCATTCATCAAAATCTAAACATTTTATTTCACACTAGCTGCTTCGCCCGCGTAACTTTTTCTAAAAATTTAACTTTGTAGTAGATACAGATTGTATGCGGGAACATGTTTTTCAACTGCAAAAAGTTGGTCGACTATTACTCGTAAACTTAAAAAGCCTACTTAGCTGTGATAGTTTTCCTTTTAACTTCATTATATATACTACTATCGTGAATTCTTTCACCTATGCAAAACTAACCGTTTAGCTGGCAGGGGGGAGACACTTGACTCTAACAAAAATTAGCATTTTAAAGCCTAATATTTCAGAAACGGATCCCTTAATCGAAACCCGCAATATTTTTGAAAGACCCATCCAAAAATACCCCACACCATAGGGTAGGCGGACATCCCCACTTTACATGTACAGGACCCTAAATAACTTTTTTTTTCCTGATTTTATTTTACCACTTTGTGGACGTGATTAATATGTATATCCTTGCCAAATTATAGCTTTCTAGTACTAAGAGTCTCTGAGCTAAGCTGGGGACGGACAGACGGACGGACGGACATGGTGAAACTATAAGGGTTCCATGTTGACTACGGAACCCTACAAAGTGTTGCCTCGACCACAAATAGCATGGGACAAGGCCAGGAAATTAACGAAACTAGTTTCTATAAAACAAAAACTTTAATTATTAGGTACATACCTGACAGTCGGCTGCGGTCTTCTAAATCCTTGCTGCGGTCGATGTAACTGAGGATGTCCCCCTGGGTGTGTTGGATGTTGTGGATGATTAGCTGGTCTCCTCGGTGGGGGTTGTGGCAGTGGGATGTCATCTGCTGGGATAGCTTCCCCTGTGCCTAGTGTTGGGGCTAGCGGGGGTGGTGGGAGTGGGGGTACTGTAAGAGAGAAGAGTGGTTCGACACATCATTTTTATTTAGACTACGACATGTGGACGTATTCTGAACTAAAATATGGACAGCCAAACTGTAATTGAAAATAAAGCTGTATTTCTGCTGTCCTCATTAATGATATGCATATTATATTTCACATAAAATGACGAGAACAAAGGTTCCATTTTCTTTTAAGTACTGATTTTTTATTATTATTTCTAAAAGTATGTTGAAATACTCTAACGAACGATACGCGAAATCAGCTGTTCCCTTTCTGCCTAGCAAAATCAAAATCAAAATATTTTATTTCACATAAACCTACATGGGCACTTATGAAACGTCAGAAGCTAGGTGCACGGTTCGAGTTAGTCGTTTCCTATGGAGAAGAGCCGGCAAGAAACTCCACGGTTACTCTTTTAAAAATAATTGGCTTTACAATATTATTAAATAACAGTGATCATAGGTATGGGAGGACAGTGTAGGCCTTTCAACAATTACCAGGTACTTAACAAAATAGAAAACCGCCAACAAATCTACACTCTACTAGGCCTACAACGTTCTCACATTCACAAAATATAAAATAATCTAAGTATATAAAATATTAATGACATGATTGCAATTACAACTACAGTAACATATCTGAATAAATATCATGTCCACAAAAGCCACTAATAAAGAATTGGAATTCGATTTGTAGGTAAATAATGTCAAATAATGAAAAGATTATGTCAAGGAAGTATGTAAAATAAAAATAAAAATAAAAAAATTCTAAATAAACATCGTTACTTGGGAGCAGTTAATAGACATTGACATAGTTATGTTGTTTATGAGGTACCAGGGAAGCCACATGTGCAGAAGGAATTATTGCCAAACTTCCTTGTCTTCAACGTAGTCTTTTATCTTATAATATGCTTTTTTGATGAGGACACGTTTGATGTGGGTTTTGAACTTTCCGTCGCTAAGTTCTGTAACCGGTTTTGGCAACTTGTTATAAAATTGGATACTGTTTATAAGAAATGACTTGCTAGTTTTAGTTAATCTGAATTTAGGTATCACAATTTCATGTTTACTACGTGTATTTATATTATGGAAATCGCTTCTTATTTTGAAAAGTCCTAAGTTTTTGCGAACATACAAAATACTTTCTAAGATATAAAGAGAAGGCAAAGTTAGTATATCAATTACTTTGAATTTATTTCTAAGGGACTCACGAGGACCCATTTTATAAATCGCGCGGATTGCTCTCTTTTGTAGAATGAAAGTGGAATCTACGTCAGCTGCCGATCCCCACAGCAGAACGCCATAAGACATAATACTGTGGAAATAAGCAAAGTATACTAACCTAGCTGTGGCTATATCAGTTAACTGCCTTATTTTTCTTACTGCATATGCAGCTGAACTTAATCTACCTGAAAGAGCTCTAATGTGGGCGCCCCATTGCAATTTCGAATCTAAAGTAATTCCTAGAAATACAGTTTCCGTAATAGCATCTAGTTTCTTGCCATCAAGTTTTAAATTTAGACCCACTTGGGGTACATTTGGTAATGAGAACTTAAGACATTTCGTTTTATTCGCATTAAGTAAAAGATTATTAGCTGCGAACCATTTTGAAAGAACAGCGAGACTATCGTTGACATGTAAGACATCCGTGTCTTTTCTATCTATTTTAAAAATTAGAGATGTGTCATCAGCAAATAGAATTATATCCGATAAGTTAGCCATCATGTAAGGAAGGTCATTAATATAAACTAGAAATAGAAAAGGGCCAAGAATTGAACCTTGAGGCACGCCCATCTTAACTAGAGCTTAACTAGCTCCAGAGTTCATCGAACTCACCGCGCCCCGTGGCGAGGAGGCCGGCCGAAGGCCCGCTGTACTGCCGTTCGCTACATGCGTTTTGCCACGGTAACGACACATTGCGTGTTATAATAAAACAAATCAGGTTTAATGGATTCCCATACTATTCCTGAAATAATTTCATGTACCGATCATCTTAGTATGTTATATACTGAATTCACCCCATCAGTCTGAGGAGGGCTGTCCCTTACATTACACCCTGTATAATTTCTTGGCTAGGGGTACAGTAGGTACTGCCGATCTATTATGTAAAAATCTCACCGTGAATTTTTTTGTGAAGTGAGTTTGAAGTGAACTATCAAGTGTTAAATCCCTGGCATCAGGTGAAATGACAGTTTTCATGGTGAAATTTTTACCGGAAAGACTAGCTGATCTTCACAGGTTAAAAACTTACCAGACTGCGGCAAACTCTGTACCCTAGTAGGTCTGATGCTGGGCCCAGGAGTGGAGGTATCAAACAGGTTCAAGTAAGTCCTCTTGCCGTCAATAGAGACGAACCCTTGCGCCCCTGAAGGGGACACGATGATGTCGTCGTGTTCGATGCCTGCGAGGTTTACATTTTCAATATGCACTGAAATGATATTTCAAACAAATATTAGATCAATCTCAAGTGGGATTGTAGAAATAGGAGCTTTGAGTCCTAACCTACTCCGTCCAAGATATCACCAAGCGATTGACTGACTCTTCAAGTGACCAGAGCACTACTGAATTTTTATTTTTTTAATGTGTCATAGCCTTTGAAAGTGCCAACGATGCCAGCCTTTTGGGTACAATTCCCGTTGAGTAATTTTTTGCATAGCGAGTTCATGATAATGCGTATTATAATTAAGAGTGAAACGGCAACACAAAAGGTATGGATGGCTTCGCCGTGGGACAACCAATATTGTATACATTTTTAGAGCCAGCGACGACCATCAAATCACACTGTAGGGGTGTAATGGCTTACGTACGTCCCACTTTGTCTCACAGATGACCGGGATGAGTAAGAAAGAAAATTTAAGAAAATACGTTTTATATGCCCCGTTACTCTCGTGGTCGCAAGCGATTGTTATTGGGTTTTTCCAGGATTTTTTGTAACAGCCCGGAGTTTGAAAGTTGGCGGTGTGATTTATCCCCTTGTTTCGGAAAGTGCGTTAAACCGTTGGTCCTACGTCTGGTCTCTCACCGGTCGTGTCGTATTGCTGTCCCATCGGACTATGTAAGTGAGGGAAGAGAGAGACTGCACATATGTCTGCGCACACTCTTGTGCACTATAATGTCTCCCGCGCCGAAGGCTGGTCTCCGCTGAGATTGGTCGCTGTGGCCGAAGTTCGGTCTGGAGGCATTGATGTATAAAAAGAGGAACATAAGGCACTGCTCTAATGTCACAGAAACATTATTGGACTAGAAACAATTACATGTAAACACACCCACACAACTACAATTCCCGATGTCGTAAGTCATGCATCAACAACCGAAAAAGCAAGATATGACACGGGCTGTAGCGGGAACGAGATAGCAATAATTGTCACTGTTACGTACCCATATAAACTCAGAAACAAATGGCGACCTAGAAAGCAATATTATTCAGGAGAATTTTAAAGAAAATTAGTTTTGATGTACTTACGAGTGGAAAGTAATCCCGTGGAACTTGTTTTTGGTTTGTGAATTATTTGTGCATATTTTAGAAACACAGGAAGGCATTGTTGCTGCTTATTTAGACGATTACGGTAATTTTACTTAACGTGCTATACGTGCTACAGAAACGCTAGTTCGATTGTGACTAAAGTCACTTGTGCCGGTCGGCGTATGTTATGCGGTCCACGTCGAGGTTCGCGTACCTAATCTTCCTCTTTTTATACATCAATGTCTGGAGGGCTATGGGCTATTATTGGAGGATGCTTATGATAAAAATGTTAACAAGAAACTCACCTGAAGCAGCTCCCCCCTTCTCTCCCAACCCCTGTATAGCAGACACAGTCACATCAAATATCTCCCCATACCCCGGCGGCCGAGGTTCCGGCGCGGTAATCACGGACGCCTCAGCCACGGGCCGGTAACGGGAACCGTGCGGCTTGAAGTCCGTGTCATCAAGTACTATTCCGGGCCGGGGCCGGTACGGATGGTAGGGGATTGTGCCTTGAGATGCTGTAAGGAGAAAGAGATTATTGGTTAGTGATATATTTAACGAAGCAAGCTGATATATGTATACTGCCCGTTCGACTTAACTGTGCACCTCGCCCTGTCACGTAACGTAGGAAAAACTCAACAGGAATAATATCAACAAACGATTCAAAACGGAGACTATACTAATAACTTGGATGGAAATATATTTAAAATAGTCTCCGTTTTGAATCAAATACGTTACGACACAGGGCGAGGTGCACAGTTATGGCGGACAGGTAGTATTGTTCGATGTAAACAATCAGCATGATCAACATTTGATTGCTTTTGATTATCGAATTATTGACTCTAATCAGTAGTCGATCGAGTAATAAATTAATAGATACATCCATAACTCTTTACATCCATAACAAATTACAAATGAGAAGTTTTGAAAGTTACATAGTTATGAGCATGACCAGTTTGAGCTCCTCATCGAAAAACGTTGATAAAATTTAAAATGGTCATACATTGCACTACATCTCAAATTAATCACAAATATTTAAAAAACAATCAAATTCATAAAAATCAAATAAAACTTACTTGGCAACGGCTCCGTATTAATAGAGGATGTCTCTATAACTTCCACAGAAGAAGGTGATGATGATGTTGCCTCCACACTGACTGACGGGGCATGATTAATCAGTCCCTCAGTAGGAGTAGGAATATCAGCAGACATAGTACTACTAGTCCTGATATCGAGCAGAGACGGCTCAATAATCTGTATCACTTGATCAAGAAAATCATCTTTCGCTGCATTCGTTTTGTTGTAAGGCTTATCATCAATTTTGATTCTGTCTTTAGGCTTCTCTTTTTCGCCAAAAACGGTATCTTTTTTCTTGTCTTGTTTCGGTTTTTCAATCTTTTTCTCTGTTGTGGTTGTAGGTTTTTCTGTAGTTGTCGGTTTTTCGGTCGTTGTCGGTTTTTCTGTTGTTGTTGGTTTCTCTGTTGTTGTTGGTTTCTCTGTTGTTGTTGGTTTCTCTGTTGTTGTTGTAGTTGTTGTGGTAGTAGTAGTTGTAGTTGATAAAGTTGTTGTGTCAGCAACTGTTGTCGTTTCTTCTTTCTCTTCATCTTTAGTTGTATCAGGTTCTGTTGTATTGACTTCCACAGTAACTGCTGGAGCCTCAGGTTCCTCATGGAGATGATTATTTTCTGAATGTGACGTCTCATTCTCACTAACTGTTTCCTCTGGTTTTGTTTGTACATCTGGAATGTCTGGCATATTTGGTAGAGGTGTGAGGTTAGGTTTATACATAGGCAAACCTGGATTAGGTCTCCTATTTGGAGGTCTAGGTCTCGGCCTTTGCCAAGGTGGCATTGGCCGATGGAAACCTGGCCTGTTCAGTGGAGGGACGATTTGTTCAGGCAGGTTGACATAGACTGGCGGCCTATCAAATGGGTATGGCGGAGGCGTCTTAGTAGGATGGTAATGATGCGGTGGTGGAGTGATAGGCTTATCAAAATCTGGTAGCGGTGGAACATCAGATATTTTTGGAGGACCTCTGTTATTGATCCTCGAAGCCATTGGCCTGCCTGGTCTTAGAAGCTGAGAATTCGCTTGTTGTACATTAACGTTACCATTTAACAATTTGACGAGACCTGTGATGATATTTTGGATCTCCGTATTCTGTCTCCCTTCGTCCCTCCTATGGGTAGCTGTCGCAAAGATCGGCTGCACTGCAGTAGGCCGTATTCTGGGTCCCATCGGCGCCAGTGCTCGCGCTTTTGGGACCCTCTTCCCTTCCCCCGGAAACTTGAACTCAAGCCTATCTCCGAAGCCTTCGGAAGACAGTATAACGTCATCATCACTCCTCAAATAACTCATGGTTTTCGTTGGATGTACATCATAGTACTTCCTCTTGTTATGCAACTCTAAATGATTATCAATTTCGTTATTCGATGTTGGTATTTCATCAATATTAATCGACCTTGATTCTCTAACAGGGTCTGCTGACCTTGCTATTATGATATGCTCTTCTAACTCTTCATGGGTGATCACAGGCGGTTCCTCTTCCTCATATTTCACGCTAGGTTCTATCCTTAGTCCTAAGTTGTCTGGTAGACTGGTCTGCATCACCGAATCTTGAGGGAACTGATCTGCAATCGCTGATTTTGGTGATAGCTGGGATATGGTGTATGTTTCTTCGTAACCTGGAAAAAGAAAACGTCAATAAGTTTTTGGTGATAACGGAAGATGTAGGAAAGATACGTGACTGATTGACTGATGAGTGGGAACGTAAAGAGATAAAAATATGATTCGATGTTTTTTATTTATAAAAAATATTTGGAAGAGAAGAATAAGAAGTTGACAAAAATATTTTTATCTAGTCTTTTTTCATAGAAATGCCCACATTTTCATCTCGTATGAAATGGATAAGAATTCCATGCCATGCATTCGGCCATGTTTGTCGAAGGACCGATGGCCGGTGGAGCAGACGAGTCCTGGCGTATAGACCGCGTATCGGCAAACCTAGTGTGGGACGCCCCCCAGCTAGATGGACGACCTTGAAAAGATGGCTGGGACAGACTGGATGCGGAAGGTGGACGACAGAGTGTTGTAGCGTAGTCTGGTAGAGGCCTATAGGCAGAGTTGATTGAAGAGTTCCAAAGAAATGATGGATAGATTGTGTGATAATATATCTAGAAAGGGGTGGTCTACGGCCAGGCGAACGATATTATATGTATTGGAAGAATAAAATATGCTTCACCAAGCCGATGATGCAGATTTCAGCATCATTTAGCGAATTTATTAGGTTTTACACGTTAATAATAAACTTAAATATAATAAAGAAATCTTAATAAGTGTGAAACAGGGCCGGGTCGCTAGTTAGCTTTAAATAATAACGAAGGTCGTTACAAAAATTACTGATGGTTTCATTACTACCACCAAATAATAAGTCACTATAGCTATAGAGCTAGTATTCTATTATTTGTGGCTATAGTTATAAATTCACGGTACGTTTCCCTACATCTCGAAGTGAAAGTTCTGACAGTATGTCTATTCTTCCATTGTGTGGAATATTGTTATGTCATGCATTGCACAAGTCAATGACATGGAGTGACTATTTAAATTGTATTAACATTGTTAGGCATTTGTCACTTCTAAGAATCCTAGTGGTAACGAAGGTCGAACCCAGACAGGTGCCATACTTTGTGTATTCATCACCCCTGCTCTAAAAACGGTGAAGGAAAACATCGTGAAGATGTCCTAGAATTAAAAATTCGAAGACATATGACATCTACCAATCCGCACTGGACCCGCGTAGAGGAGTACAGCCCACTGGGTGTGTAACGTTTGATATAATAACAAAAGCTCTAATGATCTCGAGACCTAATTTCATTTAATATATATATATATATATATATTTTTTTTATATAACGATCAAATGATATAATGAATTATTGATATAATTTCATTTTACCTAAATTCATATGGTATAATGAACAGTTAATATAATGCACATTTGAAATATCATTCAATTAATATAATATTCAGTTGCTATAATATTCAAAATCTATAAGTAACGTTTTTTTTTTATTTTTGTTTTTGAAATGTCTACTTTGGAGCTACGTAAGGGCGAAGGGGTTGCACTTCCCGCAGCGCCAGAGACCATGCAGAAGCAACTTTAATGTTTTGAATCTGTTTCAAAACCGAATCGGGGCACCTCGACTTAACGTAGTGTTTTGGCTTCTACCCTGGAGTGTATATAAAAACCGGAGGCGCGGAGGCAGAGCAACCCACGCCCGCTGTAACAAAGTATAGGCACCCAACCTCACCTCCGTAGCTTCGGCTTACGGCTCGCACGGGTGCCTATCCTTTGTAACGTAAGGGTGAAGGGGTTGCACTTCCCGCAGCGCCGGAGACGATGCAGAAGCAACTTTGATATTTTGAGGTTAGGTCTAATGAACATTATATAAATAGAGCATTATAAAATTTGAAAATTATATGAAATGAACGTTATACTAAATGATATTAGAGAAAATGAAAATTATATCAAAAATAACATTAGTTCATATGAAATTAGGTTAAATGTTTTTAGAGCATATGAAAATTTTATCATATGAAAGTTATGTCAAATGAAATTAGACTATCTGTTATTATACCAAACATTACACACCCCAGCTCCTCTCACAAAGAGGAGCGCTGTGTCCCAGCAGTGAGAATATTATAGGCTAATTAAACTACTACTTAATGATAATGATAAATGATTTTATTTCTGTAAGTAGGTTTGTAGAAAACACACGTCAATCATATTTTTAAAACTAGATGAGGTCGGCGTTTCGTATCTGACTACTCTGAATAGAAAGGCAGAAACAAACTCAGGTCTCAGTCTCTTTTAGGGCCTGTGCAGACCACGTTTTTTAAACGCGCCGTTGTTGCGCGTTTGTAGCGATACAGACGCGATACTCGTACACACGCAAGTCATATAAATCTCTGTAGGATAAAAGCGCGCCGTCGACGCACGTTTCTAAAACGCACGTCAACGGCGCATTTAAAAAACGTGGTGTGCACAGGCCCTTAAAGTCATAATCTTGGTCAGAACATTTGTGAAGACCATGTAGATTGGTGTCTGAAATTGTTAATCGTAACATGCATCTTTTTACTACAGTATCACAAAGTACGAGTAGTAAGAGACCAATCAGAAGCCAGTGCAAAAATCTTTTACGAGTCGAGAGTTGCAATACTGCATTACATTAAAAAAATGTTATTAGTATGGGACCTACAATATACATATAACAAAATACCTGACTTAATAAAAGATGACACAATACGCAATTTTAAAAAGAAGTTAACAGCATTATTTATTAAAAAATACCTATTACTACTCGATTAACGATTTTCTAAATACAATGACTTGAATTTGTGAGAGTCAAAATGGCGGGTGTACCTTAACTTATTGAATCATCCCATTTACCAAAAAAAAATTACCTAAAATGTACTATGAAGTACCTGGGTTTAAAATCTCTATACGCGTAAATGGGATGATATTAGTAGTGAAGGTACACCCGCCATTTTGACCCTCACCTTAATATTATCCTAATATAAATTTCAAATATAGATAGTTATAATAATTTTATGCAATTTAACGCCATTTAATAGGGATGATGACTAAAAAAATATTTTTAACCCATCATGTAGATTATTAAAAAATATTGGACACGTATTTTTTTCTTTTTTTTACGTAATTAAAACATTATACATTGAGTTCAAATGTGGCATGACGTCACTTCTCATTAGATTTTATACTGAGCTGTGACGTTACGAGCCCCCACTCCCCAAGTTCAATGTATTTTATCTAAGTATTTTTTTATTAATATGAATAAAGCAAAAAATACGTGTCTAATATTTTTAAATTATCTGATAACGGACTAAAAATTTTTTTTTTTTTTTTTTTTGTTTCCCAGGCGTCATCCCTATTGTACCCGTTTTGACTTCATTCATTAATGTTTGCATGCCTAATCTAAGGTAGATTGTACAAGGATCACAATCGTTTTTACTTACATAAATGTACGTCGTAACTACAATCTATGCAAATATATAAACTTAACTTTTACTTCTTCCAAAACGTCTTACCTACACTCCTGCTCTTACTTCACACCATCTTACAGAACAAGATAACTAGATTTTTCTCAAGCAGTATTGCATCGCGTCTCGTCAGGCGCGTGTTCGTCACGGTACGTGCTGGCGACACGCTCCAACTAACAGTGGAAGTGGGTACGGCTGGACGTAGTAGAAAATATTGATGGTTTTAGAGTTTCAGGCGACGATAACCGACTTTAAATGATTTTATACTGAAGATCACGTCTAAACGAGTAGTGATAATGATGTGGAAAAAATATATGTTAAATTAGAGCATTATCTTAATAACTAAATATATGAATATTGTAGATTATGTTTATATAACATAGTGAAATTAATTTGTAAAGTCATGTCTAACGCGGATAAAAAACTGAGAATCACGCAAAATCTATCAAGCGTATTTTTCTGAAATCTAAACCTTTTTAAAGATAATTTAATTATTGATCTTTTAGTACATGTTTTTTATTAAAATACCTTTTATTTAAATTATAATAAATTAATAATTTGTCTTATTTGGAACAGCGCTCCTGGATGGGCCAGTCCTATTACTGGCTGGACGTACGACGCGTTGCGTGAGTTCAGTACTTACAGAACACGCAAGCTAACCACTCAAGGTCACTGGCATCTTGGTTTAAACAAAATCATATCACTGATGTAAAACTTCTACCAGGGATGAGCAATGTCGTGTGCAACACCTGCCAACGAATGTCAGACAGCATCAGCTGTCTGGCATTTATCGTCGTTGCGACTTTTAAGACCTCTTATGTGTAAAATTCAACTTTATGAGAATATTGATATTTTAAACACCAACATTTTATTAGGAAGCACATATTTGTAGATCTTGAAATTGGTAAAGAAATGACGATTAAATCGTCGTATACACATGAGAGTTTTTGCATTCGATAGAGCTTCGAAATGTGAAAAAGGCTGGCGTAAAAGTGATTTTGCCAAAAGTGACACATAAGAGGTCTTAAAATCGCAACCACAGAGTACATTTACCAGCCACCGACGGTCCCTTGCCACCCTCCCTCCGACTCTGCCCTAAGCCGAGGTTCGTACCCCACAGGGAGTGCCCTTAGCGTGCAGTCGGCTAGCTTATAAGTATACCCTGGCTGGAGGCCTTAAATTTCTTTTAGGAGCTTAAGGCACCACAGGATAGCCCGGTTGAAGAGTCTCAACCCCTCGTGGTTAACTCAGAGATGCCATTTATAAAAATAAAAATAAAACCGGCCAAGTGCGTGTCCGAACACGTACAATGAAGGGTTCCGTACTTGGAAAGAATTTATCCTAAGAACAAACTTAACATTGTAGTTGGTAAACATAATCTCCCATACATTCCAACTGCAAATGTAAGTTTGTACGCACAATATCGAGAGATTTACCATGTTATTTTAAGACCATTTACTTCTTAAGGCTCCTACAAACAGGCGCGACACGCGTCGCGACACAAAGACACCGCTCGTCGCGCAACACGCGGTGCCTTTTCGCACCTGTTTGTAGGAGCCTTTACCTTAGGTTTTTCTGTAATCTGTAGGTAAAGAACTATTTTTATTTTATTTTAGGCTCTGTAGTTTCGGCGATAAGGGAAGAATCGAATGGAAAGGAAGAAAAAGCAAGAAGAGAATGGTTTTCATCTATTTTCTTAAATAACTTTAAAAGTATAATATATTTTAACATTATATAAAAATATATCTGAAATCCTTAAAATAAGCCCTTTCATTTGATATGTCGCACAGTTTGCCAAACAAATTTTTTTTTTCAGTTTTCCCATCAGAAGTGACCCCCAAATTCAAAATTCATTTATTTACATTTCACGTCCATGTTTGGGTCACAGAAGTTCATAAGTGTACCTTTTCAACTTAATCGGCCTAGTAAATTCGGAGCTAACTGGCTGTGACAGGCGGACAGACAGACAGACACACGAGTGATCGAAGGGTTTCGTTTTTTTCCTTTTTAAGTACGGAACCCTAAAAAGTAACCAGTATATTCCACGCACTCAGAAACAATTCCAGTAACTTCCTAACCGTTTTATTGACCGCCAGCTTCACTGAAGCGTTACCTAACTGCATTTGGTAGCAGTTAACTCGGTATTGAGTGGATATTTGTTACAACATAGCTTATAAACGTGTATAATTAACGTCATGGGGTTGAGCTTAGTAATTAGAGTCTATATATTGTTTGATAGATACTTCAGATATCTTCAGATATCAGTTTATCGATGTTCTTTATGGTAATTTCTGTGTAATTATTTTACTGCAAGGCCAAGGCTTCTTAGGCTTTTCTCTTCTTTTCTTTTTTCCGTACCTCAAAAGGTATAAACGGAACTCGTATAATTATGATCACTCGTGTGTCTGTCTGTCTGTCCGTCTGTCACAGCCGATTTACTCCGAATCTATTGGACCGATTAAGTTGGAATTTGATACACATGTGACTCAAATACGGATGAGTAACGTAAATAAATGAATTTTAAATATGGAGGTCACTTTTAGGCTTTTAGGCACATTTATTTTAAAATTAATAGTTTTAAAATAAATTAAAATGGACCCCCTCCCCCTAATCTCCGAATCTACTGAGCCTATAATTTTGAAAAAAATACAGAAAATAGTTCCATACAGGAAAACCTATAATCAGAAGTCTATGGTCTTGACATAACAAAAGCTTCTTTGGCATTGCATTAAAAATACAACGAAATACCTATTGATATTCTGAGCGCTAAGGAACTTCCAGTATTTAAAAATAAATTACAAAACTTTTTAATTGATATAGATTACAAGATACGACACGATGCAAGATTTCTTGAATTCTTGATTGATTTGTTGACCATGTATTAATTTCACTATATTTTAATATTTTGAACTCAAACTCAAACTCAAATCATTTATTTCAATTAAACCATTTACAGGCACTTTTGAATTGTCAAGGAGTCGGTCAGTAAGAAAAATAAAGCTACATGCCCATTCCAAAGCGTAGGTACATACCTATGGAGCAGAAGGAGCAAGAAACTCCATGGACACTCTTTTAAATTAAATTGTTACAAAAGTATTAGTTAAATCTATAGGTAATGTTGAATTTATAACTAAATGTGAGAACGATGTAAAAATAAAAATAAACTTACGGGTTAAAAGCGTCCAGAGTAGGTACAACAAATAGAAACAAAATTTAAATAATTAAAATAACCCGTGGCAACTAAGAGATGACCAGTCCCAACTGACGGCGCCCGTTCACGAACATGACGCATGGATTAGCACCATTCAGTTCAACCATTTTGAAGGGAGCTAAATGATCCAACACACACGCCACCATCAGCGAGATATCTAAGTGAGCATGACATACTCTCAGCCGCCAGGGCACATTCAAGTCAATGAAAGACATAATACACGGTCAATGGTAGCTCTATATTACATAGGACTCACACCTGTGCTATGCAATTATATAATACAATGGAGGTTGAGTTTATACAATGCAAAGATAGTCTTACACTCTTCAGCAGCTCCAACATTATTGTCAAATGTTAATCAATTAGTTGAGGTTGTGGAGCAGGACCAGCATTCAGCCAAGCCTTTTTATCAGCGATGTAATCCCCCAACTTATAATATGCCTGCCTGTATAGTGTGCGTTATAAACAAGATTTAAATTTAGACTCATTCAGTTGAAGTATGTGGGGAGGAATTTTATTGTAACATTTTAAACAGTACCCCATGAAAGATGAGTCTACTTTAGCCAGTCTGAAACCTGGTTGAACTAATAGGTCCCTATTTCTAGTACTATAATTGACATTTATAATAACTAAATTTGACATGTAAAATACTTTTAAATTTAATGCCAATACATAATTATTGTATGCCTAATAGGCAGGACATAATTATTGGAACTTAATTTTTGTTTAGACCTGTAACAAACATATGCCCACAATAAAAATATTCTGAATTTTGAATTTTGATAAATAAGTAGGAATAGTAGAATTCTGTAAACACACGCGTAGATGTGTTAAAGGCTTGGCAGGTATGTAGGTTATATTACCGTTAGATATCTACGCGTGAGTGATACTGACGAGCGTGATGAACTTACCAATGAATAAACAACACCATCTATTAATAATCCTTACTAAATGAGAGGGCACGAATCTATGACATGAATGCTTGAGAGGAAAAACAAATGATATCATTTCTTCCCGTGTGTGTCGGAAAAGGCGACTAGAGAATGGGCAGCAGCGTTCTCTATGCATTTTAAACACCATACTGAGATCTCCAACCCGCCTGCCAAGCGTGGCGATTATGGCAATCCCCAAAAGGTGTAGAAAGAACTGTCATTATAAATCTTTCTTATGAATTTCTTGTAATTTGCTTATTTTTTAAGTTTAAATATTATAATATTCATGTGATTGATTTTCCATCCATCACACACACTCGTCGCATAAATATACGAGTCTATATAAAGGGAACGCCAAGCAGCTATCTATCGAAGGAAATTATGAGGTTTAGCGAAGCGCCCGAACATATTGGTCTATGTCCAGCAGTGGACGTCTTTCGGCTGAAATGATGATGAATGATGACATGGAGTGACTGCCTATCCGACCTCTAGAACCCAGTTACTGGATAACACGATACCCCTTTGTAAGCCTGGTGGTCACACTTTCTGGTTTCCCCTACCTGAAATGATTTAGTGTCTGGTTGATGGCAATAGGCTCGATTATGGATCTACTGTAGGTACAGCTCTACCTATAACCAAAGTCTCTAATTCAGATAATTTATGTAAACAAAGTAATGTCAAGAAATGTCACTAGCATAGTGACAGGACAGTGGTGCAAAACATTTTATCATTAAATTTTTCGTAAAAAATCATCGATAAAATTAAAGTGAATTAATTATAAGAACTATGCAAACAATTATGTAAATACAATTACAATACAAAGTAAATACCGTAACAATGTTTTGTGTAGGTTGTCGGAGGCACGGCCTATGATCGTCATAATCAGCCCTTTTAGGTCCACTGCTAGACGTAGGCCTCCCAAAATCGATTTACAGCCGTTTTCATCCAAAATGTGGCTAGATATGCTACCTATAATATGAATCTATGAATGAGAGTTGTAATATTAGTGTCATTGAAGAAAAAATGTTTGGATCTCATGCATTGTTACCAGTATCATACAATATTTTATACCAGAAAATCTCCTTTTTTTAATAACTTTGTTTAAAACCGAAAATTTCTAAAAATTATTACTGTATGATTATTTATTAATTATTATTTTCTTAAGATCAGTACTTAAAATAAAATGGAACCTCTTTTTTCGCCATTTTATGTGAATTACCATTACGAAGATATTTTTTTGTTATGTTATCCCCTTTGTTTACATAAATTATCTGAATTTGAGACTTTGGGAATAATCCCGGGGAACACAGGAATGTGATGTTATGTTGTTTTGTTATTATTATTTTGTGCGGTTAAACTCAGACGTTTGGCAACCCTACCACGCATTGGAAGCAACAGGAATCGGAACTCGGATATAAACATACTTAATAAGAACAACAAAATAATTAAGCTCACTAACTAACGAGTAAGAAATTTATTGTTGTTTCCTCTAACATAAAATAAACGGAATCTAGTCGAGACACGCGATGTTAACCGCGAACACGAACTTGACCAATTTCTTTTAAGAGTTAAATATATAGATAAGTATAGTTATACAGGTATCTATTGAGAGATTTATTGTTTATTTTTAGTCAACGAGTACTTAAGGCGACGATAACCGACTTTTAATGATTTTATACTGAAGATCACGTCTATCTAAACGAGCAGTGTTATTAATTTGGAAAAAATATATGTAAAATTAGAGCTTTTTCTTAATAACTTAATATGTGAATATTTTAGATTATGTTTATATTACATAGTGAAATTAATTTGTAAAGTTATGTCTAACGCGAATAAAAAACTACGAATCACGTAAAATCTATCAAGCCTATTTTTCTGAAACCTTCACCTTTTTAAATATAGTTTAATTATTGATCTTTCAGTATACGTGTTTTATTAAAATACTTTTTGTTTTATGTATAATAAATTAATAATGCGTCTTATTTGGGACAGCGCTCCTGGATGGGCGAGTCCTATTACTGGCTGGACGTACGACGCGTTGGGTGAGCTCAGTACAGAACGCGCATGCTAACAACTCAAGGTCACTGGCATATATCTGGGCCTTAAGTTAAGTCTATCACTGACACTGTCGTTCTATCGACATGACGAAGAAGAGAATGCAGTACATAGTATCATTAGAGCCTTTGCACACAACGTCTTTTTTATGCGCTGACGATGAGCGTTTTTGATTAGCGGGTCCTCTGCGCGTTATCAACATGTTTTAGCAGATTTTACACGTTTGTAACGATACAAATGCAAAGGCAACGCGCGTTTGTATCGATTCAAACGTGCGCTTACAGCGCGTTTGTGCCATTGGTGGTGCGGGGAAGGAGGTGATGCGGGGAGAGGTGCGAACACGCCGGCTGCGCTTCACATACCGCACCCCCAGTGCGACAAAGGCGTAAGAAGAATATACTAACTTTACAGGAGAGCAAAAATACTGTTTGGTCTGGTACATCTATTTAGCATTTATTTGATCTTATGATCTTTTGTTATATACCATTAAACAGTAAAAAAATCAAGCTTTTTTTCAACAATATTTCAGATACCTCAAATTGTAGTATATAAAGAATAATTAATATTTTAAGTTTTACACACGTTTATGGACCTTTTTATTACGTTCTGAAAACTCAGTTCATTGTTTTTGAGGCAGGGACCAAGTACAATCTTGATGTGCCTCCCATACGGCTAAACGGTGTTCCTCTTGAGCGAGTGGAACAATTAGGTCACTTGGTCACCGCTGACCTTAAAGCAATCGATATTAAGATATGATATTGAAAGGGAACGGAGGGCTCTGTCCGTGCGAGCGAATATGTTGGCTCGCAGGTTTGCACGTTGTACTGCAGACGTAAAGGTGACGCTCTTTAGAGCATTCTGTACCACCTTCTACACGTGCAGCCTGTGGGAGAAGTATTCGCGAGCATCGTATGGAGCCCTTCGTGTCCAATTTAATAACGCATTCAGAAAACTGATGGGGTTGCCATGGCGTTGCAGTGCATCAGGGATGTTTGCGGGGGCGCGTGTAGATTGTTTTTACGCTATAATGCGCAAGCGCGCTGCATCAATGGTGGCACGAGTCATGGCCAGCCCCAACAGGGTTCTGAAAATGATGGCGGACAGAGTGGACTGTCCTTATATAGTTCACTGTTGTCAGTTACATGTGTCACCGTATTGTGTTGTTTACTAACATGTAGTTGTAAGAACATTGTTACTAACCCTTTATGAGTCTTGGCTGGAAATAAAGTTTTTATTATTATTATTATTATCTGAAAAAATGTAAAGCTTAAGTGACGCGACAAATGTCTTTTTTGGTATAATGGCTTAATTTTTCGTCAGATCTTAACGGAAAAATTGAGCATTGTGTATCTTTATCTGCGCTATACGAAACTGCAATACAAAAAAGTGACGTTCTCTTACCTACGCCTTTATCGCACTGAGGCATGGGGGTGCGTACCAGTTGCAACTGTAATTTGTCGTAAAAACGCGCGTGTACAGCGCTTTTGTAGCGATATATCAGCGCGTTTATAGCGATACAAAGGTAACAACGTGACTTCAATCTTGCGTTTGCTGAGCGTCGTGATTGCGTTCTACGCGCGTCGTCAGCGCAAAAAAAAAACGTGGTGTGCAAAGGCTCTTAATCTCACAAATACCTCGCGTATCTCATTAAAATCGCGTAATGGACGTAAAGAAACGAAAGTGCTCTTTCTTTGGCAGCGAAAGTAAATAAATTCCAATTTGTTAGTGCTGCTACACTTGTATGTAATTGAGGCATTTCTTTGTAAGCATAACATCACGCTTATACCACCAAAAGGGGAGGGCAGAGGTGTGTAGAACACGAACATAATATATCTCCAGTTGTAATTAAATGTTCGATTCCATGTAGGGCGACCAGCCATTGCAATAATTGTACAGAATCCGGGATGCAAATAAGAATATTATACAGAGAAAACCCAACATTACTCAGCCCGGGTCAAACACAGCTTGTTTTGCCTCCGATATTTTGGCAACGGATATACATGTATTGAGGAATGATTTGATAAGATGTAGTGACAAGAAATTTTAAAATTATGCTTAGATAGTTTGGTCACGTTGTGAGGATGAATGAAAAGCGACTAACTATTAAGGTCTCACAAGGCAAATGTGAGTGGAAAAGCCGGGAGGGGGACGCCCTAGGAGGACATAGTGACCTATACCCAAAGTCTCAAATTCAGATAATTTATGTAAACAAAAGGGACAACATCAAAAGAATATCTTTGTAATGGTAATTCACATAAAATGGCGAAAAAAAAAGGTTCCATTTTCTTTTAAGTAATGAATTTAAGAAATAATAATTAAAAAATAATCATACCGTAATAATTTTTATAAATTTTCGGTTTTAAACAAAGTTATTAAAAAAAGGAGATTTTCTGGTATAAAATACGAGTATTTCATGATACTGGTAACAATGCAGGAAATCCAAACATTTTCACATTTTTTACATCTTCAACAACACTAATATATATCTACTCTCATTTATAGATTCATATTGTATGTAGCTTAACTAGCCACATTTTGGATGAAAACGGCTGTAAACTGTTTCGAGTGGAAATCGATTTTGGGAGGCCTACGTCTAGCACTGGATTTATAAGGGCTGATTATGACGATTATATACTGTGTCTCCGACACACTACACAAAACATTGTTTGGCAACGGTATTTTGTTTGTTTAATTCTTATAATTAATTCACTATAATTCCATAGATGATTTTTTACAAAAAAAAAAGTGATAATATGTTTTGTACCACTGTCCTGTCATTTTGACAGTGACATTTCTTTGTTTACATAAATTATCTGGATTAGAGACTTTGGGTATAATTAATGATGTTCTTCAGAAAGTCTGTCTTATTTTTATGATGTATTTTGACTGTATTTTATTATGTCTTGTCGTGTGAAAGTGTTGGACGAATAACTTTTTTCGAACCTCTGTCTGGCCTTCTTGGAATACTGGCGTGATGAAGAAACATGCTCCAAACGCCACTTACTGTCGAGAGCAATCATCTAATACCGAAATTGAGGCGAATGACCTCAAGGCCTTGACTTCTCGAGGCCTCGTGGAGTTGTAGAACAGCCTTGATCGAAGCAAGGTGTTACTAAAAGAGGTTGAATGACCAAGAAATTACCTATATCGATGGCCCCACAGAATAAACGTATAAGAGAAAAATTACAAATTTTCAGCAAAAAATAAAAACGTTTAAACTTCAATAACTCTCATTTCATTGTAAATAGGTATAAATAATGTATAATCGAATTATTGGTAAAAAAATAAGCTATAGACTTTTGTATTTACTTTCTTGGCGACTCAAAAAGCATGTAATTATAATTCCTATAATTTTAAAATTAATTAATTCCTTAGAATAAAGAAATTCACTATTATAATAGGCGTGTTATGAGTCTAAAATTCATTAAAAAAATTAAGTGGGTGAGGATAGGCAAAAGAAACGAATTTTTTTTAAAAAAAATCGTGTAAGAAGCATTGCACGTTTATTCGGTGGGGCCATCGATATGATTGAGAAACGAACAAAGCTTCGCGTCATTTAAGTTAAACGGTTTAATATCTTACTTAATAATTTAAAGATTGACCCTACATTTATCTTACTTAATTTGGACGTAGTGAAACGAAAAGGATCCAATCCACACAAAGTCCTTGTAGAGATATTGACGTTTGAAGTTTAGAAGATATAACATAATTATTGTATATTTCCGTGCAAGTGGGCTGGGGCCCAAGTCTGCTATTTTTTATAAATTTGTCACTCCAACACGATTCCATTGTCATTTTGCTAAAAGTTCGTAATCTGCTAAATTCATAATGGTAGATCATTGGTCGGTCAATGGTCTCGTAATAGAATTGTATTACAATGGCATTTTGAACATTTATTCATGCTAGATTTCATTTATATATATTTTTACGTAATATTTATTAGTGTTAAGCAATCTGAAGTAGTAGAATGTTGGAAGTTTAGTAGGAAGTTTCATTTGTCATTATGTACGAGATTAACAATTATTTCAATGGAGTGTCAGTGGCTGAAATCAGTGAAAGTCATAATGACGCCATTATATTAGTAGATTACCAAACTTGTCAAAATCAACAATTATGAAATTAATGATACACCATTTTGACACTATTGTAATAGCAAACTTGAGGCCCTGGTTCTGAGGTTGATCAAAATGATAAACTGTTGTTTTTTTGCTTGGATCTATTTTACTCGCCAATAGTATCAATATTTAGCCTCAGTTTGGTACACTCAACTCATTTTTGACCAGGGGGCCAAGTCTACTAATGTACAAACGTTGCAAAGGTCTCTTGGCGAGACCATTGCAACGTTTGTAAATTAGTAGACTTAGGCCCCTGGTTGTGGATTGGATCCTTTTTGTTTAACTACGTGCATTTTTTCGTTCTTTCAGGGTTCCGTAGTCAACAAGGAACCCTTATAGTTTCGCCATGTCTGTCTGTCTGTACGCGGCTTAGCTCAGAGAATCTTAATACGAGAAAGTTGTAATTTGGCATGGGTATACACCTCTTTTATCTGTTCTGTGGGTATACATATTAATCACGCCGACAAAGTGCTAAAATAAAACCTTGGATTGATCTTCTTTTTTTTTTCTTGGTACCTCTCCAACACGTAATGTGGGGATGATATATTTCTTCTCGTTTATCCCATGGCGCTCAAAAATATAGCGGATTAGTGAAAAACATTTTTCCATTCAGGGATCTTAAAAATATTGTGAAATATACCTAAAGCTTTAAAGTGCTAATTTTTGTTAGAGTTAAGTGTCCCCTGCCAGCTGAATAGAATAGATGTTCCTCGTGAATTTTTTAACATACCCAAATACTGGTTACAACCAGTATTTGGGTATGTTAAAAAATTCACGTCAGTAGTATGGTGTATCTATTCATACACGAAATATTTTAAGAGGAACATCTTTATGTAAAATGCCATGGCTTTGTTTTATATTTTTACATAATTATTAGAATTTTAAAATTGCTTGAGTGCAAATAACCTTTACGAACGCGGCGACGGTGGCGACATGGGCGCGGTGCCTTTTGATAATTAATTGTAATATCAAGTAATTTTAAATTATTTATTTTTTTAAATAATATGCGCAGATTTAAAAAAGAAGTTTCCGTGGCTTCTTTACGTGTATCTCTTAAAATATTTCGTGTTTGAATAGATACACCCTATATATTTAAACGAAGTTAAAAGGAATACTATCACAGAAAAGTAGGATTTACAAGATAACGCGTAATAGTCAACCAACTTACATTTGTAGTTGGAGAATAGGGATGTTTACACAAAAAAAAAAAAAAAAATTGTCCGTCATGTAGATTATTAAAAGTATTGACACGTATTTTTTTCTATTTTTCTTCACGGCCCAGCATTCCGATCCATACAGTAAAGTACAATATTTTTTTTTTTTTTTTTGAAGTGAAGACTGTTCTTTAGGCGCGCTGAGCGCTTTCTGGGTGAACAAAAATCATGGAACTCGCGTCATCATCACCGAACGCTTTCTATGTGCTTTATGTATACTGTGTATATGTATGTGTACTTTTTGGATTTTGAGTGAACAAAAATCATGGAACTCGCGTCATCGTCACCGAACGCTTTCCATGAGCTATATATATAAAAGAACAGTTATTCCAAAGTTTTGTGTTTTCACTTCTGTCGGCAATCCTTTTGACTGCCTTTTTTAACTTTTGGCATCTCGGAGTTGACCTTGAGAGGTCGTGACTCCTTAACCGGACTTTCCTGTGGCTGCCTTAAGCGAAAACTTACAGCCTCCAACCAGGGCATAAAACGTATAAACTAAACGACTGCACGCTAAGGGCACCCCCTTGGCGTACGAACCTCGGCTTAGGGCAGCGTCGGTGGGAGGACAGCAAGGGACAGGTTGGATCAAATCAGGTTTATTATTATTATGCGGGGAATTTAAAGCTACAGGCTCAGCTGCGGCGCGGGCTGGCACTTCGACGAGCAAGGGTCAGGGGGGAGCGCCCAAGAATAATCACCGTTTTTTTTTTTATTACCATAAAAAGTTATGCGCATTGGCATGACATCATGACCTATAATCTGTGACGTGACAAACGACTAGTCTCATTAACTGACAGTGTCATGAACGTGAAAGTGTGTCCGTGGCGTAACAACTCGAAACTGCTGAACTAGCGTCACCAAATTAGTGTAAGACCATTTTACTATGTAAATAAACGTGAGTCAGAGGCTTGATGATAAAAAAATAACTTCTAGTTTAAAACTCGATACTCCAACTCTTAAACCTTGAGCTATACAGGGTTATCAATAGAGATCGGATAATCGGATGCATATTTACCTAAAGTTGATTTTAGCTATGAATTATATGGAAGCGGCTTCTTAAAATATTTCTTCCGTAAAAAAAATCCCGGGATGCCAGGAACACCCGGAATGCATAACTAGATGGGTGTAGTTATAGTATGGAAGCGACTTCTAAAATAATATTTATAAAAAAAAAAAACCCGGGATTCTTGGATTGCATAACTATTCAGATGCATATTTATTTAAAATGAATGTTTAACTCCCGATGCAAACGTGTATGTATGGTATAAGAGAGGGTGGTGTATGTTAGTTAAAACAAGAAAAAAAAAACATAAATTAAAATAATTATTTTTGTTAAATTAAGTACTATAACCTGATTAGGCGTAAAAATTACCTCGGCTACTTGTTAGGTTAACATAGGATTCTATAGTAAGAAAAAATTCAAAATTTGTCGATTTTTGAATTGCGGGATTTTTACGATCGATACAATAGCGCATTCCATATTAGCCAACATCTCAACTTTAGGTGAATATGCATCCGAATATCCGATCTCTGGTTATCAACCTAACAACAACTTTTTTTTTTTTTTTTTATCAGGGCATCTCTGAGTGTAACCACTAAGGTTCCGACTCTTTAACCGGACTTTGCTGTGGCTACCTTAAGCTCCTAACGAAACTTAATGCCTCCAGGGCAACAACAACTTTTGTTCTCTGACTTTTTATACAAAAACAAACGTTTGTTGTACACACGGCTACAGAGATATCAAGCCATTTTGGCATTACCAACAATCTACTCCCAGAAAAGTCCAAGGAATCGTACATAAAGGGCTCCCACACATAACTGCGAATTCGCAACGCATCGCAAATATCTGCGTGCGAGCTAGAGCACGAATGCACAGCAAGAATTATTGATCGCATCGCATCGCAGTTTTGTGTGGGCGCCCTAAAGCCTACGACGATTTTTTGAAATAGAAAACTACAAAGGGCGGTAAGTCTGTATCTGAATCAGTGCTTTTATGTTGAGTTGCACGAAACCAACATTAGTTTAACGGAGATTTTAAATTCATGCCATCCCTTACATTTTGGGGTTTATTTATAAACGCTGCTTAAAGTTAAGTAATGATTAGCGACTGTTTAACCATACATTTTTGACGTTTGAACGTCACTTAACTTTAAGCAACGTTTATGAATAAACCCCTTTGTATCAAAAAGAAAGTGACAGCGTCAATTTAAAGTCTCCGTTAAACTAATGGTGGTTTCGTGAAACTCACCCTTAGGCCTGTGTTCACCAACATTCAAACCACCGGTTAGGTATTTAAACAGTTGGTTTATGTCAAATTTCCTAGAAATTTTCAGTAAACAACTGATTAATTATCTAAACAGTTGATTTAAATGTTGGTGAACACAAGCCTAAGTCTACTTCCAGCATTTATCATGTATACACGGCTACATATCAAGCTATAATTTCCAGTTTAGGCTAGTCTCGCATTGTATAGGATTTCCATATAATGAGAGATCAGCTTATACTGGAAATTTATAGCTTGATATGTAGCCGTGTGCACCTTACTACGTGCACTGTCACTCGTAAGACACAGCAGTTTGTTTTGCTACCTACGCGTAGAGTTGTTAACATTTAGAGCGTTGAATTTAAATATTTTTATTTTTGTATGAAATTCTGGTAAGTCAAAATCGGATGAATTATTAATAGACATAGAAAAAAAGTTGTTGCTTATGATGTTAGTAATATATTTAGTCCTGAAAGGTTTTTAGTGTTTTACCAATGACCCTGTATAATGATTTTGAAAATCGTTAATCAATTTCTTTTTGTATCTTTTAACTGTTTGATGTTTAAGAACACTACGTACACACAGCCACAAATCAAGCTATACATTTCCAGTATAAGCTGATCTCTCATTGTACGGAATCTTATACAATGCCAGATCAGCCTAAACTGGAAATGTATAGCTTGATTTGTGGCCGTTAATACGGGACCAAAAGTTATTAAAAGAAAACTTACCATTTACAACTTGTGTAAATATCAGAAGCATCATAGCAGTGATGCTCCGCGACCGCCATTTTATGACGGCAGCCATCTTGTTTTGGCGCGAAACTATACGTTGTTCATTCCAATTCACATTATTGTTGCACTGCACACACTCGCACTTCGTTATTGTTGAATTTTTTTTTTTTGTTTGTAGTTGATCACATTTGTTTAGTATTGGACCTGCAACAAGAAATGATTAGGTTATTCAAATGGCATTTTTCAAAATGTAAAAGCGAAAGTAACCCCAGAAAGCCAGGTCAAGTGTGATTACAAATTATTGCAATCATTAGTCTAGAAAAGGCTATTTTAATACTACGCATAACAGCTATAGCGAAAGAAAGAAAGAAAGAAAAATATTTTATTTGGGACACGCACAAGGAATACAAACAGTAAACAATAAAATAAAATTGCATTTAAAACTAACAAATTTTACATGGTAAACAACAACAAAAAACATAATAGAAAAATACCTGTGCGAGGCCAAAAAGGCCACTATCTCAGCATAATGCTGCGATATCCATACTAATATTATAAATGTGAAAGTAACTCTAAAACTACTCTAAGACAGACAGACAGAGAGACGGACAGCGGAGTCTTAGTAATAGGGTCCCGTTTTACCCTTTGGGTACGGAACCCTAAAAAACGGTGAAATAAAACATCGTGAGCCAATTCAGACAGAGCCCCATGAGCGGCATAAAAACTCTGACACTAGGTTACCCACTAACAACAAGAAAAGAAGAAGATCCAAGAAATGCAGTAATTACTCTGGGATGCGATTGAAACCGCAAGCAACAACTAGCATGACAGAAATTATGCCATACCCAAAACAGACTGTCAGGCACACAATAGCCAGTTACCTAAAACCAAACGTTACGTAGTATGTGGGACAAGTAGTCAATTGAATATTAAACACATAACAGCTCACTTCGCGTGTGGTTAAGAGTGGATGATCAGCTGTGGTCGCGTTGTGGTTGTAAGTTATGTGGAGCAGGTTAATGGGTTGGTCTGAAATGAAATCGTTTATTCTGTAAATAGGATATCGGAATCACTTTTACACGTCATATATATATATTGTAGCATAATAAGTCGATTACCTACTTAAAAATTAACTAATTATCTATGGCAGTTTTTAGTCTATGACACAAGAGCTGTTACTTCTCATAAGTGTTCAAGTCCTTGGAACTTGCAAATCATGCCTTTCTACATCTAAGCCGTCTAGTACATACAACGTATCCCTTGAGATAGGGCTTCACGTTCACCTTCTTCTTCTACGCTTCTACCTGACGCTGGCGGCTGTTCTACGGCTCGACACCGCTACAGCGTCAGCCGGCAACAGCCGGTACCCTTCACCACCTGGGCTTTGTGGGCCGCTACTGGCCCCCACGTGGCCGCTACAGCCACTGCCACCGCTCCACCTGCACCTAGGGCGGTGAGCGCCTTGCCACGTGGGCACTACAGCCACCATCTACCGCTCCACTACCTGCAACGAAGGCAACGAGCACCGTCTGCTCCCTGCCTACACTGCCTCTGCGGTGCCAGCCAGATGGTCCAGCCCAGGACAGTACTTACACCTTCTAATCTCTGCCAGTGAAAGAACTCTAAGTTGAGAACCTACACCCTGAACCTGTGAACTGACTAATAAACGTGATAATAAGTGGTATATGCTTTATTATTTCTTACCACCAAATCCACTATGTCGCAATATATAGATGGAGCCGACATTTCCTATCTGACTAGCCCTGAGAAGAAATGGTGAAACAAACTCAGGGGTCAAAGTCTCTTTTAAAGTCCAGACATAATCTTGGTCAGATCATGTGAGGACCATGTAGATCCGTGTCTGAAATGGTCTTTTGAGGAAAGAACCACACACTTTTGAGTGGACCTGTAGTCAGTGCAAGCATTTTTCAATAATCGTGTAGCTCAACTCAGGATTTATGGTTTACATAACCTGATCAGCCTATAACGTTTTCTGTGAGAGGGAGTGGGCCTTTATCTACCACGCGGGCCCAGTACGGGTTGGTAGATGACACATGTCTTCGAATTTTTGGTTCTAGGACATGCCCGTTTGCTCACAATGTTTTCCTTCACCGTTTTGAGAGCGTTATTTGGTTGGTCTGTTGGTCTTATTATTTACTCGACTGCGCGACAGCAAAAACAGGGGTTTTTTTTTTAAATTTATTTTTTGATGATTTTACTACTTTTTGCCTATAGAATTAAATGCTAGCTTATGGTGTAAAGTTAAATGATACCACATATTTAAGAAGTCGTTTCCATACCATGTATCCGATTAGTTGTGCATTTCCGGATTTTCTGAAATCCTGGGATTTATATTAACAAAAAAATAGTTAAGAAGCCGCTTCCGTACTTTCACAGCTAAAAATTAACTTTAGGTAAATATGCATCCGAATATCCGATCTCTAAATATAACACACTCAAAGGTTGAAAAAAATCTAACGTAAAACCCGACTCCAAAACAAGATAATTTTTCAAGCAGTCTGATGCAGACGGTGGCATCGAATCTGAAATTGAACTAAAATAACTGCTAACTTTTAGTTGCAATAGGTTTTTTATTTTAATCTGTGGCGGCATCTACAACGCCACATGCGAACTATGGATCAAAGACCTGACGTCACAAATCCTGCATCGCGCAATCAGAGTTTACCGCGCGACTACCATATATACAACATTCTGACATCAACCGTCGGGCAGTTGCCCACCAGATACAACACCCGTCTGGTCGGAGGATCCTCCCTTTTCCGTAGACTATGAGTGAACTTTACACACTGATCTTCATACCCCTATATCTCTTGCCCATTTTTTTTTTCATAACCACTGCCCTAATATGGTGAAGGAAATCATCGGGAGGAAACTCGCATGTCCTAGAACCAAAAAGTTCACAGACATCCACCCTCCCGTATCCACATGGTGGATTAAGGCCCATTCAGTATTGGTAGATGACAAATGTCTTCGAATTTTTGTTTCTAGGACATGCGGATTTCCTCACAATGTTTTCCTTCACCGTTTTGAGAGCAGTGGTTATGAAACAATTTACACAGAGCAAAGAGCCTGTCTGGGTTCGAACCTACGACCTGCAACTCGTAAGTCACTGCCGTCACCACTAGGCCACCACTGCTCTCACTCTCTTTACTCTTACTCTTCCATAAACGAAAAGGGAAAGGCTGCGTCTATTTTTTTACTGAAAACTACAGTAAACACCGTCTCAAGCTCATGCAGTCATCGTTTTTCGAAAATCCAGAGTTAAACAGCTTAGTTCTCCATCCACGTAAAGCAGAATCTAGGTACAGGTGTTCAACCTAGGTATACCACTTAGATCTGAATACCTGAATCGATATTCACCACGACACATGAAATTAATTGTGGATTCAGTTCTCGGAGTATAGCGGATCCGTTTGCCAAACGTTAGCGTAGATATGTGGGCCAATGTTTGATGGGCTACTTTACGTACCCAAGCATGAGGACAAATGGCCACTCTTAGGTCCGTATTACAGAACGTTCCTCAAGTCCAGTTTGATCTTCAATCAGTCGATCACTGTTTAAGTATAGAATCAGTACTTGAGCATCGTTCTTATTCCAGAACGGTAATCAATCTATACTCAGCTGAATCGAGACTCAAATCGAGCCTCAAGCAGAGATGTGTATTGTCTATGCATCAGCCTGTTTTCGTTTACGATTTATTTTATTTACCAACTTTGTTCTGATCTTCACTGGGTTCGAAATATTAAAATATACCTTAGATTGCGCTCCTAAGGCTTACGAGCGCAATTATTTAGGAAATTTGCGTTATTATTTTGGTTCTGAATAGTACAATCCCCTATTTATTGAAACTAAAGCTCTTCGAAGTATATTAATTTTGTAATCAAAATTGTCAAGCTTAAAAGACTTGTACTTGACTTGAAATGTCAGCATGTCAAATATGTGAAAATAAATATATCAGTTTGTATACAACGTTGTTTGCTTTGATGATTAATAAAAAAACATAAAACGTAAACATACAAGAATTTGCAATTCTGAGGCTATAGGATGCCCACGGCTGTGTGATTTTCTGAAATCGTGGTATATTATACCTTGGTAGAATTTAATATTTTACCACATCTGTACCTCTTTTTAAAGTTTTCACAATTATATGGGTCCTGGTCCTGAGTATCTCTTAAATATCTGAGAGGAACGCTAACGTTCAACCTTCTATTTAAATCCATAATCCACATATATGTACGTAGCAATAATTAAAAAAACAACAATAGTATATGAAAACTCGACAACGCAGATAGACTTGAACAGAACAAAAACATAACAATCTATGCTCAAGCGCGGTCTCGACCACACTTGGGTGATTACAGATCCAATCTCTGCTTGGGCTCGATTCACGAATTGAGTAACGATCTAAAATAAAGCCAAACTCAGCTGAACTATGATCAATGAATCCATGCTTGAGGAACGTTCTAAAATTAAAACTAGCCTCAAAACTAGTTTTAAACAGAGATCAACGCTTGAGTTTCCTTCTGTAATACGGACCTAAGTCTCGTATTACAGAACATCACTCAAGACTCAAGCATTACTTTTAAACTAGTTTTAACCAATCAAATGGCTTGAATCTAGTTTTAAGTAATGCTTGAGTATTGAGTGACGTTCTGTAATACGGGCCTTAGATACATTAAACTCAAGTTCTCTTCCCATGGAGGTAGTAGAATGCCACCTGCTACGAGCCTTACAAACTCCGTTCATACATCTGGGCCTCAAGTCTGCTATTACAATAGTGTCAGAATGGTCTATCATTGATTTCATAATTGTTGATTTTGACAAGTTTGGTAATCTACTAATATAATGGCGTCATTATGGCTTTCCAATGGTCAGCCACTGACACTCCAATGAAAGAATTGGTAATCTCGTACATAATGACAAATGAAACTTCCTACTAAACTTCCAACTTCCTACTAATTCAGATTGCTTATAACACCAATAAATAATATGTAAAAATATATATAAATGAAATCTGGCATGAATAAATGTTCAAAATGCCATTGTACTACAATTCTATTACGAGACCATTGACCGACCAATGATCTACCATTATGAATTTAGCAGATTATGAACTTTTAGCAAAATGACAATGGGATCGTGTTGGAGTGACGAATTTATAAAAATACCAGACATAGGCCCCAGGTCATTCACGCACGACGGCGACGGTCGCGAGTACTACGCACCTGACCTTTCTGAAGAACATCAACAAGGGTCACCTGATGGCATTAGCGTAGCTGGTCCTAAACATACCCTGTATCAAAAACTTTTTGGGGGCCCTTTTTCGATTTCTGTGACGAAGCCCAGAAGGAGGGTAGTGTTTATTTTACGAAATAAGCAAAACCGCTCGCATATAAACAATATTAGCTTTTGCCCGCGGCTCCGCCCGCGTGGATGTCGGTTATCGCGTAAAATAGTAGC
This sequence comes from Dryobota labecula, assembly GCA_947523025.1. Lineage (NCBI taxonomy): Eukaryota > Metazoa > Arthropoda > Insecta > Lepidoptera > Noctuidae > Dryobota > Dryobota labecula. The sequence continues at coordinate 12,129,096 of OX383310.1, forward strand.
CTATGTCCTTCTCCATATCCCAGACTATATCTCTGCCAAATTTCATGTCAATCGTTTCAGCGATCTAGGCGTGAAAATGTAACAGCCAGACAGACGGAGTTACTTCCACATTTATAATATTAGTATGGATAAGTATTGTTAAAACTTAAAAGTACAGGGACGAGGGAGTTCCATAGCAGAATAAGGTTTTTTTTATTCTGCTATGGAACTCTACACTACAAATATTGGCGTTATATTTATGTTATTCACTTATACATTTTCAAACAAACAAAGCTTTTAAAATATCATTTCCCGTTAGCAATAAATACTGTAAAAAATATTTAAATACATAAACAACACGACAGGACCGTTATAGAATTTGGCTTGGATGGTATTTTTATTTAACGGAACATGTGTGCTATTTTAGCAGCTCAAACATGAGAAAAGTTAAGAAATTACCACCAACTGAAGGAGCTTATGACCCTGCGCTCAAGCCGACTGAAGTACGCTCTCGGAGTCGCGAGAGGTTGCCTCGCGCATTTGGTACGTATTTAGACAGTAATTATTTTAATCATTTATAACCGACTTCAATAAAGAAGGAGGTTCTATGTTCGACTGTATATATTTTTTTATTTTTTTTATGTTTGTTCTCCGATTTCTCCGTCAATTTGTAGACCGATTTTGAAAATTCTTTTTTTGTTTGAAATGGTATGCTTTCCAGGTGATCCCATTGTCACCAAGTCAGAATCTGATATGGGGATCCCATAGATATCGAGGGAAATCTTCAATTTGTATAGTAATTTCCCCGAATTCTCCGTCAGTTGTGTACCTATTTTGAAAATTCTTCTTTACTTTGATAGAAGAAGCTTGCGCGTTGGTCCGACATAAATATTATAAACTTTGAATAGGTAGTTTTTAATTTAACTTCGATAATACGTATTTATTCCACTTTGTCTATCTTGATGATTTTATAATACTTCCTGCTTTTTACTTTTTTTGTGAAAAAGTTTATCTCAGCGAATTGTGCTAAACAATCTAACTACCTTTTAAATTTTTATATAAAACATAAGTATGAAAAAAAACTTCTGTTTTGTAGCCATGAAATTGACACTTGAAAAGTGGTACTTAACTTTGGGATTTTTTTCTATCCAGCTAAGTTAATCTAACCATGTTATTAAAAGCAATTGCATGTCCGCCAGATCCTTACACAAGATATATCTTTTTTTCAGAATTATATAACCCTGTTTTTATGTTTTTCATGGATTTAAAAAAACTAGTAAGCGTGGTCTCTTACGGGTAACTAAATGATATATTTTATTTTAGAGAACGCTCGGAACGTGATCATATAATAAGCAAGCAGTGTGCCCGATAAGATTTCCTATCGACAAAAGTGACGATCTTCAATACAAACTTCCATCCCCTATTAGATTCTTTTATAGGGGTCAAATATAATATAATTAATATTATACATAATTATTATCTTTGCCGTCGCGCAGTCAGGTAAAAACAGATAATACCGACGTCTTACAGAAACCGGAGGTAAGTTACCTTCAATAACTCAAGCAAGACAAACACGTCATATTTCTGTAACAGCTGACGTCACGCGCTTGACCCTCTTTCGGGCCTACCCATTGACCCGTAGCGAAATAATAAGACAATGCCTTGTAACAGAATTTATTCTGCATAATTATACCCGCATGAGTTTTAGGGTTGAATTTAAGCGTCCGGTACAATGAACTGTCATTTTTGTCTGAAGGCAACGATAACCGACTTTTAAGGGCCAATACTACCTCAAATGGCTTAGCATGATCCTCCGTTATGTCGAAAATACTGCAGCATTAATTTTGAAATACATATATGGTAAAGTTGAGGATTAATGTTAAGTACTATGTTAGCCGAAAACACGATTCCATAAAATTTTCTTGATAGAAAAAAAACCAAAGTTACCTCCAAACCGAACAATAAACCGCTGGTATTCAAAAAATACTTCAAATTAGATAATGAAACTTTGCATATTAACTGAGCTAACTATAAAGCAGGTCTTATGTTATTAACTTTTTTTAAATGACCATTATTTTCACCGTAAAACGAAATTACCTAAACTATCGGCGCCTTGGAGTCTTTTCCCTGCCGCCCTGTCTCGCTTGCTCGCGTGACCGTTAGCAATAGTGTGCGAACGAGATACAGAGTGAGGTAGCGCTGAGGTAGTATAGACTCTTAATGATTTTATACTGAAGATCACGTCTAAACGAGTAATGTTAATGATTTGGAAAAAAAATTATGTTATATTAGAGCTTTTTCATAATAACTTAATACGTGAATATTTTAGATTAGGGTAAAACCAGGATAGATGCCCCACTTTTTGAAATTACTTTATTAGCTATATCTCTTTGTACAAAAAGCAAGATTCTTTATTTGTAAGTAGGTATTCAAATTTATGAAAGGAATAAACATTATCTTTGATATTTCCAGAGTATTGGCGATTTATGCGGACCTCTAAATTTTGGGACAACTATCCCATATAGGGGATAATTACCTAATCCATGTAAATTACGTTTAGGATTGATGCCCCGTACAGAAAGAGGACATTTATCCCGCAAAAACTTTGATCTCACCTAGCTGTCCCATGCAATCTCACAGAGACTGGCAACTCGGTCAACTTAGTTATAGTTGCAGAGTCTCTCTCGAGATCAGAAAGTAACATGTGTTTCATTCGCGAAACTAGAGTAATTGCAATCACGGCAACTATACCCCCGGGGAGGGGAGACTATCCGCGTTTTACCCTATGTTGACGTCAAAACTGACCCCTTACCAACTTGACCTTACAACTTCCCAAATTACATAAACAGAAATCCCCAAGCGGATGGGCTATAAGTAGACCAAAGTGATTACTAATGAGTCAGAGGAGGATGTCGTGCAACCAGTGGTTGTGCAACCAAGTTAACAATGTGTCATGGCAGCGACGCAGACGCTGGTAGCGTTGCAAAATACGGAATGGCCCGAAGATGGTTTGTTTTTTACACGACTGCGCGACGGCAAGGCAGGGTTGTATTTCATGCGTATGATCTATGTAATTATGTATCAATATGATATCTTTGTGTCATCATGATTCTCATGCTCTAACTCAGTGCCGGATTTAACCACGTAGCAAGAGTAGCAATTGCTACGGGCCCCGCCCAAAAGGGGGCCAAGCGTATCCAAACCTGGCCACCTCCGCCTAAACGTAATTTCTTTAGTGAAACTTATTAAGACGTGGAATATTAAAACTTGATGTCACAAAACATGAAACGTAACACCCTTTCCGACTAAGACAATCCGGCGAAAAATACATATTCTTTCTCATTTTATTATATTTAAATGGAACATGGGAAATTTCGATTTGCGACTTCTAAATATCAATATTAAGGGCTGACATTTTTACAGGGTCTGTATTTTGGCATTATGTTGTTTTTTTTTTTGCCTGTTTATACTTGAGAACCCATAGCAGAACAAGGGCCCCTCTGTAGAATTTGCTACGGGCCCCGCGCTTGCTTAATCCACCACTGCTCTTACTGCATAGTCAGCCTCAATGAGGTAATATTGAGAAGCAGCGTCAAACTAACAATTTCAGAAAAACGTAACCACTTACGAGTTAAAAGTCGTAACTTTGAAACGGATACATAAATTATGTCAATCTGTCAAAATAATCTGTTTGTCTCATTTCTTCTACCGCCAAACTAATTAGGCGATTATCACACGGCACCGCGCACCGCCGCGGAGGGCGGTGGCGGTAAAGCGGATTTTGTAGCGGTGCCCCGCGCGGTAAGGCGGTTTACACGCCTATCCGCGCGGATGGATTTAACACGGTTTTGACCAGTTTGATCACATACATCCATTTTTAAATTGCAACACGTCCTGCACACACGATGATCTGCGCGGTTAAGCGGCGGAGGGGCGGTGGCAGTGAGAGCACCGCTCGACCGCGCGGTCGTGCGGTGTACGTGTGTTAGGCATCTACGGATTTATTAGAGGCCAATGCGACATGAGATCCGCTTCACCGCCTACCGCGGCGGCGCGCGGTGCCGTGTGTTAATCGCCTTACGTTGGAATTGGACAAGACATTGTCATCGGAAAAACGGCCAGAGTTGCCAATGATCAACGTAATTACCCCAGAATTAATAAAGGTATTTTTTAATCAATTACCTACTATGAAATAATGTATTATGGAACTTTCAATAAATTAAAGATTTAAAGAAATTGAAAGATTTTTCGTACATATAGGAAGAAACAAAAAATGTGCGTAAACGTAAATATTGTATTTCAAAACTAATAAGATTGTGTCAAATAACTCTTGTTTAAAATGGAATAATATTTTTTCAATGTTTACCAAACAGACTATAATAATAATTTCACAAAGCTCCCAACAGTCTGGCAAAATTTTATTGGACACTTGTCCTAGAACCAAAAATTCGAAAACATGTGTGATGTGACACCTTAGATGACGAATTTTTGTCCCGGTGTATCCGAAAAACCCTGGGGACGCAAAATTTACCAGTTTTCAGAAACCGCCCGATATTATGGCGGACCCGATATAAAAAAAATATAGTATGTTAAAAAAACGTGTAAAGAGTTTTAATATCACTTTAAATCATTACCAGCTATGTTAATAGTTATTATGCAACTGTTTTATAATAAGGGGTATTAAAACACGAATGTGGGTCATCACACGAGGCGAAGCCGTGTGATAATAGTATCACATGAGTGTTTTAATACCTACCTAATTATTACAGTTGCATACAAGACTTTATCTACACCCATGACATGAATCTTCTATAAAAGGTTTTGAAACAGTTTTTGCAATACTAATATCGAACAAAAATGGCTGGATACGACGCTATGGTATAGTATAGTGAAACGCGCGTGCGTGACATGACAATGTTCTTTTTTTGAAATTCATAAAGATACCACGAATTGAGTAGTGAGAACGGAAGGGAGGATGATGATCCCTTCCTTACTCATCAAACAGATGGGTAAGGAAGGGATCATCATCCTCGTAAAAGCAAAGGAGTTGCATTATGAAATTCAGTACAACATTATAACTCCCGTTTAGATGCTATTATGGTTACTATGACACTGGGTGTTTTAATGTTGGCAATAAGCTAGCTGTTTCAGAAACTTTTATAGAGGATTTATAGCATGGGCGTAGATAAAACAAATTTGTTCTGCTGATAAATATACAAATGACTGAAAATTTATCTTGCTTAGCTTTTAAATTTTTCATTGAGGTTCTAGCCTGGTATTCTCAAAATTGAGTTTCCTTTGTGAATCGGCCCTACTAATTGAGATAAATAAATCGATGTCCAGTTTTGAGTAAAAAAATAAATGGTCATGTTAGACATCTACCAACTCGCACTGGGTTCGCGTGGTAGATTTCAAGCCCACTTCCTCTCGAAGAGAAGAGACCAGTGTCACAGCAGTGGGGGAACATTATGAGCTGTTTATGGTATGACGCTATGACACACAATCCGAAGGATTTTGCCACGAAGACGCGCAAACTTCGGTAACGTAAAACAATCTTACTACACAACACACGTAAACGCCACAGCTATTAAACACACACACAAATACACCATTGAATGGCGCATGCGCATGGCGGTAGGTACGGTAAACTCAGCTATGTAGGTCAGCACAACACCTGTTCGTCCGTTAGATGGAGACGCGGATACGATGTGATGCGTAAGAGGGAAGGGAGAGTGTAGGTCTTCGCAAGATTGGGAAAAGATTGATATATTGTGAGCATTTGCGAGCAAGATAGTGATGTTTTTGGATTCCTTACCTCAAAATGTGAGAACGTTATAGGCCTACTAGAGTGTAGATTTGTTGGCACTTTTCTATTTTGTACCATACCATTACCACTCCAGCCGAAAGACGTCCACTGCTGGACATAGGCCTCCTCCAACTGGGGGGGTTTGCCATAATCGCCACGCTTGGCAGGCGGGTTGGCGATCGCAGTATGGTGTTACAAATGCATAGAGAACGCTGCTCATTGCCCATTCTCTAGTAATTCCCTTAGTCGCCTTTTACAACACCCACGGTAAGAAATGGGGTGGTGCTATTATTTACGTCCGGCACCACACGGCTATTTTGTTAAGTACCTGGTAATTGTTGAAAGGCCTACACTGCCCACTCCCATACGTATTAACACTGTTATTTGAAAATATTGTAAAAGCCAATTATTTTTAAAAGAGTAACCGTGGAGTTTCTTGTCGGCTCTTCTCCATAGGAAACGACTAAAGTAATTGGAACCGTGCACCTAGCTTCTGACGTTTCATAAGTGCCCATGAAGGTTTATGCGAAATAAAATATTATTATAAAAGCAAAAAACGGAACCCTTGTAAGATCATTTGTGTGTCTGTGACAGCCAACTTGCTCCGAATCTACCTAATGGACCGAATAAGTTGAAATTTTGGTACACATATCAATTTCTGTGACCGAAACACGGATGACTGTGTGACGTAAATAAATGAATTTTGAATATGGGGGTCACTTTTGGGAGACAAATAAAAATACAATAAAAGTTTTGAATTCTGTTCCGTGTGGTTTATCAAATGAAAGGGCTTACTGTGAGTATCTCAAGTATATATATTTTTTTTATAATTATAAAATAAATAGTTTTACAGCTATTTAAGTAAATAAATTCCCCCCTCCTTATTCCCAAACCTATTGAGGCAATTTTTTTGAAAAAATACAGGAATTACTTCTATACTTTACAGGAAAACCTATAAGAAAGTCAATGGTCTTAAAATAACATGGTCACAAACGAACATGTTTTGATGTTAAGTTTGCTCTTGGTATAAATTCATCCCAACTACGGAACCCTTCATTGTACGTGGTCCAACACGCGCTTGGCCGGTTTTTCATTTAAAACTAGCTGCTGCCCGCGACTTTGCCCGCGTGGATTTTACGAAAATAAAAGTAGCCTTAGTTACTCCTTATAACATCAGCTATTTACAACTGAAAGTCCCGTCAAAATCGGTCCAGCTGTTTCGGAGATTAGCCGGGACAAACAGACAACAATTAAGTACCGTATATCGCCGTATCCTACGAATAGTGCCCTAACGAACATAGGGGCTTTCTTTTTGATTGCATAATTCAGTTCTGCTCATCATACCACATATAACCAGTTCAACAAAACAATTAAAAACGGGATTTAAAGGACAAAATGCGTATAAAATATAAAGATAATTTATTGAAAATAATCCTAGCCGAACCTTAAAATACCAATACACATTATAAGAAATCACCAATACATCTTTTTTCATATTTAATTTAATTAAACACAAAAAAGTGTCTTCTGAAAAGTAACTATTATGCAGTTACGCCCCTATTCGTAGGATACTACGATATAGTATTAAGGCTCGTACAGACTAGTGCGATATCGCCGGCGCGGCGCGCGGGCGGCGCGACGCGACACTAAGTAGCACAATTTCTTTGTCGCTGCCTGTCGCGCCCGCGATATCGCGCGAGTCTGTATACGAGCCTTTATACTTTCGTTTGCATTTAGTAAAAAGCTGATATTTTGATATTACAAACAGACACTTCAATTTTATTTATTTTTATGTATGTATAGATGTAAAGGTAGTAAGATTGTTTAGCACTTTCATTGAATTTGTCTTGATAAAATAATTAAAATAATTACTATGTTTAAATACCTTCTATTTTCCCCCAACAAATTTTTTTTTTTTGTTTGTCCTTTTTTTTGCGTCATATTTACCGCAAATAAACGTTTTTTCTTTCTTTCTTTTCTTTTTCTTACCTACCAAATGCCCGAGGCAACCTCGGGCAAACGTAGGCAACTCGCGATTTCACGAGCCTACTTCAGTCGGCTCCAGCGCGATCATAACGCCTTCAGCTAACCGCTAAGGTCAAAGATGCCTATTCCTTCCTTCCTTGTTCTGAATTCCTATTCCTTATTATTATATTTAGTTCTGGGATTGATTTTGGTTTTGAGTCCGGAATTGTGCCCTTACCGGGCACAAAAACCGAGTTCATTCATGACTTAAACATGACTGTTCTGTGGGTGTACCTCTACGTAATCCTTCGGGGAATACATACCACACAATTTTTATAATCAATTTGCATAAGAGGCAGCCTTTCAAAAAACTACTACGGGTAAAATAATCATTCGCGGTATCTACTTTGGTAACCTAAATACAGGCGAAAGTGGTCAGCTTTAAGAAAGGGTAAGTCGTCTCGCTGCCAAAATCTGCATCATAATTTTATTTCTTAAGTAACACATAACACAATGAATCACAATCGTTTTCATTTTGACTGTAGTCCTGCCTACTTAAATTGCTTCTTAAATTGGACCCTGTTATGCAAAAAAGATCCAACCAACGTGTTATTAAACGTTGGTTGGATCTTTTCTGCATAACAGGGTCCAATTATTATTCGTGATGTCGAATACTTAAAAACTTTGCACGGTACTACTAGGAACGCTCGCGCACCAGTGGTTGTTAAATCAAGGGTCGCATTAGAAATAATTCGTATTGGTTCGAAATTCATCAGAATGCCAACTGAAGATAAAGATTTTGTGATATATATATTTTTTTTTTAATGTAATTATGTTTTTTTTTTTAATGATTCCATTGAATTTTAATGTATTTTATTTTAAAGATCTAATTTTTAATTTTGTAATGTATTTGTGATTTGTATATTCGGAGCTGGTGTAGTAAATAAAAAAATAAATAGGTACATTATTCATTTATTTACTAAGGTATGTAAAGAAACTAATAATCCAATAATGCACCCAATTCAGATGCAACATGCAGAGCGTGTCAATGACGAATTTATCTCAAGAACAAACTTAAAACATTGTAGTTGAAATACATGTTCTACATTCCAACTGCAAATGTAAGTTGTTTGACTATTATTCGTTATCTTGTAAAGCCTACTTTTCTGTGATAGTTTCCCTTTTAACTTCGTTATTATTTATACTACTGCCGTGAATTTTTTCACAGACCTAAAAACAACAATTTTATAGTTGACTGGCTGGGGACACTTGATTCTAACAAAAATTAGCACTTTGAATTGTGAAGTTTAATACTACTCCTACGCCGGTTTCTCGACGGCTATTTAAATCTATAATCAACTAACAAACCTGTTAAATTAACAGAACAGTCAAATCAAATTGGGTTGCTGAATTGGCGATTACGATAAAATTAACTAATCAATGTCAACTGAATAACGAAAATAGATTATATGTATGGCAACATCTTATTCTTCATTCATTTTGGTAAATAGTTCGTTCAATTTAATATCAAGTTGACACTGTTGACATTTCTAAAGGCGGCATTTTATTGAAAGTTTTGAATGTTCGAGGTATCTAGATATAAATTAAAAAATTGTTTAGTGGTTTTCATTGAATTATGTGCCGTGGTGCCGGACGTAAAGAATAGTATCATCATATTTCTTCCCGTGGGTGTCGTAAAAGGCGACTAAAGGACTTCCTAGGGAATGGGCAGCAGCTTTCTCTATTCATTTTTAACACCATACTGCGATCGCCAACCCGCCTGCTAAGCGTGGCGATTATGGCAAAACCCCCCAATTGGGGGAAGCCTATGTCCAGCAGTGGACGTCTTTCGGCTATGATGATGATGATTAAATTATGGCATCGGCATCGACATCAAGAGGGAGAAACTATACAGAACGCGAGAAATTTTCACTTTTGAGTATAATAGATAGCTAATTATTGCACGTTTTTATTGGTAAATATAATATATATAATATGTGTATTTCTGATTTGTGTACAAAAAAATCGTGAAATCCTTCGTAAGTACCTCACGGTTCCGTTTGTTTGTAAGAAATATAATTGTTCGGTTATCAAATCTCCAGTAGAAAATTAATCAATCTCGAGTCCGCTATGGGTAGCCGAAGTTGTTTTATTAATTATAACTAGAAAATATCCAAAGAAAACAGAAAATCACAGGGAACGCAAAGATAATCGCCCAAGCTCGACAGATTAGCTAACACAACAATTGACAGGTGCTTGACATGACATTCAACCTTAATCGTTCTTTCAGAAACCCAAATTCTGATTTAACAAGGGATTTTTGTACTAATTTGATTGTTGTGTTAAGTGATCAACGATTTAAATCAAAGTACGTAATTAACGTTCGTGCAACTCGTTTTCGACTTAACAAGAGATTTGACACATGGTTAGTTAATTTTAGATTTGAACAGCCGTCGAGAAACCGGGCGTTAGTACTAGAAAGCTCTAAAGTGGTGATATAAAATCTTAGTATTATTATTTTTAGGGTACACGTAAAGTGAGGATGATATTTTTTTTGTCGTTTATCCCATGGTGGATATATTTGGTTAGGCCACTCAAAAATATTGCTGGTTTGTGAAAAATATTTTTCGATTCAGGGATCCGTTTGCGTAATATTAAGATTTACAGCGCAAATTACTTCCCCCCCCCCCCCTCCTGCCAGCTAAATGATAGTTTTTGGATATGTAACAAAAAATACGGCAGTAGTATATAACGAAGTTAAAAGGATAACTATCACAGATAAGTAGACTTTACAAGTTAACGAGTAATAGCCGACCAACTTACATTTGCAGTTGAAATGTATGGAATAACATGTATTTAACTACTATGTTAAGTTTTGTTCTTGGGATAAATTCGTCCCAACTACGGAACCCTTAATAGTGCGTGGTCCGACATGCACTTGCCTGGTTTTTAACTTAGTGATAACCCAGTTACAACCGGCCACTTATATTATATTAGCATATTTTCTACATATTTCACTAAAACAGATAAAATATACCGTTTGGTTCCGAGTCATTGAACTACACACAAGTTTCCATGATGTTGGTCGCCGTAAAAGTGAACATATAACTTTCTGTTAGTTAACTACTTATGTATTTGATTTCTGTTTTCCTTTATGAGCTCAGCAGTATTGATTAATTCGTAGACAGAAGATGCGTAATTAAATAAATAAACTGCAAGTAAAGGTAAGACCTATGAAAAAAGGAGTTGCATTGAGGATATCCATTTTGAAGACAAACTTAGACCAGCGGGGTAAGACACAGTAGCAATGGGTTCCATTTTGACAGTTCAACAGCATTCATTGCGTTATTTAAGTTGTTAAGCAGACAATTTTTTTGAACATATGAAGCAATGGATTTGCAATATCCTTCAAAATTGGCAAAGATACAAACAAGAGTCTTAAAATTAGAAATTTATAACTTTTTATTATTCTTAACCGAGAATATTAGATTTAGCTAAATAATAACGGTCGGCCAGCTACTGTTATATAATAGTGTAGAACTGTAGAACAACGCTACGTCTTCCGGTACGCGGTCGCTACTCCAGAACCTTCGCCCCATCGGCCATCTGTTCTGCGAGCAATGTGGGCTTTGCCTCGCAGAACAGTCATTGGCAATTCTTCGATGTCGGTTACCTTGGTTCTCCTGCAGATCTCTTCATTTCTGATTCGATCACAGAGGAACTGCAAGCATAGCCGTCTCCATTGCCCTTTGAAGGACTTTTAGCCTTTTAATAAGGCCCATTGTGAGCGACCACGTTTCAGTGCCATAGGTCATCACTGACAACACGCACTGGTCCAAGAGTTTTGACTTGAGATACTGTGGTATATGGGACGAGAAGATATTGCGTAGCTTCCCGAACGCTGCCCAGCCGTGTCGGATTCGACTATTGACCTCTTCCTCAAAGTTGGACCTACCTGACTGGTCAGGGTGATATTGTTATGGAAATGTATTGGTTGGTGGTAGGGCTTGTTCTAAGTCCGCCTGGCTAGCTACCACCATCTTATCCAAGTCTGTCGCCATAACAACAATGTTAACAGCATTGTTGTGTTTCGGCAGTTAGAGGTAAGATAGCCAGTTCCTCTGTGGTTGAGGATTCCGGGTGAAGCTCGCTTCCATCTTCGGCCTTATCATCATTTACCATCAAGTGAGATAAAGGCCGAGAGCTTACCGGATTCAAAAAAAATGGTAAAACTACCCGCAGTGTGTAATTCTTTATCACTCCCGCATACAAATGGACTGTCATACAAGTTGTTGAAAAGTGAAAACGGTCATATTATGCCATGTTTCAAAACGTGTCACTTAGCGTGAAGATAAGGTGTTATCAGTGCACTAAACGATGCTAAAATGCAGTTGGTGAACTTTACGGTAGGCTTGGGTGTGAAGAAGAATCGGTTGGTTAAGCTCGCCCGCCGCCTATTACATGAGACTTAAACATAACTGACGGAATGTGAGTGTCCTACAGGAGAATACCTGTAGGATTTGTGTCTGCCTAACTCTTCAGGGATTGCGGGCGTGATTTTACCTATGTTATGTATAATCAGTTGGTGTAGGAATAAACTATAAACGGTGCCCGGGGCATGTTGTTTTAATTAGTTGAACAAACAAAATTTTTCAGCAAATTATTCTATTTATGTTTGTAAAGCTAAACTAAAAGTTAAGTTTTTACTTTAAAAGTTATTTAATTTATGAAAATTGACAGTCCCCTCCCCTCATATCTCCGAAACGAATGGTTCTTTACATAGAGGTTAAAGGAAAACCTATAAGAAGTCTATGGTCTTGAAATAAGATGGTAAATCTCTCTATATTGTGCGTACAACATACATTTGCAGTTGTAATGTATGGGAGAACTTGTTTTTCAACTACAGAGTTAAGTTTGTTCTTGGGATAAATTCATCCCAACTACGGAACCCTTCATTGTGCGTGGTCCGACACGCACTTGGCTGGTGTTTAAGTGTCTGCCGACAAATTGCTTTGCAGTTTGGCAGATGTTATGTAAGGAAAAACTTACTTAATGGAGTAAATAAACAAATTAAAAAAAAAAAAAAGAACGCTCGCGGTTTATTCTCAGTATCAATCTCGAACTGTCAAAAATACCTTTAATTTTCATTCATTTTTAGGTTCTAGGAACCCTTGTAGGATCACTTTGTTATCCATCTGTCCGTATGTCTGTCTGTCTGTCTGTCAAGACTTTTTTTCTCAGTAACGCGTAGAGGTATTAAGTTGAAATTTTTAATGTGACACCCGAGGTCTACGGTCTCTTTCAGCTGTGAAAAAATAAAACTTGTAAGTCAATGCGATCAAAAGATATGACCGTTTATGTCGCATATTTTGCGATTTCAAAACCATAGGGTACCTACTTCCTGTTGACCTAGAATCATGAAATTTGCAAGAAGAAATGTCTTACAACACATGTAGAGGAAAAATCTGAAAACAGTAAATACGAGTATGTAGTGTAATAACAAATACAACGAATTTACTACTACAAACTTATTATTTGACGAAGTTTGTACGGAACCCTCGGTGCGTTAATCCAACTCGCACTTGGCCGGTTATTTTGAGAATTTTTTTAATCACGTCTAAACTTGTATGGAGTAGTGACAGGCGCTGATTTCTTAATGAAATAGAAAGAAAAAGATGCACTGAACTTAAATTTAGATTAGTTTGTAAACAAGGGAATCGGCACCATTATACACTTCGCCTAGCAATCATGGGAAAAAATCAAAAACCTTAAACTCTAATCTCCACATCTACAAATTCCCCGTTCTCGCGGTCAGGCGGTCAGGAACCGGTTCTGAGCTATGCAGGTCACTGGAGCCCTTGCACAGTTGTGCTTGTTTACGTGTAGCAAGTCTGTCTGTCGCGCGTAGGAATTTTGTAGTTATTGTTTATGATGATTTTTTACCCGACTACGGCGAAGCCAAAATGCAAGGTTATTTTTTTACAAGTTATATATGTATATTTGTATTGAAGTATAGTCCACCGTAGCGGCTATTTATGAAAACCGAAAAGAAAACGATATCGATGATGTCTTGTTTAAATACCTTTTTATTTTTTTGTTTTTGATGTAGTTGAGTTTTAGTTTTTTAAGGGTTTAGCAGCTGATTTTGAATGGGACTTTAAATTTTTTGCTTTAAGTATTAGTTTTAATTCTTATATTAAAACTAATACTTAAAAAATGATGTTATCAACTGCATTATAAGTAATTAAAAAGGCTTCATGACGTCACGTCCGCTACGTAACGGCCAGCCAGCACCACAAACGAACGTTTTTTAAAAGCGTTGCATTAGTCATTAATTAATCGGGGTTCATTCTGTGTGTAGTTCTCAACAACAACATTAATTTATGTGCTTATATTAAATGAATATTATACTAATCTTTGCTTTTTTTCTACAATCATCATTTTCCTGCTCTTATCCCAATTTATTTGGGGTCGGCGCAACAAGTCTTTTCTATCGTATACGCGATTCAGCGCCGAGATTACGCGATTCAGCGCGGAGTATACGCGATTCACCGCCAAGTATAGGCGATTCAGCGCCGAGTATACGTGATTCAGCGTTACTGACCGACTGGAGCCGAGTATACCCGATTCAGCATCACCGACCTAAAGGTTGACGGTTTAGTTTCGTTCACTGTTCAGTAAGGGCGTAAAGTGCGCCTTAAGAAGTCGTCACTTAAAAAAATTAAAGAAAATTGATATAATAACATCTCCAAACTATTATAATCATGCACCACGAAAGCTCTTAGTATCATGTTTTTTGTTACGTTTTATAAGGTAAAATCTACTTTATGAAACTGGATTGAAATATGCTGTCAAACGACCGTTCATTTTCTTACTTCAACGATTATTAATGAATGCACAAATATTCTATAGGCTTGGGCTGGAAACTTGTCCCATAAAGTATAGAGTCCTACGAATGTTTTCATAGACTAACATTATTAATAGCAACTAGCTGACAATTTTTTTTTTTTTTTTTTTTTATCTATGGCAGCGACAGCTAGGAACAATTTGTATTGGAAAAAGAAATGTGGGGTTTTTACATTTTTCCGGGCAATTGTTCCAATTTCCTCAAACTTCAAGAAATATAAAACAAACAATTAGCTAAATTGGTCCAGCCGTTCTCGAGTTTTGCGCTTAGAATAGAATATAATATATTTTTATTGTAAAAACATGACTTATGTATATGTATGTAGATACATCAAATAATATGTGCGAGGTCTTAAAATAACAAAAATAGTCTTAAATAGTTTTGCCATTTATGGCGTACAAAACAACATATTTTTGGTTTAGAATAAACCATAAAAATATTGAGTCTTAGCAATACATTTAGTGATTCGTTTTTATTTATATAGAATTATAGTTGGTTATAATCATAAACCATGATCTTTTGACAAAAGAGCTAATATTAATTTATGACTTGGCTAAATAACTGTGAACCAGCATCAAATAGCGTAACACACTATCAATTACAATCTGAATGATTTTGAAGGATATTGCTAATCCATTGCTTCATATGTTCGAATAATTTGCCTGCTCAACAACGTAAATAACGCAATGAATGCTGTTGAACCGTAAAAATGAAACCCATCAATCAAAATCTGAATGATTTTGCTTCATATTAATAACTAGCGACTCGCCCCGGCTTCGCACGGGTGCAATGCTGATACTAAATATACTACAGAATGTCTTTATATACAACGTTCACAGCTTTTTTGTCATTAGACAATACAAACATGTTTTCTTTAGAGGTTACTCTTGAAAGAGCGACATACCCCGGCCGGTACCGCCGCAACCGCTATGTCCCTGCATTTTAAATCTGTAATATCTTCGAAAATATTCTTTTAAATTACATGCTGTAAAGGGACATATTGATCTATATTAAATGTACAATGTATTACTTAACTGGACACTTAATTTGATAAGGATTAATGCTGTATTGCTTAAAATCGCTTCATTAATAAGCCATTATTTCTCGTAAAAAGTAAAGGATAAAAAATGGTTATTGTGGGTTATCCCTAAGAGATAGACATATACCATGTGGACTTTTTTTAGACCTTTTTAAGGTGTACAATACTGTAGTACATTATTTTGATCTATCTCGTAGGGTTCAGCCAGCGTTTGCAATGTAAGCGCAAAAAAATGTGTTTATTTACGACATCACATTAGAAACCTCTAAAATTATCAGTGTTTCTCTACTATATTATGCATGTATTAACATATAAAACTTTTTCTTGAATCACTCTATCTATTAAAAAAACCGCATCAAAATCCGTTGCGTAGTTTTAAAGATCTAAGCATACATAGGGACAGACAGCGGGAAGCGACTTTGTTTTATACTATGTAGTGATTATATTCGAAAAATTTGTAGTCTAACTTAATATCTCATTCAATTAATTAACACACAACGATTCATCTATTAGAGATAAAAGTTTACGCCACAAACTGAGTTTAAATAAAATGAAATCGTTTTCTTCAGCTGGGGATTACATAACATTCTAAAACCGATTCTCTAGCTAGGTGACTAAACAGCATTTAACTTTCTTCTTGTGGGTATAGGTATACAAATTATACGTACCTATGGATGTTATGCGAGGCTTTCGATTTGTTAAACTACAGATTACAGAACCAAGCTTATTAACTATAGGCACTTTTGGTAGAAAATGGATATCTTAAGGTTTACTGTTCAAACTATTCGCGCTAGCAGAATAAATCAATAAGTATAGATGGATTTGCCAAAGAATTTGTGGCTTTCCGTTTCCCAGCATACGTTTACCTGTTCACCCACATACTAGGTTAGCGTGAAGCTACAGCTACGAGCAATTAATGACGAGAAGTCGACCGTTACAGGTATTCTGCTGGTTTTTATATTTCGTATAATTCTTTCATTTGTTCTTGTTTGTTAGCGGCGGCGGGCAGAATTTTGGCAGTCATTGCAGAGGACCTCGGCAAGTATTTTCCAAAATGGGTATTTGAGTAGGTATTGTGACGCATTTGTATTGCCATTGCCATATTTGGGACAATGCAAAGTCTCTTTAGGAATAGTATTTTTTTTTTTAATTTATGTATTTTACTTCTTGACAGTTCATTATTTAGGTATTTGGTAAAAACATGTACAACAGACTCAGCTCCAAGTTATTGCACAGTTTAAATTTACATAAAAACAGACATATTTACAATAACGAAGGATTAACAATATGAAATAATACACCAAAATTACTAACAAAACAAGTAAAAACAAATAACAAGCAAATAACATTGCCAAAAAAAAAAAACATTAATTGCTGTTAATATGACTAGCTAGACAACAAAAAAATGCTTCATATTTTCTAGGTAGGTAGGTAGTCTATTGTAGTCAGTGTAGTCACACACAAAAATAGTTTAGGATTAAATAAGTAGATGACTCAATCCAAATAAGAGGATCTAGGAATAAGAACAAGTTTAGTATCAACGCGTTTTGTATGAGATTACACTCAATTTATATTTCATTAGATCATAAATTAGCTGTTTTAGAATTGTACAATAAAGTAGGTACCTATAAATCATTAGTAAAGTAGCGTAGTCTTGGGCTTGTGCTTCCTGGCTAGTAATTAGATACAATAGGTTTCGATTTGCTTTATGTATAAACGAATATAACGAATTTCCATACACCATAGTAATAAAAATCTATTTGCGGCCCCAAACTCAAAATGGTTTAGTATCCTTGTCTTGACTGCATGCAACTAATTTCATTCCTTGATTCTTCAAATCAAAACAAGAACAACTTTCATTCAAGCGTCTTTCAGATCCGTAAGGAACTTTTAAGTAAAATGTGTCACAAAACTATCTTATAAACTCTTAAACAATCTAATTAATACACTTACCGATTTATTAAGAGCAAAACAGCTGTAGAAACAAGAAATATGTAGGATACCACGTAAAAAAACGATCCACTGTTTTCTTATATGAAGGAACTTTCACATTTTGCCACACACTTCCACACGCGATTTCCGTGTCCACTCTTTCTCATTTACAATAGAAATACTCATAAAATATTCAAAACACTATTTTAAAATTCAAGTAAAATCGTAAAGAGTCTATTTTAGGTTAAAAAGTTATTGTATTTATTTATTATTTACTCAAAAATACCGCCATCTTATTTAAACATGCGCGCGCAGTACGTACTGTCTGAAGGCAACTGACGCGGCGACTCGAAATTTACTCGGATTCATGCGTGTAAACGAGATAGCAAATACGTTTTCCGAGAGAAAGAACGAGACGGCTAGAGAGTGTCATGTAGCGGTATTTTTTTTTCTCCTTTCGCGCGTCAACTTTCTAAAACGCCTTGAGGTGTTCGGTCATTTTGTTTTGACGGTGCTAAAATTGTTTTAATTTAAAAATTAAAGGATAATTTAATATTATTTCACAATTCAAGAGCATTTTGTGCAAAAAAAAAATCGTAAAGAAAAGTTATTAAATTATTGATAAGAAAGTGACCATGAGTTGAACCAGGTGATAATTTTAATGGTTTATCAGGTTGCAAAATTCTCCTGAAATATAATAAAAAAATTCAGGATGTCTTTATTTAAAAAAAATCAGACGCTCCCATAACGTCATCGCTAAGAAATTGCAATCATTAAATTCACTCGTCTCTAACACGGCTCGTTGGTCTAGGGGTATGATTCTCGCTTCGGGTGCGAGAGGTCCCGGGTTCAAATCCCGGACGAGCCCGTAGAAGAGATTATTAATCGTCTTCTTTTTTATTTTATCATTGTAATGTTTTTTTTATATATTGAAAAAAAAAAGATTAATTACTTTATTATAATAAAATATATTTGGCATTGTTATGGTTAGTACAAAAACATTAAGAAGTACACTTACTCGATATAATTCGAGTTCATCTTGAGATTTCAATTGAATCATAATTTTAAAATGCACAATTTAATTTCCTACATAGTTTCTGCTGCTGATAAGCCTGAAATGGGAGACACGATAAAATAATAAAAGTATAGTTTTTACTGCCATCTATCAGCAACAAGAACAACTAGAGTAAATGTTATTTTACAAAACCGAGAGATGGCACTGTACTCAACAACAAAGTACACAAGTAAATAAAAACACGACCTTTTAAAGTAGGCACGGAATGTAAACAACCGTTTTGTTTATATCGGTACTTTCTAAATCGGCCGCATAACCAACAGGTGGCTGGGGATTTGGTCAATGACTTTTCCCTTCCCCTCTCCCTATAAAAAAGTTTACAGACAAAACAAGCGGTACACAACACGTGTTTTATGATAAAATAATGCATAAACTCTTAATTTACGGGCTCAAAGGTGTTTAAAAGTGAATGAAAAGACGTTAATAGTTGGTCTAAAGTGAGAAATAGTTTAATTAGAGTTCAACATGTCGGGAGCCAGTACATCGCAAAGTCCACCGCCAATGGCTTCGATCAGTGATGTTAGTGCTTTATTTCAAAATGCCAAGAAGTATGAGGAGCTTAATGTAATTGGAACAGGTAGGAGTGAAAATTACTTTGTAAATAACCTAATTTCACATGTGCCGGTTGTTAAGTTTTTCGCGCAATTTCTGTTTGAAACTAAACATTTTTTGTTTGTTTATTTATTGTTTTTTATATTTTGAGGAAGTGTAGGATAGTTTTTAAGTTTCTCCTTTTGTATTATCGTTTAAAAGTATTAGTTTGATTCAATACGGAACTCAGTTCTCAAAGACTTCATTAAATTTTATCATTTTGGAAATTGGACCACGTTCCAGTTTTTGTATGCATTGTTATTTAGTTTGCATGGTATTTTTAATGCTTACTTACTAAAGTGTTACATGATTACTGCCCGATTTTAATGTTTCAGTAGGTCATTGAGATGAATAATAAATTGTAATCTAAAAACTAGCAACTGCTAAAATCCTGGGGATACTATTTAGAAAATACTAATAATAAACCAAATTTTAGATTCCCACTGATAGTGTGATACTTTTTTTTTTAATTTCTAACGGAACAGGCTAAGGTCTGAGACCATGCTGCCTAGTCGACAGTTAGTATTTTTTCTTGAGTGATAGTGTGTTACTTTTTTATCCTAATCAACAGACTTATGACAACTAGACCAGTAAGACAGTCTACTCGATTACTTATCAACCTACTTTAACAATCCTATAATTAATCCTATAATCCTATAATTTAATACACAAACTTAGATGATTTACATGCCTTTGCCACTAAATCAACTATCTCCTTTATTTTATGTTAATTTTATTGTGTTTGGGTGGCTTACAGCTATCAATACAAAAGTAACAGTGAGGTAATCGATGACAAGCCATTTACAAGCCTCCACAGTTAGCAATAGACTATTGTTGTCAAATTATTTAACACTTCATAAACCGTAACACTAAGTTTAACATTAAATTAACAAATAAATTAAGTGCTTAGGCAAAGGTGCATGCGCAACCGCTATTAGAATGCATCGGAAACAATATTATAGTGTTTATATAAAACAGTAGTAATGTTTAGAATTATGTAGTCTATTATGTTGATTTTGAAAGAAAAGAAAGAAAAAGTATTTATTGGGACTCGTACAGGAAGATCACATTTTAAACTAAACACATTTATAGCAACATTAATTTAAAAAAAAAATATACAAAATTAAAATGAAAACAGAAAGTCCTGTAACCCTCCTGACCTGTGCCCTGTATTTTGACATTTGTAATTAACAGCTCCTAAATAAATGTGTTACCAAAACTTTGTTAAAAAACAAACGTAATTATAAAATTATACATTTAAAAATTTAATTTTAAAATTTAAATTTTAAAATTTAAATTTAATAATTACAAAATTTAAATATTACATCTATACAAATAAATAAAATTGAAGTGTCTAGTTGTAACGACAAAATTAACAACTTTTTAATAAATGCTTCAGAAAGTCTATATTTACAGTACCTATAGTAAAAAAACTATTTTAAAATTTTTGGTTTATCTGGAATAATGTACCTTTCAAAGGGTGAAATAATTTTTTCAATAGAAACTGTGGTTCCGGAGATTACCCTCCACATAATACAATCACAAAATTCGCTCTCTTTATAATATTAGTATAGATAAATAAATAAATTACAGGAGCATATGGCACAGTATATAAAGCTCGTGACCTCCACAATGGAGGCAACATCGTAGCGATGAAGAAAGTGAAGGTCGCACTCACAGAGGACGGTATCCCGCTGTCTACGTTGAGGGAGATAGCATTGCTGAGGCAGCTGGAGGCTTATAGACATCCCAATATCGTCAGGTAATCTTTTACTCGTTTTTGTTTATTGAGACTTGTTGAAAGTAGTTATTTTAAACTCTATTATTGGGGCTGATGATGATGTGGCTCCCTTTTCCACACTTAGACTCCCATTTGGTCCAGTGTGCATATTATTGGGGCTATTCAAGTATTATTACTTAAGCAGAATTTTAGTAATTTTGAACTCCCACCTCCCCCTTGTCAGCAAAAGTAAGCAAAGGTCATACTACCCCCCTCCTGTGCTTCCGTAAACATTGGTATATTTTTTAATCTCTTCAGGTTTCTTTATTGATATAAATGAGTCTAGAAATAAGGAATGAATAGACTATAAATTAATTGAATGCCCATTTAAGTAATTTCCCTACTTCAGTTCTTGCTAACCAAATATCAATTATTTTGGGCTGGGGAGTCCCCGATCCATGGGGTTGCCATATTTGTTCAAATCAAAATCAATTAAATTTTGCAGAAAAATCTGATAAAGTAAATAATATTGCCTCCCCCATGTCATCAAAAATAATCGAAGCAACCCCCCCCCCCCCTTTGGTACTTACGTATTACTTGAATGACCCCATTACAGATTAGACACATGATTAAAAAGGTAAGTTGCAAAATATACACCTGAGAGAAAACAGCTCAGATGATTTACTATTGATGCACCTTGGACCCTCGCAGGTGGCACAACAGTGTCAATCACTGTCTAGCCTTTCCCAACCATGTTGTGATCAGCTTCCAATCTAACCAGATGCAGCTGAATACCAGTATTTTACATAGGGCGACTGCCCATCTAACCTCCACAACCCAGTTAATGGGTACTGCCGTATTTTTTGTTTTTTTTTTGTTTTTCTCTTATATCCAAAAACATCTATTTAGCTGGCAGGGGCGGGTATTTATTTGCTTTTAATTCTGACTGTTTTTCTTACGACCTTCTCCTTACATCTTACATCAGTATCTTCTCCTTTCAGACTCCTTGACGTCTGCCACGGCGGTCAATCCATGGAGAGAGACCAGCAACTAGTTCTGTTCTTAGTATTTGAGCATGTCGATCAGGATCTGGAGTCTTTTCTAAAGAGGTCTCTGTCACCTTTGTCTCAGAATACCATAAGGGTGAGTTAATAATAATAATTATTTATTTAGGTACCACCGCGGTCTCAGACATCGGACCAGCTTCATCATTTCAGCCTAAAGACGTCCACTGCTGGACATAAGGCTCCCCCAATTGGGGGGGTTTGCCATAATCGCCACGCTTGGCAGGCGGGTTGGCGATCGCAGTATGGTGTTAAAAATGCATAGAGAACGCTGCTGCTCATTCTCTAGTAAGTCCCTTAGTCGCCTTTTACGACACCCACGAGAAGAAATGGGGTAGTGCTATTCTTTACGTCCGGCACCACACGGTACAGCGGACCAGCTATTATTCCTGCTTGCAGCGCTCGGCCGCTATAGTAATTTGTAACGCTTACCTAAGCTCATCAACCAATAGCATCGCAGCGTCAGATTTTTGCTGAGCCCCTTATTTTTATGAATGAAAAAAAAATTGCAGTCATAAGGACCCACCCGATGTGTTCGATATCTGTAATCATTGTAACAGAACCGGAGAAAATTTAAACAAAAGTTTTTCTTTATTGCTCGTGGCAAAAAGAGTCGGCAAACAGATGTGGTCATCCTTTGCATGGGATTTTGTTTTCAAGGTGTCAAGATTTTCGTGCCCACTATAGTACATAAAGGTTTTGTAGTACATGAGGGACTTTCATAGTATGCATTATTAATAGTCAGTCTATTTACAGACTAATTCTATAATCAAGACAAAAATACTCATTTAATTCTCTCTTTTCCAGAGCATGTCCTTCGACATACTATCGGGCATCGACTTCTTACATTCTCACCGGATTGTGCACCGAGATCTGAAGCCTCACAACCTGCTGGTGACATGTGGGGGCCGCGTGAAGCTCGCTGACTTCGGGCTTGCCAAGACTTACGATACGGATATGAAGTTAACTAGTGTGGTATGTGAAAGAAAAAAGTAAGAAAGCGTATTTTTTTTGCGGCATACATGACGCAAAGACGTGACGTATATGTCGTGATGACCCGTTGGTTAGGGCCTCGCCTCTTGTGCATGATGTTGTGGGTTCAAATCCAGGCAAGTACCAATGTGACTTTTTCAATTCATATGTACTTTCTGAGTTTATCTTGGACATTACTGACATCGGTGAAGGAAAAACATCGTGAGGAAACCTGGACTTATCACACTAATATTATAAAGGCGAAAGTTTGTGAGTGTGTGTGTATGTTTGTCTCTTCTTCACGCTCAAACGGCTGGGCCAATTTTGATAAAATTTGGTATAGACACCCTGGATTTACACATAGGCTACCGGTTTCGCGGGTAGCACCGCAGGGCGCAGCTAGTAGTTAATATAAGTCTGAAATCGCCAACCCGTCTCGAGCAAGCGTGCTGATGCCTTCTCTATATGAGAAAAGGCCTTTGCCCAGCTGTGGGACAGTTATAGGCTATTATTATTATGACTCAAAGAAAGAACACGAACACTAACAAGTTGGGGGAAAATATGCGTCACATGCGCATCTACGCAAAACCGCTATCGCTCAGCATAATGCTGGGACCCTATGCGAGACAGAGCCCCAGCGCTGGTTTTCAGCGACAGCCAGCGTTGACGTGATGACGTCCGCTTTAGCATACAATGAGATATAAATAAGGAAAAAAAGATAAAATACATATACAGTAAGTCTGAGCTTAGGCTCAAACAATCCGGCTCGAAGGACCAACTTGTTTGAGCCTAAACTCAGACTTCAAATGAAAAGCAGCGGACTCTAAAACTAACTTATATTTAAGGTACAGTAAAACGATAAAAGCCGCGCGTGTGAAGTGACAGGCCTGGGGCCCCTCTCATGGATCCGCGTCCCGCGCGCCCGCGCAGTCGCCCGACGCCTGGCACGAAGATATCCGACGGCGCCCGAACAATGCTTAATTCTAAATGTTTATAAAGGTCATTGCTAAAACACTAACCGCTCAGGACTATATTACTGACATCATAAACAACAACATTTGTTCTATGACTTTTAATAATTCATCAGATTTTAATTTATCATATTTTCATAAGAAAGAGAGAAAGAAATCATTTATTTGCTGATAATGTAGGTATGCATATAAGTTGGAATAGGTATATATTAAGTATCCCGATACATTTTCAGGCGGCAACGTCCGCCCCTGCTCGCTGTCCCTGCAGCCAGGACCAACCTGCTGGCGAGAACTCCTCTCACTAGAGCCATACGCGTTCACGGGAGGGTTGATGTATTGTGGTGCAAACTGAGTGAATTCGCAAAAGTTACACTATATGTAATAAGTTATGTAGATTAAGATATTTTTTAACTAGGTATAAGGTGTAGATTTAGGATTTAGTTAGTAAGGCCACTCTGTCGCATTGGATCATAGATCTGTAATGATAGTGTAGCTAAGATTATTATAAATAAATAAAAATAAAAAAATTACCTTACGGCATGCAAAATATTATGTTTGAATTAAATGGTAATATAGATACAGCTATTACAAGTATTATTAGCCATAGTCGAATTTAATATGTAGTTACAGATCAGACTAAAAACAAATCAAAATAATTAATGAATTAAATATAAATCTCTCGCAAATCATAAAATGAAGAATATAATATGTCGTAATGTGTAATGTTAAAAAGCTTATTAACAAAATATTCCAAAACATTAGCAACAATCACAATTATTATTAGTTAAAGAATTTAGATAATCTGATAATGTCAAAATCTGTTATGTCAAATTATAATAAAACAAATTTAAAAAAATAATCGCTAATAAAATAAATAAAAAACAACATACAAAAATAAAAATATTTAAATTCAACACTCTAAATGTTACGAACTCTACGCGTAGCAAAACAAACTGCCGTGTCTAACCAGTGACAGTGCACGGGAGGCGTAGGTCGAAGCCATACATTTCCAGTATAAGCTGATCTCGCATTGTATAGGATTTCCGTACGAAATCTTGAAGGTTTAAAAGTGAAACTTGGTGATTACGAATTATACTCATTGTTATAGTGTAAGGATATCATAGTAATTAATTAGGATTATGAATTTTCTTTTTCGATTTCTTACGTAGATGTTCATACAGTTATTGCGGCATGTAGCATGAGAAACGACTTAGATTGTCGCGATTTTAGTACCAATATATAAAAAAAACCTAAAATAATAACATTAGATTTAGTTCGACTGATAAGCTAAGTTTTTGAAGCTTCCTCAATCCTACTATTTTTTCTGTGCCCGACAGGGTCCATAATGATCTCATATAATTTTAAGTTACCACTTACGTACACATTGTGGAATGGAAATAAAATATTGAGTGACGAGTGCGTGATCGTCGCGCGAGTGCGCGATTGTCGGGCTAGCACGATTAATCAAGTCGCATGTGTAATTGTGTATTGTATTCCTACTACATCTATTCCTGTAACTGATCGGCTCGAGCTCCTAGGCATGGAGTTGACATCTGGTCTCAACTTCGGCTCCACCATCGAGTGCAAAGCTCAAACTGCGGCCAAGAAACTGGGCGTCCTAAACAGGGTGAAGCGATACTTTACGCCTGGACAGCTTTTAACCCTTTACAAAGCACAAGTCCGTTCCTGCATGGAGTATTGCAGCCACCTTTGGGATGGCTCAGCAAAGTACCAACTTGCTGCGCTTGACTCGGTGGGACGCAGAGCTAAGAGGCTCCTTGGCGACGTAAAACTGGTGGATGCCAAGCTTCACAGCTTGGCTCATCGCCGCAAGGTTGCCTGCTTGTCGGTCTTCTACAGATTGTACTTCGGAGAGTGTGCCCATGAACTCCACGACCTCATTCCTCCGGCCCCCTTCTACCATCGGACATCTAGACGCACTGCAAGTTACCACCCCTACCTAGTTGATATTCCACCAACTCGCACTAAGCGTTTTCAAACGTCTTTTATAATGCGCACAGCAAAGGAGTGGAACTCTCTGCCTGCGTCTGTGTTTCCGAACGCATACAACCCTAATCTATTCAAAGTGAGAGTGAACAGGCTTCTTCTGGGTAAGCTCACTCCATCGTAGACTTTGTCTCTGTCATCCAGACCTAGACTAAAGTCAAGAGCAAACTCATAGTAGAATAAATAAAAAAAATGTAATAATTACGCAATGATCGCGGATTCGCGCGATGAACATCGAAATCCATTTTCATTTTCTCAATTGTTATTTTTTTTCTGTTTTCCAGGTAGTCACCCTGTGGTACCGTCCCCCAGAAGTACTGCTAGGCACATCATACAACACGGCGGTAGATGTGTGGTCAGCAGGATGCGTGCTAGCACAACTACACACCAGGTGAGTCTATTTATTTAATCAGCATGTAAAAGCACTGTCACCGGTCCACAACAAACTTCGATCTAAATAAAACGGCCACATTCCTCTAGATCGTATTTTGTTGCTTCGTGTCTCAATATGAAACTTCATAAAAGGTATTAGAAAATTCTAGACACACTTACCGAGGTTGCTGATTGAGCCGTTTTTCATAATTCCTTCTCAGTCACGAGATAATAAGGTTTTTAGGTGGCGCTTCCAGCGCTCTTAAGGCGAAAGCTAATGAATAAGTACTATTTAATTAAATCATGACATTTGAGGCCAATTTTAACTAAGCATCGGTTATTTCAAACGGTTGGTTACCGTAACATACGTACGGTGGCCAGCACATCAAGTTACCACAAACTGTCAGATTTTCTCATTCGATTTTGAACTTAATCACCAACATTTTAAAGTTTAAAATCGTTTGGAGAAATTTGACAGTTTCGTGAAGCTTGATGGGCTGGCCACTGTCCATCAAATAATAACGATTACGTAAGTTGTTTAACGTTCGTTAAATACAAAGCGTTGTTTCACTGCATCAAAAACCGATCGTCAAAGTTATTCGGGCTGCCAGTAAAAAGAAATCTTTATCCCAATAAAAATGGTTGGGAGATTTTTATATTAAGGCAACATTCCGCCGTTCACGTCAAATTTTCCAATGACAACTGCAAATAATTGTAATCGTAAAAAAAAATTCGTCTGCCAACATTTTTTTTTTGAGGTTACATTTGCGGTTGGAAAATTGACCATGACGTATATCGATGTATGGGAGAACATGTTTTTCAACTACAATGTGGTTTGTTTTTGGGATAAATTCATCCAAACCCATTTTTATTGTGCGTGGTCCGACACGCACTAGGCGGTTTTTTTTTTTTTTATAGAAAACGCGGAGCGACTCCACAACCCAGCTACTGGGTAACACGACACTCCTTAGTAAGACACAAATGTCAGACTTTCGGGGTGCTAACTTCCCGTAACAACTGTCAAAGATGTACAAATGACAGCCGGGACCAACGACTTAACGTGCTTTCTGAGACACGGCGGAGTCTTGGTATGTAAAGATGGTCACCCATCCACGGACCAACAACGGCAAGCGTAGCTTAACCTGATCGATCGACCCATATGCGGCTGTTATTACTTAGCTACGAGAGCCCCTCCATTACAGACATTGTATTACGTAATATTTTGTTCTAGGAAACCTCTGCTGCCGGGAGCCTCCGATTCCGACCAGCTGCACGAGATATTCAGGTAGGGAATATATTGCCATATCGATAAATTCTTAGTTTATCTTGGACATCACTGACATCAGCATTATGCAGCCTACCCAATCCTTTCTTTGCTATTGTTCGTCGAGTTGTTGAGCTCCTTAAGTCCTGAGTTGAGCTACACGATTACTGACAACTGCGGCCGTCATATCGCGATGTCATGTTATATAAGGTCCCATTAAAATAGGTGAACAAATTTTAACACAGCGTTCAGTACGTCTAACCAAACATATCCAAGCAAAAAAAAAAAACACTGATTAAAGTGATTTTATTTTGACCTAAAACAAATAAATTGTTGGCACACTAGAATAAACACATCCGTTATGGGTAGGTACTTGCACTCGCGCCCCGCCGCGCCGCGCGCGTGCTCGTAGGTAGGTACCTACCTAGTCAGTTCTGTTAACATCATTCTGTATTTAATCATAGTAACTTTCAGTTGAATACACATCACCTTTTTAGGGTAGTGTTCATACACACGACCATTTCCAAGTATTCTTGGTTGCTGAACGCGTAATTAGGCATTGTTGTCGATCGTTATACCTACGTAACAATACACACACAATTCGCGTTCGTGCAACATGTTTTGCCGGCTCGGTTGCGCGACGAAAACTGAAATTGCGACGGGCTTCCCGCGGGGCGGAAGGGCTATGTTAGACTGAGATGGCATGAGTTGAACAATGAACGCTGCGAGCGCGGGCGCCGCGGGCGGTAACGTGGTGATGTGCTCCTGCACATTTGTGAGATAACAAAGACATGGATGTGTTTATGCATTGGGTAACCAACATTTTTAGTGTATTTTCGTTAGCAGTTTTTTTTTCTTGTAATTATTTTATGCGTTTTTCAATTATTATTGTTTACCATTTTCCTTATTTTGGTGGTCTGAATTATTTCTAAAAGTTTGTCCACCTATTTTAATGGGACCTTATATATTGTCATGGCTATATTGTAAATAAAAATGACTAAAAATGACTATACCCAAAGTCTCTAATTCAGATAATTTATGTAAACAAAGTAATGTCAAGAAATGTCACTGTCAAAATTACAGGACAGTGGTTCAAAACATTTTATCATATTTATTTTTGTAAATAATCATCTATAAAATTAAAGTGAATTAATTATAAGAACTAAAACAGAAACAAAATACCGTTGCCAAACAATGTTTTGTGTAATGTGTCGGAGACACAGCCTATGATTGTCATAATCAGCCCCTATAAGTCCACTGCTAGACGTAAACCTCCCGAAATCGATTTCTTCTCGAAACAGTTTACAGCCGTTTTCATCCAAAATGTGGCTAGATAAGCTACTTACAAAATGAATCTATGAATGAGAATTGTAATATTAATGTTATTGAAGATGTAAAAAAATTGAAAATGTTTGGATCTCCTGCATTGTTACCAGTATCATAAAATATTTCATAACAGAGAATCTCCTTTTCTTAATAACTTTGTTTAAAACCGAAAATGTATAAAAATAATTACGGTATGATTATTTTTTAATTATTATTTCTTAAAATCAGTACTTAAAAGAAATCGGAATCTTTTTTTTCGCCATTTTATGTGAATTACCATTACGAAGATATTTTTTTGATATGTTATCCCCTTTGTTTACATAAATTATCTGAATTATGAGACTTTGGGTATAATAGGGATGTTTTACCGAGTCGTAAGTAGACTGTTTCTATACTACTATGAACGATGCACATCGGGCTAGCAGCTCCAGAGGCATCCAGAGGCCATTCGCATAGAGGTTCGATTGTCAGTATTTTGTTTGATTATTGCTCTATAGTTCACATACTGAGCAATCGGAAGTCTAGAATTTGTATATTTTATGTGCTTTTTTTTTCTGACCAAGATTATGTCTGGACTTAAAAGAGACTGTGACTCATCTAGTTTTTAAAATATGATTGCCGTGTAAAAGTGTTTGTATGAACCTAATTACAGAAATAATAGTACATTACTTACCTAGGGCTGTAAAAGAAAGAAAGCCCGAAATCGCAGGAATTTGTGACCCGAGCCGCAGCCGAGGGTTGTAAATATGCGATAGAGGGCTTTCTTTTTAACTGCCCGTGGTGAGTACACAATTTTACGTCTTCACCTGCCCATAATGCGAGTTTTACTGTACACGTAGCGTGCGGTAAAACTCATATCATTTTCAAAACATTTGCTTGTAAAGTGACTTACAGCAACGTACTTAGGTTCATAATTAACCTTAGATATTATACACTCGTGCTTTTTACTTTACTTTCTTTTCTTTTTTTTTTCTTTTTTTTCAATTTCCGCAAAGAGTTTTTTATGTCATACCAGCGCGCCATTTTCCATAAAAATTAATAACTTTAAAAAAATAAGTTAACAAGTCTGTTCTTTTTTCTTTTTCTTCGCAAGTGTGTTGAAAAACGTCGTATGAAACGCGTGTACATTGATCACTACACATTCGGCTCCCTTCGCTTCGAGTGTAATGACCGACATAGCACACTTGTATCATAATGTACTATTATCATTTACCATTAAAATATTTTTTATTATTTTTCAGATTAATAGGCAGACCGTCCCGTCAAGAATGGCCTGAAAACGTTTCTATAATGCTAGACAGCTTTCCTGAGTACCAGGCTCAAGACTTAGAAGAAATCATACCCAGGATACACCCACATGCCCTAGAACTTATCAAGGTAATATTAAACTTTTATACTTACTTTAAAACTCCTCCATGCCGCAGAGAGCACGTTAAGACGTAGATATATGTCAGTGACCTTGAGTGGTGGTGGTGGTTGAGTGGTTTGGTGGCCAGTAATAGGAATAGGCCTAGCACATTTAAACGCTTTCCCAAACAAGACACATTATTAATTTATTATTAAATTATCTTTAAAAAAGTGAAGGTTTCATAAAAATACGCTTGATAGATTTGGCGTGATTCTCAGTTTTTTATCCGCGTTAGACATGACTTTACAAATTAATTTCACTATGTTATATAAACATCATCTACAATATTCATATATTTAGTTATTAAGATAATGCTCTAATTTAACATATATTTTTTTCCAAATCATTAACACTACTCGTTTAGACGTGATCTTCACTATAAAATCATTAAAAGTCGGTTATAATCGGGAGGGCATGTCAGACTTTTACTGACCAGAACCCACTCGTGTTCCTTCAGTTGCCTGTGTGCCAGGGCCACGGTGTCCCTTTCTGAAAAATCCGCAACCCTGGCAGACATCAGTCCTAATGGACCTCAAACTTCCTGCTGACATCTCTTAGCGGCGCGCGTCGAACACAACGCACCTTCGACGCGGGCCTGGGGGTCTACTCCCTAAGTCCGTCAACGAAGTAACGGGCCCGTCCGTTAGTAGTCCGACACGTCGGACTGAACCCTACTCCCTAGTAATTTCGGATTCATCAGTTTCCAACGGAATCGTAGACAATATTCGTGAACGAAAGACGCATGGCGATTGATGACAATAGAGTTGTGCTATTTTACCGGTCGATTACCGGTTTAATTATTTTGTGGTTTTCAAGCTAAATAAACAAAAATCAATATTTTTTCCTTAGAAAATGACTACATTTTTAACAATATACTTTTTATTATAAAGATTAGAATTATTTTTGACATTTTTGTCCGGAAACCGGCATTATCCTGTTGATACCTTTGCCTTTTTCCTTTTTGACATTTTGACGGAAATTTTCAAATTAAATATTGATTTTTGTTTATTTAGCTTGAAAACCACAAAATAATTAAACCGGTAATCGACCGGTAAAATAGCACAACTCTATTGTCATCAATCGCCATGCGTCTTTCGTTCACGAATATTGTCTACGATTCCGTTGGAAACTGATGAATCCGAAATTACTAGGGAGTAGGGTTCAGTCCGACGTGTCGGACTACTAACGGACGGGCCCGTTACTTCGTTGACGGACTTAGGGAGTAGACCCCCAGGCCCGCGTCGAAGGTGCGTTGTGTTCGACGCGCGCCGCTAAGAGATGTCAGCAGGAAGTTTGAGGTCCATTAGGACTGATGTCTGCCAGGGTTGCGGATTTTTCAGAAAGGGACACCGTGGCCCTGGCACACAGGCAACTGAAGGAACACGAGTGGCTTCGGCCCCTCGTATGCCTTCCAAAGGCCCAGGGTCCCGAGATATATCAAAGAAATAATAACGTTTATTTGGACTCAATAAAATATAGCTTAATACAGTTATATTTCTAAGAACTAGGATACAAATTATAAATGTGTAAAGTCCCCGTCACGAGAAGCTATACATTTTATAAAAAAACATTCAGGGGTTCGAAACCTACGGCGAGCTATGGGCAGCTCGCCGTCCGGTAAGGACCAGGGGGTCTACTCCCTAAGCACGAAATCCGTCGTTTCGGCCTTCGTTTCGGGCTTTTCCTACTCCCTATCACCAACGGACGGACGATTCGTTCGGGGCCCGACGAAGAATGAATGACAACACGATTTGACAACTGTCCCTACTCCCGATGCGTTTTTGCCCGTCCGATAAGTTGAACTTGACGGTTGTTTTGACGGACCTTATGTCAGTTGATACGACATCAAAATAGTTATCGTTCTGTCGACGAACGATTATAATTGTTTACACTATTTAGAGACAAAGTAAGGAATTCCAAAGTATGGCTGCTTTTATAGAATTTTACACTTTTGGTGTGGAAAAAAAAAAATAACTAACATGTTGAATTTTAAGGGTCGAAATTTTCATTATTTTTGCGATAGGACGCACCATTTTCGAGATATAAGCAATAGAAAAGAAAAACATATATACAGTAACAGTACTGATTTTGTACCAGTAGTCGAGATGTTGGTGTGAAGTTTAGTTCATGACAACTAATTGATTTTATTCTACATCTTTTTAATCGCGATTTTAGTTTAAAAACGTCAAATTCAGAATAGCAAAATTGCCAAATAGCTTTAAGATAAGTCAGTAGGTAACGTCGGGAATACTCGCCAACCTAAATTCTTGGCGTAAATATTGTCGACGTTGCCTCCGCTCTTCCTATATAGCTTCGTCAAGCAATAAAAATGCAGCCATACTTTGGAATTCCTTACTTTGTCTCTAAATAGTGTAAACAATTATAATCGTTCGTCGACAGAACGATAACTATTTTGATGTCGTATCAACTGACATAAGGTCCGTCAAAACAACCGTCAAGTTCAACTTATCGGACGGGCAAAAACGCATCGGGAGTAGGGACAGTTGTCAAATCGTGTTGTCATTCATTCTTCGTCGGGCCCCGAACGAATCGTCCGTCCGTTGGTGATAGGGAGTAGGAAAAGCCCGAAACGAAGGCCGAAACGACGGATTTCGTGCTTAGGGAGTAGACCCCCTGGTCCTTACCGGACGGCGAGCTGCCCATAGCTCGCCGTAGGTTTCGAACCCCTGAATGTTTTTTTATAAAATGTATAGCTTCTCGTGACGGGGACTTTACACATTTATAATTTGTATCCTAGTTCTTAGAAATATAACTGTATTAAGCTATATTTTATTGAGTCCAAATAAACGTTATTATTTCTTTGATATATCTCGGGACCCTGGGCCTTTGGAAGGCATACGAGGGGCCGAAGCCAATTCGCAGAGGCCCGTTAGACGCTTTTAATTAATAATAATTATTATTATTATTACTAAAATGTAACTCAATTTTATTTTATTTTCAGGGAATGCTGATCTTCGATCCTGCAAAACGCCTGACTGCCTTAGATTGCTTACAACATCCGTACTTCACAGACGAACCGCTCACATAAGCTCTAAGCTCACTGCTGGGCAAAATTAAGCTAACCCACCAATTTTACTATAACATGCAGTAACCGGCCGTGAATATGGCACAGTCAGGGAAATTTATTGTGAAGCACATCGACACTTTTCGTCAATTTGCCGTGCTCAAACAACTGTCAAAAAATGACATTTGTGATTTGAAACACGGATAGTTTTAGTTGATAGCTGATTTTAAGATATATACAACGTGTCCTTTTAAAGCTCAATGTGTCATATTTACCCCCGGGTACTGGGCAATTCTTTCATAGTTAATTTATCTCTGACTGTGTATCCCAGTGATCTTTATTGTCTTTACAATAAGGTTGCTTTTGGGTTGCTGTTTGGTTGCTGCCACTGAAAAGTCTGTCAAACTAACAATTATCTTTATTCTCGTTATAATAAGGTTGCTGTTGGGTTGCTGCCACTGAACAGTCTGTCAAACTAACAATGATCTTTATTTTCGTTACAATAAGGTTGCTGTTGGGTTGCTGCTTGGTTGCTGCCACTGAAAAGTCTCAAACTTACAATGATCTTTATTCTCTTTACAATAAGGTTGCTGTTGGGTTGTCGTTTAGCTGCTGCCAGCCATTGACAAATCCGTCAAAATCATAATGTTCTTTATTCTCATTACAATATGGTTGCTGTTGAGGTGCTGACACTGACAAGTCGGTCAAAATCACAATGATCTTTATTCTCGTTACTATAAGGTTGCTTTTGGGTTGTTGTTTAGCTGCTGCCAGCCATTGACAAGTCTGTCAAAATCATAATGTTCTTTATTCTCGATACAATAAGGTTGCCGTTGGGTTGCTGTTTGGTTGCTGCCACTGAAAAGTCTGTCAAACTAACAATTATATTTTCGTTACAATAAGTTAGCTGTTGAGTTGCTGCTGTCAGACGTAAAATAACTTAGAAAGGACTGTACTTGTGGTCGCTATTCCTATAATGTGTATGTTAATAATAATTGATGAATTTATAACAGGAGATGAAATTTGACTGGATTGGCTAAATCCTTGTTTGGAATGGGTATTGAAACCACTATCTAATGTACAATTATACAAAAAGAAATCGTTTGGAAGTGAAACTTCGGCTCATTCGAAATAAATTTACACTTTCAGACTACAGCTTGTGGTATAAGGTAGGTACAAGTTCACAATACAATATTTAGCCAATTCATCAATAGTTGTTAATAGTAATTAGTGTTATTACAAAATATAGGAAAAGTTTTTAACCAGTGTTCAAATTTTTTTTGGTCCTACTTGAAATCAGCAAAATATGGATACAATCTATTCGTAATAATATCAATGGGCGAGCGCACAGCTGATGGGTACCTACTACTGCGTTCCGCTTCACTGACCGCGCCGCCTCCGGCGCGTCGCGCGACGAGTATCCATTATACTAGTTTCAAAATAAACATCTTTCGTTAACGAAAACTTCATTTTTTTGTACTAAGACGTATCAAAATAAGAAACAGGTGTATAATAAAACCCGTTTTAGTTTAATTTGTCAAAATTTACGCACTGATTAAAAACTTTTCCTGTATAAAAATGGTTTCCTATACAAAATGATTTAAAATCAGTCTGGATTGCTACACGCTTGCAGTAATTCTATATCATGAAAGTGAATTCTGGAGGTTCTACCCACCACCGTGGACATATGCTTTTATGTACCTATGTAGTGTAGATACAGCTAATTATCAGTATAATTATGTAGCTCGAATATTAGTATTCATCGAGCCTTTTAGAAACCTGGTTTAAATCTAGGAGCCGTAGGGTACGTCCAGTAGACTTAGGATAAGTCCGGTAGACGTAATAAGTACAGCCACGGGTACGGACATCTGACCACCGTGGAAACAAAATCCCGCGCACACAATGACCACATTTGATTACCGCCCTTTTTGCGTCGATAAATAAAATCAACTTGTTTAAATAAATTTCTCAGACTCTGATACAATGATCACAGATGTCTGACCACCTCAGCTGGTGGCCGATAGGCAGATGTGGTCATCGTGTCCACGGGCATTACTGTACCTCCATTTTGAATCATTTTGTGTAGGACCATTATTCAAGGTGCATTTGACAATAAAATCGTATTCAATAAGTAATTATATGGTTCTCAATCTCTCATAATAATAACAATTTATATTTTTAGATGATTTTTTTACTATCAAGTATTATTAAAATTGAAATGTAAGGAGTACATTTTTTTACAACTATTGTCGCCAAATAAAATTGTTTTTTGAAGTTTTGTGTTTTTATTTTATTTTATTAACCTTTTGACCGCCACAGTCAATTATAGATGACAAACCAAAATGTGCCCAGCTCGCCATGGTCACGACTACATGACAGACTTTTATACGTAAAGCTCATAAAACTTATTTCTTTTGCTAATTATGTTCCTTGACTCATCCTAATTTATATTAGTTGAACTAAATTTCATCTAAATTAGCATAAGATGACAAAAACTCGAAAGGATGAATTCGTATCTTGGCGCCGAGGGCACGTTTTTGCTTTTTTGACGTGGCGGTCAAAAGGTTATGGAAAATATTTAGCTGTCATTTGTAGATCTTTGACAGTTGTTACGGGTCATCAGAAGCCCGTATGTCTGATAACCAGTCTTACCAAGGGATATCGTATTACTTAGTAACTGGGTTGTGGAGGTCAGATAGGCAGTCGTTCCATGTAAAATAATAGTATTCAGCTGCATCCATTTAGACACTGGAAGTAAACCCCAACGTAGTTGAGAAAATCGGCTGATGACTTACGACCTTAAGAAAGGTGAATGGAACTGGCATTCGAATGAATGAATGAATGAAATTCACCGACCCCAGCGAGGTTTGACCAGACTCCATTACTCGAATGAACCCAAAAATTCACACTAGCACCTGGAACCTCATGTTTCATGGTGCTACAGTGATCATTGCATATCAAGGAGTAGACCGGGGGAAGCGATAATGGTAGGGAAAACGGGGCCATAGGATATGGAAGGCTCATTAGAGCCGTACCAGATATGCATCCTTTGTAAATATAACTAGCATTCAGGACTAAAAAAAAAATGGGCAAAAGGAATGGAATAAAACAAAAATCATAAAAATTACAATTTTATTATACAAGTGTATAAAAATCAGTCTCCTAACTCTAGAGAGAATATTTAAATTCGTTTTATAATATCAATTCATATTACATAGTATTTTCACGCTTACAAATGTTTAGGGAGCAGACAGAAGTGACTGAATTTCAGTCAAATGTTGTATATTTACTGTGAAAATAATAATAAATTGACACAAAATAATACATAATTGAGTAGGTATTCAAAGTCGGTCAAAAAAGGTACAAGATAATACAAAAAATAGAACAATTATTCATGAAGTAATTTGTGTTACCTTTTTGTTAAAACAAATATATTTTAGGGGATGTTTCACTACCTCCGGATAAGTTCCGGTTAAGTTTTAATGGCAGATAATTCCATTTTTAGGGTTTCGTAGTCAACAAGGAACCCTTATAGTTACGCCATGTCCACCTGTCTGTCTGCGGCTTAGCTCAGAGACTCTTAGTACTAGAAAGCTAAAATTTGGCATGGGTATACATATTAATCACGCCAACAAAGTGCTAAAATGAAATCTTGAATTAATTTTTTTAGGGTACCTCTACTACACGTAAAGCGGGGATGATATTATTTTTTCTCGTCTATTCCATGGTGTGGGGTATCGTTGGATAGGCCGTTCAAAAACATTGCGGGTTTGAGTAATATTGCAATTTAAAGTACTAGTTAGTCAAGTATCCCCTTTACACAAAAGTTTTTTTTTTCATTGGTCGTAAGAAGAGGCGGTAAACATGTGGACATCCATGAGCACGGGATTTTGTTTTGAAACTGTGCCGATTCGGATGTCCCCAATAGTACATCGTCTTCGAGTATAATTATATAATTAATGTAGGTACCTAAACAAAACATTGTTCACATGTTAAAAGAGTGTGGCGTTTCTTGCCCATTCTTCTCCATACGTTATATTTATTTAACTTTTGGTAGGGACAACGACTAGAATTAAATATATATTTTTTTTTACATTTCACGTTCAAATATGCCTTTTACGTGCCTATTTGAAATAAATGATTTGACTTTGAAACGAATAACGGTCGGTAACACAGAAATCTGTATTGAAATGTTACGTGTGGTAAATCGTAAGTACATACCTAGTATTACAAAGTAGCTGTCTAGGTATTATCTAAACGAACGGTCAAGCCAAAGGAAATCGTAACTTATTGCATTATAATATTTTCTATTGTAATTAACATATCATAACGCCTGCATTCCTCGAAGGGTTAGGCAGAGGTGTACTATCGGGGATTTACGAATCGGCACACTTTAAAAACAAAATCCCGTGCTCACTGATGTCCACATCTGTTTACCGCCGCTTTTTGCGACGACCAATACTCTGTCTGACCAACTCGGTTGTTTTTTTTTTTTCATTTACAAAACAAAGCGCTCAGCAAAAATCTGATGCTGCGATGCTATTGGTTGATGAGCGTAGGAAAGCGTTACTATAGTGGCCGAGCGCTGCAAGCAAGAATAGTCCTTATGGTGGTCCGATTCAAATGTCCCCAATAGTACCTACCTACAGTACACCCACATTTCGCCAATTATGTTTAATTGCCGTGTTGTAATAGGGGATAGCCTATTATTCTGCTATATACTACGGGACTGTCTAGCATGGTGTAGGTTATACTAGGTTTGATGCCCAATCCGCGTGTTCAATTGTAAAGCTAAAGTCCAAAATTGGCTTCAATCTCACAATCATGAAGCCACAGAGAGACTCTCGCATAAAAAGCACCTCGACATGTCGTACGTATGTCATATTAGAAGATCAGTTTTGAATATCCCACTTACTTTGATGTCTAATTGATGATTTGTTTTTTGCTTGTCTTAAATTGTTTTTTTTTTTTTTTTCTTCCAACTCAACATTATCATCTATTAGTCAATGTTAGTAATACTGTGTTTTGTCCAGGTAGTTTGGATGCCTGGAGACCTGTAACACAGGTATTCCTAGTACAGACTCCAGTCTCCACAACATCAATGTATTTTTATATACACAATTATGCATTGTACTAATTTTTCATCATATGGTGAAGAAAATAATCGTTTTTATTATTATAATTTTATTATAGTGTCATTAAGTTATGCTATGAGGAATTTCTTAATTACAGCAAAGAGTCTTGATTTGATACCCCTATTACATGGCGCTCAAGCATAGCTGGCGGTATGAGAGCGTACTAAAACTCTAAACCTCTGCCTACCCCGTGTTATTTCAAAAAACAATGCAACTACATTGATAAATCGTTTACATAATCATTTTAAGAAAGGTATTTATGCAATAATCTCTTATAGAGATCGATTTATGACGGTTCTATTTTAATCAGTTTCGGATTTTATTACAATTTTCAGCGTTTTCCAAATACTTAAGCGTAAATAAGTACCTAATTAAAATAACATCGCTGCTACATAAAGAAGTAACTTAGACGACCGCTATAAATATAAGATATTCAAAAGCTAACAGTCTTAAAACAATCATTTATAATGTATGGTGGCCAGCACATCAAGTTACCACAAACGATCAAATGTTCTCCAACATTTTAAAGTTTAAAATCGTTTGGAGAAATTTGAGAGTTTCGTGCAGCTTGATGTGCTGACCACTGTACAAATACCTTTATAATAAAATGGAGGGGAAAGAATCAAAGGGCATCAAAAAATTCGTCCGCATTGCTGTCAACAGGAAAACTGCCCAAAAGGCTGGCAGCATTGAGTTGTATGGCAATGCTGATTCTTTGGGCAAGAAATAGGCCAGCCTTATAGGACATCCATTCAAAGCTAAACTTGCCTATTCCTCATCAGAAACCTACCCAAACAGTCATAAATTGAAACAAGGCAACTGCCAATCAGTTAATATTGAATTGCTATCACCGAATAAGGCCAGTTGAAGCTAAAACAATGCTCAATGTTTATGGTACGTAGCCAATTAAAACAAGGCCATGCGCAAACCCACTCGTACTCGCTATTTGGGAACAGTGAACGCTCAGTTAAATAAAAACTTATAACTTTGTCAAATCAATAGCTATCGAGATGTTATCTGAATACTTCTAAAATCCGCCATTTTGTTTTTTTTATGCTAAAATTAAGGGCCTTGTCATCTGAACCTCTAGTAAACTAATATAATTAGAGAAGACCGCACATCTCGATTTGTTTAATATTTTCTCCAAGACCTTATCTGCAAAGCCGTTTAACCACGAATTCAGTTTCGTATTAGTTTTTAGACATAGGATCCTCGCATATAGTTTGACCGATACCGGTGTACCGCACAGCGTACAGTGGTATCGGTCAAACTATACCTTATTAATCAATCACCGATATACAGACACTGGGTTACATTACACCGTGTGGCTAAAATAGGTAGTCAAAACTCTGCATCGTGCTTGTTTGTTACAAAATACTTGATTCGAAATCTGCCATTTTTTTTTTTTTTTTTTTTGTATTAATACCACCAATAAAAGTAAGTGCCGTTTGAGTATTCCGAGGTATATATAATTGAAGGGGTAAGGTAGATATAGTATGCACAGTCGCCAGCACATCACGTGCACGCGTCGCCGTGTGCGCAGCAAGTGCACGGTGCACTTGCGCATATATAGCGCTACAAGGTTTTTTTGGCGAGTGGCCAAAAATTGAACTAATGCCGCCATCTTGTTTTTCAATAAATTTCACAAAATAACTGCACAAATTTTTACCAACAGCGCCCTCTGTCAACGTCATTCGAGCCCCAAAAGA
The DNA here is from genome assembly GCA_947523025.1 of Dryobota labecula. Taxonomy (NCBI): domain Eukaryota; kingdom Metazoa; phylum Arthropoda; class Insecta; order Lepidoptera; family Noctuidae; genus Dryobota; species Dryobota labecula. The sequence continues at coordinate 12,169,363 of OX383310.1, forward strand.
TTCTTGTAGCAGTGTTCCTACTTTTGACAGGTTTTGCGATTTGAAGAAGCGTTACGCAAAAACATTCAAATTCTTGAAAAAAAAATCCTATGCACACGATGACCAAATCTGTTTACCGCTTTTTGTTTTACAAAAACAAGTGTCTCAGCAAAAATCTGATGTTGCAATGCTATTGGTCGATGAGCGTAGGGAAGCCTTACTATAGCTGCCGAGCGCTGCAAGCAGGAATAGTGCTCACGGTCCGATGTCCGTGACAGCAATAGTACTTACAAATCATCTCTGTACGTATGTGAGTGACCGTGGCAAGGGCAAGGCCCGCATTCTTGAGCTATACTACACTCAATCACGAGTACGACCAGTTTAAACCCCATTTGCGTCAAGATTAGTATGAAATCTATCAGTTCAAATCAAAAAGCATCCTTGACCATCGTCCTAGAAAACATAAGCTCCAAAACTTTCGATACTTTCGAGTAATACAAACGAAAATAGTACAAAATTATAATAACAATAACTAAACATAATTGCCATCAAAAACACAAGTAGTTCGCGTGTTCAATCACTAATTTCATTGTCAATTTCACTCACACGCACTATTCACCGTTCACAGACTCACTTTTGTTCTGTTTCGGTTTAAATTTAAATATCTTGTCGAGATTCAAATTGTTTTGGTTGTACACCGTATGGTCCGACGTATCCCCCCAGCTGATTGGTGTCATTCGATCTCTTACTTCTATTATAGGATCCTGAATGTTAACCTCTACAGTCACTCCTTCAGGGATGGAGTTCAAAGCTTCAGAATGCACACTAGATGTGTTCTCTGGGTTCGAATGTCCTTCTAAAGAAGCGCAGCGGTTCAAAAAATTCATCATTCGTTCTTTATAGAACTCGGAGCTCGTTTCCGTGTTCTGTTTCGTTTTATTCGCTTGATTTTTCAAATAAAATCCGTTATCAGATTGTGCTAGAAATATCCTTTTTATTTTCTTGCTGGGATAGTGGTCTATTAAGTCGGGTTTTGGAGGTAAAATCTTGCCGTTTCTCGGCAATTTTCGCGTGTCATTTCCCTTGATTTTTGTGACAACTGATATGCAGTTGCCTCGTCTCTCATTATCCTCTTTATAAGTATTTTTCATGCCTTTATAAGAGATTTTCACACTTAAAATCGACCACAATAGTTCTAGAAAGGCAGCTATCAATATATTTATAGATAACACTCGTTTTGTAAATAAATTCGGTGTTTCATCTTTATCCGCGCTCGAGTTTAAAGCAACAATCATATGAGATTCGTTCGTTCGTGAGGTGTGTTTTACAACAAAATAGTCTTTAAAAGGTACTTTATCCTTGTAGAACTCAGATATATCACTGTCTGATGTGGTTATGAACCAAACAGCGATCATAATGAAAGATGTGAGAGAAACCAACGTCGAGAGACAAGATATGACGAAGAGCCATGTTATGTTATGGTCTATGTACCATCTAACCGACGCTAGAATACTCGCAATACCGGCCGCTAACCCAAATATCGTTATCAAAGCGGGCGCCAAAACCAATATGTAATTACTGTCATTTTTATTTCCGTTAAATTCCGTTGTTTCATTCGAATTTAACGGATTTCCGTTCCCACTCAAATTGGAATTCGAATCATTGTTCGAATTTATTAGAGTTCCATTCTCATTTTCGAAATCATTCAAATAAACGTTTGTGTTCTCATTTTGAACTTTAATTATGGGGCTATTTTCGCTCCAGTTTCCGCCATTTGTAGTTGTACTATTGTTGACAGGGTGTAGATCGGAATTCGGGTTGACTAACGCCAAACAGGCGAGAAGAAAGGACGTTGCAGCCAATGCAATATGTACCCACGCTAGTCCCGACACTGTCGACGCCGAATACCGTCTCTCCGACGGATATAAGTTCCTCGTGTCGGGTTTCGTTTTAACTTTAATTGTGTATACGTCTTCCATTATGGCTAACCAATCATTGTTTACAATAATTTCGAAGTTTTCTTTAGAACAATAGACGTTTAAACGTTCTTTTCACCACAAAACACACTTATAACTACTGTTTATCATAAAAACTTGGATTGTCACACCACAAACTCACTGGGAATGATTGTTTTTGTAATTTTAACGTTGTGTTTTTTGTTTTATTATTTTCGTTGCGCGCGACGTGACTGTCCCGTGCCGCGGTTGGTAACGCACTGAAGTTGGCTACAGACGACAATGGCCATACCAACTTTACGAACGCTGCAATCTTGAAAATTCATTTTCGTCTAATTAAAACCTTATTTCTATCCAATAAGGGTTAGAATCGAAATTATTTTAGTTTACAAAAGGTAAAAAACTAGTTCTAAAGTTGGTTTTACTTGAATGGAGTAGGTAAGCGCACGCGATGTGTTTTTACGATAAATCTTAGCTCGTCGAAAGTGCATTCTGATTGTTCTAACGAAATAATTAGCTGATGTGGGAACGCATATGATATGCAAGCGATATTTTATGATTAATAAGCAGAGATTTTAATAAAAGCGGCCTAGTTCGAGTTGGACTCTAAAATGAAGGGTTCCGTACCACTGTACAATTATATTATAACACGTTTATATTATAACACTACTTATTATTATAACACGTTTCCTGGGGGACCTTTTTTTTAAATTATTTATTGTTACAGCATCCATAGTATGTAGTACCTACACACTCAATTCCACAAAACCTAGAAACTCTTCACGAACCACCATTTTTCTTCATAAAAAAATCTAAGTAATACCAATGGGAAGTTGCTCTTTTCCTGGGCCTCAAGTCTGCTATTACAATAGTGTCAGAATGGTCTCGCCATTGTGAGTATTTGACAGTGTTTGTATGGCAAATCTGTCAAAAACTCACAATGAAGGACACTATTGTAATAGCAGACTTGAGGCCCTGATGTGTCACAGCTGTCGTCTGCCAGGATACTGAAGGCACGTCATAGAGTATGATAAGTATATTGAGGCACGTGCATTCTTTACATCAGCTGTGATATTGTCTCTAATTACATCCCAAATAGCTGATCGATTAGGTATATGAATAATTAATGTTGTTACTTAATAAACCTAATTTTTTAGCTTCGAGTCAGGGCTCAGGGTGGGGCAGATGCCCCATTTGCCCCACCGTGGGTACGCCCATGATATTTAGTAAGTTAATAACAATAATAATTGCATATACTGCGATTACCAAATGCAAAACGCACGAGACTAACGTGACTTATCTTAACTATATTGTATAGTTTGACAGCACTAATGTTATTTTAGTTTGCAGAATAGCTTTTAAGATCCTCTAAACCAAAAATAATAATAATTTTAGTGATAGTTTAGTTTAATTCGGTGTACAAGAGAATCGACACCAGTAACTTATTAAATTACGGATTATTAGAGGTAAATACCGCTACTCATTCTTTGGACATAATTGGTCGTAAACTCGTAAGACAATAGATGGGAACTTAATCGCAATTATATTATTAATTAATTGCTGCCCTCGGCTTCACTCGTGTGGCTTTTCGCTAAAATAAAATTAGTAGTTACTCCTTATGTCATCAGCTATCTGCCAATGGAAGTCCCGTCAAAATCGGTCCAGCCGTTTCGGAGATTAATTCAATTCAAATTCATTTAATTCGGACAACAAAGATCCATATTATGTTAGTATTACAAAACAACTTATATTCTAGTATTAGTAGTACAGATATAAAATATTTAAAATAATGGGCACTCCACGCAGAGGACGACCAGACAAGAAAACATGTTTCCTACCTGATCAACCTCCGCATGAAGTGTCTGATGTCAGGAGTATAGCTCTCCGCCACAGCTCTCAGGATATATGTAGTTGCGACTACTTCGACTACCCTAATACTCAGCAGCGACGCGGTTTTTTTTTCGAATGTTTCCTTGAAAGGCATCTGTGTGGGTTTCAGCAAACATTTTCGAGGCGCTGCAGAAACGATTAGCCGGGACAAACAGACCAGACGCACATACAGACAAACATTTTAAAAATATCAAAATAGTAAAAAAAGAAAAGATATTTTGATTATTACAAACAGACACTTCTTTTTTATTTATTTGTTTAAGTAAATTAATTTAATATAAGTCGCTATATTAAGGTTTATTTGTACCCAAAGGGTGCTAGCGGGACAATGACTGCTATGGATGCTAAATCTATATCCTCCATCCATCAATAATTATATAGCACAAAAATTTTAAACGATTTTTTTTTTCTAGATTTAGGCAGAACCCTCGCAGGTTAATATTTAAATAAGGTTAGTAAATAAAAAGCATTTTAAAATTCCTACTACTTAGGTATCGAGTTTATTTAATTCTGCCCCACCCCAAAAAAATGCTGGGTACGCCCATAATACACATACATAGATAAACTAAACCCATGGGGATTGGGGGCAGGCAGAAACTATAGAACGCCACCTGCTACGCTCCTTACATATTCCGTTTCTTAAGTGCCCATGTAGGTTTATGTGAAATAAATTGTTTTTACGTCACACCAGCAGTGCTATTCTGTAACCATCTCACCGTGAAAGCTTAAGTGAAGTGAGCGTGGAGTGAGATGTCAATAACGTCAATCCCAAGCATCAGGTGGAATTACGTCACTTCAAGCTCACTTCACCTACGTTTTCACCGTGACTTTATTTTTACAGAATAGCTCTACTGGCCATAATGTGAGTTTTACCGCACGCTACACGTACAGTAAAACTCGCAATGTGGCCAGGTGAAGACGTAAAATTGTGTACTCACCATGGGCAGTAAAAAAGAAAGCCCTCTATCGCATATTTACAACCCTCGTCTGCGGCTCGGGTCACTAATACCTGCGATTTCGGGCTTTCTTTCTTTTACAGCCCTTGGTAAGTAATGTACAATTTTTTTTTTAATCCTTATCTACCAAACTTGGTAATAACCTCATATATTAGCATATCATTACGTGATAACGTCATAATAATATATTTTATCTCCACAATTGCAATATTTTGTTATTCGATTCGGTTTATTATCGAAACGGGGAACAGATGCAGTCGTTATAAGTCGCTTAGGTCTGTTTTTCATCGTGAGGTCTTGAGTTTGATCCCTTTTGCACAATTGACTTGAATCCACTGTCACGGTATCGGAAACGAGAATTACCTTAAAAAAAACCGGTCAAGAGCGAGTCGGACTCGCGTACCGAGGGTTATGTACCATCATTATAGCTACATTCGTATAAGTACCTAAATAGTTCTGTGCCAAGAAAAAAACTACAACTGTGCTTCACCCATAGCAACCTGCAAGTAAGTAGGAAGGACACTTTGGTTATGAACCGTGAAATGTTTTTAAATCATCGGCCTATATTCGTCAGTGAATTGTAGATTATTGCAGTTTTAGGTCAGCGCCATCTCTTGACCGATAGTGAAACTAATGTAATTTTTGTTGATGATTTCCGATAAAGTGTGCTATTTAGAGACATCGTTTTACTTTTCCTGTAATCTTTACATAAACTTCTATCACATAGAATAATTTCAGATTTTTATCTATGCAAACTATGCAAAATTCGGACACTTTCGGTAACGGTCTTTTTTTTACTGGGTAACACAATACTTCTTAGTAAGGTGGGCTCTCAGAATTTTGAGCTTCTGACTACCCGTAACGACTGCCAAAGATCGACTTTCTTTCTGTAGGACCTTGGCTAATCTGAAGATAACAGTTTTTTTCTTAAATGTAGGCTGAGGGCGCCGGATTGAGATCTCCACCTTGAACACGAGGTGAGATTAAGTATTTCATACATCTTTATTCATATTCATACAAATAAATAAAATTGAAGTGCCGTTTCTAATGTGAAAATAACAACATTTACTTACTAAATGCATGTGAAAGTTTACAGCTTGGATTTTTGAGACGGGGCAGTATGGGGTAGGTACTTACCTTATCCGTTTTATCGATTGGCATCAAAAAGTATTTTGCGAAAATGGCCCATTTTCTTGTTGATGGTTTTTTTTTTATTTTATTTTTTCAAACCTTTTTAATGTGGTTCAAAATTTCTCTAAAAATAAGGACAGTCTCGTAAAACCGTTTTCCTGTAGATTCAACGGTTAATACCTGCCCTTACTACCCCATCTCAATAATCCACCCTGTTTAAGTAAGTGTATCTACGAATACGAACTACGTACCCCTTACATACTTGCCATTTTACCTTTCAAATAACTAACCTAATTCCACAAAATTAAGGCATTTCAGAGGCTGTGATTTTCTATCAGGCTTGCCGGGGTTGGTCCGTGGATGGGTGACCATCTATACATGGCGAGATTCCTCCGTTCCTCAGAAAGAACGTTAAGCTGTTGGTCCCGGCTGTCATTCGTGGATCTTTTAACAGTCTTTACGGGACGCCAGAAGCCCGAAAGTCTAACAACCAGTTTTACCAAGGGGTATCGTATTACCCAGTTACTGGTTTGTGGAGGTCAGATACTGGTATTCATCTGCAGCTTGTTAGACTGGAAGCCGACCCCAACATAGTTGGAAAAAAGCTATTTAGGCTATTTTCCGACGTAGGTACCTATTTATAGATTCCCGCATAGATTTCCACCAAAAAAAAACAAGCTACACTGAGAGCCATAATGATTAAACTTAAAAATATTGTATTAACAAAAATCTTAAGTGCCTACAACATTGGTGCCGATTCTCTTGTTACAAAATTCTCTAAACTAGACTCAAAATTTAGTTTATTCCTGTCAAACAACGATTTCCTATTCTGAAATTGGCTAAAGTGACTCAACATAACTATATTTCAGTTTGACAGCACTAAGATAGTACTGAGTTTTTAACTTAGTGAAAATGGCAATTTTGCTATTCTGAATTTGACGTTTTTAAACTAAAATTTAGATTTTCTAACTAAATCTGACTATTTTTAATCGCGATAAAAAAGGTGTGGAATAAAATTAGTTGTCATGAACTTAAATTCACACCAAAACCTCGACTTCTGGTGCTAAAACGGTAGGTACTGTATATTTTTTTATTTTCTTTTGCTTATATTTCGGAAATGGTGCGTCCTATTGCAAAAATAATGAAAATTTCGACCCCCTATGAAACTCGCAAACCCTTTAAGCTCAAAATGTAGGTAATTTTTTTTTTCCATACAAAAAGTAAAAAATTCCATATAAAACACGTTGAGGCTGCCCGATCATGCGCGCCACCGGCTCTAAAAAAAATCCTGGGGTATGGCAAACAAGTACTTTTTTTTACTTTATTTTTTTTGCGAAAAGATAAAAATATACCACGTGGAGTCGCGATTGTCAAATTCGATTTAGTTAAAATTATTTTTAAATTTAGAGAATTTTGTTTGCAGAATAGCTTTAAGATTCTCATAGCCAAAAGTAATGAATTTTAGTGATAGTTTAGTTAATTTAGTTCGGTGTACAAGAGAATCGGCACCATTATCTCATTTAAATAAACTTCGCCAAACACTGCGCTCTGCTAATTTTACAAGCATTTAAATTAAATACTTTGATTTTATCTATGTGCATATTTATACATAGTTTATTTGCTCTAAACAAGCTTAAACTGCTTCCTCATTACCTTGAAAATAAATAATAAAAAAACCGGTGTGTGGCTGTGTCGTGATGGACACGGCTGTGTGTTTTGTTACGTGAATACGTGTACGTCTGCAGATGTACCGGCGCTGCGCCGGCGCCGGCGCTGTCGTCGATCCGCTCTTACGTTCCCGTCACTGCTTCACTCTGTCGTAATTATGGTGTTTTATGGGTATCACTGGATTGCTCTTGAGAAGCCCTTTCCAACGGTATACGATCTCTATATATTGATTTGGCGTTTTGGCGCGTATAGGCCAACATTACATTTTAAATCCATATTTATTCACTATAACTATTTCACTCTAATGCTTTATATACGCAATCGATAGATCTTGATGAGAGCTGACGTCTGAATTTCAAATGAACGTCGTAGCTTCTCCGAGACAAAACGGAAATTGGTGCCGATTCCCTTGTTCACAAACTAAACTAAATTTAAGTACAGGGCATCTTTTTCTTTCTATTTCATTAAGAAAAGGAGAGAACATAAATTATAATTTAGTCCTGTCAAATTAATCAGCGCTTGACGTAAATTGACGTAATTTTAGTCGGCAAGTTTTTAATCACGTCTAAACTTGTATGGAGTAGTGTCACGCGCTGATTAATTTGACAGGACTAAACTAAAATTTATATTCTGTCCTTTTTTAAACTAACCACCAAGTTTACCAAGTAAACTTAGACCTAGTGAAACTTTTCGTTATTTAATATAATATTATGTGAGTAAAGAAATATTAAGTTATTTAAAACTATTGTAATATATATATATACAATTTCATTGAGTGAAGAATATAAAAGCGCTTTATTTGGGCTACACGTTTCAATCACCACAATTAATATAACTAAAAAAATAAGTCCGGAAAAAACAAAATTGTAACAAAAACTTTGCACGCCAATTACTCAAAACTATGCAAAACATACAATTACTGCATATATCGCTAGCGCGGCAGAATAAAAATGACGTTTGATTTGTTATAATTGGCGAAATATATTATATACCTACAGCTCTCACTTGAGAAACACAAATGCGATGCTATGTTTTTACTAATAAATGACCTGGCCGAATGATAACCAAATGAAACCTGATAGCAGGCTGCAAATAACCAGACATGATGAGCATGAGCTAAATTAAGCGCTTTAATAATAATTGCTATCAGAAGATACCGGAATGAAGCGCATTTTAATTACGATCATTATGGTCAATCGCGGTCCTTACTAAATACATTAGTGGAGTTATATTTAAACTTTACATAATTTAGGTACACATCGAGACACATTGCTATGCTAAATGCTTCTAAGGAGCTTTAAGGCACATAATAAATTACATTACACCGGTATAGCGGAGTAATTAGGGGCTTGTGGCTAAGTATAGGTCGATCCATCTGGTTAAGCTATGCTTGCCGCGGTTGGTCCATGGATGGGTGACCATCTTTACATACCAAAACCCCTCCGTGCTGTGAAAACTACGTTAAGCCATTGGTCCCCAGCCAGTCGTTACGGGAAGTCAGAAGCCCGAAAGTCTGACAACCAGTCTTACCAATAGCTATCGTATTACCCAGTAACTAGGTTGTGGAAGTCAGATAGGCAGTTGCTCCATGTAAAATTAGACTAGAAACTGATCCCAAGATTGTTGGAAAAAAGCTAGACAGATGATATGACTGAGAACAGAATCATCACCATCATCATTTCAGCCGAAAGACGTCCACAGCTGGACATAAGCCTCCCCCAAGAACCGCCACTTTGACCGGTTCTGTGCTTCCTGCATCCAGCGAATTCCTGCGGCTTTCACGAAGTCATCGGTATTCCGGTCGGTACGCGGTCGCCACTCCAGAACCTTTCGGCCCCAACGGCCATCTGTTCTGCGTGCAATGTGCCCTGCCCATTGCCACTTAAGTTTGGTAATTCTTCGAGCTATGTCGGTTACCTTGGTTCTCCTGCGGTTCTCTTAATTTCTGATTCGATCACATAGGGAAACTCCAAGCATAGGCCTCTCCATTGCCCTTTGGGTGACTTTTAGCATTCTAATAAGGCCCATTGTGAGCGACCACGTTTCAGTGCCATAGGTCATCACTGGCAACACGCACTGGTCAAAGACGTTCGTCTTGAGATACTGCGGTATGTGGGACGAGAAGATATTGCGTATAGCTTCCCGAACGCTGCCCAGCCGAGTCGGATTCGACGTCAACAGAACAGAACACAATATCTTAACTTTTATCTTCAATATTTCGAGACCAGAATATCTGTTTTTATTTCGTAAAAATCTTTCCTATAATCAGTAAATACTCAACCTTCAATGTATATATATACGGTCGAAAGAAGCATTCATTAATAGATTATAATAATACTATACATGGAATAATAACAAAAATAATGATAATATTATAATATAATGCAACCTCATGAAAATAATGTTCTAATTGATAACGTCACAATATTCTAGTTTTAAGTTATCTTGCTGCGCCCTAACGGGGTCATGTACTCATTAGTTTTAAGCAAAGCCTGCAACTGTGTGTACATTGTGCAATAAATGAATAAATAAATAAATAAACTAGGTAATTGGAGTGATGTTGGTTTCTTCATAAGGAATATCCCCTTATGCAGAAATCTCGTTTAATGGTACTGGGCCTTATATAACATGGTCTTATGCGGGATTGACCTTCGATTAAATATCTAGGATTTTAGGTTTTTTAATAAAACTCAGAATACTCCACTGTTTTTGAAAGCATAGCATAATCATTTGCTGGTACTCAGGCCTCCTCTCGATGAGAGGGAGTGGGCCATAATCCCCCACGCGGGCACAGTGCGGGTTGGTGGATGTCACATGTCTTCGTATTTTTGGTTCTAGGATATGCCGGTCTCCCCACGATGTTTTCCTTCACCGTTTTGAGAGCAATGGTGATGAAATTAAATACACAAAGTAAAGCGCCTGCCTGGGTTCGAACCTACGACCTACAACTCATAAGTCGAGGCTGTTACCACTGCTAAGATTGCTGCGTTTTTAAAATACCAGAAAGTTATTAAACAAAAAAACAACTGTTCCATACTACCTAATAACTGTACCATACTGTTTCTTGCCCGTTCTTCTCCATAGGAACTTACTACGCTTTGGAATGGGCAACTAGCTTCATCTTTCTGGCAGACCGACCCCTTGACAATTCAAAAGTGCCTGTAATTGGTTTATTTGAAATAAATGCTTTGAGTTTGAGTTTCGATACAAAACTGACAAATGTATAAGGCTGATATTTTTCGCTGGTCCCATGGAGATAATTGTTCAATTTGATAATCTGTATACCACACTTTTAAATATGACCACACATTTCTGATACATATAGAAATAAGTAAATTAATCTTTCAGGACTTAAACCCGCAAACACGTAATGAATAAGAGTAGTGATATGGTCCACGCTCGTTTCTTCTATACTCAAAGTCTCAAATTCAGATAATTTATGTAAACAAAGGGGATAACATATCAAAAAAATATCTTCGTAATGGTAATTCACATAAAATAGCGAAAAAAAGGTTTCATTTTCTTTTAAGTACTGATTTTAAGAAATAATAATTAAGAAATAATCATACCGTAATTATTTTTAGAAATTTTCGGTTTTAAACAAAGTTATTAAAAGAAAGGATATTTTCTGGTATAAAATATTTTATAGTACTGGTAACAATGCAGGAGATACAAACATTTTCAATTTTTTAACATCTTCAACAACACTAATATTAAAACACTCATTCATAGATTCATATTGTAAGTAGCATATCTAGCCACATTTTGGATAAAAACGGCTGTAAACTGTTTCGAGTGGAAATCGATTTTGGGAGGCCTATGTCTAGCACTGGACTTAAAAGGGCTGATTATGACGCTCATACGCCGTGTTGCCGACATACTACACAAAACATTGTTTGGCAACGGTATTTTGTTTGCATAGTTCTTATAATTAATTCACTTTAATTTTAGCGATGACTATTTACGAAGATAAAATATGATAAAATGTTTTACACTACTGTCGTGTCATTTTGACAGTGACATTTCTTGACATTACTTTGTTTACATGAATTATCTGAATTAGAGACTTTGGGTATAGGACAAGAGGCCTTAGACCTGCAGTAATTCAGACTAAAATATTGCCTTCCGGTTAATCACCCACAAACTAGCGTCGAAACAAGTGGGTAATTGTTTTTAATAATTGTTTTAATTACTGATTTCATACATAATGTGGCCACGATCACGAATAGATTCTGTTTGACATGTGCGTGTGTAACACACTTTTTGAGGATTTATTCCGTTCTAATACCAAAAACTAATACCACTGATAATTGTTTCATCAAATTGGTTGAAAAACCTATGTATGTTTTCCAACAAATCTGATGAAACAAATATCAGCGGTACCTATTAGTTTTTGGTATTGGAACGGAATAAATCTTTTTGAGCTCATTGTTATGCTGCCGCACTAACGAAAAATGCAATAAGTCGATTTTGCCGCTTCCGAGAATTGTATTTTTGATTATTGAATTTGTTAAGAAGTTTTAGTTATTGCATCTTGCTTACTGAAAAATCGAGTTCCTGAAGGATCAATAAAAAGTTGCTTAGAGAGAGTTAATAGATTTTGATTCGCTGACTCCAAATATATAACTCAAAATCGTCCAAAATCGAGTTATTGCATTCTTCGTTAGCGCGGCAGTATAGTATGTTATAGGCACTCCGGTAAATTTTTCGCCACCCCGGTAGATTTTTGCCACCCCGATAAATTTTTCCACTCCGGTTCATCTTTGCCACCCCGGTTCATCTTTGCCACCCCGGTAAATTTTTGGCACCCCGGATTTTTTTTTGCACCCCAGTTAGTTATTGTCACTCCGGTAAATTTTTTCACTCCGGTCATCTTTGCCACCCTGGTTCATCTCTGCCACCCTGGTTCATCATTGCCACCCTGGATCTTTGCCCCTGGGTCCCACACAGAAGCAAAGCTGATATATCTCGTGGTTATGATTGTATGTACCTAATATTAAAACACTGCAGTAAATAAATATTTGAAACAACTGAGATGGTAACTTAAGACCAACTAAGTAGTTACCGTATCGCATAAATTGATATTGCGGTTGTCAGATGAAGCGTGGTGACCGATTTATCTTCATACTTATAAATAATCTAGCTTTTGCCCGCGGCTCCGCCCGCGTGAATGTCGGTTATCGCGTAAAAAGTAGCCTATGTCCTTCTCCATATCCCAGGCTATATCTCTGTCAAATTTCATGACGATCGGTTCAGCGGTTTAAACGTGAAAACGTAACATACATACAGACAGACAGAGTTACTTTCGAATTTATAATATTAGTATGGATAAAATGAAGTGTCTATTTGTTATGTCAAAATATCTCTACGTTGAAGTCGTAGTGTGGCTTGCGCGCTCCGAACTCTAGGTCTGTGCCGGTAGAGTTTATTTTTCCAGAACAGATCTAGGGTGAGGAGCCAGACCAAGAGAGATACAGAAACCCGCAGCAGCATGTGGCGAGCTGTTGGGCAGTAGCGAGCCCACAGACCCTATCTCCCGGGAGAAGTCATGTTCCTCATCTCTGGCTTGCCTTTATTGGCCGGCTAAAGTAAACACTAACGAGGAACTGAGCCCCCACCTCATTCATGCCTTAATCGGCCGGCTTGAGTGGAGATTTGCAAGAGCAAACGTCACCCCCTGCCATTTTATCCGTGTACAATAAAACATTGATCAGGCAAGAGCCATAGTATAGATAACCAGTCCACTTTAGCTACTCAAATCCGAGTCCAATATCTTTGTTCCCATATCCTGCAATAGTCCTACAGCAACTGGGGGCTTTCTTTGGGTGCACTTGCATAGTGTGTACAGGGATAATCGTCGGATTCGTCGTTTGGTGACTTATTTAATTAAAAGCGTCTAACGGTCCTCTGCAAGTTGGCTTCGGCTCCCATACGCCTTCCAAAGGCCCGGGACTCCAGGGACCCGAGATATGTCAAAGAAATAATAATTAAGATAATTTATTTATTTAACAAAAAAAATGGTTATAAACGACTAGCCATAAACGGTGCACTAAATACACCGTTTCTGGGCCTTAAAAATCTCCTCCCTCTCACCACAGTTACCCCAAAATATGATTCCATTTCGAGATCTACTCAAAACAATACTGCAAAGTATTTGCATTGAGTAAACAATTGACCAATAGTTTACAATGCTGTTGTAACCACAACAATAAAATATGCTGCGGTTACTGTTTATTAAAGCTTTGTTTTGTTAGGGTTCCGTAGCCAAGTTACAAAAACCGAACCCTAAACCTAGCAAGGAGAGCAGTGCTCATCCACAAGATTGTAGATAAATAGTACTATTTTGTTAACTTATCTCGGGAGCATGGGGTCCTCCCAGAGGCACCATAAACAATTTTAAAAGGAATGACGTGTTGTTATTTTGTTAATATGTATGTATGTTTATATCTATGTATTTATTCTTGTATTTTACAGTTATTTTCGTTTTATCTATCATTTATGTTGCACCTGCCATGTTTTCTCTCTGCATCAACCTAAGGTTGACTGGTAGAAAATGCCTCAGACATTAAGTCCGCCTTTGTACAGTATTTTTTTTACTCATGCATAATGTTTTAATAAATCGATACATGTTTAATTATAATTTCGTCATGTCCGTCTGTACCTAAGTCTGTCCGTACGTTTGAATGTTAAACTGCCATTTTGCTTGAGGAGTATCGTTTGTAATATACCGATGGAAATTGTGAAAGATGTCTTCTGTGCACCGCTAAATAATGATGTAGTTAAATTACGAAAAAAATAATTAGGGTTGTCTCTTAACTCTAGATGTAACTGAACCATGAGAAAAATATTTTAATGCATATAAGTGTGATATAAGCGTGTGGGGTATCGTTGGATCCCATAATTAAAAAGATTATCTTGTTTCAAAGTGACTTTTTTATTAAAATAAATAGTTTATGAGATATGGGATATTTTAACTTTGTACTTAGAAGTACAAACTATATACTTTTTGCGGTCAATGAAATCATTGCTGTGCATGCGTAAATATTCATCCCAACTACGGAACCCTTCACTGTGCGTGGTCCGACATGCACTTGGCCGGTTTTTAGGGTTCCGTAGCCAAATGGCGAAAACGGAACCCTTATGGATTCGTCATGTCTGTCTGTCTGTCCGTCCGTATGTCACAGCCATTTGTTTCCGAAACTATAAGAACTATAACTGTTGAAACTTGGTAAGTAGATGTAGGTATTCTGTGAACCGCATTAAGATTTTCACACAAAAATAGAAAGAAAAAAAACAATTATTTTTGGGGGTTCCCCATACTTAGAACTGAAACTCACTTTTATTTTATTTTTTCTCAAACCCATTCGTGTGGGGTATATGATATGGTATGGGATAGGTCTTCAAAAATGATATTGAGGTTTCTAATATCATTTTTTTCTAAACTGAATAGTTTGCGCGAGAGACACTTCCAAAGTGGTAAAATGTGTCCCCCCCCTCTGTAACTTCTAAAATAATAGAATGATAAAACTAAAAAAAATATATGATGTAACATTACCATGTAAACTTCCACCGAAAATTGGTTTGAACGAGATCTAGTAAGTAGTTTTTTTTTAATACGTCATAAATCGTAAACCGCGCTTGCTGCTACAGAACCCTTCATGGGCGAGTCCGATATGCACTTGGCCGATATTTTAAAACTGCATCTAATCGTAATTGACCAGCAATTCTGTTTCAATGCTAAAAAAGTTAGAAGAATGAATGAATACCTATTTACATCTTTAACTGACTTTGAGTGACCAAACAGATCAATTCGTCATGCATATTGCCTGCTCTAAAAACAGTGATGCCAAATCACGTGACGAAACCGTCATTTGTCTATCATGCGTCCGTCTCATTTATTCATCGGTCTTTTTTGTTTTGTTTAGCAATTTTATTCAATATCACATTATTTATATATTCGTTATTATTTTTATCTGACACAAATTTATTTTTTACCTCATAAGCTCGGAAAGATTTTAAGTATCATTCGAAATCTAAGTGCCAAACTGCATTTTATCCGCTATAGCGTGGAAAGTGTTTTTAAAATTCGAACCTTACTATACCGCCAATGCACTGAAAATGCATTAATGCTCATTTCATGTCAGTCCGCCAACCTCATTTTTAGAATAATCGCACTGGCCAGCACGAACGCATGAAAAAAAAAAACAAAAAAAGGAAATATTCTCTTTATTCTATTCACTTTCCATCAATTTGGTTCGTTTTTTCTAAAATATTGAGTTTCCAAATTGAGTTTTCTTCCCGAAAAATCGCCCGAAAAGTACATAAGAGCGTACAATTTTTTCTGAGACAGTCTAAAGGCCCGAAAACGTTTTCGGAGACTATAATGCTATCTAAAACAAGGAAATCAAGCACACTAAACAAAAAATTATATACACATAGAAAAAAAATCCTCGCTGTAGTGAGGCGAAAAGCTGTGTTTCGCTTGGCAGCAAAGTTATTCTGCGTCTCGTACCTTTGAAACCCTCGCTACGCTCAGGATTCAATACAAGTACTGGCGCCAAAAAATAACCTTGCAGCCTTGCATAAGAAATAACTATTTTTTATGTATGCGTACACATGTTGCAGTATAAAACTGATTTACATTCGTCAACTCATACTTCAGATTCAGTTGAAAACCAGCGTCAGGCACTAGTTGTCTTGCATTTTTGCTGAACATCCTAATCAAACTCCAGGCCTTATGCAGAGGTTTGCCACAAAGTCTCCCAACTCAAAGCTTTTATTTCAATTAAACAATTTACAATTGTCGAGGAATCGGTCAGTCGGAAATATTCTTAGCATGCTAAGCAGTGGCGTAACTACTAAGGTGCAAAGTGGTGCTGGGCACCACGGCCCGCGATGTTTGGGGGCCCACTTAGTGTCCGAACCGGGAGGTTTTCCAAGTCGACACGGCACCGATCTAGGGGCTTAGTCGGCGAGAGGGTTTTAGAAAAAAATTGAATCGTAATCCAAAAAGGCATGGGCCACTAATTCATACAATGAATGGTCGAAAGAAAATCTAACTTAGCCGTGGAGAGGGGCTCGCTCTTGCAGCCCAGGTTAATACCGAAGCTTTTCTGCATAAGTCTAAAAATGAACTCCTATTTCTGTATTTTACATATGTGCGCTCTAAAGAAAATTTTACTTCGGAATCCGAGGCAGGTAAAGATTTTCGAGCTCACTACGCTCGCTTTAGCATTCAGGGTTTTCTTAGTAAGTTCATTGAAAAACCTGTAGTAGTTGGTACCTGGCAACCAGCGCTAACGATCAAAAAGGGCGCCACATACAAAAGTTTCATAAAAATAATAAATATGATCCAATGAGAATAACAAATCACGCCGTAGAGATGGGTATATAACCGGGCCCGATTTCCCCTTTGCACCAGGGCTTCTGATCTGAAGTTACCCCACTGCTGCTAAGCTCACCCAACAGTCTTGTTGAATTTTTGGAACAAATTTTTGGAATATATTAAGCAATGGATTAGCAATATCCTTCAGAATCATTCAGATTATGTTTGAAAGTGTGTCACGGAGTCATACAAGCACGTATTCTTATACAGTTCGCGGTAATACGTGTTTTTTTCTCCGAGGTCGTTAGCAGTTCTGACATAATAAATGCAAGCGTCGCAAAAGACGGTATGTTTTGCTACAATTAGTTAGGCACTGCAATTAGGAAAATTGTGAGAACCGTTCGACCTTGTCATTATGTACCAATGACCTTGCAGATAGTCTTTTAGTTATGTATTGCTCATGTAATGTAAGCAACTTGAATATGGTTTAAGTATTCTAAATACAATGTGAGCATGAATTCTTATTACTTTTTGGTTCTAGAAAAATTTCCTTACAATGTTTTCCTTCACCGTTTTGAGGGCGGTGGCAATGAAATAATTCACACAAAGTATAGCATGTCATGAATAAAAATGGTAAAAGTGTAATATGGGGGAGAGAAATGAGGAACAGATCAAGTTGTATCGTGACGAATGCAATAGAAAATTTAAATTAATTGATTTTCCATCAGAATGTATTAATTGTGCAGAAAAATATTGTAACAACCCAAGCCACAGATCTGTTATAAATAAATTGTATGTGGATGTTGTGTCCCCACTCGATGAGTCTGCGACAGTGAGTCGGGGAGGTTCGCGACGAAGGGGTAAATCGCGATGCATTGTTGGTTGAATAGGCATGTACGGGGTGGCCAGGTTACATTTTAATGACTTGAAACGATGCGGAGGTCCCTCTGCTTGCCTTACTTATGACGAGATATGTCAGAGTAGAAGGATATTTAAATCTAGGTTTAAATGGTGCCAAGATCATCAGCAACAAATTAAAATGGATATCCTTGCTGCACATCATTCAAAAAAGGATTTCCGTAACTGCACAAATAAAATGGCACATCGGCCTGGCCTCCGTGTAAGCGTCAATGGTATGAGTGACCCCAAGGACATTGCAGATCTCTTTCGAGCATTTTCATGTGAAATCGCCCCTGGGACCGCTTTCGTTGGGGTTGTTTAATGTTGAAACATGTTATGGTCAAGTCGGTACGACCATTTGCTCTAAAAATATAGCGTATGCTGTTAAATCAATTTCCAGAGGTAAGATGTTCAATATCAATGCTGAGACCGTTATAGCCAGAGGGGCCATAACGATCTCAGCATTGAACATCTTCAGCAGGCTGGATATCCCTTACCTAGAGTGTTGGCAATGCTTTTTAACTTATGTATTAGTCATGCATACTTACTTTACATTCTCTTCTGACCTCACTAAGACAATAGTAGAGCCAGTAGTGAAAAATAAAACGGTCATCTTATCGGGTGTCATATTGATGGATTTTGCCTGAATAATATCAGCTATGCTGATGACATGGTGCTGCTGAGCGCATCGGTTTGTGGCATTTGAACATTGTTGCAGATTTGTGAGGCTTATGCCTAAGGACACGGTCTAAAATATAATGTGTCGAAACGTCAGTTCATGGTTTTTCGGGCCGGCTTTAAATGTCCTATAACAGTACCTACCTCCCATCAAACTGTATGGAGCACACTGGTAAAAGTAGACCACATTAAATACATAGGGCATTTAGTTAATGCCGGTTTCAGGGACGATGCTTACATATTTTTCGAGTAAAGTATAAAATAATTAAATAACAACAAAAATATATCATTTTAGACCTTGAAATTAAAATAAAATTGAGCAATTTTTTTTCAAATTTTAAATTCTCGTAAACTTTCCGTAGAAAATTCTCCTCTTTCTTTAATTCTTTCGATCGGAGAATATTCTCCGGGATATAATATTCTCTCGACCCATCGCTCACTAGTCATGAATAAATAAATGAATAATAATAATAGCGCCCGTCTTGGTTCGAACCTACGACCTATACATCTCGTAAGTCGCGACCGGTACCACTGAGCCATCACTGCTCTCTACCAACAACTAATCCGTCGTAAAAATGTGTGATAAGCAAATAAATAAACATAAAAAACCGGCCAGGTGCGTATCGGACCACGCACAATGAAGGGTTCCGTAGTTGGTATGAATTTATCCCACGAACAAACTTAACATCGTAGTTGAAAAACATGTTCTTCCATACGGAATGTATGGGAGAACATCTTTTTCAACTGTAAATGTAAGTTGGTTGACTATTACTCGGTAACTAAACTTGTGACGCCTACTTCGCTGTGATAGTTTTCCTTATAACTTCGTTATATTATACTACTCGTACTGCTGTGTTTTTTTTACATATCCAAGTACAACCATTTAGCTGGCAGGGACACACACACTTAACTCTAACAAAAATTTGCACTTTAAAGCCTAATATTTCAGAAACGGATCCCTTAGTCGAAAAATTGTTTTCACAAACCCGCAATATTTTTGAAAGACCCATTCAACAATACCCCACACAAAAGGGTACGCGAAAAAAAAAAATCCCCACTTTACATGTACAGGAGTTACCCTAAATAACTATTTTTTTTCATGATTTTATATTTACCACTTTGTCGGCGGCGTGATTAATAAATATATCCATGCCAAATTATAGCTTTCTAGTACTAAGAGTCTCTGAGATAAGCTGGGGACGGACAGACGGACGGACGGACGGACATGGCGAAACTATAAGGGTTCCTTGTTGACTACGGAATCCTAAAAAGACACGTTGTATAAATATTTTGTACATCTAGGAATAATATAGCACCTAACAACGAAAATGTATTCAAACAATCTTGTATGCCTTGAAATTAATAAAATATAAATATTCAGAGAATATTGTCTGACTCCTTGAGGACATCTTGTTCGGAGGCGTCTAATTATATCTTAATTAATTCATATTCAAGTATGAATATTGCAAGTTATGTAACGAACATAATATACTGTTTATTGATGATTATCTGTTGCCTGCGGTTTTACTTGCTTAGCGAAACTGTTACATGCAATCGTAAGTTAAAATGATAAAAGCTATAACATAACAGATACACGGATTTTATTTGATCGATTCACCTCTCCCGCGTAGCTTTTCTAATATAAAAGAAAATTATAAGTTACTCCTTAATATAACATCAGCTATCTGCCAGTGAAAGTCCCGTCAGAATCGGTCCAGCCGTTTGGGAGATTACCCGGAACAAACAGACAAACAAAAATTTTAAAAATTGTTTCTATGTTATAAGTACCGTTTATACTTTTGTATGCATTTAGTCGACAGGAGGATCCGGTTGGGCTGGGCAGCGTTTGGAAAACTCAGTCAAGTCTTTTCGTCGCCTATACCGCAATGTTTGAAGACTAAGGTCTTCAACCAGTGCGTCCTGCCCGTTATGACATACGGTGCCGAAACGTGGACACTGACAGTCGGGCTGGTCCACAAATTGAAACTCGCTCAGCGCGCTATGGAGCGGGCTATGCTCGGAGTTTCTTTGAAGGATAAAATCAGGAATGAAATTATCCGGAAAAGAACCGGAGTGACCGACATAGCTTGTAGAGTAAGCAAGATGGAGTGGCAGTGGTCTGGCCATGTTTTTCGAACGAACGCTGGCCGGTAGAGCAGACGAGTCCTGGAGTGGAGACAGCGTATCGGCAAGCGTAGTGTGGGACGCCCAGCTAGATGGACCGACGACCTCAAAGAGGTGGCTGGGATAGACTGGATGCGGAAGGCGGAGGACAGGGTGTTCTGGCGCAGCATGGGAGAGGCCTATGTTCAGCAGTGGACTGCCATAGGATGAGTTGATTGATGTATTTAGTAAACAGCTGTTTATTTTGAAATTACAAACAGTCACTTTAATTTGATTTATTTATTTCGTACCCAAAGGGTAAAACGGGACCATATTACTAAGACTCCGCTGTCCGTCTGTCTGTCTGTCTGTCTGTCCGTCTGTCACTAGGCTGTAATCTCATGAACCGTGATAGTTAGACAGTTGAAACTTTCACATACCTATGATGTATTTCTGTTGCCGCTATAATAACAAATACTAAAAAACAGAATAAAATTAAGATGTAAGGGGGCTCCCATACAAAAAACGAGATTTTTTTGCTCGTTTTTTCTCGTTATTGATAACGGCAACAGGTAGACGCTTGAAATATTCACAGAATATTTAGTTAAAAATAAATAATTAAATTAAAATAAAACCAAATATTTAAGGGGGGCTCCCATACAACAAACATGATTTTTATAGATAATTTTCGGTGACGATGACGCGAGTTCCATGATTTTTGTTCACCCAAAAAGTGCTCAACGCGCTTAAAGAAGTTTTTACTTCAAAAAAAGATTTTGTTGCATCGGTCCACCTCATCGGTGACCTCCCGCGTGGCCTATAACCTTCCACTCCACTACATGACGCTCTATGGAGCATAACTAAATATTTGCACACATTGCAATAAAATTTACACATACAGTTGAGTAAAATAAACTGATTGTTTACAACCGATAAGTCACTATCACGAATTCTCAACGGTCATATTCAAAATAACGTATTTTGAATGTTCGACGTTTTTTTGTTGTGTAGACCGGTATCGGGTACCGGTGTACAAGGATAACGTCTTTGGATAACAAGGTCAGACAATGTAAGACGTAATAATTCTGGTTAGACTGGAAGGTGACCCATTGGCGTAGCTAGTCTTAAAGGAGCCCAGCATCAAAATTTGTTGGACCCCTTTTAAAAGCGTTCAACCCGCGCGGGCTGGCAAAGTCGTATTTTTTTAGGTTTTTCGTGACTATTTTATTAAATTTAAATTAAATCAAAATACGTACGATTTTTTTTTTTTTTTTTTTCAGCCAAACACTATGTCGTGGTAAGAGCCATACCGCATATGCATCCTAGAGTAAGCAATGGAAGAGTGGAGAGACAGGTGATATTTATTCATAGGATCATCTTTTAACGTCGCCGCCTTGTGGTCCAGGTCCAGCTGCTTTCTCGGCTCTTAAGGCGATACCCTGAGCAAAACTCGTTTTTCAGAGGCTATTAACTCATTAATTAAGAGAAATAAACTAAATCTAAAAACACATTATTAATGTACGATATCCTATCATCACATTGCACGTTCTTATTTATTTTTATGTGTTGAAATTACATTTTAAATATCCGTGTAAAAAAGTACTAAAATTATTGATTGCATGCATCTTTTGCCAAAGTTGACGTTCCATTAATTTGAGAGTTACATTAATGGATAGATAATTTAAAAATTTTAATAACTCACGTTTTATTTAATTTCAAAAGATCACTCTTCTTGTTTTATTAAAATAATTCCAAAAATTGTGTGAATTCGACGTACGCACGGAGCGGGACAGAGCGTCCCCGCTGTGACGGGATGGAGAAGGACCGAACGCTCACCCTAGGGAAAGGGCCTTAAGTGTCACTGCTATGCTGTTTTAGTGTTACACGTTTACACGTTGCTGTTTCCAAGTCTTCGTCTGAGGACTCGCTACTATCCGATTCCGGTTTCTTGTAAATCTCGCAATAAAGCAGCATTCTTGATCATACCTCTGTCTTCAGCCGTGTCTATTGTTTGAAACTTTGAATTGATTTCCTTGTCGAAGTAAATCATGTCCTGTTTTAGGTTGTGATTCCATGTGTAAATAGGTTGGCCGTTTTTCATGGATTTGGCCTCGTACTGCGCCTAACATAGTATTCGCTTATGTAATTTTGGAATATGGTACAAGTAGGTAGTAGTTTCAGAACCCTTAGTTTTTATTTTATGTATAAGTCAGCTTGTTTTTCATGAATAAGATCGTAAATCGTAAATGTGTCTATGTTAAAATGTATTTTGAAGGTATACCTAAGTATTATAAAATGGGTCCTCGTGAGTCCCTTAGAAATAAATTCAAAATAATTGATATACTAACTTTGCCTTCTCTTTATATCTTAGAAAGTATTTTGTATGTTCGCAAAAACTTAGGACTTTTCAAAATAAGAAGCGATTTCCATAATATAAATACACGTAGTAAACATGAAATTGTGATACCCAAATTCAGATTAACTAAAACTAGCAAGTCATTTCTTATAAACAGTATCCGCTTTCGCGATTATCCGCATCGAACAAGTTGCCAAAGTCGGTTACAGAACTTAGCGACGGCAAGTTCAAAACCCACATCAAACGTGTCCTTATCAAAAAAGCATATTATAAGATAAAAGACTACGTTGAAGACAAGGAAGTTTGGCAATAATTCCTTCTGCACATGTGGCTTCCCTGGTACCCCATAAACAACATAACTATGTCAATGTCTATTAACTACTCCCAAGTAACGATGTTTATTTAGATTTTTTATTTTTTTTTATTTTACATACTTCCTTGACATAATCTTTTCATTATTTGACATTATTTACCTACAAATCGAATTCCAATTCTTTATTAGTGGCTTTTGTGGACATGATATTTATTCAGATATGTTACTGTAGTTGTAATTGCAATCATGTCATTAATATTTTATATACTTAGATTATTTTATATTTTGTGAATGTGAGAACGTTGTAGGCCTAGTAGAGTGTAGATTTGTTGGCGGTTTTCTATTTTGTTAAGTACCTGGTAATTGTTGAAAGGCCTACACTGTCCTCCCATACCTATTATCACTGTTATTTAATAATATTGTAAAGCCAATTATTTTTAAAAGAGTAACCGTGGAGTTTCTTGCCGGCTCTTCTCCATAGGAAACGACTAACTCGAACCGTGCACCTAGCTTCTGACGTTTCATAAGTGCCCATGTAGGTTTATGTGAAATAAAATATTTTGATTTTGATTTTGATTTTATTTTGAAAAGTTTATTCCGTTATAATACCAAAAAGTAATACCACTATGTATGTTTTTCAACCAATTTGATGAAACAATTATCAGTGGTGTTAGTTTTTGGTATTAGAACGGAATAAATCTTTTGAAATACTAACTACAAAATACCTCAGCGTCAGGTATTTCTTTTTTTTTTTTTTTTTTAAACCCCTCACTAGGAATTTGTGGGTGCTCCTGTATTGTGGGTGCGTTTACAAACATTTAAACTACAACTACCAATTACAAATTAGGTACATTTTTAGGAAGTAATTGAAATACAAATACCAAATACGTATTTGTATTTCAAATACGTACCTATATTAATTACAAGTAATGCAACCTTCACAGCTACATCCTTCTTATAAAACGAGACGTCTTTGCTTTGTCTGTTTGTCCGATACGCTCCAACCAACTTTTGAACCACGTAGGTACCTATATTACGAGATTGTTATGTCGATGTTTTCTCTTGTATTTTGTTCCTAAAAATCAGGGCCATTACGTCAAGAGGATGAGCAGAAGTGGCGGCCTGTCTGACAAAGCATCATGTTATTTAGAGGATCTAAATAAAATCTGCAATGGTGCCGATTCCCTTGTTCAAAAACTAAACTAAATTTAAGTTCAGTTCATCTTTTTCTTTCTATTTCATTAAGAAAAGGATAGAAGATAAATTATAGTTTAGTCCTGTCAAATTAATCAGCGCTTAACGTAAATTGACGTCATTTCAGTAGGCAAGTTTTTAATCACGTCTAAACTTGTATGGAGTAGTGACAGGCGCTGATTAATTTGACAGGACTAAACTAAAATGTATCTTCTGTCCTTTCTTAATGAAATAGAAAGAAAAAGATGCACCGAACTTAAATTTAGTTTAGTTTGTGAACAAGGGAATCGGCACCAATATCTTCTGTTTCACCGTTCACGCTGAATATTTAGAAATTAATTAAACCGGGGTCTATACATCCTGTTTTCATCGCTTTTAAATAGGCATGAAGCAAAACGAAAGCACAGAGCGTCTCACGGAAGCAGAAAAAACATGAGGTAAACGACATTCGGATATCATTGTCAAGTTTAAGAATCAAATGACGCATCACTGACCAGTGTGGGCCTTGAACTAACTGAACTTTAAGATAAGATCACTGCTGAATTATTTAGGCCTGTGTTCACCAACATTTAAATCAACTGTTTAGATATTTAATCGATTTTTTACTTAGGAAATTTGACATAAATCAACTGTTTAAATACCTAACCGGTGGTTTGACTGTTGGTGAACACAGGCCTAAGGGATTTTATAATTGCTTGAACCAAACCGAGGTTGGCTGCCGAGACAGTATATTTTAGGATAACACACCACTATGTATATAAGGTGTATCTATTAAAACACGAAATACATATTTTAAGAGATACATCACGGTGGTAATTTACCACCAATAGGTGTATCTCTTAAAAAATCCATGCCAAGCCATGGAAACGAGTTTTTTAAATTCCTGAGTCAATCTGCCTAGCCTTTTCCCAACTATGTTGGGGTCGGCTTCCAGTCTAACCGGATGCAGCTGAATACCAGTATTTTACATGACGTCCACAACACAGTAACTGGGTAACACGATACCCCTTGGTAAGACTGGCTGTCAGACTTTTGGGGTTCTGACGACCCGTAACAACTGTCAAAGATCCACGAATGACAGCCGGGACCAACGGCTTAACGTGCTTTCCGAGGCACGGATGGGTCTGTGTATGTAAAGATGGTCACCCATCCAAGGACCAACCCCGGCAAGCGTAGCTTAAACCTGACGGATCGACCCGTGCGGCTGTTATTACTTAGCCACGAGGTGCTCTTTTTTAACTTTTTTATTATTATTCTTGAGTATATTATTTAAAAATTATTTATAATTACTTGACTTGATGATTAATTATCAAAAGGCACCGCGCTCGTGCCGCCACCGTAGCCGCGTCCGGGCGGGTCATTCATAGAATAAGTAAAGGTTTTTTTGCGAAATGTCTCAAGCAATTTTAAAATTATAATAATTATGTAAAAATTATAAGACTTAGATAAAAAAACAATTCGCTGCTATGGCTTTTTTACCACATAAAGATGTTTCTCTTAAAATATTACATCGACGCTTGAAAGGCAATATTTACCAAACGACATGACGCATTACGCATACACTTTACGCATTTTAAAGATTTTATTTTCAAAAAAAAAAAACTTTAAATTGCTCTAGTTGAGTATAGGTACTCAGAGTATACACTAGAACATTTTAAAGTTTTTTTTTTTTTTTAATTAACTTTAAAATGTTTTAGTGTAAAGTTACCAACATGTCATTTGGTAAAAATTGCCTTTCAATCGTGGACATGTATTATGAACAGATACACCTTATATAGCATTTACAACCATTCGACAGGCTTAAATAATAATTATAAATTATACAATATACAATTAAATTAGCAATCAGAAGGCTATTTAAAAAAAAAATTGCCTCATTAACTCCTACAATTTATCAGTAGGAATCGGTTTAATTTTGACAGTTCAAGAATATTCATTGAGTTATTTACGTTGTTGAGCGGACAAATTTTTCGAACATAAGAAGCAATGGATTAGAAATCTGCTTCGAAATCATTCAGATTGCGATTGATTGTGTGTTACCCGATTAGGGTACTTTGATTTTGTCTCGACTATAATAAAATTTATTTATAAGTATTTAATTATATTCATATTTACCCCTAAGTCACGAGCCGCATGCATGTACCTATTGTTAATAAATTATTACGCTATCGGAGGATATATTTGGGCAGAACCTGCCGAAATTCATTCAAATGGCACAAATAATAATTGAAAGCGGTATTGTGTAACATTTGTCAGGTTTATAATTTTGTTTATTATCTAGTATTCATTTATAATATTTATTTGTAATTTTACTTACAAGTCATTTTATTTATTGTAAATTTGTGTAGACATGTGACTTAGAACATCGCCTTGGATGACTCTGAACAGATGTTATAATTGTGATTTAATTTTTTTTTTTTTTTTTCAATGTCATACATTTTTAACTAACTATTTACACTAAATACTAAATTAAAAGACTAACAAACTATATATATAAAAACGAAAACAAAAAAAAAATACAAAGAAAATCAAAAGGACACTTAATACGCGTCGAAGTACTCGTCCGCATCGCTGTCACTCGGAAACGTGCCCAGAAGACTGGCAGCATTGCCACGTTGAATGGCAATGCTAATTCTTTGGCCAAAGAACGAGTCAGCCCTCTGGTCACGGGAAGCGTCGACCAGTCGGCGAGAAATTTCTTTAAAAAGGAGACGTGCACTCGGGCCCCATGACCCGAGTGTTTAAATAAATGTTAATAAATAAATGTTTCCAAGCATTCTTATCTTGGAATATAATCCTCTAATTTGTAATATGCTTGTTGCCGTTGGAAAACCCCATCACAGCACGACTTGTATAGCTAAGAAAAACCTAACAACATGCTGTTTATGAGAGTGTAAAGATTGTACTACTGTAACGTATAAAAAGCGACCGTTATCAATTGTCCAACCGGCACAGACCCAACACTCTCAACGGTCGCTGGTCGCTGTCGGTGCCGCACAGTGGAACGAATGTATGGGAGCGGTTGGACGTAGACATGTCCGAAAAATAAGAGTAAAATTATGACAAACTAATGATGCCATCTTATTCGATTACTTAATGCCTTCATAAATTGTGGTGATGAATTTCTTCATAACTCCCATATTTCGGGAGTAATTTGAGAAAATGTGAAATTTTACTATGAAAATGAGTGTATCGAGCTCTCTCCCTCCTGATTCCGGGCTTGTTTCAAGTAGCGGTCTCTAATATCGTAATGCTATTACTAAGAGCTATATTTAATACTAAGACACATAGTGCGCCAAATGTGCACTTTCTGGGATAAAAGGAAATGAAAATTTAAAAAAAAAAACGTTTTTTCCCCATTTGTATTTACTTTAAACCGCAGACAGACTTATTAAGAGGTCTATAAATATATTATATATATACAGAAATATATATTAACAAAAATATTCACAAGAACTGATGAGAGTATGACTTTTAAGTAAGTTGATAATAAATTACCTAGTTTCATTAAAAGTACAATAAATAATTAAGATGTAAGCTCTAATTTACTAAGTTACACATTTTAAAACAATAACATCATTTAATTATCTTCGTCATCATCATCATCATCAATTAATTCAAATTCAGAATCGATGTCCGCTAAATCATTTATGTTAACAAATTCGATATCACTTTTCTCAGAATCCGTAAGCTCATAAAATTCCTTAAAAGAAGATTTTTTTACAAACTTATTTCCTTTTGGACGGATACTTGTAACAAGTGGATCAGAAGACAGTAAAAGATTGTGCATAATATCTTCATTGCATGAGATACTGCTATGCTTTCGAGAATGCCCCTCTCTATATTTTCTAAAATCTTTATTTCTAGCCTCAGATGCCTCTTCGGATAGAAAACCAATGGGCACAATTGACATGTTCTGAACTATGTCTGGCCCATGCATTAAAATTTTATGAAGTGAAGAAGGCATATAATACCATGGGTATAACTCCACGTAAAGCTTAGCAGTATCAAAGCAGAACTCTCGGAATTTAGTTACGTTGATCTTCTCTCCTGATGAAATACACTGCAAGATCACACAGATTTTTCTTAAAAGCATAGCATCTATTCCGGTCAGTTCAGCAGATTTAGTGTAGTTTTCAAAAAATCTCCTTGCCGAGTTGCCATTGTTGGTGGATCCACTGCCTTGTTTCACAACATCGAGAAGTAAGCCCGTTTCTCTTCTTACAGCCTCTTGAACTCTTTTCTTCCTGTCATCAACTTGCCTTTTTGCTATATCACCCCTTACTTGCCATGATTTTATGTCTAATTTGTAGGAAATGTGTAATAAGCATTCCATTGAGCGAATCCAAGCGTGAAGGGTGCTTAAGCTATATTTATACATGTCCTCGTTTGCGTGTTTATCTTTGATTAACTCTAAATTATTCATTTCTTTAGGACAAGCCTTGCATATGTCACACACTGAAGCTGCTGTATTGGATATAATGGAATGAATTTTACCATCAATCATTGTCAACAGCAGTTGGTGTTTGACACTAATTCCATCAGTGATGGTGGATGGAGTTAAGGCTTCAATCTCTGCTTCGATTTCAGCCATCTCTCTCTGCACATTTTCTTTGGTTTCCTTTATAAACTTAAACAATATTGGCCGGCAAAATGAAGTGGAAGATGGTCGCTCGTTTTCCCAAATTGTTACACCTTTTGAGACGAGCCGCAGTGGTACAAGACTAATCATAAAATTACTAGCAAGATCGATTTGCTCATCTTCACTCGTCCTTTGATGATAAATGCTTTGGCTAGATGATCCGTCAAAACCCCATTTGCTGGTCAATACGAGCTGTTGATTGGGATCAACAGGGGTTTCTAACGACCTAATAAGTCTTCTTGAGGTTAAATCCATCAAGGCTTGTAATTTGATTTTTGCAGAGCTCTCTGTAACTGTGAGATCTTCTTTGGCCGGATAGCACTTAATTTTTTCTTTAACCAACATGTAGTAACTCGGGTATTGAAGAGCTCCTTCTTGAGTGTTGAAATCCCGAAGAGTGTTATAGCGCCATTTCGATAAGTTCATCGATACATAAAGAGCCAATGCCTTCAAAGGGGATATTTCCCGTACCTGAATTGATTTACCTTCAATGAAGGCTTTGATTTTTGAGGCCTCTTCTGGATTCTCCGTCAAGTATTTCATAACATAAGCTGTATCGCTTTGTCCTGCCTTTTGAAGCGCCCTTTCGGCCGAAAACATAATTTCAGCGCTGCTACTGCTGCATGAAAGACTATCTTCAGTGCGTCTTCTTTTTTGCCGGTTACTAAGGTCCTCAAAAGATTTACGAGGACTAGGATGTGTACAAGTTGAAGCATCAGATTTAGCAGGAGAAATTATGGGCTCGATGACGTCACTTATATTTTCTGTAGAAGGTTCCATATTTTCATTCTGTAATTCCGGCCATTGAATTGCAGCCTGTAGCCAAATCTCATGTTTCTTCCGAAACTTATCTGTGCTTCTTCCAGACTGTGTCCATTTTGCATAAATGCGGTAGCAAAATCGACGACACCAGTCTTTTAAACTTGTTTCAGCACTTTCACATAACTGAACACAACTGTTATCTTTTAAAACACTGAACAAATAGTTAAAGTCGCGTAAATCTTTATGTGCGCGTGCGCATAAAGCAACGTGAATATCAAGATTTGTATTAAAATTTGGAAAATACATTGCGAGATTAGCTTGGATACAACGAGGTGTAAATCAACACTGATTTTAAAGTTACTAATAGTGACCTATTTATATAAAATCCAGGTATCCCAGGTATCCTTTGTTAAATATTGCAAGGTAATTAGTTATTGTGATAATTAGTAAATGATGCATGCTAAATTAGTGTATTAAGAGCCATTTAGTAATTAAATAATAGCAATGTTCTTATCAGTAATCATTAGTGCATCAGTTTTATATGTAAACCTTAAGTCCCTAATTATATATCCTAATTAGCTTATATCTTCTCTAATTGGCTGCTCAGAAATGTTATTGTAATAAGGTAAACCTTTAGAAAAACGGTTTTAATCAACAAAATAAACAAAAAATAAAAAAATTGTGTTATAAAATAAACATCACTCTTTATCCCAGAAAGTGCACATTTGGCGCACTATGTGTCTTAGTATTAAATATAGCTCTTAGTATTAGCATTATGATATTAGAGACCGCTACTTGAAACAAGCCCGGAATCAGGAGGGAGAGAGCTCGATACACTCATTTTCATAGTAAAATTTCACATTTTCTCAAATTACTCCCGAAATATGGGAGTTATGAAGAAATTCATCACCACAAGTTATGAAGGCATTAAGTAATCGAATAAGATGGCATCATTAGTTTGGCATAATTTTACTCTTTTTTTTCGGACATGTCTACGTCCAACCGCTCCCATACATTCGTTCCACTGTGTGCCGGCCCGAATCTCCTCAATGACATAATTTATCAGACGTTAATCGGCAACGAACATGTATAAAAATAAAAGTGGTTTGATTACTTGTTATGATTTGTCAGTTGGTCCACTAGTATGGATGAAAAACTGTATAATAATAAACAGTTGTATCCATCCGTCCATTAAGGATGTTATAATAGTTACTTAAAAATTAATAACGTGCACCTTTGTAAAAAAATAAACTAGACTAATACAATTAATTTTGAGGATAAGAAACGGGGGGAAGAAACTAAAAGGGGTTTAAAAGGAGTTGCGCATACAGGCAGAATGAAGGCTCCTACACACTGGCGCAATATTGCGGGCGCGACGCGACACGAGTAGCACAATTTCTTTGTCGCTGCCTGTCGCGCCCGCGATATCGCACGAGTCTGTACGAGCCTTTAGTTACTAATCCGTGCGAACAGAAGTTTTAATAAAAATAAACTGCCAAGACGAGACCATACGGCTCGCACTGTGAAAAAATTATCAGATCGCATGTAGAGCCAAGCTTATAACTCTACACGCCCTAACTCTACAAGCCCTAACTTCACAAACTCTACACCTTAGTCAAAATATGTAGCGTGTGTGTGTTTCGTTACCGTCACTTCTTGTAGTAGCGAATCGGCCAAGCCACATATTTTAACTTAAGGTGTAGAGTTTGTGACAACAGAGTTCCAAACAAAACACCACAAAGTGAAAAAAAAAAATAATTTCAGAAGTCGGTGACAAAAAATGAAAATATAAAACCAAATAGACCGACTTCCGAAATTGTACATCAAGTGCATAAAACGCGCCATTTTATATTGAGACACGAAGCAACAAAATACGATCTAGAGGAGTGTGGCCGTTTTTATTTAGATCGAATTTTGTTGCTTTATGTCTCAATATGAAATTTTAAAAAAGGTATTAGAAAATTCTAGACACACTTACAGATATAGTTGATTGAGCCGTATTTCAAAATTTCTTCTCAGTCACGAGATAATTATGTTTTTAAAGGAGTGGCGCTAGTGACAACCCTCTTAAACTATGAGAATTCTCTCATTTTTACATGGTAGATTTTATGCTGAGTTTTTGGCTATAAAACGAAGTAATTCGAAGAAAAAAAAAAACAGTCCACAATATTTCGGAGAAAGTAATTTTAATTTGAACTTACGGATAATGTTAGGATCAAATTCTGCGAGAGATTTTCTGAAGCGTTGTTTTTCTTTCCACGTATAAAGTCACGGAGAAACCGTAATTACCATGTAAGTATATCAATGCTTGATATTCTATGATAAAACTGTCTATAGAGATCCGCTGTCGAAGCACGAAAGTGGAACAAACGATTTACTTTCATTTTTACTTAGTTCGAATCTTTTAGCACGATGTGCATACATTTATGAATTTCTAATAACTTAGTTGTTGTTTGTGCATATGTACTGAGTTTATCTTGGACATTACTGGCATCTGTGAAGGAAAGTGGTGAGAAAAGAGCAGTGGTGGCTCAGCGAGCAGTGGTAGCCAAGCGAGCAGTGGTAGCCCAGCGAGCAGTGGTAGCCCAGTGAGCAGTGGTAGCCCAGCGAGCAGTGGTGGCCCAGCGAGCAGTGGTGGCCCAGCGAGCAGTGATGGCCCAGCGAGCAGTGGTGGCCCAGCGAGCAGTGGTGGCCCAGCGAGCAGTTGTGGCCCAGCGAGCAGTGGTGGCCCAGCGAGCAGTGGTGGCCCAGCGAGCAGTGGTGGCCCAGCGAGCAGTGGTAGCCCAGCGAGCAGAGGTGGCGCAATGGTAACGGCCTCGACTTACAAGTTATAATTTCATCACCACTGCTCTCAAAACGGTGAAGAAAAACATCGTAAGGAAACCGACATGTCTTAGAACCAAAATTTCGAAGAAATATGACATCTAACAACCCAAACTGGGCTCACGTGGAAGATTAAGAGAGGACCTGTGTCCTAGGGGGGACATTATAATAGGCTGATTATGAGTTATGAGTGAAGGAAAAACATCGAGAGGAAACCTGGACTTATAGTTAATACATACATACATAAACTCACGCCGTCTTCCCATGGGGGTAGCCAGAAACTATAGAACGCCACCTGCTACGCTCCTTACATAATCCTTTTGCTTCGTTTACGTTCATACATCTGTTCATACACACACGCCGGGTGGGAGTACTACGGACCTGACTTTCTGAAGAACATCACCAATAAGGTCACTATATGTTCTCCTAGGGCGTCCCCTCCCGGCGTTTCCACTCACATCTGCCTTGTAAATACCTTTTGTAAGTCGCCTTTCATTCATCCTCTCAACATGGCCAAACCATCTAAGCATACTCTTTTAAATTTTTGTCACTACATCTTCTTTTAAGCCGCACCGTTGCCTTTGCACATCATTTTTCAGCCTATCATTCATAGTCACGCCACACATGCTTCGCAAGGAACGCATTTCCACAGCATTTATTCTACTTGCATGCTTCTTTTGCCACACCCAACATTCACTTCCATACATAAGCGTAGGCACCAGCATGCTATTGTGAACAGCCAGTCGAGCCTTTTTGGGCATCGACTGGTTGGTCATAATTTCATGTAAAGCACTTACTTTATTGTCACTTAATTTTACTTTTACAGTTAATGATACAAATTTGAGAGGGAGGCTAACAGAAGAATTCAGCTGGGCTGGGCAGCATTTGGGAAGCTTCGTCGAGTCTTCTCGTCGCGTATTCCACAGAGCCTAAATACCAAGGTTTTCAATCAGTGTGTCCTGCCTGCTATGACTTACGGAGCCGAAACGTGGACGCTCACGGTACGGTTGGTCCATAAATTCAAAGTCGCTCAGCGAGCTATGGAACGGGCTATGCTTGGAGTTTCTCTGAGAGATCGAATCCGGCAGAGACCAAAGTTGTCGACGTAGCTCACAGAATAAGCAAGCTGAAGTGGCAGTGGGCCGGCCATATTAGCCGTAGAACCGATGACCGTTGGGGTATACGTGTTCTTGAGTGGAGACCGCGAATCAGCAAACGTAAGGTAGGACGCCTACAGGTAGGCCCTCAGGCTAGGTGGAGCGACGATCTTCGCAGGGTGGCTGGTAGCAGCTGGATGAGAGTTGTCGAGAATCGAGCTGAATGGCGTGCAATTGGAGAGGTCTATGTCCAGCTGTGGACTGCTATAGGCTGATAATGATGATGATGAGTCTGTTAATGAAAGTCTGAAATCGCCAACCCGTCTTGAGCAAGCGTGGTGATCAATGCTCGTGCCATCAGTGCTTGAGAAGAGGCCTTTGCCCTGCAGATGGGACTGCAGCTGGGCTGGTATTATTATGAATAGTTCATTGATATATGTATATGTTACACTAGATTAGTAATTACCGCGCTAAGGAATCGCCACTGCTCATATGGCCACAGCCATATGCGTAGCTAACGTCAGTTCAGTGCTCTGTGTGACGCCAACCGAAGTGAACCTAAATAAGAATCAGTATCTTATTACTTTTAAGTAATAATAATATGTACAAGTATATAAAAAAAAGGGAGGGGAAAGAATCAAAGTGCATCAAAAAATTCGTCCGCATCGCTGTCAACAGGAAAAGTGCCCAAAAGGCTGGCAGCGTTGCCACGTTGTATGGCAATACTAATTCTTTGGCCAAGAAATAGGCCAGCCTTCTGATCATGAGAAGAGTCGACCAACCGCTTGGCGATGTCTCAAAAACCAAGTGGGCACTCGGTCCCCATGGTCCTAGAGTTTCAACCCCAAACGGCTCAAACATATATGTATGTAGCTCCCACTAAGGTTGTTATATTTGCGCTGTTTAAGGTTTTCTGTACCTGCAGCAGCCGACCCAGCACAGCCCGCCGTGCTAGGAAGATGGGATGGCGCAAGGGTGTCGACACATGTTGCATCTTATTACTTTTAAATGTTTAGTGGTTTCAAAGCTACATCGTCGTGTTAAAATATAGGTTACACTTTTTTGACACATTTTAATGAGATTTCTCTAGTTATTTAACTCAATGGATTAGTTCTTGTTTAATTGACTCCCTCGTTTGTCTAGTGTTCACAAGCATGACTCTTGAGTTTGGAGTCGGTGGGTAGGTTCCCAGGTTAATCAAAGGGTTACCTATTGAGTTTCCTGCTCCTTATGCTCCTTATGTATAGACAAAATCAAACATGTTGCTAATTTTATTGTATAATGTATTATTTTTATGACATTAATTATTGTACATTCCGAAAGGTAGTTGCTGAAAATCAGCGCTGTTGATGATAGGTTCGTCCGAAGTCACAGCATTTTGCTGAGCAACGACCTGTTCTTGCACAGATGCGACACACGGCTTAATTGTTCTTGTTATTTATGTTTGTTTGTTTCAAAAGTAGTTATTTTCTACGCTGCATTCGGCATTTTGTCTTTGTCTTGATCGTTTGTTGACATTTGCCAGTAACGTACAGTGTAAATGTAAATTGTCTTTAGTCCCTATTAAAATCTGTTGAATCATTCAAAGTCATAGAACAAAAGTCGTTGTTGATGATGTGAGCAATACAGTCCGGCAAGGATAACAACCTTGTTATACCAGTACCTAACCCTGTGTACATACAAATTTCTGACTTTATCCATTTTCGTCACTCCACACATCCATCTCAACATTCTCATCTCCGCTGCATGCAAGATAAGACATGGAAGCCGACCCTAACATATTTAGGAAAAGATTGATTTGACTTGTTGGTTCAAAAGCTGGGTTGCCAACAAATTAACATTTCCAAATTGCGCCACCAGTAACTAACCTACATAATACAGCCCATTGTTATACACCCGAAACATTGACCTTGCTTTAACCGCAAAATAAATTGTTTTAACAAATAAAAGTGACCTGTAAACATGGAACCATTAGGTACCTACCATTTATTGCATAAAATTCCAATTACGGTCAATAAAAAGCATTCACGCAATACTTTTTCTGTTGCAACATCACAACATGGCGGTTTGGCGCCAAAAAGTTTAACGTTACTGACAGCTGTCACTTTGACAGAAAATATAACATGGTGATGGTATATTTTTTTTGTTGTCTCTAATTTGTTCAGCCTTGACACTATTTTTGAAATCACGTTTTTTAATCCTTCATTGGACAATAAAGCACGACTAGTATTGAAAGCAGGTTTGTTAAAAAATGTTTGTAATGAGCTAATGAAGTACTTTTGCCATTTCAGTGATTCTTTTATCCAAAACGTTAATGAATTAACAACAAGTGTTGAATAAAAGGCGACTAACAAAAGATATTTTGAAGGTAGATGTGAGTGGAAACGCTGGGAGCCCTAGAAACGTCCCTAGAAGTACTATCACAGATATCCGAATTGGGCCACCATGGACTATTCTTGCTTGCAGCGCTCGGCCGCTCATCAACCAATAGTATCGCAGCATCATATTTTTCCGAGCCCCTTGTTTTTGTAAATAAAATAAAAAAGACCATAATAAACCAACCGAGGTGGTCAGATATCTGTTATCATTAGAGATCCAATATTCGGATGCATATTCACCTAAAATTGAGATGTTGGCTAATATGGAATACGCCTTTGTATCGAAAAAATCCCGCGGTTCTGGGATCTACAAGTTTAGCTACTTACTTTCAAATGTGGGTAAAAATCCTAATTCTTAATAAATATACATCAGAATAATTTATGCAACCCAAGAAACCCGTTTTTTTTTTATAAATATTTTTTTAGAAGTCGCTTAAATATTACACACTCGACTAGTTGTGCATCATTCCCGTTGTTCGTGACAACACGGGTTTTTTTTTACTATAAAATATTTTAAGAAGCCGCTTCTTTCTACTTTCATAGCTAAAAATTAGCTTTAGGTAAATATGCATCCGAATATCCGATCTCTAGTGATCATTGTAACAGAACCTGATAAATTTATTTAAACAAGTGTTTTCATTCATTGGTCGTCGTAAAAAGGGGCGGTGATGAACAGATGTGGACATCCGTGAGCACGGGATTTTGTTTTGAAAGTGTGCCGATTCAGATGTCCCTCATAGTACATAATATGTACTATGAGGGACATCTGAATCGGCTCTTTTCTCTGAAGAAAATTACCAATAAGGTCACTATATTATAGTGACCTTATTGGTGATTTTCTTCAGAGAGGTCAGGTGCGTAGTAGGTACCGGCGTGCGTGTATGACTAGAATGATGTATGAACGTATGTAAACAAAGCACAAAGTGTATGTAGGGATCGTATTAGTTGTTGTTCTTCTTCTTTTTTTCGTTTCGACGGTACACTGACAGATATACTGTTTGGGCCCAGTAGGTGGCGACATTTATTGCGGCCGCTGAGGCGTTGTTCAGATCGTCAAGGGTGCAGGTGAACGGACAATTGAGACACCCTAGCAGATGGGACATAGTCTATTCAGGAGCACCGCACTCGCATTGAATGTTAGGTGAATCGACTATGCCCCACTTCGCCGGGTTATGTTTGCAGCGGCCTAGTCAACGCAATCGATTCAGAGCTTTCCAAATAGACCACTGCGGTTCGCAATTGGGAAGCAGGTGTTCTTGGGGCTTTACGAAGTGTTGAGGTGGTGCATACCTCTGTTCCCACAGTTTAAGTAGGCGTTCTGTTCTGTTTACTCTCATGGGAAGAAGGCGATCAGAGTTTAAGTTATAAAATAAGAATAATATTTGATGTGGTATAAGCCACTGCTGCACTCTTAGAGAATATAACACATTGTCTAAGGCTGCACTGGTGTAAACGCAACCTAAAAGAACAACCCAAAAAGTACAATAAAGCAAAATTAAATCATTTGTCTCGTTTTTCAACTAAGAATTTAAAGAGAAGACAATCAAAGACAAAGTCATTATGACGTTGGAGCTACAAAAATTCTAAATTACAATCTTTTATAATGTTAATTTTAGAAATTATGTGTGTTTTGTAATATTTTGTCCGTTATTTTAAATACATTTTTAGTTCTTTTATAATGTAAGTATGATATTTTTTTTTTAAATTACTGATTGTGCCTGCTCTTGACTTCGATCTCGTCTGATGGAAAGCGTTAGATGAGGTCCATGATAGAACGAGCGTGCCCAGAAGATGCCTGTTCACTCTTGCTTTAAAAGCAGACGGGTTATATGTGGAAGGGAACACAGACGCTGCCAGAGAGTTCCACACTTTGGCTGTGCGCATAATAAATGTGGAGGAGAAGCGCTGAGTACGACTGGACGGGATATAAACTCTCTGGGGGAACTATGTCCTAACATAATAGAAACCATAATTCTCCTCCCCTTATCCCAGATTCTTTGAGGTTGGAACCTGTGTTTTTCTCCCATACTCGTACTTCTCCATTAGCCGTCATCTTGCATGCAGTCCACCTTCGTTTCTTTGATCTATAATATATTGATATATAATATATCGTACTTAATGATTAGGATGATAATCCTGGATATCATTAGGAATGCTAAACATAGCCTGGCAGCTTCCCATAATCTGGTCGACTTCCAGTCTTAGCAGATGCAACACCAATCTGCAAATATGCAACCTGCCAAATACCGGGCACAAGTCCAGACTCCAGGTTGCTACTGAGTGCAGACGGCGAGCTATGGGCAGCTCGCCGTCCGGTAAGGACCAGGACCGAGTCGACGGCGCTTTGTGTTCCACGCGCGCCTCAAAGAGATGTCAGCACGCACTGACGGGGACCGCCAGGACCGGTGCCTGCCAGGATTGCGGGTTTGTCCGAAAGGGATACCGTGGCCCTGGCACACAGGCAACTGAAGGAACACGGGTGGGTTTTAGTCAGTAAAAGTCTGACACGCCCTCCCGCTCCGCCCAGAGCGGGAAAAGTTACTTGATAATTTATCACAAAAAAAAAAAAAAAAAAACACTTAGCTCGACTATGGGATCGAAAGCCCCATGATCTGAAACTCTTGCTTGCGACCACTAAACCAACGAAGCAGTGCAGACAGTTGAAGAGTAAACACTACAGAGCATAGAGGCGTTTGGGCGAGCGCTATTAAAGACAGCACTGTCAACACTTTCCATACAAACCGAATGTGTCAAAGATCTGTCTCATACTCTATGGTAAAGGGAGGATCCTCCGACCAGACGGGTGTTGTGTCTGGCGGGCAACTGCCCGACGGTTGATGTCGAGATGTTGTATAATATATATTCTAGTCGCGCGGTAAACTCTGATTGCGCGATACAGGATTTGTGACGTCAGGTTTTGATGCGTAGTTCGCATGTGGCGTTGTAGATAATTAACAAGATAATTAACTCTAGTAGGTAGGTAAACAGAAAAATATAATAAAATAGATCTACATTATAATCACGAGCACAAAACCGAAATAGTCGGCAGCCGTACGTCATGACTGTGACAAGAAGGCTTCCACTCAGCATGATGCTGTGCTATGAGGGACCCACAGCACAGCTCTGATTTTCAGTGGTCACCGTTTAAATGTCTGATAACTGCTCCCAAATAATGTTTTTTTTTTACATCCTTGACATAATCTTTTCATTATTTAACATTATTTACCTACAAATCGAATTCTAATTCTTTATTAGTGGCTTTTGTGGACATGATATTTATTCAGATTTGTTACTGTAGTTGTAATTGCAATCATGTCATTAATCTTTTATATAGATTATTTTCTATTTTGTAAATGTGAGAACGTTTTAGGCCTAGTAGACTGTAGATTTGTTGACACAAATCTATGGCCTAAACTAACCTCCCATGCCTATTAACACTGCTAGTTGAAAATATTGTAAAAGCCAATTGTTTTTAAAAGAGTAACCGTGGAGTTTCTTGCCGGTTCTTCTCCATAGGAAACGACAAATTGGAACGTGCACCTAGCTTCTGACGTTTCATAAGTGCCCATGTAGGTTTATGTGTTTTTTTTTTTTTTAATTCTTTCGAAGGACTCTAGCATATCTTATCATATCATATCTTATTTCAGCTCTACAGTATTCTATTCAATCCTAAAACCCCCTCTTATCTTAAAGAACGTTTCAAGTTCCTTCATGACACACATAATAGATGTCTGAGGTCATCGGAAAGCTTGAGACTAGAGATGCCAATACATTCCACTAGTTTTTATGACAAGTCTTTTACAGTTCAAGCAGTACGGTTATGGAATGCCTTGCCCGTCTCGATAAGGCGTGCTCAATCTTTGTCCACTTTTAAAATTTTGGTTAAAAATCACTTCCTCTCTCCTTAAACATCATCATTACTTAAAGTTCCTTGCTCTTGTATCATGTTTATTATTGTGTGTGTATATATATATATATATATATATACATTTATATGGATAAGTATCTATATGCTTTGTGTATATGTATTTATTGTATATATGTAAGTGGTACACCACTAAATACCTGCAGTATTGTCTCTCCTTCTACTTTTTGATCCATCCAAAGGTTGTCTGTAAAAGATCGCTTTTAGCGATAAGACCGCCCATTGTGACACCCTATGTAACAGTTCTACATTTATATCTGTAATTTGTATGGTGTACATAATAAAGAGTATTCTATTCTATTCTAGGTTAACAAGACATTTTGCTGCTAAAGTGTAGTTTTGCTATTAGGACCATTTGCGTTTACGACTTTTTGATACGGAGGGATAATAACATTGTTCTTTGGTTGAAGTATGATGTTGTTCCAGGCCAATACCTACCTGTGACGATTGGCACGGCTGCTATAGGCCTGACATATGCTACTCCATTCTCAGACTGCTCAAAATGACGGTAAGTATAGCTTCCTTCATCCAGCAATTATGTCATCATTATCATCAGCTTCTAGTCTAACCGGATGTAGCTGAATACTATTATTTTACATGGAGTGACTGCCTGTCTGACCTCTACAACCCAGTTACTGGGTAACACGATACCCCTTCTATCCAGAATTCGGTCGTTGTCCACCTGCTTTTTCACCTCGGTGGCCCACGGGCAGTTTTTCTTGCCGGTGGTCCACCTCAGTCCACCTAGAATCTTGAACCTTCCAATAAAAACAAAACCAAATATATAACTGATGATGACTATAATTGACTCGCTTTGGAAAAATTACGTTGATTGTCTCAATAATAAATCATTATTTTATTATTTAAAGTTTTTTTTTCCGTATTAATTTGTTTTTTCATTTTTCAATTGTAGTAAAATGACAGGATCTGGATCAGGAAGACGATTTTATTTCCATGGAATTAATTTTAGGTGGACCATGGCCAATAGACATTTTTTATTCGCATATTCCTCATCATTTAGGTGATCCACCGGCAAGAAAAAGTGGCCGTTGTCCACCCAGATGAACTAAGCAGGTGGACCACGACCGAATCCCACTTCTACCACATAAAGTTACACAACATCAAGCCTGTCTGTATTCCTCAAAGGATTGGAGGGGTATAAAGCACCCCATTATGCCAGTATCTTTATAAGTCCCATGGCATAGGGAGCGAGGCTTTTGCAACTAACCGGGCACTTATCTAGCTGGTGGTCTAGATACTGAGCTGGTACTAATCAAAAAAATTAAAACCCTCCGAGAGCGAATTAAGGACCTCGCGTTCAGCAGTTGTGTTTGCCACCACAAATTCAATGGGATAGTCCCAATTTATTTGTGGTTCTTCCATACATTTCATTTTCCGACCATTCTGTAGGCGACTGAAAGATGCCGAGTACCGAAATCCGACATCGTTGGATCGAGTCATTAATGAATTAATTTTTCCCTTTTGATT
The DNA here is from genome assembly GCA_947523025.1 of Dryobota labecula. Lineage (NCBI taxonomy): Eukaryota > Metazoa > Arthropoda > Insecta > Lepidoptera > Noctuidae > Dryobota > Dryobota labecula. Next base: position 12,210,926 of record OX383310.1, read on the forward strand.
CATTTTGTGTTCAGATTTTTCATTGCGAGCAGAAAATATCGAATGAAAGACAAAAATGAACAGAAGGTGAAGCGTCTAATGTCTGATATCGAATTAAGTAACGTTTATAAACCTCGCTCCTATAGTCAAACCAAAGAAGCAGTGAATTATATAATTCCTTAATTCCAGCATATACCTCTACAAATGAACTAAAGCATGGAAGGAGACGGTGAGGGTTTGGTGGCGATAGTACAGGGTTTGGACCCTGCGGGAGTGACCCTCACAGTCTGCAACAGGTCCAGACATAACTCGGATAGGAGGAGGTCTTCAAGATCCAGGATACGTGAGTCATTTGATAATTTATTTATTTACAAGCCGTGTGCCCGAAAGGATTCCCCATTGTTAAATTTTTGAAGGAGCACAGTGTTAGACAACAAAATACCCTCATGTATAAAAAGATCACTCATTCAAGAAATCAAGACTCAATTAGTGCTCGTGGTCATATATTATGTCGTGGTCATATCGTAGAATTGATCATGACATCAGCTCCTCTAACGGTGGATAATATAACTATTTACGATGTGATATGTTTTTTTTTTTACTGTTTGGCCCCATTATATAATAGTCATGCGTTTAGCTATTCATATTTATCATCAATCGCTGATCGTTCATTGATCTGGCCAGGCCGTTTCATGATATCGTCAGTTTGAGTTGAGAATTTCATGAAATGGGCGACCACATCATGATATGATCAATTCTACGATATGACCACGACATACCTACACAGCAGTACGTTGCCGACGGCAGAGACAACTACACCCGTGTCGGCGGCAGTCGTCGACTCGCCGGCGCTGTCGTCGACACTTCGACCACTGTCGCCGACGCGTCGACTGCAACGTGCCGCTCGAATTTGAGCACGTACTCACGAGCGGCATATTGCAGGCGACGACTGCCGTAGACGAGAGTCGACTGCTGCATTTGCCTCTGCCATTGGCAACGTGCTGCTTGTATTAATGAGCACTTAGCTCAATATTTAATCATAAATAACACCCTTCCTAAAAACTAAATGCATTGGATGGGTGTATCATAGTTGATACAGTGACGATTTTGACGAACTTCATATTTGTAATTTAGCTTAGATTGTTCTCATGTAAGTATCTTCCTGTCTTTTTTTACTGAGAACCTGCACCGCACATTTGGCAGTTGATTTGAAGGCTCATTTTCATTGGGTGTGAGTCTCCGCATGCCTTCACCGACCAATGAATTTCATTGGTCGCTACGCCCGCTACGGGGATTCCCCGCAGACGCTGTACCGACCGCGTTATCGACTTATGACTTTTATTAGCCACTACCCCGCCTGCAACATTCCATAAACACATTGCCACTGTTACATAAAAGATTTTGTCCCCCTAGTTGTAATGGAACAAAAACCCAGATGCAAGGTGGTTATGTATCGAAATACAAGGAAACAATAACTGTTTGAAATAACATATATTTATAAAAAATATAACTCCTCCTTACAACAACATACGGTTAGCCTTTGGGGTCTATCGCAATAATAATTAATTACATCAAACACTTATATTTAAGTTAACTTATAAAATAGGTAGGTGACTATAACTGTCACTTATTAATGCCAGCCAGCTTAAACTTCAGCAGAAAGAACTAAGGTCGTGGGGAGTTGGAGATAAAGCCAGTACGGTTCCGAGTTTAAGTTTAAATTAAATATTAAAAATTTCAATATTAAGGTGTAAATTCCAATTATTATGCATGTAATTAATTAATGAATGGGCGCCAGGAATTTTGGAAATCCCGGATCCCGGAGCCGACGAAGATGTCCAATATACTTCCAGATCCAAATAAACCTAGGTGTCGAACCCAGGGTCCTTATTTTAAGTTTTGTTATAGACCGGTTCCCAATATTGAAAACCGGACTAAGGTATTAAACCGGTACTTACATTAACCGTATTTAAGTAAAAAAATATGTTAAGGATTCCAAGGGTGCCTTAAAACTGTTCTAAACTTACCTCGAAAGCAGTTTTTGAAGAAGAAAAAACAGAATTGAAAAATGACAGTTAGGCCACTCTCGCTCTCATAGCCTCATATCTAAAGTGAGCATAAAGGAAATATTTTTGAAAATACATACTCTATGGAAGTTCATGATTTTTCCCGATGAAAAGAACCATCGGACATACGACTTGTAAGTCAATAAATAACTGTAAGAAAATACAACATAATCATGTTATTTTTCAGAGATAAACGCAGCTAACACGAGGCCTGACATTCCAGCAGCTGATCAGAGATCACACACGTTGCCTGCAAATTCTGCACCGCTTGCAAATCACAGATCGTCAGTGGAGACGAGTACTGGTACAGATTTCTCGAGACAACACACGAGTTCTCAGATCTGTGATGGCAGATACGCTACTAGTTACAAGGTATTTTATTTTGTTTATTGGGACATACATTTATACAATTTAAGATGACAGAAAAGAAAATAAAATTTGTATAATATTTTAGCTTAAGAAGAGCTATGCTTGTGATAACTAACGCCCAAATACTCAAACGTTACTTAACTTTAAGACGTTCTTATAAGTGTTTCTGTCGCTTCAAAACAGTTTAAAGTGACAGAGACAGCATTATACTTAACGGCGACTTAAAATTGAATTGCGTTTGAGTATTCAGCAGTTAGTGTACCTATTATATTATATACGTTAGGGTGGCCTTATTCCTAAGAATAATATATTTTTTTCTTTAATTTCACGGGACACCACATAATTTGATTATATACCGAAACTACCAGTTTTTTTTTTTGTGGGATATGTTCTAAGGGTTTTTTTATTTTTATTTTTTTGCTTCAAGGGTTTGAATTTTTTTATAAAAACTAAAAATTCTACATTTGTTGGATTCTTGTATTCATAAGTCAGGATCAGGACATAAAAAATACAAAATTATTGTTGTTGTTATAAATTAAGTTATTATATAGATATCCTAATCATTTATTTTTCAGATACAAGGGTTGACTTACCTATACTCTTTCACCAACAAAAGCAAAGCTTTTGTTGGTGAAAGTTTAGTTTAGTTTAGTTTAGTTTAGTTGGTGAAAGCAAAGCTTTTGTTCTTCATTGATTGTAATCAATTTATTATATTCCTCCATTAAAGTTTACATGAAACATTAGTGAAACCATTATTTCAGCAACCATACAACGCTTTTTGTTAAATTTTATCTCCAAATCGTAACAAAAAATTTAAAGAAAAAAATTTGTTTCATATATTTTTGATGTATATAATCGGATCACAAAGTGGTGATAATTCAAAAGTCAAAAAATAAGGACCACCCTACTATAGTAGGGTGGTCCTTATTTTTCGACTTTTGTGTTCACAAGTGTATGTATACATACACTTGTGAATGTGTGTGTGAAGACGTATGTATGTATGTTTTATGGTGTAGTACGCTAGTACACGGGCGAAGTCGCGGGCAGAAGCTAATAATATCGTTGTTGTCGTTATCGTTATCGTTGTTGTTGTTGTCATGAGGTTGTTATTAATAATATCGGTGTTGGACTCAATCTTCACTCTAATGTTGTTTTTATTTGTCTCAGTTGTCACATTGCATGGTGACTCCAACATCACCACCGGAGGCGGTGTCGGAGTTTCCACCTCAGAGGAGGGAGCCATGTCGCGGTAAGTCATTCTTAAGGCTCCTATCTTTTATAAGGTACTCGTGGCTAAGGATGCCCAAAAAAGGTGTATGGTGTCGACATATCGCATTGTAACTGTATCGAACTCGTTTGTATCGATACGCGATATTATCGCTTACCTTTGAATCGATATGCGATATAATGAGTGTATATCAATGCAAAGGGGTATCTTTTCAATGTTTTTATTTATTATTTATTTATTTATATAACAATTGTGACCATAATATTTTTTTTTTTTTTGTTCTTTGCATTTGCTTCATGATTATTATTGTATCATTACATATAGTGATGATAAAATAACACACGCGACAGACGCGACGGAGGACTTTGTTTTATAATATGCGCGTCTGTCTGTCTGTCTGTTCGCAATAAACTTAAAAACTACTGCACCGATTTTCATGCTGTTTTCACCAATGGATAGAGTGGTTCTCAAGGAAGGTTTTAGTGTATAACTTGTAAAGTTTTTGTATACATTGGCTAAAATATAATGATATTATTGGAGATGTCGGAAAAAAATAAGCCGTCTGGAACGGATCTGGCCTAAATTTGGTATTTGGTTTTGGGGGGGAGGGGACTTGAATAAGACATAGGCTACTTTTTGTCCCTGGAATAGATTCCCATGGTTTGCGTAAACGGGATCAAAATTTCATGATTACTTTTGATCACGATTACCGACATCCACGCGGGCGAAGCCGCGGGAATCAGATAGTATATTTATATAGATGAGAATAACATGTTTTGTGTATGTATGTATGTATTTATTGTATATATGTAAATGGTACACCACAGACTACCTGCAGCATTTGTCATATTTTTTTGCATACTTTTTTGGTTAATCTGTAGTTATGTTAACTCTACAGATCAAGGGAACTTTGAAATCGGTGGACACGGCAGCGGACAGTGGAGTTGTCATGGTAGTGGACAAGGCGGTGGTCACATTAGTGGAAAAGTGAGAGTCTCAGCGTCAAGAGTCAGGCATTATGGAGGGAGTCAAACGTGGGTTGAAAAAGGTAACACTATACTTTCGTTTTATGGTAAATGTGGATGGGTCTCCTTGTTGCGCCCCCTCGTCTCACCCCGCACTCCAACCTATAAGGTTCCGTCATTACATCCGGCTATCTGACGCTATTGATCAGGGCCTCAAGTCTGCTATTACAATAGTGTCAGAATGGTCTCTTCATTGTGAGTTTTTGACAGATTTGCCATACAAACACTGTCAAATACTCACAATGGCGAGACCATTCTGACACTATTGTAATAGCAGACTTGAGGCCCTGGTGTCTGTACCAATATTTGAATATGTTCGAGAGTTCTGAGGGTAACCCGATACTCTCCAGTCTCTCCCACAGAATGTTATATTACACCAGATCGAACGCCTCGGAAAGGTCCAGGAAACACCCAAATGCATCATAAAGGCGTCTTAAAGACAGCGTAAATATAAATCCCATCATTACAGGTTCTTCCCACCGTTACTGCAAGTCAAATCGGGAGACCGAGGCATTTGCTCACTCTCTACGAAAGTACCCAAGCATGGCTCCGTTCCGGACCGCGTCTACCGACCTCATTGAGAAGCTCATTCGGTACACACAGGCTAAAAATTGTGAGTACAAGTAACCGCAGAATAGATACTTAGCCCTCTTATTAAGGCCCAGATATATGCCAGTAACCTTGATTGGTTAACCGGCGTGTTCTGTACTGAGCTCATGTAACGCGTCGTACGTCCAGCCAGTCGTCTTACTCGTCGGACTCGTCCATCCTGGAGCCATTACTTTAGCTTTTAAATAAAATGAGTTTAATACTGGCCTTACTGCGATCATCTCGCTATTTGTATTGAAATAAAAACATAGTAGTTTCGCCTAATATATTTTTTCTTGAGAAATATTAGTATTTAGGCCTCTAATATAGCAGGATACCTACTATATTACATAGTAGGCTTGGCAACCATATTGGGAACATTATTATACTAAGCACACACACAGACAGACACGAATAGCGACTTTGTTTTATACTATGTATAGATGACATCATAATAGAGAGGGGCTTGTGGCTAAGTAATAACAGCCGCATAGATCGAATGATCAAGTTAAGCTACGCTTACCGCCGGGTGGTCCGTGGATAGGTGACAATCTTTACATACCGAGACCCCTCCATGCCTCGGAAAGCACGTTAATCCGTTGGTCCCGGCTTCCATTTGTAGTATATTTTTGACAGTTGTTACGGGTCGTTAGAAGCCCGAAACTCTGACAAACAGTTTTACTAAAGGGTATCATTTTACCCAGTAACTGGGTTATGGAGGTCAGATATGCAGTAGCTCCATGTAAAATACTGGTATTCAGCTGTATCTTGTTAGATGGAAGCCAGGCTAGGCTAGGCAGATGATAGATGACAACATAATAATAAATATGCATAATTATTATGGTTTGCATGCTCCCACTCACGGTACGGCTGGTCCATAAATTCAAGGTCGCTCAGCGAACTATGGAACGGGCTATGCTTGGAGTTTCTTTGAGGGATCGAATCCGGAACGAGGTGATTCGGCAGAGAACCAAAGTTGTCGACATAGCTCACAGAATAAGCAAGCTGAAGTGGCAATGGGCCGGCCATATTAGCTGTAGAAACGATGACCGTTGGGATAAACGTATTCTTGAGTGGAGACCGCGAATTGGCAAACGTAAGGTAGGACGCCCTCAGGCTAGGTGGAGCGACGATCTTCGCAGGGTGGCTGGTAGCAGCTGGATGAGACTTGCCGAGAATCGAGCTGAATGGCGTGCAATTGGAGAGGCCTATGTTCAGCAGTGGACTACTATAGGCTGATGATGATGATGATGATGACTTACAATAAAACCATTTTTTTGCAGTTCACGAAATGTCACGTTCAACAAAAAGCATGCGCTCCCTCCGACAACAGAAGTCTTCGGATACTTATGAGATGGCTAAAGCTTCTAAGCAACAACAGACTTATACTAAGAGGCAGGATGAAATCGTTGTCAATAATAGCAACGTGCAGGTTGGCTATAGAGGGAGAACGGGGAATTGTAAGCTGTACTCGCCTATGAGCGATAGCAGGAATCTCAAGTAAGTAGCAAAGAATTTTAGTAAGGACCTAGAAAGCAATGGTAGCCCAGTGAAAACGGCCTCGTCTTACCGAGTTGTAGATAGTACAGAATCATAAAGGATGTCGAAGTAAGTCATTTCGTGCAATAAATTTCTTCACTTTTGTTATATTGGAACCGTAAACTTGAGAAAGAATGGTAGTGTTGCCAACATGAATATTAAGGTACCTGGGTCAAATATTATACCTTTAGTTAGAGGCTACTTTTTTATAGTTTTTAAAATTATAGGGCAAGCTACGGAATTTATCTATATAGAGTACCTAAGAATCTTTCATGAAGTAGCAATTTTTTTTTTTAAATGTAGGATTAACAGAAATATTCTTAACTTTCTTTTTTGTGAGGAAAATGGCCATATTTCCGACAAGGTAGGTAAATATGCCCATGGATGTGTGGCCATATTTACTGTATGAATAATTTACTTTTTTAAATTATTCAAAAAGCGAAATTAAGTAAAAGAAGATGTCTGTTTTTATAAAAATATTTATTTAGGAATAGCATCAAGTTTTTAAAATTAAATGTGAACGAATTACAAAAAACAATCATACTAGTGGATAATGTAATTAAAAAACTTAATTTTCATAAATTATTAGGAAAAATTAAAATTACATTGAAGGTGTTGATAATAAAGTAAGATATACAATGTTAGGTACTTATATGTATGTTGGCAACACTACCATTCTTTCTCATTTTCTTGTCTTTTTCAGATTTTTTTCGACCACTTCCAATAAATTCTGGAATCTTATTATGACTCTCGTTTGAAACTTCCAAACATTCCAGTTTTTGGATCCCTCCAACTTAGTGATGCTAAGATTGCTATCCATCGTTGCTCTTGCCTTCCTTCCTGATTCTAATCAACAATTCTTTGTCCTTTACATGTTCCCGGCCACAATTTTCCTAACCTCTCAAATACCACGTGCTGGTAATTTCACTCGCAAGTATTCTTCTAACTACATATATTTACTTAATTTCTGGAACTTCCTTACATGTCCTGGGCCCATAACCTTTTGTTATATTGGAACCATTTTCTTGAGAAAGAATGGTAGTGTTGCCACCATACATATCTATTACATTGTATATCTTACTTTATTCCCAACAATCATCACTACTCTCAAATCGGTGAAAGAAAATATTGTGAGAAAAGCTTGTCGTAGAACGAAAAATTATTAGGGCCCACTTGTTCTCGTCTGTGTCTCAGCAGTGGGAACAAGGCTGTTTTCAATCTGCGTGCTGTGGTGTAGCTATGCCAATGCAACCAATGCGGCCGCATGGGGCCCCTAGTTCAAGGGGCCCCCAGTGGGCCACAAACGATTCATTTTAATAAATAATAAAAAAAATATCTCCTTTTAGAAGAGCCGCGTAATGTATGGTATGCAGTAAGCTTTAAATCAAATCAAATCATTGATTTTTTTCCAACATGGGTAGGGGCATAGATGATAAAACATGTTTTGGATGTTCTCCATGTTCTGCCGTCACTTGGGCATGCAAAATTTACTCATAAATTACAATCAAAATACCATGCTGAATAAGAATAAATATTACAAAATTGGAAAATCATTTAACCATTTTATTTTTCAATGTTAAGAAGTATCTGAAGTAGTCAATAATTGAATGAATGTCAAAGTAAATACTGAATAAATAAATAAAAGTCCTATAGTTCTAATAATAATTGTTAGTTGCACGGCCTTAGGGATTCCTTTTAGATACTAATCCTTGGTAATACACTTATCAGTTAGAAATACCTTTAGCTTCTGCTTAAATATGTGCAATTTGTCAATGTCTGTAATAGGCAATTTATTATAAATCTTGGATGTCATGCAATATACACTGGAATCCAATAAATGAGTAGTTGAAGCTATGTTACTATTTAAAATTAGCTTAATGATATTCTACCACTACCACAGGCTCTATATATATTATTATTGTGTTGTGTATAAACTGCAACTTGAGATTAAAAAAGAATAGTAATTTCAGTTTTTATTAATTTATAATAAAACCCAGCTTTCAGCCGACTAGCCGACTTCTCGTTCAACGCTTGGCCGTCCACATACGTTTTCATAATAGGCAGAGGGGGCCACTTCCATTTGTTTTGCATTGGGGCCCCAAAAAGGCTAGTTACGCCACTGTCTGCCTATCTCGCAAAGCCCGGATAAATCAAGAAAATTATATTAAAAACTATAATTCATTATTCAAATGATGAATGTCACAAGGCTTTTATATGGCACAAACCATATTTATGAGAAAAGGTCATGTGGAGAATATGAGGCAGTCAGCAAGATTGGACAGCAAGCAATTTTCAGAATCAATTTTTTCTTTCTTGCAGAGAAAACCAACGTATCAGAGAAACAACATTCAGCAGTAGCTACGACTATTTAAAGGCAGCTAACTCTCCCTATGGACGGTCCAATCGCTCCGACGCGTCCCCAAGCCCGGTAGGATCCAGTAGTCCAGAACGGACTCGGAGTCCAGATAGGTCTAGGAGTCCAGAGAGGTGTAAGAGCACAGAGGTGTCCCGAAGTCCCGTTCGGTTCAAGAGTACCGATGGGTTCAGGAGTCCCGATGGGCCGAATCGTCCGGACAGGCCTGTACGGTCCGAGCGCTCTGTCCGAGATTTGAGCCTGAGCGACATGTCCAAGTATATTCGGAGTACCATCAGACAGATTTGCAATGAAAGGCCAGTTGTAAGTACTTCCTAACTGCATTTCTTTATTTTATTTATTTATTAAACCGTTTATTTATACACATAAACAGCCAAGAAACAGAGAAATACGTACGCAATCGACTTCTGTAATTTTTAGGGTTCCGTAGTCAACAAGAACCCTTATAGTTTCGCCATGTCCGTCCCCAACTTAGCTCAGAGACTCTTAGTACTAGAAAGCTATAATTTGGCATGGATATACTTATTAATCACGCCGACAAAGTGGTAAAATAAAATCATGAAAAAAAATAGTTCTTCCTATACATGTAAAGTGGGGACGTTTTTCCTATTGTGCGGGGTATAGTTGGATGGGTCTTTCAAATATATTGCGGGTTTGTAAAAACAATTTTTCGATTATGGGATCCGTTTCTGAAATATTAGGCTTTAAAGTGCTAAATTTTGTTAGAGTTAAGTGTCCCCCCTGCCAGCTAAATGGTTGTTTTATCCAGCCACCGTCGGTCCCTTGCCATCCTCCCTCCGACTCTGCCCTAAGCCGAGGTTCGTACCCCACAGGGGGTGCCCTTAGCGCGCAGTCGTTTAGTTTATAAGTTTTTACAAAACCAGCGCACTGGTGGCTGTCGCTTCATACTGCGGTGTTGAGTACTGCTGTAGTAGATCACCGCCACACCGCTCCGCCCAGAGCGGAAGAAGTTATTTGATAATTTCCCACCACAACAAAAAGAAAGGTCCGCCACACGTGTACGACGAATCCAAAGCGAGTGGTGAGCCACCAGCCACAGCCACTGGTAGCCTGCCGCCAGGCTACCAGTGGCTGTGGCTGGTGGCTTTTGCGCCTAACCTTAGATATAACAGTGATTCCCGCAGGTGTTCCAAGTGTGTCCGAAGCTAAAGAACAGGTTCAACCAACACAAGAAGGTCTGCCCTAATAAGAATGAACGGTCCAATGACGTAATGGTACGTATCATCATTTATATCTATCTACCTATACATGTTATAAATTGAAGTCACTTTTCGTGTCTGTCTGTGTGACCGCGTTGTTGTTGACTGACAGAAAGTAACTTTAACATTTGTAATCCATACTAATATAATAAATGTGAAAGTGACTCTGTCTGTCTGTATGTTACGTTTTCACGCCAAAACCGCTGAACCGATTGTCATGAAATTTGGCAGAGATATAGCCTGGGATATGGAGACGGACATAGGCTACTTTTTTTACGCGATAACCGACATTATCGCGGGTGGAGCCGCGGGAAAAAGCTAGTAATAACATAAATGAATGGATAAAGAGAAAATAATAGATATAATAGATTTCTGTGTTTGATACGCTTTCACGCTAAAACAGCTGAATGGATTTGCATGAAATTGGGCACATGGGTAGACCATGACCTAGGTTAGGACATAGGATACTTTTTATCCCGATATTCTCACGAGTTACAGACTTAGGCGGGCGAAACCGCGCAGCTAGTCTAATAACAAAATGCGCTCGAATGTGTTGCTCTTCAGTTTCGAATAGGAGTTTAAAGAAAAGATTCGCAGTCTTATGGACTGCCGACAGAAGTGAAAACACAAAACTTTGGAATAACTGTTCTTTTATACATATAGCTCATGGAAAGCGTTCGGTGACGATGACGCGAGTTCCAGATTTTTGTTCACCCAAAAAGAACACATACTCGTATATACATAGTCTACATAATTATAGAGCAGCTCATGGAAAGCGTTCAGTGACAATCGCGAACCCATAAGTTTTCCCCTACCAAAAATCGCTCAACACGCCTAAAGACGTTTTCACTTTCAATGCTACTTTTCTGACACCATTTTTATAACAGTAATTACTTTTAATTCAATCAAACAAGTTTAGTCTTCCAATCTACATCATGATCTAATTTACCTTTTTCCAACTATGTCGGGGTTGGCTTCCAGTCTAATCGAATGTAGCTGAATACAACATACAGCTGCCAGCCTATGTAATCTCCACAACCAAGTTACTGGGTAACACGATACCCTTGAGCAATAGCAGATTTACCAGTAGGCTGAGAAGGCCTAAGGCGGCAGATTTTTAGGGGCGGCCTGTTTTTTTGCCTATTTACAGAAATAAAAAATTCTTATAAGTCGATAATGTTACTCCTATAAACAGTATGAATGGGCCACAGTGGGCTAGATGTTCGTTTTAATTCTCTAACTTTTCTGCATAAGTCAACAAAGCAACTCCTCTTTCCGTAAGAATGTTCAAAATAAATCTAACTAAGAACTACGAGACGGGCTGCATCCCACATTCTTGCTTCTCGATGAAAATGTCCATTGCATTTTTTTTGTCGGTATTCAATTTCAGCAAAATGTTACTAGAACTAAAAACTATTTCTTGTACAATTTCAACCAAATTGTTGGATTGTAAAAATTATCTAGAAACTGCTTCGATCAATAAGATCGAAGAGAAACTGACAATTTTAGAGGTAAAAGGGCGGCAAAAATTTGACAGCCTTTTCTTGGCAAATGTTTAAATTCACCACTGCCCTTGAGTACTTCCTGAAAAATTTAAAACCTAAATCTATTTTGTCTTGTTTTCAGGAGGATGAACCCGAAGAAGACCAAGGTAACTATTATTTGTGATACTTTTGTAATAAAAGAAATGCATGAACACTCCTTACCATAGACAGAGTATAGCAATAGACAGATCACTAAATAATAACAATAATGAGACATGGTCACACTTATTAGATCCAGCAGTTAGAGAAACGAGACAAATATATTTCTCTATATCTCCGTCGTGTTAGCAAAAACTTTTTGTCTGGCCCCAGTTGTAAGGCGATTTTTTTGGAAAGTATAACTCGACTACATTAGATAGTGCCAGTTTACAAGTGGCTCTCAAAGACAAACGCTATCTCATCATCATTTCAGCCGAAAGACCACTGCTGGACATAGCCCTCCCCCAAGCACCACCACTTTGACCGGTTCAGTGCTTCCCGCATCCAGTGGATTCTTGCGGCCTTCACAAGGTCATCGGTCCACCTTGTGGAAAGCTTTCCAATGCTCCGTCTTCCGGTACGCGGTCGCCACTCCAGAACCTTCCGGCCATCTGTTCTGCGAGCAATATTGCCCATTGGCACTTAAGTTTGGCAATTCTTCGGACTATGTCGGTTACCTTGGTTCTCCTGCGAATCTTTTCGATCACGTAAGGAAACTCCAAGAATAGCCCTTGCCCTTTAGGTGGGCATTATTAAAAGGCCAAAAGCCTTCTAATAAGGCCCATTGTGATCGACCACGTTTCAGTGCCATAGGTCATCACTGGCAATACGCATTGATCAGTCTTTCGTCTTGAGACATTGCGGTATGTGGTAGGTACGTTGTCAGCTATACAATTCTCTCTTCGCTCCTTAACTCACATCACATTCAAACATTTTTCAAACGTCACCGTCGACTTACTCCAAGAATAGGTTGTTCTATCTTTTTTCGATATATTCCTTGAAACACACTGTGTTCTCACTGCGTAGATATTTTATTTTCAGTGGTTTTCAATTACTTTTTTAGATTTTTTGTTGATTTTTAGTTGATTTTTCGCAAGTCCTTATCTCTACCTATATTTGAGGTTAATCTACACTTGATGTATGATCTGTTTCACAGGTATCTGATGATAGTGTAAACAAACCCTCCCCGTGGGAAGTCTGACTGCCCGCAACTAGTAAATAGCTCAGGTTGTGACTGTAAGATTTCTTTTTCCTCTTGTACCCAAATACCAACTTAGTCCACGACGACACGGATTGTTGGCCGTTCCGTCAGCACGCACAGTTTCGCATTCTAACTCGCTCTTGGTTCGCGCACTCGCAATGCTGAATTCTCTACTGGCATCGACACAGGAGTGTAATTTGTTTGCCGCGATAGATAAACATATAGTCGCCTTGGAGGGTAATGGAGCTATTCCACAGAACTAGGTACACTTCTGAGTTTAGATAATAGGTAAATGATGCGCGTAAAACAGTTATAAATCAGAGTCTTTAGCGTTTAAAAAAACCTGTAAGCAGTCATGATATTTGTTAGATTAATTATTGACTAATATAAACTTTGGCTCTTTTTCAACACGTTAATTGTGGTTTAGCTCCACTGGCCTCTAATACGACGATATGTCGTGCATGTTTGAGATTCTGTAAGATAATGGACGAAAGATGAGTTTTTTTTGTGCCAATATTATTTGACTGTTATTTTTATTTGTTTTACTTGTTTTGTTAGTCATTTTTGTGTATTACTTAATGTTATTCCTTCCTTATTGTAAATATGTTTGTTTTATGGGAATTTAACTGTACAATTGCTTGGATCTGTCATAGGTAATTCTTGAATGTGTATCCGTTTTAACACAAGACGAATAGGTATCTATGTCATACTGCGAGGAGTGTTAGTTTGGGTCAGTACCCACCAATAAAGAACAATATTTGTTCCGCGAAAAGCTACGACTTTCAAACTAAGCATTACGTCCGATGGTGCGATTAATAATTTTTCCGATGATTCCCTGTCGTCAGATTCCATAAGTCTTACAACCACATACCGTACCGTGTACCGTACGTATACCGTGTTGTGGAGGTGAGATAAAATCAAAAACATAATATTTTATTTCACATATACGTATATGGGCACTTATGAAACGTCAGAAGCTAGGTGCTATAGAGGTATGAGGAACAAGGTGTAAAGTTCACTCATACTCTATAGTAAAGGGAGGATCCTCCGACCAGACGGGTGTTGCGTCTGGTGAGCAACTGCCCGACGGTTGATATCGGGATGATGTATATATGCTAGTCGAGCGGTAAACTCTGATTGCGCGATGCAGGATTTGTGACGTCAGGTCTTTGATGCATAATTCACATGTGGCGTTTTAGATGCCGCCACAGTGCAATTGGCAGTTTCTTATGGAGAAGAACCGGCAAGGAACTCCACGGTTACTGTTTTAAAAATAATTTGCTTTTACAATATTTTCAAAAAAAACTCTGTTAATAGATATGGGAGAGCAGTGTAGGCCTTTCAACAAGTACCAGGTACAACGTTCTCACATTCACAAAATAGAAAAGAATCGGTATAAAAGATTATAATACCGATTAAAACCAACCGACGTGATTGCCATTACAAATACAGTAACAAATCTGAATTAATATCATGTCCACCAAAGCCACTAATAAAGAGTTGGAATTCGATTTGTAGGTAGGTCATTCATCATCATCATTTCAGCCGAAAGACGTCCACTGCTGAGCATAGGCCTCCCCCAATTGGGGGGGTTTGCCATAATCGCCACGCTTGGCAGGCGGGTTGGCGATCGCAGTATGGTGTTAAAAATGCATAGAGAACGCTGCTGCCCGTTCTCTAGTAAGGCTCTTAGTCGCCTTTTACGACACCCACGGGAGGAAATGGGGTGGTGCTATTCTTTACGTCCGGCATCACACGGTACAGGTAGGTTGTAGGTAGGTAGGTAGGTATAGAATAACAAATAATGAAAAGATTATGTCAAGGAAGTATGTAAAAGAATTATAGGCAGTCGGTCTATGTAAAATGCAATGTAATTCAGCTGCATCGTGCTAGACTGGAAGCCGTTTCCAACACAGCACTTGGAAAAAAGCTATGCAGATGATGATTTTCTGTCGCCACTACACTGCAGTTACACAATATTATAATAAGTAATAAGAGCCGTCCCACAACTCGGAGGGAATAGTGCCTTTAATCTTTCTCGTATATCTACTAGTATATTCAATTTTGTGCTACGCAGCATCCGGCTCTGTTCTGTCGCGCCTTATTCAGACTTTCAGCGGATGTGCGGTACCTACGACTGTAAGTTTTGTTTCTATTGTTGATTGATCTTTGTTTTATGATAATTCTTGTTCATTAAACTTTGTTGATAGATTTTTATCTTGACCATTACTCACCTTCTAATATTTCATCATTGTGTATGTAGCCGTCTTGTTTATCGTCATCTTGGTAATTACTATCAAATTCTTCTTCATTTGCGTTTTAGTTGCTATTTACCCTTTATTCCAGAATAAAATTGTTTTAGATTTAAGATTAATTCATTAATGTATCCTTTTTTAGGGTTTCGAAGTAAACAAGGAACCCTTATAGTTTCGGCATGTCCGTCTGTCCGTCTGTCTGCCTGTCTGTCCGCGGCTTTTATCAACTACAATGTTAAGTTTGTTCTTTGGGATAAATTCATCCCAACCACGGAACCCTTCATTGTGCGTGGTCTGACACGCACTTGGCGGGTTTTTATGTTTCATTTCTCGTAGGTGGTAGATTCTGAGAAATATTGTATTAACTAGTTAAAAGTGCGTTGGTTGCCTAATTATTTAGTTTTAAACTCCTAAGTACTCAACCATCATTGAATAAATCCACGCAATACTTTATTGTTATCACAAATATAGTCATCGAGTAATTTATTCATGAACAATAAATTGTGTTTGAAATTAAGTACATTTAAAAAAAAAAGAAAATTAATTTCATAAGAAAAAAAAAACACGTTAAATATTACAACAATGCATACAATTTCGCTATAGATCTTCAACAGCATAAAGACGCTTATTCAACAGGAAACTTTTAAGTTGATTTAAAAAAAAAACATAACATCAAGCCTATATTCCCGAAAGGGGTGGGCACAGCGTGTTTGCACACTTGATTACCACAAGTAAAGTGCGCGTCACTTCGTGAGATAAAAATACTGTTACTAGCTTGCGGTTCGTGACAATAAAAACTGCCGATTTAAAAATCAAAAATGACACTTATAACAACTCAAACACACTAATTATAAAACATGAATGCACTACTGATCACTCTAAAGTCGCACTCGAATATCGCTTGTATCGTTTGAAGTTTCGACTGTCGGGTCGCAGTGCATACCGGCCTTATATATGTAGTCCTTAGATCGTGCCAGAACCTTTACTGTAGAAACATCTAGAATGTTCGAGTACATACCGGTCACGACTGACCAGATGTCGAAAGCTCTAAAAAGTTCTAGCATCGAATTCTCTAGAAGAATCTCGAGTCTACTAGTTCTGCTACTCGATACTAGATGGCGCTAGTGGTCACTAGTTCTGCTACTCGATACTAGATGGCGCTAGTGGTACTTAAACTTGTCTCGTTTTCATTGTGGTGGCGCGCAACAATACTGTAGTGAAGTGAGAAAAAGAATGAGCGTTTAATGATTCTTAAAATGTTCTTATAATAAATATGCTTAGCATTATCAGCCCATAATTTTCCCACTACTGGGACACAGACCACCTCTCTGTGAGAGGGAGTGGGCTGTTATCTACTGCGCGGGCCCAATGTGTGTTGGTAGATGTCACATGTCTTTGAATTTTTGGTTCTAGGACATGCCGGATTTCTCACGATATTTTCCTTCACCGTTTTGAGAGCAGTGGTGATAAAATTATTTATACTAAGTAAAGCGCCTGCCTGGGTTCGAACCCACGACCTACAACTCGTAGGTAAGTCGGTGCCGTCACCACTGGGCCACCACTGCTCCCCAGATATATGCTTAGGTTTGATTCAATTCAATTACTTCAAGTTTAAAACGCATATATTCGTTTATATGTACTTAAACAATAACTAGGTAATGAATGACCAACTTCATTTTTTTGCAAAGTCAGTAAATTATAAATAATTGTAGGCTTGGCCTTATTAAGCTAGAAATTAAAACGATATTTTGTCTTATTATAACGTTAAAAGACTGTCAACATTATTATTTGCAATATTCCAATAGAACAATACATTATTCTGAGATTATTCAAATTTAAATTAAACATTTGAATTCCAATGATTCTGAGTTTTATTAAAATTCAAATACTTATTTGAATTTGAATAAATCTCAAAATAATGTGTTGTTCTATTGGCCATTCATTCTTTTCGCGAATTCGTTCACTACTCCAACACTATTCGTGTTAGTATGGTAACATTATTTAACTTTGAACTGTCATGTTACTGAATACGATTACTCGTCAAACTGTATTTCTGATAGGAACCCATTCGTGACTTCAAAGCTACAATAAATTCCATGATTCAGACTCTGAATCGCTTATATTATTTTTGCAGGAGCAAGCCGGATGCCAATGTACTAGAACCGACTGCTACTGTTCAAAGGCGACACAGTGTGTCAATAGCCCCGACACCTCCCCGAATACCACGGCTTGTAGCTGCATAACCCCAACAAAAACAGGCTGCTGTCGCGGCATGCCGTGTGTTTGTGCCAACAAAGCCCAAGATCAAGCATATTATAATAAACGAATCGATGAAGAAATATCTGAATGGCTCAAGGATGTTCCCATACAAAGCATCGAAGTCTCAGACAGTAAAAAGAAAAGAGAAACAGTGATCAAGGAGTTACGGAAAATGTTAAAACAATTGCCTGATGATGAGAACTTCGATGACAATGCTCGAAATGAGATCAAAAGTTTCGTTGATGATTTTCCACTGTGGAATCCTGGTAAAGATAAGAAAGATGAAAAGTTCTTCAAAAATCAATTAGCTGATAAGCTTACAGAAAAAATTTTAAGTGTCCCAAGAAAACCTGATAGATTTAGAGATATTGTTAAAAAATGGGTTGCAAACATGGATTTTGAAGACGATGGTGAAGATGTAGATAAGGAAATCATTATTGATAAGTTTGTCAATGAACTCAAGTCTCTAGCTGCTGATAGGCCTGCATGTGATATAAAATATGCACAAACGTTAAGAAGAGAAATAATTGAATTACTTGTAGAGTTAGCTTTAAAATTCGATGGTGATATGGTAATGTTGAAAAAGATGGCAAATAAATTGGCCACAGAAATAGTAAATTTACCAAGAAACGTGAATTTATCAGGCGATACGACTGATTTAACTGATGAGTTTGAAGAGAATGTATCTGATTGGATATGTGAACACGGTTTGTGTGGAGAGCTAAAAAGAGATCCTAAATTGATTGAAGGTTTAGCCAAAAAGTTAAATAAATTAAAGTCTCAAGGGATCGATGACGAATGCGTTGCCGAAAAAATGAAAGAAGAAATACATCAATTTGTGGATGACGTAGGTATAGCGATCGAAACAATGGATGAATTAATTGATGAGCTAATGAAGCAACTGTCAAATACTGTACAAACGAACGAAATGGAAAGGTTAAATCATGATGAACTCACTGAAGTATTCAGTAATTGGCTACGTAACTTACCAGGGTCTTCTGATTTACATCCTCGGAAACTTGAAAAAATCATTAAAGAACTTGTAAAAGTGATAATAGAAGGCAGAGAACCGGGACAAGAAGATTTGACAAATGATATATTAAATTATCTACTTGATGCTGACCTCTCTATAGATCCTGCTGATCTGGGTATACACGTTGAAGAACTAATGGAGAAACTTAACATTTTGCCTTCAAATAAATACTACAAAGAACAGGTAAAAAAAGCGATGATAAAAGATATTTTTGATATTATTGAAAACTTGACAATGCCGCAAGATAAAAAGGCAGAGTTAAGAAACAAAGCCAATCAAATTGTAGAAAACCATTTATATAGGTCATCCTTAAACTCTAAAGAAGCGCATGATGATGTGAAGGAGGCAATAATAGACGATATGGATGATATTATTAGTAACATAGACATCCCTAAAGAAAGTCGATTGAAACTGAAGACCTCATTAGGTAGTATATTAAACAATAATTTCGATAAATCGTTAACGAGACTAAGAAGACTAAGCAGAGATGAAAGTAATTTAAAACAGACAATTGAAAAAGATGTCAAAAATGCAGTCAAGGAACTCCCAATAGACACGGATAAAAAGAAGGATTTGATGCAGCGAGTTAAGGAAACACTGTCAAAAAATATGCATAAACCATTGCCTAGCAATGTCAAAAATACTATTAACGATGAAATTAGTGATATAGTTGAAAGATGTCCAATTTCCGAAGACAACAGTATTGTAGGTTCTTTGAAATTTTTTTTATCTGCTGTTGCATCGAAACATTTGAATATTCGTTCACCTAAATGTGTGTGTGACATACAAAACAAAGTAGAAAAAGATGTCGGTATTGTTATTGATAGGACTTACATAGATACTGGTAAAAAGAAAGAGTTGAAGAAGAGTATACAGGATATACTCACAGAGAACGAAGACAGTCATCTTTCAGATGAAGTCCTTAGAACTATAAAAAAAGATATTAATGGTGTAGTTAGTGATCTATCAATACCTCAAGATAAAAAGGCCGCTCTAAAAAAAACAGTTGGTGAAACTATATCTAAAGATTTTAATGAAGCTTTATCAAATTTAAGGCACGATTTAAACAAGATAAGAAATAAACTATTCGAAGATATTTGCAATATAATTGAAAAGTCCCCAATCCCGAGGGATGTAAATACAAACTTAATAAGTAAATTAAAATCCGTGCTAGCTAGAAATTTAGATTCTTCTCTTTCGGATGAAGAAAAGTATCGAATCTTAGATGACGTCTCGAACATAGTTAAGGACGACATGCCAGAAGAAAAAAGAAAGAGTTTAACAAATAAACTATCTGAAAAGTTAGATACACCACAAAGAAAAGAACATACAAAAAAGATTGATCAATTAACTAAGAATTTAAAAGAAGTAGAAAACAAAATACTTAACTATATTTCACGAGAAACCGAACAGGCCGTTGAAGAAGCGCCAATTCCTAGGGAGAAAAAAATCGAATTGCACAAGAAGTTGAAGGATATGGCTACAATCGACTACAAGAAACCGGCTGAGGATATTGCAGAAGCTCTTATAGACGGTATAAATAAAATCCTTGATGAACTAAACTTACCAAAAGACAAGAAAAATGCACTAAAAAGTGAATTAGCTGCTGCAATAGATGAATACAGCAATTTGCTAAGAGAAATTAAAATTGTAGAAACTGAATATTTTCAAACAAAACGAAGATCAGGTGCAGATGAAAATGACAAACCCAAAAAAATTGGAAAAGGCCTGATGCGCATAGAAGAAGTTGATGAAACCAAAGCAAAAGAAAGTATTTTGCAAGAAATTGAAAAGATCATTGAAAAATCAGTCATCCCTGCAGAGAATAAGATGGAGTTCAAACGGAAATTGAAAAAAATTGCTGCTGTTAATTTAAAAAAACCTTTGTCAGATGACGTTCTAGATGCCCTAAAGATCGGCGTAGGTGATTTACTAGATGAGCTGCAAATACCTAAATCTGAGAAAAATCAATTGAAACGTGCATTAATAAACATGACTGATAACTATTTGGACAATTTGCGAGAAGCAAAACAGTCCGTAGAAAACGTTGATGAAACAAAAGCAAAAGAAAGTGTTTTGAAAGGATTTGAAAATATTATTGAAGAATCAGTCATCCCTGTAGAGGAAAAGATAGAGTTGAAAAGGAAATTGAAAAAAATGGCTGCTGACAATTTGAAAAAGCCCTTCAGCGATGACGTGCAAGATGCCGTAAAAATCGGCATTGCTGATATACTAGATGAGCTGCAAATACCTAATCCAGAGAAAAATAAATTGAAACGTGCGTTAATAAACATGACTGACAACTATTTGGACCATTTGCGAGAAGCAAAACAGCCCGTAGAAAACGTTGATAAAACAAAAGCAAAAGAAAGTATTTTGCAAGGATTTGAAAATATTATTGAAGAATCAGTCATCCCTGTAGAGGAAAAGATTGAGTTGAAAAGGAAATTGAAAAAAATGGCTGCTGATGATTTGAAAGAGCCCTTCAGCGATGACGTGCAAGATGCCATAAAAATCGGCATAGCTGATATACTAGATGAGCTGCAAATACCTAAACCAGAGAAAAATAAATTGAAACGTGCGTTAATAAACATGACTGACAACTATTTGAAAAATTTGCTAGAAGCAAAACAGCCCATGGAAGTTGATGAAACAAAAGCAAAAGAAAGTATTTTGCAAGGATTTGAAAATATTATTGAAGAATCAGTCATCCCTGTAAAGGAAAAGATAGAGTTGAAAAGGAAATTGAAAAAAATGGCTGCTGACAATTTGAAAAAGCCCTTCAGCGATGACGTGCAAGATGCCGCAAAAATCGGCATAGCTGATATACTAGATGAGCTGCAAATACCTAATCCAGAGAAAAATAAATTGAAACGTGCGTTAATAAACATGACTGACAAATATTTGGACCATTTGCGAGAAGCAAAACAGCCCGTAGAAAACGTTGATAAAACAAAAGCAAAAGAAAATATTTTGCAAGGATTTGAAAATATTATTGAAGAATCAGTCATCCCTGTAGAAGAAAAGATTGAGTTGAAAAGGAAATTGAAAAAAATGGCTGCTGATGATTTGAACAAGCCCTTCAGCGATGACGTGCAAGATGCCATAAAAATTGGCATAGCTGATATACTAGATGAGCTAGAAATACCTAAACCAGAGAAAAATAAATTGAAACATGCATTAATAAACATGACTGACAACTATTTGGATAATTTGCGAGAAGCAAAACAGCCCGTAGAAAACGTTGATGAAACAAAAGCAAAAGAAAGCATTTTACAAAGAATTGAAAAGATCATTGAAGAATCAGCCATCCCTCAAGAGAAAAAGATTGAGTTGAATAGGAAATTGAAGAAAATGGTTGGTGACCATTTAAAAAAGCCCGTCAGCGATGACGTACAAGATGCCATACAAATTGGCATAGCTGATATACTAGATGAGCTGCAAATACCTTTATCAAAGAAAAACAAATTAAAACGTGCATTAATAAACATAACTGACGATTTAGCCAAGTTGCGAAGCGTACCTCCCAAATTGTCAACACGAGTCAATGATTTAAAAGAGCTACAAAATGAAACTCGAAAAAATATGTTACTTGGATTTGAAGAAGCCATTGATGAAGCACCTATCCCTATAGAAAAAAAGAAAGAGTTAAAAAGAAAACTGAAAGACATCGCCACCAAAAACTTCCAGGAATCGTTATCTGATGACATTACAGAATCATTTGAAGCTGGCATATATGAAATCATTGATGAACTGAATTCACCAATAGACAAGAAAAACAAATTGAAAAGTGATGCTCAGATAAAAGGAACGAAAAGCCCAGTTTTGGAAACAAAAAGAAGCATGGTTGATGATAGTGTGGAGAATTTTCGAGATACAAAACAATTTAAGCCTTTAAAAGGCCCGGTGCCCATAGAAGAAATTGATGAATCTAATGCAAAAGAAAGTATTTTGCAAGGAATTAAAAAGATTACTGAAGAATCAGCCATCCCTGAAGATAAAAAGATGAAGTTAAAACGGAAATTAGCGGAAATTGCTGCTGATAATTTAAAAAAACCTTTGTCAGATGACTTTCTAGATGCCCTAAAGATCGGCATAGCTGATATACTAGATGAGCTGCCAGTTCCTCAATCAGAGAAAAATAAATTGAAACGTGCATTAATAAACATGACTGATGACTATTTGGTTAATTTGCGAGAAACAAAACAAGTTAGGCCTATAAAAGACCAGATGCCCGTGGAAGAAGTTGATAAAACAAAAGCAAAAGAAATAATTTTGCAAGAAATTGAAGAGATTATTGAAGAATCAGCCATCCCGGAAATGAAAAAGATGGAGCTGAAACGGAAATTGAAAAAAATGGCTGTTGATAATTTGAAAAAGCCCTTCACCGATGACGTGCAAGATGCCATGAAAATTGGCATATCTGATATAATAGATGAGCTGCAAATACCTAAAACTGAGAAAAAATATTTGAAACGTGAATTAATAAACATGGCTAACGAAAATTTGGCTAATTTGCTAGGTGTATCTCCAAAGTTGTCAAAACAAGTACATACTCAAAAAAAAATTGAAAGCGAATCTCAAAAACATATGTTACTTGGGCTTGAAAAAGCTATTGATGAAGCACCTATCCCTATAGAAAAAAAGGAAGAGTTAAAGAAAAAAATGAAAGACATGGCCGCCAAAAAGGTACAGAAATCGTCATATGAGGATTTTGAAAAATCACTTAAAGATGGCATAGATGAAATCATTCGTGAACTGAATTCACCAAAAGACACACAATCTCCGTGTGTAAAAACGAAAAGCGATGCAAGTACAAAACAAGATAAGCCTTTAAAAAGCTTGATGCCCATAGAAGAAGTTGATGAAACTAATGCAAAAGACAGTATTTTGCAAAGAACTGAAAAGATTATTGAAGAATCAACCATCCCTGAAAATAAAAAGCTGGAGTTGAAAAGGGAATTGAAAAAAATTACTGTTGATAATTTGAAAAAGCCCTTCACCGATGACGTGCAAGATGCCATGAAAATTGTCATAGCTGATATTCTAGATGAACTACAAATACCTGCATCCGAAAAAAATAAAATGAAACGTACATTATTAAATATGGTTGATGAAAATGTAGATAATTTACGAGGTGTTCCTCCCAAATTGTCATCACAAGCCGATGATTTTAAAGAATTAGAAAGCGAAACTCAAAATAATATATTACTTGGATTTGAAAAAGCAATTGATGAAGCACCTATCCCTATAGATAAAAATAAAGGGTTAAAGAAAGAACTGAAAGAAATGGCCACCAAAAACTTCCAGAAATCGTTATCTGATGATACTGCAAAAGCACTTAAAGATGGCATATTTGAAATCCTTGATGAACTGAATTTACCAAAAGACAAGAAAAATAAATTAAAAAGTGAACTAGCTGCTGTAGTAGACGAAAACTTGAGTAATTTCAAAAATGAAATAAATTTGGCAAAATCCATGCCAGATGCGAAAAGGAATAAATTAAATATTATAATACGTAGAGTATTACCTCAGTTTGACGAGGCTGTAGATCCTAGCTACCAAAAACAATTAGCTGAAGAATTTGATGAATTATTAGAGATAGCACTCACGGATGGAAATTTTAAAGATGCAAGAAGGAAACTCGTAAAGAAATTAATAAAGGAGCAAAATTTATCCGAAAAAGAAGCAAGTGCTCCAGTTGATGAACTAATTGTTAGAGCACAAGAAATGGCACTAAAAGAAGATATAGGGGACGAAAAATATGAATTAGATCCAACCTACGTTAAAACATTAGAAGCAGATATTAATGACTTAGTCAATATAGCGCTTATTGGTGGAGATTTTGAAGGTGCAAGAAGAAAACTCACAAAAAAAGTAATGCGAGAGCAAAACTTACCTGAAGAAGAAGCTAGTGGTTTCGTTGATGAACTGATTGACAAAGCACAAAAACTGACACTGGCTGCTAAATCTAAGGACAAATCTCTTTCACACAAAGAAGCATTAGGTAAAGCTATCAGCAATGCTGTTGATCAATCTACTATGCCCAAACCCGACAAAAGTAGTTTAAAAAATAAGTTATCAATGAAATTGAAACAAACTATGGACAAAAAACCATTTATTAACAAAGATGATTTAGAACCTCTAAAATCGGAGGTATTAAAAGATCTTAAAAACATTGTTGATGCATCATCGATCCGCACTGACAAAAAAAATGAATTTAAATCATTACTGAACGAAGAACTGGTGAATACTATTGATGAAATCATGGATGATTATGATAATGAAGAAGGATACACAAAAACATATACTAAAGCTATCAGTAAGGCTGTGAATAAGTCTCCAATACCCAACCTTGAAAAAAGTAGTTTAAAAAAAGAATTGGCCAAGACTTTTGCTGGAATTATGGATGATAACGATGAGGATAAAATAATTACAAAACAAAAAGAAGCATTTAGTAAAGCTATCAATGATGCGGTTGATCAGTCTTCTTTACCCAAACCTGACAAAAGTAGTTTAAAAAATACATTAATAAACAAAATGAAACATACTGTAGAAGAATCACTTCACATAAATGACTCAGGTACTCTCAAAGCTGAGGTTTTGAAAAATTGTAAAAATCTTGTTGATGCCTCATCGATCCCGATTAGTAACAAAAACGAATTGAAATTATTACTCAAAGAAGAAATTATGGATGATTACGACGACGAAGATTTATTCGCAATGGAGGAAAGTCCAGAATATGAGGATAAAATATCAGAATACAAAGAAGCATTCGCTAAAGCTATTAATGAGGCTGTTAATAAGTCTCCTATACTCAAACTTTTGGATGATTACGATGAAATTCCAATGGAGGATAAATTTAAAAAACATAAAGAAGCATTGGCTAGAGCTATCAATGATGCTGTCGATCAGTCTACTTTATCCAAAGCTGATAAAAGTAGTCAAAAAAATAAGTTGTCAAGTAAACTAAATCAAACTATAGCTAATTCACCTCACCTAAATGGTGGTGCTCTTACAGCCGAGGTTTTAAAAGATTCTAAAAATGTTGTTGATGTATCATCGATTCCGATTGATAAAAAAAACGAATTGAAATTATTACTGCAAGAAGCAATGGTGAAGACTTCTAAAGAATTAATAGATGATGAAGAAAATTCACTAGACGTATTCACGATGTTTAAAGACAAAATAGCAGAAACTGTTAAAACTTGGATGGATAGTCTGCCTATAGATTTGGACCTGAACGTAGCAACATCTGTGGCCAAAGATCTAGCCAGCGACATATTAGATAGACAAAAGTACTTGCAAGTACATCCCGAAGCAGTATCCACCGATAAAGATGAGATCGAAAATTTAAAGTATCAGATTTTTAGGAGAATGAAAAATTTGGTGGATCAGAAAGATATTCCCCTAATTATGGCGGGAACCGAAGAGTTATACAGAATGATCATGAAGATAGAACCACCACCGGGTTCCCCGAAATTGCGACAAGGTTGAGTAGATCATAATTGATGGGGTTCATTTAGATTTTATAGAATTTTTACTTTTAAACCACAATGGTTTTATATGTATGTTAGGTACAGGGTCAAGGTTCCCAAGAAGGAAAGTTACTTTTGCACCAATTGAAAAACGAATCAATACTAATAATAATTAGTCCTGTATACAAATACTTTTAAATAAACGCGTGGTCTATATTGGATAAAATAATTTTGGAACACAGTCACGGTTAATAACTTAAAATAAAAATAAAAAATCGAAATCGAAATATTTTATTTTACACCTACATGGGCAATTATGAAACGTCAAAAGCTAGGTGCACGGTTCCAATTGATCGTTTCCTATGGAGAAGAATCGGCAAGAAACTCCACGGTTACTCTTTTAAAAATAATTGTTTTTTTACAATATTTCCAATTATCAGTGTTAATAGATGACAAAACTATATAGATGGAATTTCAAACAAAATATATTTAAAAGAAATCGATGTTCGGTACTGCTTAAAAAAAAAAAACGAAACAAATGGTTATTTTACGAAAATTACTCTCGCCTCATTCTCGCGTATGTACGAGTATGCAGATGTCGCGGTAAACTTTGCGCGCTATGAAGGATTTGTGACGTCCGATGTCTTGCGTTGTTCGTATGTGCTGGTATAGATGTCGCCACAAACCTTTGTACCTCGGCCATATATTTTCATTATTTTTAAAACAGTAAATTGTTTTTTTTTTATAAGTAATTTTCATAATTTTTGTTTTCCAGGTTACTAATTCTATTTTCTGTCATAAGTAACTTCTTCATTGAGAATAATTATATGGTTTTGCTGTTCGTCTTTTCGCCGTATGGATAGCATGGTCATTGTGTTTTTGAATTGATTCTTCTTGCTATTGAATCTTTTCTTCATGGTATGGTGAATGAAGTGTTCGTAAGAACAGCGTTGTCTCTAATCCACCAAATTTTAATTTGGTTACAAAATCTCTTGTTTGACCTGGGTTGGACACATCTATTATTAACACACAGACGTATTTAATACTTTATCGGAACACTAATGCTGAGATCTATATATGTTACTCAGCCCGTAACTAGGCTAAGCGTGATTTCTGTCCTTGTCGCACAACTGTCTAGCTGCAAGTTAGAGATGAGAACATGCCTTAGTCAAAGCACGAGCTAAAAACGTTTATGGATCTCAGCCTAAGACTTGTAGGTAATCTACTGTCACAGATAACAAATAATTATTTACAAAACAAACTCAATTGTGTACATGTAACATGGACACAATAGTTCAGTTTTTATCAATAAAATTTTATCACTAAAAAAAGTCGTGAAATCTATGTTCATTATTTGGCGAGTAGATAACTAGAGCTTGTTTTTTAGCTTTTCTATATGTGATATGGAAAATTATACACAATCATTCTTATTGCTGCCTTGTTAATTTCATATCTCGATGATATGTTTTTACATAGTCAATCGAGAAAATATTACACAAATTTATGCTTGAGACAAGTCAAAACTGTTACAATTCCATTTACATTTTGAACCATATGCTACTTTATTCATATTTATTTTTTAAACAGAACAATGCACCTCTGAAAGGCGGAGAAGAGATCCGTTATCTCAAGATAGGAAGAAAAGTACCAGCACCGCATTATCGACTGAAAACATCTATTACACCTTAAAAGAATTGATAGCAACAAGTAAGAGTGTCAGAAGACAGTGGTCCAGAAAACTTGATGAAGCAATAACTAAATTACCTTTACCGAAAAATGAAAAATGTTTCTTGCAAGAAAAATTGGCTATTTATGACCAGACTGGTCAAATTAATATGTTATCTACTCAAAGCATAGCCAAAGAAGAAACTAATACCGTTCATGGTACAAAATCAAAGAAACACTTTGCTTCTAAACCAGAACACGTTTCTCCTAAGCCAGCACAGAAGAATAATAAAGGAAAACCATCTTCACGACTTTCAAAAATAGAAAGAGCGTTAACTTTCAATAATACTACTAAACTAAAATCTCCTTTTGCCCCAAAATCAAATCAAGGTGTTGATGAGAAAGAGTTCACAAAGTTTGCTAACGATACCATCAAGGCTTGGTTGGAAAGGGTACGAGTTAATATAGAACCGGACGCAAAGAATAGAATTATAGAAGAACTTACGCATGACGTAGTTGATAGGATGAAATATCTTCAAGTCTTTGGTAGTGCGGAACCTTCACGAAGTGACGATTTGGAGTATTTGAAGTTACAAGTGCATCGGAAATTGAATGCGTTCGTGCCAGCTGAAGCATTAAAGGCAGTCATAGTAGACACGAAACAATTATTAACAAAGATTGATACTGTTAAGATGAAAGTTACGCCAGAATCCGCAAAAAAAACGAAATCTCAAAAGTCTGATAAAAAACAAGAAATCGCAGACATCCTAGATATTAGAGCAAAAGCCACGAATACTTGGATGAATGGAGACGAAGAAGAAATGGAACAAGAATTGTCAAACACGGAATTTTGTCCTGGTCAAACCTCTACACCAGGAAAAAATGGTTCTCAAACAGCAGAACCGACAGCAGAGGAATACAAAACTAAAGTCGTAGATTCTATAAGAACTTGGACAGAAACTTTACCTATAGATTTAGAGCCAGAAGTCAAAACAGATTTCATTGACGAGCTTGCTAACGACGTTGTTGATAGAAACAAATATTTGCAAGAACAACCCGACAAGACGGTTTCAAAGAAAGAGGAAATTGAAAATCTAAGGTTTCAAGTGTTTAAGAGATTAAATAAAACGGATCCTGATGCATGTGTGACTCCAGATATTGAGAAAGTCGAAGAATTATACAAAATGATCGGTATAGAAATTCTCCTGTATTTTACTAAACTTGTGGCGTCTATTCGCTAACTACACTACTAAGTATAACTAAATGGGGGGTGGGTAGCAACCCACCCCCCATCTATAAACATTTAAGTCAGAACAACATTCAAAATCCCTAGGTGAAATCACAGGTAGATGAGCATTTTTCTGTTTCTTTATCTCTTTCTGCCACTTAGTTTCGTCATTCGCTAGAGCGAGAAGTCCGCTCGCAAACACTCATTCGCATTGAAATCTAATCTATATGTAGGTACACGATCTGACCAAGATTATGTCTGGACTTTAAAACAAAACGCAGCTTCATCTAGTTTATGTTTGACGTCTAAAGTGTTCATTGAATGCAAACAATAGTATAATGGTCTGTGATGCAAACCTACTTACAGAAATAAAATCATTTATCGTTTAAGAAAGTGCGTTTACGTGCGGATGGATTTCCTCTACGTGACAGAAAGAGACAGAGAGATACTGAAACATGCTGATACTTGCGTGTTTGTGTGATTTCATCCAAAACATATTTGACTAGTTTTTGTCAGCGGCTTCTTCCGCCTGAAGGTCGAAAATTATCCCACGGGAACGTATCTAGGTTACAAACTATCAGTGTGCTTAACATCCAAACCCTTTCAGCCGTTTGTGCGTGATTGAGTACCAAATATCCAAATAATATTAGTAGTAAGTATTTCTTAAATACTGAAAGAAATTGTCAATACAAGCAAAGGCATTCATTACATCCATATTGCATTAAGTAATCTGATTATATCGAAAGAAAATTTGTTTGTAAAAAACCAATAGAGGTTACGAAAAAAAAAGACTTTTAAAGAAAAAATATTTTTTTAACAAATCTTTATAAACACAACATAATACATAAAATAAATATTTAAGGGGGGCTCCCATACAACAAACATAATTTTTTGCCGTTTTTATAGATAATGGTACGGAACCCTACGTGCGCGAGTCCGACTCGCATTTGGCCGGTTTTATAGATATAATGGTACGGAACCCTTGGTGTGCGAGTCCGACTCGCACTTGGCCGGTTTTTAGTTATGAGTTAAGTAGGTAATACATACTTAATAATTTGAATAATATAAAGGTTAAAAATATAATACTACAAACGTGAACACAAATACAAAAAACGATATAGTAATAGACTTATTACATTTTTTAATAGTATTATGTAGGTACATTAATTTACATAAACTCGTCAACAACGAAATAAAAAACAACTATCAACATCATAAAAAAACAAAATATTTCATAATAACATTAAATAAATCGCGTAATTAATGAAGAAACAATAATGAAAAATATAAAAGCGGAAGTCATCGAAACTAATTTTGTTAAAACTTTTTTATCAGAAATAAAAACTAACTTATTTGTAAATAGGTCACGCAAAACAACAAAATTCTCGAAGTATCTTTGTGACTAAAATCCAATAACAACAAAAATCTGATGAAAGAGTAAAATCTGCTACAAATCAATTCGAAAACGTCACTCTCTATTTTAAGGACACGGTCGAAGAAAAAGTTTGACTCCAAAACAAGCCCAAGAATTCAAAACTGCTCTTAACGAAGAAATATCAGCAATTTTAGATGATTACAACATATGCTGCGATAGAAGAGAGTTGCATCCAAGTCTAGCCAATGAGTTAACAAAACTGGGAAAGAGCAATGCTGACCAAGATGAAATTGTAGAAAACTTGATTGAAACCATCAAACGGCTCACTTATTTGAGTGCGTGTCTGTGTGACGAAGAAGCTGAAGAATTAGCGCACAAGCTCCTTTACAGAACCAAGAAATTGATCGCCAGAATTCAAGACAAGGATCGCCAGAATGCAGCAGGTACACCAGTAAAGAAGAAAGACTTTAAGGACGCAATGATGAAAGATATCGGTGACGTTTTTAATGGTAGACCAATGTCGAAAGAAAAACGAAGGTTGAT
Source organism: Dryobota labecula (assembly GCA_947523025.1). NCBI lineage: Eukaryota > Metazoa > Arthropoda > Insecta > Lepidoptera > Noctuidae > Dryobota > Dryobota labecula. Next base: position 12,241,874 of record OX383310.1, read on the forward strand.
GGAAAGTCAGTTGGCGGAGGAGTATGCAAAAGATTTAGGAATTCCTCTTGAAGATAGTGACGTTACAATGGATGAGAAAGGTAATGATTTTCTACAAATACATACGCTGAGTGATTGCAAGGAAAAGAGGGATGATTTAATACAGTCCACTAATTGTATTGAATAGACTTTTTACCATCGTCATTGTCTTGCACTTATCCCAATTTATTTAGAGTCAGTCAGTATCTTTTAATCTCATACTTCATTCTCTATTAGTTGTCATCTTAGTTGTTAACTTTGTAGCCCTATCATGATTCACACAGTCCATCCATCGTTTTTTTTTGGTCTTCCACTACTCTTATAGCTATACACATTCATATTCAAAACTTTCCTCACGAAATTTCCCTCATTCCTTCGCATTATATGCCAATATCATGACAACCGAAATCCACACATCTTTTCAGTCAACGGTGCCACTTCTTCCTCTTATATACTCATTTCTTATTGAATAGAGTTTTTTTGTTAAGTTTTTAAGTAATTCCTTTTAGGAAATTGGAGTCTAAATGTAAAAAAATTGTGAATATGATCATGTCAGTCACACAGGACAACACTATCCATAAACATTTAGGTTCAATCACCTTCTTTATAGCATAGAAATTGTTTAAGAGCTTCCAAAATTAAAAACTAATATATTATATTACTTTCCTGAAGGTCCAGAATCCAAAAAAGGACGCTATGGAATGAGTTTTAATGGACTGACAAACTTTATAGACACTTGGTTAAGTAGCATACATACTGATGACGATACAAAAGGAGAAGACGAAATCAAGGACATGAAAAAAGACATGACCTATAGTTTAATCCACAAAATAGGAGAAATGAATGTTGACCCAGAAATATTTAATGATGATTCTCTTTATGAAGCTGTCTTGAGAGATGAACTACAGAATTTGCTCGGTGATATTCCAATTTTTGATGATGAAATTCAAGCTCTTAAAGAAGATCTTATTGAAAAAGTATTAGAAGCACAGCACAGAGCTCATGACGAGATAGCAGGACAAACTTATAAACGGAATTTACGTGATACTATATCAAAACTTTTACCAGATCAACGGAACTTATCAAAAGAAGAACAAGCTACTATGGAAACATTGAAAGACCAACTCGCCGATGCCTATATTGACTTACACTATTCCGGAGGCAATGAAAAACAAAGAGATCGATTAAAAACAAAAATTTCTGATGAGATAAACAATTTCTGTAGAGATTACTTGTACAGAAATCCGTGTTCACCTCTTAATAGTCGGACGCTAAACAACAATCTGTACACAGCTTTGAATAAAGTCCCGTTGCCTACAGGAGATTCTATAAGATACGAAGTAGAACAAGCAAGAATAAGAGAAGAAATAAATGACTGGATAAAAGAATTACCACTACAACCGCAAAGTCCCACAAAGGTCTTAGCCAGAAACAAACTGGTTTATGTTCTGTCAAAAAAACTGTTTGATATCGAGTTGGAGGGTGCAGACACAGATAATGAATTAATGAAGAAAGAAATAGTAAAATTCCTAAATAAAATACCTTTGGAATCTGAAGAAAATAATGATACAATTGCTGATAAGTTAATTGATAAATTGAAAGCCTCAGAAAAATCAAGAAAGTACGATGCATGCTCATATGTAACCATAGATGCCTTTGGAAATGTGAGCGCTGCCAGCAGCGGGAGCGGCATGGACACTCCAATGTGTCCAGCATTTAAACCTTTGGCTACTCCTGGCTCCAGTAGCTCCCCCAAAATGTATAGGCAACCTTGTCCTAAGCAACCCAAACCGTTCCCTCCATGTACTTTAAGCTCTGAAGACAGAGCTCATTTGCAGAGAATCAAACGAAGAACCTGTTTATCTCCAAGCTGTGTGAGTTCATTTATGAGGAAAAATAAGCGCGACACAGGCGTGGGACCGCGACCTGTCGACGCTGGAAGTCAAACAGTGCTAAGACCATTCGGGATGGAGAAACAGCAAAGTCCAATTTGCCCAGTCGACAATGAAAAAACACCAAAACCATATCATGGTCTATCTGCGAACTTGGCACATCCACCTTGTTCCCATGCGAGGAGGGACCCATTTGAGATAGAAAAACCACCGCTAAGTCCAATTTGCCCAGAAGCCCATGAAAAGACGTCCAGACCGTGTCTAGCTGGACCCTCAAGAACGTCACCACAATCTGGTCACCAAATGAGGAGACATACGGTTTCAAGCAGCAATATTGAATGCCCTATAGGGGAAGTTCAACCGCAAGTAAGATTTTTATTGAATAAAAACCATAAATAATAGAAATAAGATACTACGAGTATATCGGTTTCATTAGCTACAAGCAGGACTACTTTTTAACTAAGACGGACAGCCGCGCGGCGCGGGAGAGGTGTGTCATCTCACCTCTCGTACCGCGTCCGTGTCGCAAAAACTTAGTAATTCGCATACTGACGGGCGTCAACACTCCTCTCGCACCGCTCAGCACCTCAGGCAGCGTCTCAGTACTATTGAGGCAGGCCCGTAATTAACTTAAATTTAATTTTAATTGTAAGGTTTTCCTTTTAATTTGAACTAAATTCATGCGTTGTTTTATTTTTCTTTGAATGTTTCAGATAATCATAAAGCAATACTACTGGAATCCTAATGAAAAGAACAGCATGGATGAATCAGATTTACACAACAAAGAACAACAAAAAACGTCTTTTGAACAGAGCGGGAGTAGTCGTCGTCAATCTGACCCAGCGCCCTGTCATCAACCTGGCCTGGCACATTGCCATCAAACTGGATCAGCACCCTGCGATCAAAGTCGAACATCTTCCTACGTACAGTCCACCCCAGCGTCTTACCATCGTCCTAGTTTAGGAAAACTACAACAGCAAAACACCAGTCCACAGAGAATGCCCTGCGATCAATCCTTGACGTGCCCCGAGCCAAAGTCTCAACACCAACCCTCACCTGAACGCTATTCTTTTTGGGATCGTCAAAGCTCATTCCAAAGACCCTCACAAAGAGATATACCAAGTTCCCGATCTGCATACACGCCGAGTCCTCGCATGAGCCCGTTCGGCCTTGATCAGCAGTCCTCACCACCTTGCTCCCCTGATTTCTCAAAAGATCACGAATGTCGAATACCAAAAAGAGATGGCCTTCAAGGCCAAATGCCCTGCAGCAGCCGACCTTTCCGAAAGGAGCGCGTGATTGAGTTGGGGTCTTTAGACGATATACCCAATGCGAGACCAAAGAAACGACATAGTGACCAATCCGATTGGCCGTATACTAAGTTTCAAGAAGATGATAGCTTCTGGGGTGCGCCGACGAGGCGTGTGATCCTGGATGAAGGAATTGACGAGTCTGTGGTGATGGAGAGAGAGCAAAGAGAGGAAAGAATAAGATGTAGGTGTAAAGAGAGGCTGATCCCAATGAGTGGCAGGTCTCAGCCGAGAACTTTTCCCAGCCAGGAAATTCCGCAAGGTAACGAAGATGAGCATTTAAAGAGGTGTTCAAAATGTTGCGGCCGCCACTGTCCGTATCCCAGCTTTATGTATTTTAGACAGTAATCATGTGAAAGTGTTGTGTTGTCCTATATATTTTGTTGTGTTGTATTTAAATAAAAACAGTTAAGATCCGGATTTCTTATGTCGCTTTTTGTCTATGCATCGTAGAGACCAGCGTCTCACTTTATTTTGCATGTACTATCCTTTAGTTATTTCTACACTTACAAACAAAATATATTTATAATTTCAAAATCATTTATTGACAACTATGACAAAGACTTCAAAAACAGTACATACACGCGCACATAATTTAATAAGGACATCATCTATAAGGTCTTAACCTATCACACTCGGAATCTACAGACCTTCGCATTCGACGGTTGACCTCCAAACATCTGCATTTGACGCGAAACTCACCATCCAATATATCCTCTTCTGATGAAACAAGAGCGCCGCATGCGCCTGTAGCAGCTTGAGCAGTAGTTCCAACTCCCTGGCTAGGAGTAGGACCGCGACTGCTTACAATCCCAAACTCTCCTTGAGAATGAACTTGGTTACATGGGCCAAATAGTGGACCCGGCTGCCCACCAGACCCTGGTATTTGACTAGCGATAGCTACACGTTGGGGTTGGGGTTCTGTCTGGTCCGCCAATGCAACTTGGCGAAGACTTTCATTTATATTCTGCACTCTTTGACTTCCTATTTGACTAGCCCCTCGTGCATTCTTTGGGGTTGCATGAGCTGTGCTGGAAAGAGAATAGGGAGCACCACTATGTGAGGTACGAACTTCACCCATACTCTGCATTGGTTGACCTGGTTGTATAAAATATTCTTGATCTCCATGCGTTCTTTGGACAGCAGGCTCTGGACCAGTACTAGTAGCAGCATCCATTAACGGAGCTAAAAGAGCAGCGTTATCAACGTGTGCGATAGTAGAACTAAACGGCTTAGCTTCTACAAACTGGTCAAAGTCTCCAGGATCTTCTAATTGTGCCCATCTGTTCTTAAGTCGGAAATGTATTTGATCTACCATAAAATTAATGTTTTTATCTTCGTTTTCTTGCAATTCTGCTCTTTTCTCTAAGAAATTGCTCATTTCATGCTTCATCTTATCTTCTTTAGACGGATCTTCATCGTCTAAACGTTTATGTATGTCATTTAACTTCTTTGCCAATATCTCCATCATTTTTTTTCTGAAAACTTCATCACTTGCGTCTTTGAAAGATCGGGTTGGCAATTCCTTATACCATTTCTCTATCTCATCTGTAATATGGATTTGTTCCACCTCTTCTTGTAACACATCATCTGCAGGTACCGGTACATGTTCTAATGTTTTCATGGCCATACGTGATAATTTGGACGTATCAAAAAACTTGAATCCTACGTTATGTACTTTAGATAAATGATTAGCTAACTTATCCACTTCTATCATCAATCTATTCCTGTAAATATTAGCTTTCACAGGATCTTTTTCTTTATAATTAGTTTGTAAAATATAAGCATCTGCCATTCTAGACAAGAAACCTTGTTGCAGAAGGAAACAGTCCTGTATTTCATTATATAGCGCAAATTGTCGATTGAATTTATCTTTAACTGTTTGCCTAAAACATGGTTTGTCTGAAAGCTTATGCAACTCATTTAACATTTCAATTGCGTGTTCTATAGTGCTGATTTTCCAAGAAGGTCTAATTTTTTTAAATTCTTCTGTCTGAGGAAGAACGTCCAGAAAGTCGTCCAATTTCTCCTCTAGCATAAACTCTAAATATTTATAGTCATTTTCTATAATCGGATCAAATTTAAAATTGAAAACAGTTTTAAGAATGCAGTTGTATATCGCTCGCCTTGCTTGGTCAGCTAACATGGCAGCATAGGGTGTCGATTCATCTATTGGTATAGCACTGCATTGGTCTCTGAAAATCTTTACGTATTTTTCGTACATGGCGTCTTTGGTGCCTTTTTCTGGTGGTGTGGGTAGTGGTGGCGGCTCTTGAGAGCAGCAAGGCTTTGAATTAGGATTAGCAAAACCATTAGAGCCACTCATACGGTTGGAAGTTTCTTGTTGAGCAGGTGGCGAATTGTTCAAAGAGTTAGAAGGGGCTTGTTGGGTAGATGGCGAATTTCTAAAACTAACACCCGGTTCTCTTGTACCTGATTTTCTTATCGGACTATTAACATTTTGACTATTATTTCGGTGCCCCATAAAGGAGTTAATTTGTTGACTTGGAGGACGTGACTGTGCTTTGCCTTTATCTTGAAGTCTCACCAACATTGGTACTGGTATACTGTTAACCCTTTGCATTAATTCTTGAGCATGCCCGATTGTCTCGTGATTCTCTTCACCTACTAATTTGTTGATCCACTTGAATATCTGATACTTCAAATGTTCTAATTCATCTTTTTCCGTGCCTGTGTTGTTAGGATTCAATTCTAAATATTTGTGTCTATCTACGATATCTCCTGCTAAATCATTAATGGCTACTTCTTTAAAACCCTCCTGACGAGTTTCTGGCAAGTTTAAGTTATCTAACCACTCGCCTATTTGCTGTACCAACTGTTTTGTGTATGTCTCCAAGTTCTCATTTATGTCGCTTTCTTTGATGCTTTGTTTACTATAATAGTCCGCAGTAGTATTTTTATTTTTTACTGAAACACCGTAAACAGAGACATTATTTAACACGTTGCTATTCTCAGTTCGGAACAAACTTATGTTTTTCAAAGTGTTTGATAGTTCTTCTGCCATTCGGAAGATATGACTGTCTGTGCTCAGTTCATAGATTAAAGGGAATCTTCTTAGAAACTTTGAAATTTCTCTATGTAATTTCGTATCATTTTGCTCTGTCAAGTATTCTGGATTAAGTAAAAGCGAAGTAATTACTGAACTCATATCGTTAATAAAGGATCGCAGTTCTCTCGGGCAGTGCACTTGCTTCAGTGGTAAAGTGCTGGTCCATTCTTTGATAGCATTACTAACAATTTCGTTGCTTGTATGGTGGTGGTATTCGGTGATGGTGTTGATAGGTGGCGACTGACTAAGCACGTCACCCATAGGTTGCATTTTCAAACTTTGTATAAGCTTAAATACTTCTTCATTCAAATATATGAAATCGTATTTTTTCTTGTGACTTATTGGAAGAGACCTCGTAAATATTAATATCTCCTTTTTCATGACTGCATTGTCTGAACCTGAAGATATTAACCGCTTCACACTTTTAATAAAATCAGTTTTCTGTTTATTATATCGGCTAGAGTCTGTAATTTGTAAGGGCAAACCTTTTAACCAGACTTCAATGGTATCAACCAAAAATTTGTTTTCCTGTAGACGTTGCTTGCACAGATCTTTATACACATCAAGTTTCTGTAAATGTAACTTTAGTTGAAAAGCCGTATTTATTACGTAAAAATCCCTTTGTTTTGGATCCAGCATCCTAATTTGTTCAATAATATCTTCGTCAGCATCTTGGTCGCCTATCGCTTGATTTAATTTATGCGCTAATCCTTTAATAGTTTTTTCTTGATGTACTTTTTTTTCTGGACTATTCCCTCGGTACAGTGGCAATTTTTTTAGCCAATCAAGCAACACTTTTTCGAGCTGGTTAACCAAAGTTTCGTCATTTGTTAGCTTTGGCTGTTTTTCTAATCTATCATTCATATTAAGTCTTTTTATACTGTTTACAAGTTTTGCAGCGTATTTATCTCTATCATTTTGATTATCAACTTTTACATGCAAAGGTAGTTTTTTCAACCAATGTGATAGTTCTTCTTGTAATTTCTTTTCTATGACCTCAGCAGATAAATGATTTATTTTAGTTTTAATTTTATTTATCTTGGCGGCTATCGCATGCACAATTTCATTCTTATTATTGATATATAACCCTTGCTTTTTAGGTGCTATCCGTACTGTATCTATCCATTCATCAACTACATCTTCATATGATCTAATACGAAGCTTTTCATGTTTTAGATCGTTCGCCCTATAATCTTTTTTAAACGGTACATTACTGATCCTATTTTTCAATTCTAGCACATAATGATTACTTAATTTATTATTAAATAGTTTTTCTGTCCATTTGCCTACTTCCATGTCAATTATTCCATCTTCTTTTCTATCGAGACCCTTTTCAATTTCTCTAGCTAATTCTTTGATTAATAGTTTGTTATGCCTTACATCTTGTGACGTATGTAGGTAAATAGGTAATTCACAGTACCAGTCATAGATATGGTCAGTGAGTAAGCCGAGGTAAGACTTAGTATTATTATTGTTTATTTTATCAATATTTTGGGGTGACATAGATTGAATGATACTAGTGCTCTCTAAGGAAGGTTTAGGAATATGATTAATTTCATTCATCAGCTCTTGGGCATGTTCTAAGACTGACGTGGTTTCTTCGCCAACCAACTTATTTGTCCTTTTAAATATCTGAAATTTTAATTGTTCAAGTTCTTCACCATCTGTTCCTGTGAGGTTCGGATTTAATAACAAGTACTTATACCTTTCTACTATATCGCAAGCCAAATCTTTAACAACCACTTCCATGAAATTCTTATCGCTAATAGGTATATTAAGTTTCGTTATCCATTTGTTAATCTCTTCAACAAGTCGTTGTCTGTACGTTTCAAAACTGGCTGCCGAATTAAAATCCACCAGACGTGTAGCATTTTGAAAAGCTGAATAAACCTCCGGTCGCCCAAGATCTAAATTATCTTTTAATTGGAAAAAGTTTTCACGAAAGAAAAACTCTTTATAATCCTTCAAAAGTAAGTTAGTAAAATACTTTGCTTTGTACTCTGGTAGCTTGACTACTTCTTTCAAAAGTTTTGTTACATCGTCTGCAACATAATTGTCTATGTCAGTAATATCTGTGAGATCCAGTAAGAGATCGATCAATTCTGTTTCAAGATATTCCATTCTCTTCGTGCTTATAGATATGCGGCATTTCTCTAAAAAAAATGTGATTTCATCTTTGATAAATTCTTTTATTTCCTTTGTTGTAGGCTGGATGTATGTGCTAGAAAATTTTCTCTCAATCATAAATATATTATCGACCAGATTTTCTGTAATCTTGTTGAGGTAAAAGTCTTTATTATGGCTACTCAGGGCTAAAGGCAATTCATAAACTATTTCTGAAATGCTAGATTGTAATGCTTCCTTATATTTTGAATCGGATTGTGGTCTATCTAATACAAGAGGTTCCAGTTTATCAGTAACATATTTGAAAACATCGTCTTTTTTCACATTCCTACCTAAAAAATCTTTTTTCTTCATATTCAAAGTTGTCGTCCAATTCTGCACTGCTTTCCTGAAGTTATCTACCTTGTATCTGCTGCAGTATTTTGGTAATTCCATCCTGTAACTACTAAGATTAGCTTCTGTAGGGTACAAGTACACCTGCTTCAGTTTCCGTATGATATCATTGGGTAACTGTTTTCTGAATTCCAAATTGTCATCGTCAGCTTCTAGGTATTGCTGGGGTGCTTGCTTCAGGTACTTTTCTATTTTATTTCTTAGCTTTTCTTCACCGCCAGGTTTCTTTAACTTCTCAGCTAACTTTCTCATCTTCTCTCCCCATAATTTGACTTTGACTTTGTCGCTGTGGATCTCAAGCCATTCGGTCACTTCTTGCTGCAGATCCCTGGTACCAAGATCAGTTATTTTAATAACTTCTTGCTTTTTCGTTTTCCTAGTAAGTTCTTCCTGAGATTTGCTCCTTATTTCACAGTACTTGCATTTCGTTGTAGTTATATCAATAGTGCTAAAAGCAGTTTGTACAGATTTATAATTAAATACTTCTTTTTCGTTGACATTCAAGGGCTTTATCTTGTTGTTCTTGGGTTCTTTAGGCGATTTTACTTCCTGCTCCTGAAAGTAAAAACATAATCTACTTTCATTATTTGAAGTTTGTCGAATGTTGAAGCTTTAAGGCCCGATATAACACGTACCACAACCATTCCACATCCCAGCGACAAAATGTGGGCAAGCAGTGGTTACGTGTGAATAGTATCGCTGCAGTTTCTTGCAGTTGCGTTGTGATAACTGCAAAATCAAATCAAATGGTCGATGCAACGTTTTGTTTGCAATGTGGCCGGCCGCTAGTGCACGGTCTCGCTTGTGGTTGCGTTGTGGCTACGACGCGACGTAGCCTTGATGTAGTCGGTATCGCTGACACGGTTAATTTTGACAACCAAATCTGATCCGTGTGAACAAACTATTCATTTTCATACAAATTAGCGTCTAGGTCACGTTAGGTCCACGTGTTGTCGTTGTGTTGTGGTGTGGTTGAAGTACGTGTGATCGGGGCCTTAATGTCAATTATTAAGAAGTACTTACAGTTCCAAGTTTATTACGTGAAGGTTGATTTTCTGTAAAACAAATTAAATAATTATTATCAAATAAATATGCTTACCGAGGTGAGAAATATTGCTTTGTAAAATAATAATTGAATTCAGGAGACCGATAAAAATATTTTATTGAAAGCAAAACTACAAATAAATTTAAAAAACCTAATGAATTTTGTGATGCAAAACTGTTCTTGCTTTACAAATGAACATAATACGTACTCTATTTTCTTTCATTTAAAATTGAAAAGCATTGAAGAAAAGAAGAAGAGAAAGTACAGTATCCAGGCGTTAATATGACACATCAAGCTTCAGAAAGGCTGTAACACAGGTATGAGTGACAGAGATGACGCTCTACAATGACCTTTCTTCAACTTGATATGCCATATTACCGGCCGCTTATAGTAGTAATTAACAAATATCCAAGCAAAAGAAAAAAATCACAGAACATGGAGAATAACAGACTAATAGTGGCACGGATAACGGCTCATTGACATACAAGGATGGTACTCCGCTTGGCCATCATTGGGATCCATCTTGATCCGTGGTTTGAACTTCCTCCCTCGTCTCATACACCTACATCTTTCCCTCTCCCTGTCAGGAGCAAAACAGCCTTTTGCTCGACTCATATACAAAGGGGGTATGCAAACTACTTGTAAGTTTTGATCATCTGTGACACAACCACAAGGCTGTTGTACACCTTGATTCTGATCAGTCGTTTGTTGAACACCCCTATTGTCTGTAGATATGTGAATAGCTGGAATTGCGTCCATTCCTACTGCTTGAGCCCCGGAAAGTGTGCACGGGGCGTTTGGTGCACTGCTTGTCGGGACACTTACTGACCGATTACTAGGTCCTGGTACTTGACTTGTGCTAAGTATTCCCATGCCCCCGCTTGCCATTTTTTGTGAATTAAACGGCTTTGGTGCATGGTCAGGAACTTGACTCGCGGCTGATACAGGGCCAGGACTTTGTGAGGTCTGGTTCAATGTAGAAGAATGCCTACATGCTTGAGCTTGGGCGCTGGCGTTATGGTCAGCGTCGAAATAACCTTGGCCACTACCCTCAATTACTCCATAAATAGAAGCTTGACCTGCATGTTGTGGACTACCTGGGACATTAGGTTTGGGCCAGCAGGATTCTTGACCAACCTGATCCATCTGCGCTCCATTGGGTCCCTGAAAAGACACTTGTCTACCTTGTTCTAAGATTCCCTTACCAAAACGAGGCTCAAAACTTTGTTCAATTTTGTTAAAAGCTGGGCCTTGACCGACATTTGGGGAAGTTGGATATTGCGGTCCTGAATAAGGTAGCCCACCTGGAACGCCTGGTGCAACTTGGTTGTAAGCAGGTTGTTCAAGTCCGAAACTTTGACCTTGTTTGTTAGGAACTGAACAGCACGGCGCATCTTGAACATTGGATGCTTGGGGGCCTTGGATTTGACGAGATGGTCTTTGCGGATACATTTGGCTCCCAAGTATGGAGTTATTTTGAACATTTGGTAGTAATGAGCCAAAAGCAGTGTCAAAACTTTGGATATACCGATCTGGACTACCTGGGCCAGAGAATCTTAGAGGTTTTGGGCTGGCTTGAGCTGCGTTTGGAACATTACGACATGGAGAACCTTGGGCATTAGGATAACCTGGCCCATAAGGTCCTCTAGGATATACTCCCGATCCTAGGGAACCTTGAGTTTTGTTGATACGAAGTGGATTGGGACAGCACGGTAATCCCGTACACAATTCACCACCTTGGAGATTAGAAGGAAATTGGTCTTGGGCGATGGAAGGTAACTGGCCTTGACCGTATGAGGTCAACTGGCCCTGGACGTTAGGGAAAAACGGTCCCTGCCCGTTAGGGACAAAAGTAGTTTGAGCATTAGGGGAATATTGGCCTCGTACTTGTGGAGCACCCTTGGGGTAGCTTCGCGGGGAAGAGATTTTTTCGGATGTGTTTGGACAATACACTTGCGGAGATCGCATATTTTGAGGTCCTACTGACCCACTGCGCATTTGTGAAGGCATTTGGGTCTCTTCCATGGAAAGCCATTGAATCTCCTCTTCGGGTACTGCCGATTCGTCCCAATTTGCTCTCATAGGACCAACGTCTGTCATAAAATTTCCTTCACCTGGATAGCTCCTCGCGGTAAGCGGTTCATTTGAATTAAACATTTGAGAACACATACTTTCAGGTCGTCCAGACCCGTTGCGCATAGTGGGTGATGTTCGGTTCTCTAGCATAGAAAGTTTTTGCCTCTTTTGGGGTACAGCCGCTTTTTCGCTCCCCCATTTCCTATTAGGATCAGCGTCTCTTGGAATGTTTCCTTCATCGAGATATGAAGCATTTGGATTATATACTTGCGGCGATTGTGCTCTCGGAATATTAGAAGTATTTGGATGACAACATTGTGGAGATTGCGCTCTCTGAGGCACTTGCACTTGCGGCGATCGCATACTTTGAGGTGCCACATTCCCACTAGGCATATGAGATGGCACTTGGGTATGTTCCATAGGAAACCATTCAATCTCCTCTTCGGGTACTGCCGCTTGTCCGCTCATCCAGGTCGGCCTTCTAGGAACAGGGTCTTTAACATCATCTCCTCCAACGACTAAATAGGAACTTCTTTCATCAGACATTTCATGCATACTGGATGCAGCTGGCATATTTCTGCAAAAGTCCTCATAATTTTGTGGATCTAGAAAGGAAACACGTCGTATAGATGTTGATAAATTCTTGATTCTGTTTGCCAGTTCGTCAATCATATAGCCAACGTTAGTCCCTTCTTGTATTGGTATCTTTTCTAAGTATCTCGGTAGCTCTGTCTTCAATGGTATTCTAAAAGCGTTATCGCAGCAGCTAACGCCTGTTGCAATTTCTTGAATTTTTTTCACTATTGCATCTCTCGTTCTCTTTTTCTCTAAAGGACCTGCTGTATCAGATTTTTGTGGAATGTCGGATATCCAGTTTTCAACCTCCATTGCGAGTAAAATATTATCAGCTTCATCTCTTATGGCAGCAAGATTGGGTGTAGGGATTTTGTCGAAACAATCAATGATTTCATTTGCATACGCAGTTGTATCCATGTCTGCTATATTATGTCTATTTTTTACTTTATTTAGGAATTTATCAAGTTTTTTCAAGAAGTTCTTTTGATGAACAGTCGCTTTAACGTTATCTTCATCTTTATATCTCGTGTAAAGTATGTAATAGTCTGCCATGTGCTGTTTGTCTATTTCATCATTTTCTTTATCTGCTTCATTCTCAGTAGGCGTCCTTTCAGGCAAACTATTTTCGATATTATCTATAAGTTGTTGCTTAAAAGAAGCTGGTGCGTTTGTCAACTTGATCAAGTCATTCATAGCCAAAGTCTTTTGTACCAGCTCTGCTTTTAACGTAGGCGTTGCTGCTTCTAACTCCTTTGATTGGGGAATATCCTTCAATAGCCGTTCCATCTCTTCCTCAAAAACGTCTTGGCAATAATATTGGTTGTCAAAAATGTTAGGATCTAACTTCATTTTGGTTACACCTTTCCATATTCCATTATAGATGTCCAGTCTTGCTGTTTCTGCTTTTTGTTCTTCGGTTGGCGTTTTAGCTGTTATTGGTATTTTTTTAACCCATTCTTTAAGGTATTCGTCATATTCTTCGTTTAATTTTTTGACTGGGACTGAACCCCCGTGGCGGGTCGGTGAAGATTCAGTACAGCAACCATTAATTTCTTGTGAATATGGGTCTACCATAGGGCCATAGGTTCTTCCAGAGGTACCTATTCTTCCACCGCTAGCATTGCTGTGCTGTGTCTGAGTATTATTCGCAGCTAGAGAAGGTTCGAACCCAGATGAAAAATTATTCGAACCCCATGGATTATTAGGTGACCCTGGACCAAAACTACGTCCACTTCCTCTGCTGTTCGGACTGCTTTGCCCTTGTGGTGGACGATAAGCATTAGCAGTTTGTGGACCTTGGCCATAAGAACCACGGCCAGTCTGGTCTGTGTATGGTAAAAATCCAGGGTGACCTTGGATTCCCTGAGGTTTTGAAGTACCTTCGTTTGGAAAAAAATTAATTTCACAGCTGCGTCCTGTCTGATTGGTTCCTTGACCATCTTTTACTGTGTTTGGACATATATCCACTCCACAGCATAGCTTTGATTGCTTGAGTCCCTGAGCTGCTTCTGAATAACGTTTTGGACTACCTTGACCAGTGTTAGGACAAATACCATTATCTATTTCACAGCACGGTCCTCCATTCCGATGCTTAGAGTTAACAAGTATAGGAACAGGTACACTATTGATCCTTTCCAATAAATTTTCAGCGTGACTTATAGTTTCCTGATTTTCATCTCCCACTAACTTGTTTATCCATTTAAATATCTGATATTTTAAAGCTTCTAATTGGTCTTGTGCGGTATCTTTGCCGGTATGATTTAGTTCTACATATTTATGTCTATCTACTATATCTCCTGCTAGGTCATTAACTACTACTTCTCTGAAGCCGGAGTCCTGAATTCGGGGTATGTTCAAGTGGTCTAGCCATTGGTTGATTTGTAAACAGAGTTGGTTCGTATAACGATCTAGGTTCGCATCCAAATCTTCTTCATTTATGGAGCCAATACTGAAATCTGTATTATTGGTTGAATTCATGAATGGCCCTGAATTATTGGTAACGTTAAGAATTGTATAAGTTTGATTGAAAACACAATCATTTAACATATCCTGTAGATCTTGAAGCATAATGTTTGAAATACAATTTGCTTGCTTATAAGTCATTTTGCCTAGATCTTGGAGTATTATATTCATTTCATCTATGATTTCATCGTCGTGTCCGCACCAAATGCAGTCGATTGAGTCCATCATTAGGTTCACTAGCTCGTTTTCTAAATCATTCAATGTGTCATCACAAATTCTTGAGTTACATTCGTTAAGAAAATTCAACAAATGTGCTCTTACGTAATCTCTCATGTCTTCTTCTGTTAAAATCTTCCTTGATCTACTAGCGAAGGATCTTCTCCTAATGCTTCCACTCTGCTTAGCCACTATTACATTTCTCATTTTTTTCAATAACACATCTACTAGTTTCTGTAAATAAGATTTGATGCCATAACTTTTATTAACTACAATAGGAATTTCTTCTAAAATGTCTACTATTTCCGATTTTAAATCGAAATCTTCTTTAGTCCAATGTTTCAATAGTTCTTTAATTCTATCCTGAACTGAATTTAGCAATTCACTTCTATCAACATACCTGCCTGTATCACTTGGTTTTAAGTTTAAATGACTCACCCAGTCTTTTAAAACATAATCAAGTTGTCTGTATTCAGATAATCTAAACGGTTTTATTTCGGATCGTAACACATGTTTGAAGCTCCCGTAGCAATGTCTGAGTTTGCCTACGAGCTCTTGGTAATCTCCTACATAATCACAAACTGTCGGGAAAAAACCTGAACCACATTTGTGACACTTATCATGTTTACTTTTCCCCCTATCGCATATTTTATGGTCAGCTCTCTCATAGTTATCAGTTACAAACAATTTTTTAATCAATTCATCACGAATCGTATTCTTGGAAACAGTATCAGAGATTTCATTGATAAGCTGTAAGAGACTTATTTTCAATTCATCTTTAGACACCTTCATATCTTCTTGTGATTTAGTTTTCCTACTAACTATAGTCCTATTGCGGCTAGAATGAAAATCTATAGTGCTAAAAACTGTTTGAGCAGATTTCCTAGGTTTTAATGTAGTATCGGAGGAATAGAAATTCGTTTGTATGGATTTAATTGACGTCCTTATATCCAGGTTTTCAATGAAGTAGAATTCACCTTCCACGTCTTCACCCGCAGAAGAGATGGGGGATTCGGGGACAGCTACCTGAAACAGAGATTTTAAAGGGGATGCGCTAAGGAATCTTTGCCCAGCAGTGGTACAACACAGAATAAATAAATAAAAAACAGAATTAATTTGAGGATAAGAAACGAGGGGAAGAAAGTAGAAGGGGTTTAAATTAATTAAAAACAAGGCAAAGGGAGTATCTATTTATCTGCTGGGGTGTGTGTTTGTAATTGTATCAGGGTGAGTGTTGATGTGTAAGGGTGAGTGTAGGTGTGTATGTATAAGGGGTACCTGATATGTTTATGTTATGGTTTCAGTAATTCTTCTGTATCGTCTTAATTAGGCGAGGACGCTGGCACCTTAAACACAAGTTAAATAGTACTCTGGGTGTCAGAGCTAATCGAAAAAAAATTGCGAGCAGATATTCTGTTACCACTGACATCCAATCTACTGTACCTCAGCGATACTTAACACCTCTGGACCCCTTCCGAGAATACTAAGCATGATGTTATGTTATGGTTAATCAAAGTCTTACAGTTTTCCTAGTGATATCTTCTCGCGGTAACGCCGCTACTTCTTTGGACAACATTTTGACAGCAGCTGTGGATATAACGGAAATATCCTATAACGTGTCGGTCGGTCAAACAACGATGTGAGCAACAAAAAAAATAATTACGTAATTATTTATTGGACTGATAGCAAAAGTAAAATAACTATAGATGAGTAATAAGAGACGACTAAGAGATAATATTGGAAAAAAAGAAAATTAACTGTTTAAGAAGAAAGAAGAACAAATGCATTTCCAAAAGGAGCGGAAATTTTAAGCAAGGGAAATTAGGGAAGAGAAATAATGTAGGGAGAGCATCGATTACTAATGATCGATGAGGCCGAGTCAATTATTACCTACCTTGGATCTCCATGTTGACTGAATTTGAACTCTGGAACCAAGTTACATAAACTTAGTATTTATTATGTTGGACATAGTTTTCAGGGATTTGGCTTGAACATTTTCAGTAGCAACCCATTCTGAATGTTGT
The DNA here is from genome assembly GCA_947523025.1 of Dryobota labecula. Classification (NCBI taxonomy): domain Eukaryota; kingdom Metazoa; phylum Arthropoda; class Insecta; order Lepidoptera; family Noctuidae; genus Dryobota; species Dryobota labecula. The sequence continues at coordinate 12,258,580 of OX383310.1, forward strand.
GCCCGGTTAATACTATAGAAGTATGAGGAACAGGGTGTAAAGTTCACTCATACTCTATTGAAAAGGGAGGATCCTCCGACCAGACGGGTATCGTGTCTGGTGGGCAACTGCCCGACGGTTGATGTCGGGATGTTGTATATATGCTACTCACGCGGTAAACTTTGATTGCGCGATGCAGGATTTGTGTGACGTCAGGTGTTTGAAGCGTAGTTCGCATTGGCGTTATACAGGTTGAAATTGAAAACATGCGACAAACCGAAATGGGAGATTGTACTTATCATTATGAACAACTTTTACTATGTGACCAAAGCTGCAATCGCGAAAAAAATATCAGCTGTTCCCTACATTTTGACGAGTTATGCGAACATAAATGTAGGGTACAGCTGATTATTTTTTCGCGATTGCAGCTTTGGTCCTTAGTAAAAGTTGTTCATAATGATGAGTACAATCTCCCATTTCGGTTTGTCGCATGTTTTCAATTTCAACCTGTAGATGCCGCCACAATAGCAATAAACTCGCCACCAATTACCTAAATAAGGCTAATACACCTCTACCTATTAATGACGATAATATTTATAATTAATTATTTAACTCACATTCTGATAGTCACATGACAATGGATGATAATCTTGATTCTCTCTGATTGTTGGAGGACATACTGGATGGCTGTACGGCTGTCAAGAGGAAATAATTTATTTTAATAAGTTAGTGAAACTGCACAGAAATGACAGAAAAATATTTTAAAAAATCCTGTTAGCTTTGTTTGATCTTACTACTTAACACTGAAAAGTTCGAAAAAAAAAATAGCACCATAAGGTCAATTTGTCGCCATATCATCTCAGCGGCAATAAATCAAGTGTTTTCATCTTTTCATACACTCGCCTCGTGTCCTTTAGTCCGGAACGGAACGTGTTGGTCGGAAGTGTACCAATTTTTGAGCGCTCGCCTGCAGCTCGCGCGTTTAATACCGCCTCGAGTTTAACGACCAACATAGCACACTTGTATCATAATGTACTATTATAATAATATTTTACCGAATCAATATGAAAAATGTGAATAGAATAAAAATACATACACGCTTTCAGTAATATAAGAGATACGTTTATTTACCCTCTTTGCCTATTGCATATTCAAAGACAATCGTACTAAGGAGTAAACTCAAGTCGTGCGTCAGAGCTGACGCACACACAATTTTTTGTTCTAAGACATGCCGGTTTCCTTGCGATGTTTTCATTCACCGTTTTGAAAACAGTGTGGATGAAATATAATTTACGCAAAGTGAAGTTCGTTTGTTAGTTGACATTTTCGCCAGTGACGCAACACAGAGTAACAATGTAAATTGTCTTTGGTCCCTGGTCCTGACATCAAACAATGGACTAAATTGTCAAACTTTTACTGCTTGAATAAGAGGCTTTTGACTATTTGAATGTGTGTAATATATAATCAAATTTTTAAATACAATAAAACGCGCGCAATCGCTGCCTATGTTTAAAAGACTCGTGAAGGAACATTACTTGTTGTTGTGATTTTGTTCTCGTTGTTTACTGTAATAATCTAGTCTTCATTTGTTTTATTTGCTTATTTAGTTAGTATGTATGTATCTATGTATCTATTATATATCTGTGTATCTATTATAGGATATTGTACTGTTATACTTTTTATTTTTGCACCAATGACAACCCCATTTTATGTCCATAAATTCACTGTCCATGCCAAGGTTGCCTGGAAGAGATCGCAGTATGCGATAAGGCCGCCCATTGTATATTTTATAGTGTATAAGTTTTATTTTCTTTTGTAATGTGTAATCTGATGTACAATAAAGTATATATAAATAAATATAAATAAATAAATAAATCAAATTTTTTGTTATGTGCGTTTTGTTTGTGCAGAATAAACAATCTTTCTTTCTTTCTTCCTTTCTTTTCTTTCTAAGTGCCCGCCTGGGTTCAAACCTACGACCTAAAACTCGTAAGTCGCGGCTGTTTCTCCTGGGCCATCACAGCTCCACAAAAGTAGGCAATACAATAATAGCACATTACTTACCAAGGGTTGTGTAATATTCGAGGCTATTAAATGAAAGTCGAGCGTTCCAAAGCAGAGTTATAATTGGACTGACGTCATCTACAAAATCCATGTACCGACATACTTAATAACTAACTAATATAAATCTACCTACATTACACTCCTCCCTACTAAATTAATACTATAATTATCAACTAACAACTTAATAACTAACTTAGCTATAATAACAATACTTATTCTAAACCTTATAATTATGAACCTTAAACCTACACTGTCTAACGGCACGTTCTGGTTGTGGGGTCTGTGGCACTTGAGGCAAGGCAACCTGACTCTCAGCTGAAGCCTGGACCTCTGCAGGTGCCACGTTACTCGGCTGAGCCGGTGACGTCACTCCACGCGGCGACACCACGCAATCCGGCGAACCCTCCGACTGAGCCCGCTCACCACTACCACTGTAGTCATCCTCCTTATGAGTCGTCTGAGAATCTATGTCTGATCGCTCCGTAATACTAGGACCACTAGATACTAAGGATAATCTGTTCCCTGTTCTCCTACGTAATTGATCAATATGCCTATGGACTATTTCCCCACTTTGACCCTGGACTCGGTAATCGCTAGGGCCCCGACTATCTACTATTCGACCGGGAATCCATCTCTCCCCTTTCAAGTACTGTCGGTACCATACCTCTTCCCCTTCACCCCCAACGCTCCTATTCGCCCCGTGTGCAGATTCAGCCTGTCGTTGTTGTGCTCGATGTACCTTGTTTTCCCTATCCGGTTTTATAGTGTCCAGTCGAGTACGTGTACGCCTGCCTAATAAAATCATTGCGGGGCTTTCTCCGGTTGTCGAATGTTCTACGTTCCGATAATGCAGTAAAAATGTCCACAATGCCCTATCTATATTTTGTTTCTCTATAATAGCCTTTTTTATAACCCGTTTTAGTAGTCTAACTGCATTTTCTGCTAATCCATTTGAAGCGGGATGGTATGGCGCCGTAAAAATGTGTTCTATACCGTTAAATTTTGTAAATTCATGAAATTCTTTCGACGCGAACTGTGTTCCATTATCACTGACTATTTGCCTAGGCAAACCCCATCTACTAAATAACTCAGTTAATCTATCTATGAGACTAAAAGCTGAAATGCTTGAAACATTGAAAACCTCCACCCATTTAGATGTGGCATCCACTACAACTAGGTATGTTCTCCCGCCTATAGGTCCCATATAGTCAATATGTATCCGGCTCCACGGTCGGTTCGGCCAGGGCCACATGCGCGGCGCCTGCCGAGGCGGCGCGTCCGCCTGCGCTGCACACACCTCGCACGCGCGACACATGTGCTCCACTGCTTCATCTACCCCGGGCCACCATACATAGCTACGTGCTAAAGCCTTTGATTTAACTATACCCATGTGTGGTTCATGCAACATTAATAGCACTTTACTTCTACACGCTTCCGGTACCACTAATCTGGGTCCCCACATAATACATCCTAATTCTTCATAAAGTTGATTTCTCCTATTAAAGTATGGTTTTAAGTTGCTCAAGTCACACTCGTTAGGCCAACCATCTCTCAGGTAACTCAATATTTTTGACAGTTCCGCATCTCGCATTGTTTGATGTTTAATCTCATTATAATCTAATGACAATGACTGTTGCACAAAATGTAAATGAGTTTGCTCCGGCTGTGCGGCCGTAGTAGTTTGTTTATTCGGTGCTACCGGTAATCTTGAAAACCCGTCCGCTCCGTTTAGATCGGTGCGCACGTACTCAATATTGAATGAGTAAGCTGATAAAATAATAGCCCATCTTTGCATTCGGCTCGCCACCATAGTCGGTATTCCTGTATTTGGACCAAATATTGACACTAACGGCTTATGATCCGTACGTAGGGTGAAATTACGGCCGTATAAATACTGGTGAAATTTATTAACACAAAATATAATCGCTAGTGCCTCACGATGTATTTGAGAGTAATTTTTTTCTGCTTCTATAAGTGTGCGCGACGCGTAGGCTATCGGTCGCTCGCCCCGTTCGCCTGGCTGCGAGAGGACCCCCCCTACCCCACGCGCGCTCGCGTCACATGTCAATAATAGTGGTTTCTTAGGATCGTAATGTGCCAATACATCCGCGCCCGCTAGAATTTTTTTAATTTCCACAAAGGATTTCTCGCACTCAATCGACCAATGCCATTGTTTACCTTTTTTTAGTAGTTCATAAAGAGGTACTAACCTACTACTCATATTCCTAACGAATTTTCCATAGAAGTTTATGATTCCTAAAAATGACCTTAACTCCGTTATGTTTGACGGACGAGGAATATTAACTATGGCCTCCACCTTGGCCGGATCTGTTTTGATTCCCTCGTTATTAATTACATATCCCAAATATTGCACTTCTTTCACTAAGAACACACATTTGCTACTTTTCAACTTTAAACCGGAACGATGTAATCTACTAAAAACCTGTTCTAGTGCCTCTAAATGTTCTTTTTTGTTTTTACCGCCTATTATCACGTCGTCAAGGAATATTTCAACGTTAGGAATCCCCTTCAACAAATTGCACATGATTCTCTGAAAAATTCCTGGACTTGAAGCTAGACCGTATACTAACCGATTATACTTATAAAGACCCCTATGTGTATTTATCACTGTAAATTCCTTAGAATCATCGAGTTCTATTTGATTATAGGCTTGGCTTAAATCTATTTTCGAAAAATAATTTGCTCCGCTAAGTTTAACTATTAAGTCCTCGATTCTAGGCAATGGATAGCGATCAATAAGTAAGACAGGGTTCACGGTCGCCTTATAATCGGCACAGATTCTCAGCGAGCCGTCAGGTTTATTTACCGGTACGAGCGGCGAGGCCCAGTCGGAGCAGTCGACAGGCGCGATGATGCCGTCGCGCAGCATGGCGTCCAACTCGTCGTCGAGACGGCCGAGCAGCGCGTACGGCACGGGCCGCGCGCGGTGGAACACCGGCGTCGCACCGGCGCGCACGCGCAGCGTTGCCTTGCCCCCAGTGTACAGCCCCAACCCGCCGCTGAATATTTCCTTATACCTGTTTAACAATACATTAATCTCCTTAGACATGTTGACTCCTTCCCAACTTACATTGTTACAGTTGCTAAAAACTGGAATTTTTATTTTTAATTCTGTTAACCACTGTCGGCCTAGTAATGAAGTGGTACCTCCCCCAATAACAAATAATTCTAGTTGTTTACTGCAATCCCCGTAAACTACAATCGGTTTGAACATTCCTAGGGGTTTAATTTTTGAGCCATCATAAAAGTTCAACACTAAATTACTAGGTTCTAATTCATGAGCACTGAAAAACTTTTTATATGTTGCTTCGCTAATGCACGATACCGCGGTCCCAGTATCGACTTCCATAGAAATATTAACGTTATCAATACATATAGGCAACTTTACCGCTCTGTACTCGTTCAAGCACAGATGATGCAATTCCTCTTCTGTCGACCTCTCCTCTCCTGGTAGATGTTCACACCTACACGCGTCCCCGTAGTACGCTGCTGAACGCCTGGGACCTGTGCCTTTGCCCGCGTTCGCCGCCCTGTCCGGGCACACGCGTCGCAGGTGTCCCGGTTGCCTGCAGCCGCTGCACACGTAGTTACGAAAACGACACTCAGAATACGAGTGTTCCGTCGCTCCGCATCCCGTACAGCTCATCCCTCGGCCGCCACTGCTTGCACCGCCGCGCACGCCAGCATGCGGCCGCCCGCTAGTCGCGGGGCTGTGCCGCGCACCCGCCGCTGCCGCCGCGCCCCGCGCCAAGCGCGCGCCCCGCGGCGCCCGCTGTCCCGCGCCGCCGCCATCTCGGCTGCTGCCGAGCGCGTGCACCGCCTGCCCCGGCAGTGCCCCGCCTCCTGTTACGTCACCTCCGCCGCCCAGCGCCTTCGACTCCACCGCGGCCGCGTCCCGTTCCGCCGCTTCCAACGAACTCGCCAACCTTACCGCGTCCGTATACGATATTGTGTCGGTTTCCGCAAAAAGTCGTTGACGAATTATGTCACTCCTTACGCCGCAGACAAACTGATCCCGCAAATTCTCGTTCAAACCTTCTTGGAACTTGCAATGTCGTGAGAGTCTCTTGAGCTCGGCTATGTACGCCGCTACGTTTTCCTCGCTAGCCTGTCTCCGTTGTCTGAACCGATAACGTTCTGCGAGTACCGACGGCGAAGGTTCCAGATGTTGACGTAATAGCTCGACCGCTCCGTCATACTTCAACTCCGCTGGCTTTTTGGGACTTGCTAGATTACTCAACAATTCATACGCCTCATCCCCCATGACCGCTATTAGCGTAGGCAATTTTGTCACGTCATCGATTTTGTTCACTTTAAAGTACATGTCTAACCGGTCCACATACACTGACCACGTGCCAGACTTTACGTCGAATTCTTTTATTCTTCCTATCGACATCGTATTTTGTTTTTGTACACTCGCGACTAATCGTAAATATGCACAATAAAATACGAATCACACGCGAAATTGTCCGAATTTTACAATCCTCGTCGCCACTGTAATATTCGAGGCTATTAAATGAAAGTCGAGCGTTCCAAAGCAGAGTTATAATTGGACTGACGTCATCTACAAAATCCATGTACCGACATACTTAATAACTAACTAATATAAATCTACCTACATTACAGGTTGTAAATATGCGATAGAGGGCTTTCTTTTTTACTGCCCGTGTTGAGTACACAATTTTTTTTTTCTTCGCCTGGTCACTATGCGAGTTTTACTGTACGCGTAGCGTGCGGTAAAACTCACATTATGGCCAAGTGTGACGTAAAACAACTTACATAACTCACAAACGCCTTCACCCCTTCTTTCATCCTCTTCGACATGTCCCTAACACATCGAACATCGTAGCTCCTGACAGGCCTATCAAGATGCTCATCCTTTTTTCTATCCCTGGTGGGGGGTTCCTCAGTCTTCTTGGGACGGATGGTGACATCAGGCTCGTAAGTACGAGTTCGAGTTTCTTTTGTGAATGTGGCTTTCGATTCTAGAACATTTTGCGATGATTGCTCCGAGATTCGAGTCGGAGAAGGTGAGTTTCGAGAGGTTCTTGATACTGGGGGAGAGAGTGACAATGTCGTTAATGATTTGAATGGGTAATTTGATGTTAGTTGTGGAGGTCAGATTGGCAGTCACTCTATGTAGGATACTGGTATTTAGCTGCAAGCCGGTTAGACTGGAAATTGACCCCAACATAATTGGGAAATCGCTAGGCAGATAATAGTGAGATTGATTTTGATACCTAAATAAGCGATTGGAAAGATTTTCATAGACTAACTTAAAGTTTCTTAGAAATCAATCAATTATTTAAAAAAATTAAACCTTCCACATCTCATGTAGTTGTGGTTCATGAATAATAATAAACTTTTTATCTTTTATTTTTTCAAAAATAAACCGATGTCCAAAAAAACCACTACAAAGGGAAAACTAACTTTAATTTCGGAAGTCGGTGCGCTTGCATCTGTTTTTTAGTTATTTGCCACCGACTTCCAAAGTTTTGGTTGTTTTTTGTTATATAATTTTTATTTTTTTAGTGATTATGATACCTACCTACCCCACACCAAGTCGTATACCATTATTTGTTAAGTCAGCAACAGTGACAGGACGTATTATAACATCATCAAGATACACGAAGTGCATTAAATAAATGCGTACTTATTATCGAAAAAATACTTGTAATTTTTAAAGTCGGTCCACAATCGACGAAAATATAATATTGTTTTGTAGCTATGAGATTGATTCAATATTACGAAAAGGGGTAACTTTGAGATTTTTTCTATCCAGAAAAGTTTATCGAATCGTGTTATTAAAACCGATAGAATATCTATGTAATTGATATAAATCTTTTTTTTTTTTTTTTTGTTTGACTATCCTTTTTTTTTCTTTTTTTTTTTCAGAATTTTATAACATTTTTTTTATGTTTCTCATGGATTAAAAAAACTAGTAAGCGCGGTCTCTGTCGGGTCAAACCACCTTATAAACCTCGGCCTGAGATTAAAGCACTGTCAGCCACTATTTCTCCTTTCAGGTAAAACAAAACAGAATATATTTACATACCACCCTTGTTAGCTTGAGTGTAATTGACAAGTCTCTCCATGACTTCCGAAGACCTATCTGGCGAGAGGCAATTAGGATACTTCCTCAGGGACTTGGCGAACTCATTCACCACGCGGGAAGGTCGGGGAGAGCAGACTGAGCCTGGCGAGGATGAAAAGCTTACTTTTGAAAGACCTGCTCTTACTTATGGTATCTTCATCATGTTATCATTCATGGTACAGTTACACAGAGACATTGGCATACAGGCTGCTAACTTCTAACTACTTTTAAACAATTGAGGCGTCTAATTTCAAAACCAGCTACAACGATTTTTCTGGATATTGAGTTATTGATGAGTTTTAAATTCAATAAAATGTAATCGCACTCCTTGGTGTGCACGACACATTTACACAAGTCTCTATTGGTCCGCCATACTATTTGTAAGGTCACTTGGTGCAAAAGCAAGCGCTGTGATTGGTTGTTTTCGTTGTAGAGCAATTTGAATTTTACCCATGCCATTTATAGAGGATTTTGTTACCAAGCATAAGGTTGGAGGCTCAATTTAGTACTGTTAGAGAGGGATTTGCTCGGAAATGAGTTTGTCACTTAGTACAGAATTGAGAAAACTTTCAAAAGAGAGAATAAGGTCGGTTTCAAGGTAAAATCGTTTTAGCGGGGTTTGAAATTAGACGCCTCAATTGTGTGTATACTCACCACTCGTAAAATAATATTTCAAATCTCGAAAAAGTTATTATACACACAAGTGTAGTGGCAAGACAAATATTTTTGTATGTATACTTAACTCTTTGTTCCACGGGCCATTTTATGCGAGTAATAGGGAGGACACCCAGAATAACAAAAAAAATTTTCTCCGTCCTGTAGATAACCTATTAAAAAATATTGGCATGACGTCACTGTTCGCTAGATTTTATATAGAATTGTGACGTTACGTGCCCCCACTCCCCAATTTTAATGTGTTTTATCTATTTGTTATTAATATGATAAAGCAAAAAATACGTGTCTAATATTTGTTTTATTAAATGACTAACGGACTGAACAGTATTTTTTTACCCAGGAAACATTCCAATTGAAGGACACATATCTTTTATTTTTATATTTCAGTTTTTCAACCATTGAGAGGCGAAATGTCCATGCAAGATTCATCAGGCGATTTGTCACTCAGCCGAACAACTTTACATGCCGTCGAGAAATATCTCTTAGGCTAGCCGGTTTCATCACGATGTAAACTAAAATACAACTAAAAACTGTCATCGTATAAATGTAACTTAATATTAATACTTACCTCGATCAGGCCAACACATGCCTCCTCGGAAGCTGTTGACAGGAGAACTAGCTCTAATTTGAGAGCCGGTTGCGCCACTACCGGCACCACCCACTATGAAGTTTCCATGACCTGAAAAAGAGAAAAACAAAAAGAACGAGGAAACAGAAGAAAAAAGTTAAAATAAAATGAGTCTTAAGCCCCATTTACAAGCTACAAGGTTCTGGAACGTTCAAGAGCAATGATCGCATACCATAAAGCACGTTCAATTATTTCCATTCACAAATTGCAATAAGTGTTATATACAAGTGTTTACACGCGTGCGATTTCCATAAAATGGCGTACAAAAATTGAATGCAAGTTTTGACATTCAATAAAATTGCATGCGATGGATTGCTTGTATTGCACCAAGGCAATATAATAACAAAACGATTACTGCATGCAAGTTTTGCCTTATCCTAACACAGAGTTGCACGTCCTTGTACAATTGATCTAAGTAATTCCCATTATATGCGCTGTAAAATATTTCATTAAAAAAAAATTGAACTTCTCCAATTTTTTTACTTATTTCATTCGTTTGTACCGAGTTGAATGCGATTTTAATGCATGTGCAATTTTATTTGATTTTATTGTTGTTTTTTTTTTATGTTTAGCTGGCAGGGGGGGTTACACTTGACTTTAACAAAAATTTGCATTTTAAAGCCTAATATTTCAGAAACGAATCCCTTCATCGAAAAATTGTTTTCACAAACCCGTAATATTTTTGAAAGACCCATCCAACAATACACCACACTATAGGGTAGGCGAAAAAACAAAAAAAAAAACATCCCCAGTTTTCATATACAGGAGTTACCTACCCTAAATAACTATTTTATTTCATGATTGTATTTTACCACTTTGTCGGCGTGATTAATATGTATATCCATGCCAAATTATAGTTTTCTAGTAATAGTAGTAGAGTCTCTGAGATAAGCTGGGGACGGACAGACGGACAAACAGACGGACGGACGGACGGACGGACATGGCGAAACTATAAGGGATCCTTGTTCACTACGGAACCCTAAAAACACGTCGGAATTCGTGAATTGCTTAATTGCTTGAGTCTTGAGCTATGTAAAGTGGGAAAAGTCTTAAAAAGAGAAAATAAATACTTTTTGAAGTCTTTCTGCACGTTTCCGTCGTCCAAAATGTGGTAATTGATGCTTATTCTGAACTTTAAAATTTATTAGGTAATTGCTTAAGAAGGTTTACTTATAAGAAGGAGAAGTGCACTTACCAGGACAAAGTTCAGGTCTTTGTGGCGGAAACTCCGCTAACTGCACCGGTGGTGATGTTGGACGCATATTGCAGTGCATCGTCTGGTTGAGCGACAGGAAAGTTACAACCAAGCATTATATTAAAAAGAAATCCCACCAAAAACATTTTCATGTAAAATGTTACCAAGAAGAGACCACATACGAGAGATGAGACGACATAGGCTCGCACTGTCAAAAAGTTAGCAGATCTCATATAAAGCCAAGCTTCTAGAGTTTAGCCAACGAAAGCTGACCACGAATAATTTTCTAAACTTTTAGTATGGTAACATTTTAGTACTGTCAAAATTATCACATTGGACGTGCCCTAGGAAAGTTGAGCGGTGAACTTTCATGCGCAGAAGTAAAAACATTGACAAACTAATTTCGTTTAGCGCTTAACTTTGGTACCGATTATGACCATCCTCAAAACGAAATATTGTAACGCTAACATGCTTACCGAATTGCAATACGCGAATACTTAATGGTGGTTTAACAGTTCTAAGTAAATACTAGGGGTAATAATGTTATTATGGTCTAAGATCTGTTGAAATATTGTACTTAGAAAGTCGATATTACACGCCTAATTATTATAATTATAAATATGAAATACTGAAGTAAGTACTTATCGCATACTATTTATTGAATAATAAATAGTATCAACTCCGCTTAAGCAGTGTATAGCCAGGGTGTACAGCTGCAGATTTTTTAAATTTTCCGCCTCTTTTCATGGACAGCTTTCGTTGGTCAGACACAAGCTCTAACTTCACAAACTCTACTCCTTAGACAAAATATGTGGCCTGGCCATTTCGCTACTACAATTTTCAGTGTCCCTATATAAATTTTCAGACCTCTAGTATCAAAATTTGGTCTCATAATGGTAACAGTTCCAAGATTTTTTTTATTTTTTTTTTCGTTTTTGTTCTAATACTAGCTTACATACCAAATTTCAGCTTTCTGGGACTTCAGGAAGTACCCAAAAAATGTTGATGATCATCAGTGAGTCATGTGACGAAATCGGCAATTTTAGATATCAATAAAATCTAAAGTCCATCATTCATCATTTCAGCCGAAAGACGTCCACTGCTGGACATAGGCCTCCCCCAAAAGGGGGAAATTTGCCATAATCGCCACGCTTGGCAGGCGGATTGGCGATCGCAGTATGGTGTTAAAAATGCATAGAGAACGCTGCTGCCCATTCTCTAGTAAGTCCCTTAGTCGACTTTTACGACAACCACGCGAGAGGAAATGGGGTGGTGCTATTGTTTACGTCCGACACCACACGGTTCCATCTAAAGTATTAGGGATTCAAGTATGAAATTGCCGATTTTTACTGCAAAATTAAAACTTGTTTTTTTCCAAGATGTAACATATTTATTTAATCAAAATATTTACCCTCATTATCTATACATTGCTGCCATCTAATCGGAAGTTCATTTATGCCTTTGCGATAGGACTCTGGGGATCTAGATTATACAAACTGTATGTAAGCATTTTGTACTGCCTCTTGGGAAGATTTTTTTTTTATCACGTAGAAAATTTTCCAAATCGCGAAAAAAATAAGGTAGTCAGTTGGAGCAAGGTCTGGCGAGTACGGAGGATGACGTATGGTTTCTAACTGCAGCTCCTGTAGAGTTACAACGGTGTCCCGTGCAGTGTGAGGTCATGCGTTATCATGGAGCGATAATGGTGAAGATCGATTCACGAGTCGGGGCTGTTTCACTGCCAGTTTCACCATCATTGTTCGATGTTCGGCAAAGTAAACACCTGCTGATATTGCTTGACCAGACCTTAGAAAGCTATAGTGAATAACACCATGAAGATACCACCAAACAGTTACCATTACCTTTTTATTGGTATTCTTTGCTTTAGGGCACTGTTGCGCCGTTTGCCCTGGGATCAACCATTGCATTTTTCGCTTACGGTTATCGTAAAAAATCCACTTTTCGTCACATGTCACAATTCGATCCAATATTCATTTCTGTACCGAGTCAACAAGGCAGCGCAAGTTTCATCACGAGTTTCTTTCTGCAGCTCAGTCAAATCATGAGGCACCCATTTTTCATATTTTTTTATCTTATTGAATTGATGCAAATGAGTCAAAATTGTAGTTAAGGTAACGTTTAGCCATGCTACTAATTCCTGAGTAGTTTGACTCGGATCGGATTCCACCGTCTCCTTCAATTCAGTGTTCTTCACCTGTGTGGGCGATCTTTCACGTAGTTCGTTCTTCAAGTCGAAGTTTTCATTACGAAAGCGTTTAAACCAAAAACGCGTTGCATTTATTAGCAGTATCCTCTCCAAACGCAGCATTGATATTGCGAGCCGTTTCTGCCGCGTTAGTTCCGGGTCGGAACTCGTATTCAAAAATTACTCGGATTTTCTAAGTATCCATATTTTCCGTCTAAAGCCGAATTTACATTACGGAACTAGTTGAGTAAACTTAGATATTCATTGATAGTTTCATGTGTAAGATAATTATTTACATGTGAAACTATCAATGAATAATAAAGTTTACGTCACACCTGGCCATAACAGTAACGTACAGTAAAACTCGCAGTGTGGCCAGGTGCAGACGTAAAATTTTGTACTCACCACGGGCAGTAAAAAAGAAAGCCCTCTATCGCATATTTACAGCGGCTCGGGTCACAAATACCTGCGATTTCAGGCTTTCTTTCTTTTACAGCCCTTGGTGAGTAATGTACTATTGCGCAACTAGATTCGTAATGTAAATTCGGCTTTAGATGAATAAAAAAAAAACAATTGAATTTGAAAATCGAATGTTGCACATTTTTAAAAGAAAAATCTCATAGGTACAATGTAAAAAAAGTTTCACTCGAATATCTCACACCATGAATGTTTATAAAACGGCAGTTTCATACTTTAACCCCTATTATATTATAAGAGATATGCAATTTAAACTTTATATGTTTATTCAGTCCACTATTGACATCATATCGTCGTATTTTCGTCAGTTATTAATAAAAGAGGTCATCTGTGTTGTACCTTGTACATAGAAGCGTATCTGCCATCAACAGCCTGAGCATCTCTGTCGCACTGTGGTGCTGCTATCTGGCTGACCGGCTCCGTGCTGTGCTCTGCCGTGAACTTGGGCGGGCACTGCTGCGTGGCCGCGTTCACGACATTTATAGGTGCTGTGCGTTGCGTTGGCGCTGCTTGTGGTTGTGTTGCTAGAGGAAGAGGGTAGTTTGAGATTCTTCCACACTGACAGTTAAAAATGTCGTAGTGTTGTGGACAATTTTGATAACTGTTCTAGCAAGGGACGAACAGGATGAGGGGGGAGGGGTAGAGTAGAGGAATTTTGTAAGGAAATGCAAAGTAGGTGTAAAAAAAAATCCATCTCGCTTGCAAAACAGAAGATATTCCTTTTTCAACTTCGCCGGACTATCGAAAACGTAGTGCACTAGAGCAGCATTGAATCACGCAAATTACATAAAAACATAACCTCACGCCATGGGAGTTGGCGGAAACTATAGAAACCCACCGGCTATAGGACAAAATTCTGACAGAAAATTCGTAACTTCTATTATCTTTAGCTGTAAAGGTCTCAGCAGGACATCATACTGCGAGGCACAGTCTACCACTAATACCTACACTATAGATGCATAATATTCATCTCACTAGTGTTAGGCAGTAGAGTGTACTGTCGGTTGCCGTCCAGCAGCGTCACCGCCAGCCCTGCCTCCCGCAGCCCCCGCACCACCGCCACCATCCCGTCACCCTCCATGATAACAGCTCAATTCTGGTCCGAGGGGATGTGCTGCGGAAGAAAAGACTTTACGTAATTACACAATCTTAGATAACTTAATCTTATTTTAAATTGGATGTTTGTAAAAAAAGGTCTTAAATAAATTACGGTTGCAATGAAAAATCGTGATAACCCTAAAAAAATTGAATTTCGCGGGCAGCATTGAAATAATCATATCTTCATAGGAATTTGTTCTGGGGCCTAAGTCTACTAATTTACAAACGTTGCAATGGTCTCGCGATTGTGAGTATTTGACAGTGTTTGTATGGCAAATCTGTCAAAAACTCACAATGAAGAGACCATTGCAACGTTTGTACATTATTCGACTTGGCCCCCAGGATAGATTTTTGACAGATTTATAATAGCTTTGCAATGTCGATGCTCGATAGATCGCATATTGTTTTAATAGCAATGTGCCTATAGCCTTTTCCCAACTTGGTAAGAGTTGCTGTAAGACTTTCGGGTTTCTGAAGACCCGTAACGACTGTCAAAGATCCACAAATGACAGCCAGGACCAACAGATTACGTGCTTTCCGAGGCACGGAGGAGTCTCTATATGTAAAAATGGTCACCCATCCACGCACTAACCCCGCCAAGCGTAGCTTAACCTGATGGATCGACCCGTGCGGCTGCTATTACTTAGCCACGAGCTATTGTTTTAATAGCATTATATATTATATACATTTTTTTTTTGAGGAATAACATTCATAGCTTCAGCGTTGTACTTACAGACATCTTCAGTAATCTTAGACAAGAGTAACACATATCAGGCCTGTAGGAAGCCTGCCAATCGTCACCGTGTGGTATGGTCCTGGAGAAAATTAATCGTGTTTGTTTTATATATAAAGGCTTACAAACTATTTAATTTTATACACAGCATTAAATTAACCCACAAGTTTTGTCGTAATTACAGATCTCGCCATGTATCTAAATGATAGGAAAGCACGGCACTATTAATTAGCGTACTTTTACATCAAATAAGAGAAAAAACAATGACATGCAAAATAGATTTAATAGAATAATAAAATATGTTTTGGCTAATCACTTTTTTGTCAAAGACAAAAGTAAAATTTCATGATTATTTGTGATATCCACCAACCCGCACTGGGCCCGCGTAGTGGATTACGTTGCGGTCCACTTCCTCTCAGAAAGGAGACTCGAGTTCTAACATTATATGCTGATAATATTAAAAACTACCAGGATTTCAAAACGACGCTCGCGAAGACTGGACCACACGCGCCAGCTGCTACAGGCGCAGAACAAGGCCAGCAAGAAGAAAGGTAATAATTAAATTGTAGATTATTCACCAAGGATATAAATAAAGCAGTGTCTTATGTCTCGGGCGATAGATTGAATCTGAGTCTAGTCTACGAGGTACTCCATGTGAAAATAATGAGCACCAATCTAAAGGTTCAGCACAAAAGCAAAACAGAGATGTTAAGTGAACTTTGTAAAAATTTTGGTGTACAACAAAATATATTATTTCTATCTATCTATCCTCGACAAATTTTCATATGTGCCGAGCACTTCCTCATATTATCATTCTCATTATCAGCATACAGCAATCCACTGCCGGACACATATAGGCCTCTACAATCGCATTCCATTCGTTTCGATCCTCGGCAACTCTCGGCTGTTACCAGCCACCCTGCAGATATCGTTGTTCGACTGAGCCTGAGGGAGGAAAATAGCAGAATACTCTCATCAAACCCCAAAATTAGTCTTTCATGTCTCAAGCCAGTTGTATTTCAATAGGTGCCTTTTCTGCAGTAGTCGGCGGAATCATTGGCAGCATATTTACTCACATCTAAATTACTACCTTTAATTGCAATCAAACAACTCAGCCTGGTAAGTCCACTACTGGAAATAGGCCTCTCCAAGGCTGTGCCAAAACATTCTGTCCTCCGCTTTCCGCATCCAGTCGAACCCAGCCACCTTTTTAAGGTCGTCGGTCTATCTAGCTGGGGGGCTTCCCACACTACGCTTGCCGATACACGGTCTCCAGTCTAGGACTCTTCTGCTCCACCGGCCATCGGTCCTTCGACAAACTTGGCCAGCCTATTGCCACTTCAGCTTGCTTATTCTGCAAGCTATGTCGATAACTCCGGGTTTTTTTCCGAACAATTTAATTCCTGATTTTATCCACAATGAATTGCAATATCAAAGACGAAAACCATAAGCAAACTGTCTCAAAATGTATCAAAGAACAGTTTTCGTTGAACCACCCTGGGTATACCTATACGAAAACCGTTAAGATAGGTACTTACATTTCTCGCTAGAATTTAAATAAAATGTGTTAATTTCACGTTCAAATAATAATGCCACGGCAATTTAGCTTTAACTTCAACTCTTCATTTACAACAATTTTGAATTTAGTGATCTGTCTGTAAGATGTCGGAATAAAACGGACAGATTTCTTTTGATTTTCTTTTGAATTCAAAGTTACAATGATTTCAAGAAGGATGAATAGCAATCAATCGGCTTTCTTTTTCCAACTGTTAGGGTCAGCTTCCAGTATTTTTTATTACCTCCAAAACCCAGTTACTGGGTAAAATAATACCCCATTGATTACACTTTAAAAAAAGTAGATTGAATGGGGAAGAGGTACCAAATCTTCCAGGAGGGCAGCAAATATAGCCTACTGTACAGACAAGTGTAGCGAGTTGCCCTGATCATCTGTCTAGCCTTTACTCAACCATGTTGGAGTCAGCTTTCAGTGTATCCGGATGCAGCTGAATGAAACGACTGCTTATCTGACCTCTATAACCCAGTTACTGGGTAACACGATACGCCTTCGTGACAACCTGAATATGAGTTAAATATTTCATCGGTTTTAACGGCGTCAAACGGCTTGTAATTCCTATACCTGATATTGTTACGATCATAATTTTCTATTGTAGGAAGGGGTGATATCTTGATGTTGTTCTCTGATATGCTGGACCGAAGGTTTAAATCGCTGGACATCAGCCAACTCTATATATGGTAACATAAATAGGTAAAAACTTTTTGTTTTTATTTATGAAACAATTCACTATTTCTCTTCTCTCTTCTTATAGACAATCCTAGAAAATCTTCCAATGTCAAAAACCGACACTCACACATGACACCATGATGCAATTTTTGATAAAAAAATATATAAGTTAATAAAAAATTAAAAAACTTAAAATTACACCACAACATAGCATGAACTTAAATTAAGGACTAGGGAAGCATATGACAAAGAAGTATTCGGTATCGAAGTGCAATGACGCTGTTGAAAGACGAGGTCTTCACTTTAGTTCAAGAATTATCCAGCACTGGGCTTTCTGCCACTCTCATTAGAGCTGCAGACAGAAGTTCTGAAGGTATAACAACATATGACATAACATCACGTCTGTATTTCCCGAAGGGAAAGGCAGACGTTGCACGCATCCATATTACTCCCACATTTCGTTAGTTATTTTAGCTCCCATGTAATACTCATATTACATGGGAACTAAAATACGGAAAATTGCTTCCAATCGTCTCGACAATCCAAATCATGTAATTAACTAGCTTTTATTTGCTGCTTCGCTTTCGCGCTCTAGTCTACGGGTTCCGTGCATTTTTTCGGCATAAAAATCCTAGAAACACGCTCTGCCCTTAAACTATCTCTTCGGTTGATCCGTTGCTCCGTTGCAGCATGAGAGAAGGATGAACTAAGTAATACTCATGGCCCTCGTCATCATAAGAGGCTACCGCACCAAGGGCACCTAACCAACCTAAGCTGAAATGCCTCTGTAATTTCATCGACGGCGAAATTAAAATAGACTACAGTTACATCTTCTACTTCTTTATATCTATCGGGAGTTGCGCCACTCCTTCCCAGATAAAGCACTAAGAAGTGGTGATGGGCGGGCGTTTTGGGGAACTGTCGTAATTTTGTAGGTCACAAAGTGCTGATTGTCAGCCTTATGTGTATAAATGACTTTTGATTGTAATTTCTACTTACTACTCACACAGGTTCGAAATCTTCAGACCTATTTAAAACTTTAGAGCAATCGAAATCATCAGAGGACTGCAATCTAAACAATCCAACAAGAGATACTGAAGACAGAAGTCATGAAGAACCGAGCATATCCCAAGACAATGATGGCAAGAAGCAGAAATACAGCTCCATGTCAGCAGAAGTCTGTTTCACAAGAGACAGACCTATATTTCAGAAGAAAATGGCGAACAAGATGAACGTCAGATATGCGAACATTACACAGAAAATTAAGTCTTCTTGCTTACTTGTAAGTTACCATAACATCATGCCTATATTCTATAGTACACTACATTTCGCCACTTATTTTAAGTCCTATATTAGGGTGCGAGCCTGGTGGGTGCCATCAACCGGCCACAGGGAAAATCTAGACTCTGGGCTCCTACCAAAAAAATCCAGATGGAAAAACCCAATAACACGTTGCCCGACCTGGGAATCTAACCCAAATAGCGCTTGCAATCACTAGGCCAACATGGCAGCAACTCAAAACATCAATTGCAATTCATTTGCCATTGAAAAGGGAGGATTCTCCGACCAGATGGTGTTGTGTTGGGCTGTTGTATAAATTATGTAGATTTCGCGGAAAACTTTGCTTGCGCGATGTAGGATTTGTGTGGATTTTATTGGATGGCAAACAAGCCTGGGTGATGGCAAGTGGACACCGTCGCCTACGGTTATCTATTATAATAGAGGCAAAGCTGTCTACTATGACTGTAATAAGACGCCCATACCCTTCACACAGCAATGCTTGGCGGCAGAAATAGTGTAGGTAGTAACGCAGGTAGTACTTACCCAGATGAGGTCCTTCACGCACAGCTTTACTACTACGATTGAGTAGGTACTTTATGCGGCACACCCAAATGTCTTTTCTTTGGTATTGTTCATCGAATCGTTGAGCTCCTTAAGTTTTGAGTTCAGCTGCACGATTACTCACAAATGGGTGCACTGAATGGACAGGTCCACTCAAATCTGTGTGGTCTTTTCTTCAAAAGACCATTTCAGACACCAATCTACATAGTCTTTCATGATCTGACCAAGATTATGTCTGGATTTAAAAGAGACTGTGACCTCCGAGTTTGTTTCGGCCTTCTCAGAGTAGTCGGATAGGAAACGCCGACCTCATCTAGTTCTAAAAATATGATTGACGTGTGTGTAATAAAGTGTTTGTAATAAAATCAGTAATTTATTATTTACTAATACATGAAATGTTCTTCCAGTCCTGCGACCAGCAACAATGTCCGATGATCCAGGAGAGATTGAACCAACACAAGCGCATTCACCACTCGAAGTTAAAGAAAGCGGAATTTGCTTGCGGAACGCGAACGGGCACGCGTGATCGAGCTGTAAGTTTACAAATCAATACATACAAAAAAAAGCAAGTCTAAACTCACTCACTGACTGACTATAATGCAGGCTAGATTCTTTTTTCTATTTTGATCTACTTTCAGTCACTCAACTAATATCAGGGCCTCAAGTCTGCTATTACAATAGTGTCAGAATGGTCTCTTCATTGTGAGTTTTTGACAGATTTGCCATACAAACACTGTCAAATACTCACAACGCGAGACCATTCTGACACTATTGTAATAGCAGACTTGAGGCCCAGATGTGGAGTAAGTAGGGCTTTGCAGAGTAATTTTTTCATTATGAATTCTCTTCATTTGCCTTGTAAAGTATAGTATATAGTATAGTATATATAGTATAGTATAGTATAGTATATATAGTAGATATAGTATTCATTAGACTTATAAGGTATAGTAAAACTTGTTTAGTCTGTTATTGCAAGCCTTTTAAATTTTCGTTTGTGGTCAGACTTGGTTAGTACAACTGCTAGTGGGTTTGGGTGCTTTTCAAGTCTTGTCATATAGCGTGCAGCAAAAACTTTATATCCTGTTGCAGTTTAATTTTTAGAATGAGTAACTCTGAGTTTCTGATAAACCATCGAGCATTTGAGATGGCTTTTAGAATGCTGTTTTGTGCCCCATGTAGTATGTTTAAGTTTGAGACACATGCTGTGCCCCAAAGCTGGATCCCATATGTCCAAATGCGGGCTAGATAGAATATCGTCGACCGTAGGTTCAATTGAGGTAAGGGACAAAATACGATTTTTCAGGAGAGGCCGACAAAGTTTTTTTTCGGACTAAATCGCCCATAACTTTTTTTGTTATTAACCTTTTTCGGATCTGATTTCGGACATAATCTTTTATTTTAGTGCTCTATCTACCTGTGTAAAATTTATTTAAATAAGTTATCTATTTAAGAAAATAGATGTCCCTTACACCAACGTATTTTGTTAGTAATGTTCCTTACTGATCAAGTATCTTGTAGTCCCGTCCCTTACATTAAATTGACCTCTACGTTGGATCGAAAATTGTGGAAAAATTGTGAAAAGATAGTGTAAATCACTGGTTGAAAAAAATTATGAAAAGAAATACAGTGTAAAGAGATTGTTGACAGAAAATTAAGTACACACTTTTGGCGTACGGATATCTTAAATTTGGAAATCGTTACCTACCTTACCTTATCTTACCTTATTTGATTCGATTGGCGGCGGTAAATACACCATTTCAAGTTGCTATATTGCATAGTTTTTCAGATACATTGTTATTATGGGGCTGATTCGAAATTTGGATCCAAAAAATCAGTAGGGTAAGGGACATTTTTCTTAAGCTAGAATTTTTTCATATACACCATTCGAAAGAGCGAAAAATTCTGAACAAAACTGTATACTTAGCTCATTTTGGGTATTTTGTCCCTTACGTCAATTGAACCTACGGCCGACGATATATGACTCTTTATAACTGTCCGGCCGTTTTGAGTATTTTTATGTGGCCTACGCAAAGTCCTACAGATCTACATAGTAACGACGTGTAACGGATTGTTGAGCTCCCCAAAATAGAGTTGAGCTACACGATGACTGAGGCATGCATGCCGTCTGTTAGGATAGGTCAACTCAAAGCTGCAATGGGTCTTTCTAAAAAAGGCCCTGCATTGTTAGACTCACATAAAATATGATTAATATAATGTTTGGACTTTAAAAGAGACCTCTGAATTTGTTTCGGCATTTCTCCTCAGAGATCATTCTGCGAGGAAACGCCGGCGCTACCTAGTTTTAAAATATTCACCAAAAAATAACGTATAAAAGTGTCTTAAAAGATCTACTTACTGAAAAAACATATTTCATCAATGCCCTTCCTTAACCCTTGAACCTAGAAAGCTCATTTTAGAGTGCAGCAAGCCATTGCAATTTATGTTGTAGACAGCAGCAGTTTTAGTGGTACAAGGTTGAGTTTTTCAATATTCCCTCGTGGTACCATATAGGGCGGACGAAGTCGCTGGCAAAGTGCTAGTACTTTTGTTACACTAGCTTCTGCCCGCGACTTCGTCCGTGTGAAATTTCGGCCCACCCATCGCGTCGCATCCCGTCGCTCGCCCGCGCTGTAATTTCGTTATCGCTTAGCGTTCTTTCTGACTTTTGTTCTTTTTGCTTGGCTCCTAAGGCTCATCGCAGTAGTTCCTGAGATTAGCGCGTTCAAACAAATAAACTCTTCAGCTTTATAATATTAGTATAGATAATATTAGTATATATTACAGGCTACAGGTTATATTACAGGCTGATATTATATCAAATTAATAATGTTATGTAATGTATCCCGTATGTGTATGTCCTTTAGAGCGAACGCCTTACATATCTCATACATCGAAGGATGAAAACTATCATATAAAAAAAAACAAAATAATTTTTTTTTTTTTCAAACAGATCGCTCCTAATATATTTTTTTCTTGCCCAGATAAATGTTTCCCCGACGCTATCAAGACTGCGGTTACCAAAATTCACTTTGCCCTTAATGAACGAGGGCCGTAGCATCCAAACTGACATCACCATGAGAGACTTCAGTCCAACCCGCCTCTTCATCCGAAAGCCACCCAACCAACTAACCAGTGATCACGATAATAATGAAATACCCCTCAGAAAAACCGAAACCAGGGATATATTACCAAAAAGAAACTTTTATAAAGACCATTTACAAATTGTAGTGTTGGACTGGCTACGTAACGTACCGATGTTCTTCTCATTAAACTTTACGACTCAAGATATAAAAGATAACGTGGTCTACAGTTTAGTAGAGAAAATTAATGCACTTGCAGTAGAAGCTGATGATGAGGCTTACGAAACAAATGCGAAAATGGAAATTGACGATTGCTTGAATAAACTGCCTATGTGGTTACACGGGACAGAGCAAGATCAATTACTCTTCAAAGACAGTTTGAAAGACAAACTGTGGAATAAAATAATCGGACTGAATAAAAGTTTCCTCGGTATAAGTTACGAGAAAGCGGTAGAAGCAAAGGTAGAGGGAAACTTAAAATTACATGTACCGTATGAGAAAGAAATTATAGAATGGTCACTTTGGTTGCAGTTAGATCCTACGGAAGCCGTAACCAGACGACAAGTAGTCGATTTACTAATGGAAAAACTATCTCCATTGCTAAAGATACCTCTTCATACAACAAGTTACAAGCTTATATTAAAAGGAGAAATCGTAGACATTTTAGATGAAGTACCGATAACTTTCACAAGTCCAAGATATAAAACTGTGCAACTGAACAAGCTGGCTGAAGAACTGGCTAACAGATTACTAAATTTACAAATAAAACAGGAATCCTCTAGTCGCAAAAATACGGAGATTGTTTCGTCTTCTGTGTTCCATCAGATAACTAGCCAAGTGACAGGACTACCCATACCTAAAATGCTTTATAATTATAAAAATTTAGTATCACACAGAGTTAGTGAATGCTTAGACAGACTTCAAGTCTGCAACCCAAATGACCTTAAAACAGAAATATGTTCTTCTTTCTTAGATTCTAAATCTTGTATACACGCAGGCAATGGAATCACCATAAACGAAGAAATCAGCCAATTTTTACGGGACACTGGTAAGGTTTCTGTGGATAAAGCACAGGTCATTGCTAATATGATAATCACACATGTAAAAGATGGGTTAAAAGATGTTAAAACGTCAGCCACTACTAGCTTTGATTCTGTAATGCCTCAATTATCAGGAACAATCTCAGTATATAGGTGGGGATCAGTATCAGAGGATCCTCCAGCGACATCGACTCCAAAAAAAGCACAAAAAAAGGATGTGCCCAAATTAAGTCCTGAAGAAACAACTTATATAGAAAAAGTGGCAGTTTTAGTAACAGTGTGGATGAACACCTTACCGAAGCAATACAACGATGAGCCAGGTTTTAAGAAAACTGTTATTTATGATTTAGCCGGCGATATTATGGACCATCAGAAGCTACAACAACTAGCACCTGACTCAGTCTCTGATAAAGAAAAATATCAAAAGTATCTTATTTATAAATGGCTATGCAAGTTCGACTTTTTCGAAGATAGTAAAATCCGTACTGACTCCGTGCCTTTAGTAGCGGACTTCCAGAGAAGACTGAAAGATATTCCAGTTCCGAATTTGACAGCATCACAACATGGTACCCGTCAAGAGATGGAAGCTATCAAACACATGGAGGGTGAAGGTGGTTGGGATGAAGACTATGTAGCAAAAGGAATTGACGTGTTAGAAGACCAGATATCGGTATGGATGAATGAACAACCGACCGAAATATACAGTAACAAAGATAAAGGTAAACGAAATAAAATGGCTCACGATTTAGCTCTAGATTTACAAGATCATCTTCGAAGCAAAACTCCAGAATCTGTAATAGAAGCAGATATTAATCAGTGGCTCAAAAAAATTGTTAAACCTAAAGAAAAGGAACACATAAATTTGTTAACTCAGGATCTTAAAGCTAAAATTATTGACCTACCCCAAGATAAAACTTTAGGAGCGAGGCACGAGGAAAGACATCGTGAAATTATGGCAAAAATTGCAGCAAAACGACAACAGAAAGCAGGCGAATCTTTACCACAACATGAGGAAGACGTTAGTAATATAGGAAATATCCAAGGAGACCCCGATAGAACTATTAGAGAGTTTATTGGCAAGTATATAGAACATTACTATGATATTGATGACCCTATGGCCACAGGAGCCTTTGCTCATTTACTAAAAACCGAGTTAAGAAAATTGGCCCCTCCTACTCGAAAAGAAGTATACGAAAACTTTGAACAATTAAAAACGCACCAAAGATTTAGGCCAGAGAGCTTGAATAATGAATTAGAATATATAAAGATAATATCGGACTGGTTAAATAACTTACCCATAGATCCATCTTACAACACGGTTGGTAACAAAAGCCGAATCGAATTTATAAATGATCTCGCTAGAAACATTCAAGAGATAGAAGAACAGAGAAGTGAAAGTCCTGGTGCAATGAACTATAATTATTTGATAGCTTCAACGATACTTACAAGTATGAATACATATGATTTACCGATACCACGTGAACACAGAGATAATACACCAATAATGGCTCATCAATTACTCGAAAAACTTGTCGATATACGTCCTGCTGAAGTATGTGCACCACAACAATCGCCAGGAAACGATTCGCTCAGTTCATCGTTTGTCATGAGCGATATAAAAGAACAAAATCTTAGCGATTTTATAAATGATTATATTCGCGTCAATGGGAGAGAAATCGCTGACGATGAGCTCAAACTAGAAGCTTGGACTGCTCGGTTACTGAAAGAAGTAAAGAAAATGATTAACGAAGGCGCTGATCCTACGACATTAACCAAAGCAGAGGTTTATGAAAAGTTTGCTGCAGTTCCTATACCAACCGAAGAATCAGTGGAGGCCTTTGGCTTAAAAATTAATTATGTGAAAGAAATAACTGATTGGATGAAAAATCTTCCCCTGAAACCAATACAAAACCAGCCTGAATACGCAGAGGAAAGAATACGAATGATCAGCGAATTATCTGAGAAGATGTGTGATACAGAGGCATTTAGACGAGCACACCCAAACGACAATAGTGCTGATAAAAAATTAGAAGAATATATTGCTACTTGGATATCAAGTCTGCCACTAGATAAAAGGAAGGAGATTATTTTGCCAATTCTCGTACGACAACTTATGATTAGGATGGAAAAAGGTAGCAAACATAGTTCTAAAGCATCTCTCGAAATACAACTACCAGCAGGTCCGGAAAAACCAAAAACTGTAAGTACCCCTAGTAACGATAAAACGCCCAAAAAGAAGAAAACTGAACACAAAGGGGACAGTAAACAAAAAATATCTAAAAAAGGAAGTAAAAACTGCTCAGTTAGCTGCAAGTCATGTAAAGGTAAGACTCCGGCAGAAATAATTGTCGAGGCCATTGAAACCTGGTCTAACAAACTACCAATCAAATTAGATGATAAAGAAACAGTGAAAGCTATGAAAGAGGGTATCGCCAGGCAATTATACCAAAAAATTGGCGAACTAAACGTCGACCCGAGAATCTTTAACGATGAACTACTTTACCGAGAAATGTTAGATGATGAAATCGAAACACAATTAGAAAATGTGCCACAAAATTCCGAATTACAGGAAAATCGGGAGAAGATAAAAGAAGGACTTATAAATCAAATTATAGGAACTAACAAAGTTATTAAAGAAAAATCTGTAGGGGATAATTATAGACATAAATTGGAAACCACTATGGATGCTTCAATACCTAACCCGGTTCAGAGCGTGCAAGCATTTGATCCAGGATTTGAATTATACAAGAACCATTTAGCTGATATGTTTATATTAGAAAACTTCGATCACGGTAATGATAATGTTAAAGCAACATACGAGAAAAGAGTACGACACGAAATTGATAAACACTTCGAAAGTGCACGAAATAAGAATATTTTACCTTTGACCAAAGATCAGATTTACAACGAAATTTACAGTGCATTGTTCAAAATCCCTATGCCTAATGAAAGCACAGTCATTGATGAAGTTGAACAAGTTAAAACGAGATGTGAAATAGACGTATGGTATGAAAAGCTTCCTATGCAACAAACTGATAATATTAACGAGTTACTAGAGAGGGACCAGATTCTATCCACTCTCGCTAAGAGAATTCAAGAAATAGAAAAAGGTGGATGTTCTGTAGACGATAAAATAAAAAAAGAAACTCGTAAATGGCTTGAAAAACTTCCACTAAAAACAGGACAGAAAGGAGTAGATGAACATGTAAATCAGTTGCAAAGTTTATTGAAATCAACAGCTACTGCCAGAAAGTATGTCCCTCCAGAAACGGTAACTAAAGGAAAGAGTAAACAAGTAACACAAAGCAAGGGCAAAAAAGGAGCAAAAGATCCTAATACAAGCCAAGCACCTGGACCCAGTGCTCCACCTCGTCCCAGTCCTCTACTTCCACCCA
The DNA here is from genome assembly GCA_947523025.1 of Dryobota labecula. Classification (NCBI taxonomy): domain Eukaryota; kingdom Metazoa; phylum Arthropoda; class Insecta; order Lepidoptera; family Noctuidae; genus Dryobota; species Dryobota labecula. The sequence goes on from OX383310.1 coordinate 12,285,349, forward strand.
CTAATGCGCTTAAATCTAAAGCAACTACCGCCAAACCTTGTTGTCCCCCAGTCAGTATAATGACGAATAAAAAACCTGGTGACTTGATAGTAGAAATAGTAGAGGAATGGTGCAATCAATTGCCCCTAATATCAACTGAGGAAAATAACAAAGCTATCATAGACAACATAGCAACTAGAATTATTATACAAATAAGCGAATTTAATATGGACTCAGAAATATTTAACGATGACGTAGTTTACGATGCACTATTAGATGAGGAACTTGAAAATGTATTGTCCAATCTACCTGTATGCTGTGATTTTGACAAAAGTAAAGCTGCAAGGAACTACCAACTTAAAGAACAGATTAAGTCTATTAAACCACTAATTAAAGAAGAAAAGGCAAGGTGCGACTATAAACATGAACTCAATAGCACAGTTGCTAGTATTTTAAAGGAACCACGCGATACTGCCGCCGATAAACTAGCAACATTTAATAAATTGAAGGAAGAAATCGTTGAAAATTTTGTACAATACTATTATCACATACATGACGAGGAAACCAGAAAGTTTTACAAAAATCAAATCCATGACGGTGTTATTAAATTTTGTGTAGAAATAAGAGACACTGTAGGTACAGATGAAAAAGTAGATCCTTTAGTAAGACGAAACCAGCTTTTATGTGAATTGCAAAAAATACCGGTACCGCAGTCAGCGTTGAGAGAAGAAGTCGCTGAAATTAAAATGAAGAAAGAAGTGGAACAGTTTTTACGTGAACAATCGATTCCTGAAGGGGATGCCAAAGACACAATGACAAAACATCTTGCAAAAAGATTGTATGATGTTGAAAAATCTGGTTACAGCCCATCCAACGAAAAGAAAATGAAGTCAGGTGTCATTAGATGCATAACAAAATTGAAAAAAGACGTAAGTCCTGAGACAGTGTCAGATTTTGTAAATAAATTGAAACTCAACGAGGCAGAACGAAAGGCGCCTCCGATGACTAGTAGTCAAGCATCAAATTTAAACCAAGACGGACCCGTACATGATCGTCATTCTGGTTCTCCGAAACCAGTTGGAACATGTCAACCTGGAATGGCATCTCAAACTCCTCAACAAAGAGTTGTAATGCCACCTGCAACTTGTCATACGCCCGTTTCTATGCATGCCTATGGACCCCAGGTTTGGGCTTGGAGTCCCAATGAAGGACATCCTGACGTAAATTTGAGTCTAAATCCCATAGGCATCGAAGAGTTTGAAGCTGGAAACATACTGGCCTCCTCTGCAGCTTCTCAAGACATCACCACCCGGGCACAAACTTCACCCTGCCTTGGCTGTGTTGCAGGTAGGCCTCCAGTGAATCTAAACGCATCGCTTGGTGCAAGTGCACAAACAAGTCCTAGTTTAAGACACCAAGCTTTGAACAAAAGTTACCCACAAGTCCAACAGGCCCCTCACATGAGGGAAGTGACGTCAGGCCCGATGCTATCGCATCCAAGTTTCGGTCAGAATGCGACACCCCGCCAAGTGGGACAGAGCCCGCGCAAACCACAGACTCAAGTATCGACATCGCTAAGGGATACTACATCCGATTCTTTATTTCAAGCGCCAATTTTTGAACCAATTCCCTACCCTTTTACTGACCCATCTCAATTAGTTGATTCTGGCAGGCAAGGTGCTGGCAGGCCACGTGCTCGGAAGCCATTCTCAAGTCCAGATAATGCTCATGCTTTACCAATGCAACCAGGTCGCCCGATAGCAGGTGACAGAAGACCTAGAGGTGTTGAGAGTTCTGACGACGATGAGATATGTGTCTGTGAAAGATGTTGTCGAAGTAATCGTAGAGGAATCCCGTTCTGTTTGATGCCAATGGACCACAATTTTGTAAATTGTTTGGGCATCCCTATGTTGTGTGGTTTGCATTTCCCCGAATGCTTTTACTTTTGAAGAACCTACCTGTCCCTGCCTTCATTATTCAAATGTAGTTAAATCTGTACAAGTATGTAACCTACTTAAAATAAAATAAAACATGAACCAAAAAACTGTTATATATTATTAGCTTAGCCGTTTTTTGGAATATTGTACCCGATCTAAAATATTTACTTCTAGGTGGCAATAGCCCGCCCCGCGGTGTACGTACTGGTAGGGGAGCCCAGAAATCCGCGCGTATTAGAAATTCGAAACCTTTTAAGGGTTCTGTAGTAAACAAGGAACCCTTATAGTTTTCGCCATGTCCTTCTGTCTGTCCGTCTGTCCGCGGATTAGCTCACATACTTAGTACTAGAAATCTGTAATTTGGTATGGGTATACATATTAATACTTTTTTTTTCCCGTCTATTTGAGGTATTCAGGTATTCAGAGAGCCGTTTGCGTAATATTAAGTTTTATGAGGGTGTACAAGCGTCCAACGCCACTGCTTTAAAAAAATATCTCGTGACTGAGAAGGAATTATGAAAAAAGGCTCAATAAGATACCTTGGTAAGTATGTCTAGAATTTTCTAATACCTTTTATAAGGTTTCATATATTGAAACACGAAGCAACAAAATACGCTATAGAGGAATGTGGCCGGTTTTCTTTAGATCGAATTTTGTTGTTTCGTGTGCAACACGAAACAAAAAAATATCAAACGTTATAAAAGACCTCTATTAGAAAATTCTAGACACACTTACCGAGGTCGCTGATTGAGCCGTCTTCCTAAATATGTACGAAGGAACATCCGGTATAGCCGCGAAATTCAAATTACCTTTCGGTTTTAGCTAAGTGTAGCTCTGTTTTTCGACATAATTATTATGTCAATAAACAATACATGGTGAGAATAAACATAGTTATTTCAATTCTAGTTTTACTGATAATAATCATTTGTGTTCATACACACTTACTTAAATCGACAAATTGGTACAATATTGACGATACGCATGGATTTCGCATTGGCTCTGCGCACGCGACATTCGCAGTTAACGCAATACATTGCGCGATCGCTCACGTAGTACATGATGGTACCCATGTATTACGTATACAAGCAATGTATAATTTTGCATCTGTTTGCGATTGTATCGTTTTTATCTACAAACTACATAATACTATTGCAATAATTACAAATATCACTTGTATTTTAAGGTTTTTGGTCTTACTGGTGAAAAGAAATCCCTTCTCGGGCTACACATACACCTATCCTCACTTTGTAGTCTGTGATTACGCACCTGACTTCTTTTCCCACACGTTAGCGCAAGACGGCATAATTCTTTATTTTTAACTAAAAGAAAATTTACGCGTCATTCATCAACGCAAAAAAATACAATCAAATACCAAAAAAAAAACATTTTATCACATAAAAAACATTACATAGGTACAGTATACATAAATAAAATATTCACTCTGTGCTGTTTACTTTATCTAGTCTTTACGCGCGAAAAGTAACACTAAGGTCCGATTTCACCAAAGTAGAATAAGCTTTATTCCAAGGATAAAGCTATTACTTACTCTCAGATAACCATATTTTCATTTCACCAACTACTTATCCTGAGAATAACAAAGTTATACGAGAGTAACTCTTATACCACCAATTTTGAAGGAATAACGGGCTTATTCCTCAGATAAAATCAAAATGGTGTCAAATTTTTATGTCAGCTGAGCCGTGAGCGCACAGAGTACACTGAGCGACCATTGATTGTGCACGTTCAATTGCAATTCAGAGCAAATATTAATAGAAATGCAGCGTTTGAGAAGAATGATATTGGACAGTGAAAGCGATAGTGAATCTGAAGATTCCTATGTTATTTTGAGACGTCCAAGGTGGTTTAAAGAAAGAAACGATCATTTTTACAACTACGACGAAAAGGATTTCATGATAAGATTTCGTTTATCTAAAGTAGCAGCATACAATTTATTGTTAAAAATTGAACATCAATTGGAATTTGTATCTGAGAGGTTAGTACAAGATACTGTATATTATAGGACATAGTAAATGTTGATTTTATTGTAGTGTACGTTTTAGTATATAGGTAAGTGCATAAAAGATGTTATTTACTCTACCTAAGTATAATCAAGGTATGGATTTGATCTTTTATAGTACAAATAATGGATTGTGCAGTTTACTTTCATCTCATTGTACAGTTTCATAATATGAGCTTATTTTTTATTTCAGAAACCAATCTATATCTCCTATCAACCAACTCTTGGCCACCTTAAGATTTTATGCGACCAACAACACACAATTAACAACTGGCGATTTCAGTGGGCTTAGTGTATCAACAGCACACAGAATAATACACAAAGTTAGTGCAGCTATAGCATCATTACATCACGAATATATAAAATTTCCTACTACGAGACAGGAAATACGGCAAGAACAAAATAATTTTTATCGAATAGCCAGATTTCCTAGAGTAATAGGAGCTATGGACTGCACTCATGTTCGGATAACATCACCAGGTGGAGATCAGGCCGAAATTTTCAGAAATAGAAAGGGATATTTTTCTATTAATGTCCAGACAATTTGCAATGCAAATATGGAGATTACCGATATTGTTGCAAGATGGCCGGGGTCGAGCCACGACAGCACCATTTTCAGTAATTGCTATCGAAAAGCCAAGTTTGAGAGTGGAGATTATGGTGATGCTTTATTACTTGTTGATGGTGGATATGCTTCCACATCTTATACAATGCCTCCACTAGAAAATCCAAGTACTCCATTAGAACAACTATACAACGAGTCACAAATCAGGTCAAGGAACCCTGTTGAAAGATCTTATGGGATTTGGAAACGGAGATTCCCAGCATTATCACTAGGGTTACGCATTAAATTAGACAAGGCTTTAGTTGTAATTATATCAACTGCTGTGCTCCATAACATCTTACGGCAGCAAGGAGAAGAAGTCCCACCTGATGATCCAGAACTGTTGCTTCCAGCGCCTTGGCAAGTAATCTTGCAAGACGGGCAGATGGAGAATGGTTCACCTAGAACGTCTCAACGTCATACAGCTAGAGACTTTCTTATAAACAATTATTTTCGAAATTTAATGTAAATAAAAACACTATTAAAAATAAAAAATATTTTAATAAAACACATATTTTTAATTTAATTTTTTTCCCTCTCTCTTTGCATTCATTATTTGTATCCTTAATAATCTGGTTTTCAGTTTCTCTTGTATGAGGATCTCTTTTTGTTTTTCGTAATTTATATCAAACATTTTTTTTGTCTCCTCTCGTTCAGTTTCTGCAAATTTCATTTGCATTTCTAAAGCTTTAATTTTTTTCTTTTGCAATTCTTCCATTGCTGAAGAGCATGATGCTGGATGTGTTGGCCGACGTTTAGAGGTCCAAGGTTTGGCCTTTAACTTTGGTGTTTTGTTCAAAATATCTTCCTCATCGGGTAACGGACAGACACTGGTTTCCTTGGTATGAAACCGGAGAGAAGAAGATACTGGTGTTTGCAGCATTTCGGTTGTGTAGTCTCCCCAATCCTGCAGTAAATAAGGTAATGAATACTTGATCAAATTAAATTACTTAAATTAACCTATTCTTTTGTACTCTGAGTGAATTCACAAGAAATGCATTGTTTATAATAAGTTATAGGTGTACTTAATATTAATTAACAATTATTTTATATAGGCGCATTTATCGCATTGGGTGAACCTGTAATGATAAATGTAAGATAGAGAAATAAATAAAAATTATTTGGTGTAGGGGTATGTAAAACCTGATAATGTATGTGGTTAGATATTGCAGGATGTATGTGGGGTGTTAAGTGTAGTCCAGTATTACTACATACCTGACTTATCATCGGCATGGAATCCATATTTTCCGATTCCACAGAAATACCAGGTAGAAGATGTGATGATATTGTATGAAGTAAGCTCGGTACATCAGGTACTGCAACAAAAATTTAAGAATTAGTACAGTGTTGTGTGTCATCTCTAAAGTGTTTGTAAACTGTCTATAAAAGTGTATAAACTGAATCCAAGCCACAGTGATGCTGTCACTAACTGTTGAAATAAGCTTCGGATTTTGTACTGATTTTGTACTTTGAAAGTATGTGTTTTTGTACAAAAAACAGATTTACGCAGAAGTCTGTCTACTACAGCTATTATGTAAAAACACATCTCCAGTTCATTCCTTTCTGTACAGCACCACCCTTTCTTTTCCTAACTTAAAAAATATGTGTTGATAAGGTTTAATATGAATTTCTGGCTGTTACCTTTTGCTAGTGCAGGTTCACTTTGTGAAGGACCATTTTCACTGGTTTCTTCACAAACTGTAAGTATGACATTGTCGTTGTCAAATTTATTAAATAAACCGACTGCTGCAGTTGATATCAAACCCATAATTTTATTTTGGATTGGGTCATTGATCTGTGGTTTGGCAGGTCCTCCACCTATAAAAAAACAAAATATATAATAACTATTGTGAAAAATACATACATAAGTACTAATAATTTATCAAATCTAAGATTTCTGAGCTCAGAAAACGACATGTGGTTAAAAAGATATAAACAGGTTATATTTATAGGCATAAAGGTTCTATCTGTTACACAACATGGTATGATAATCTAGATATGTTGATAATACACCTAAATATTTCATGTTTGCATACAGTCAAACTCTAAGCATGTTGTTCGACAGTAGAAATAAATATAAATACAATTCACTGACCTGTTTGCAACAAACTTTGCCTTGCAGAAGACGCCGCTTTCTTGGTGTTTTTTTTAAGGCTTTCCCACTGCGCTTTTAAATTCTCAGCGGTCCTATGAACCCCTGTGGTCTGAGAATTAAATTCGTCGGACATTTTCACCCATTCCGCATTTTTTTGTTTCACGGTTACTCCGTCTGTTTTTTTATTTTCTATTATGCTAAAGTGGTCTGTTACCAGATCCAGCAATAACATTTTCTCCAGCAGTAGCCAGTTAGCACTTCGTTTCCTTTCAGACATTTTAAAAAATAACACAACACAAAGCAAAACGAACGAAATATACACTACACTCCACGCAGCGCGACTTTACGGACAGTTTGTTTGAAAAATAACACTGTGACACAAGTTCAAAGTGACGACTAAATTAAAAAGGTCTTTTATGCTATACTGTACTGAGAAAATGACAGTGTATTTAATTTGTCTGCATTCACATTCATTTGTTCATCACTTCATATTCAACGTGCCACAGATAACAAAAGAACCCTTGTCAAAGAATAGTTATACTAGGAGTAAGTTTTTGTCTTTACAAATTGGTGAAACGTCCTATGAACTATTCTGAGAGTAAAATCAGCGAATAATTTTATCCCTGGTATAGTTATTCTTAGATAACGACGCCATTGGTGAAACCGGACCTTATAATAGTAAAGTCATAGACTATAAAGAGTACAGTCTGTCTCTGTAGTTGCCAGTAAAATAAATGGTTTATGGTTGGCCAATTGCTAGTAGCAATAAACTGATCCAAGCAATAAAAAAAATCTATACCTTTATATCTTTTCTATCTTCTATACTTTCTTAAAATCTCAGTATTAAAATAATAACAAGCAATAGTTAATAAATATTTGAAATTAAAAATATAATTATTAAAAAAACACTAGTAGGAAGTGTGACAACATTCCAAAACAATGCTGCAAAACAATTAAAAAGTTAGTAAGACGCCATGACAGGTCACGTGATGTAAATTTTCGTCGGACATGCGCGATATCGCTGAATTTTTCAAGTGATTTTGAAATGGTGAGGGTTTTGTCTCGTGAAAATACTGTTTAAAATTAGTTATAGTGATCCTATTTAGTTGTTTCTGGTGTTAAATTACTTGTGTTCCGCGAACTGTGCGTGTGATCAGTTCATTAGTGTTGGTCAAGGAAGTTTTTGTTTCCAAAGGTCGTACCTATACATGGTAATGATGCCTTTTAATGATATTTTTGCGTCGAAATAGTTATCCAGTGCTTTGTTTTACTACCGATCGAGTTACTTCAGGTAACAAACATGAATTTGTAGTTTTATTTCTGTTGTATTGTGAATTTGGGAGGTTGCAACGGTCGTGAAACGGGTTTGCAAGATTTTACTTGACAGTTGCTTTGTCAGACACCTTGCAGATTTTGATATTCCTTGCGAGAATCCTTCGGTATTCAAGTTTTTATAAGTTTTTAATTCAATAGAAACCTTCACCTGTACTATATTTGCTTAAAAACTCAGTAACGAAGAAAAAATGTGACATCGTTTTTTCGACTTGCGAATTTTTAAAGCCAAGCTAAATTTTAGCCAACAAGCCTCAATTGGAGATTGCCGATGACATCATAACAGGCCGTCGTACAATGTCGAGGAAAAGATTTAGCATGCAACTTATAAACATACAATCGAATTTTATTACAAACATGAGCCAAGATATCTTCATTGGAGCCTTCAATTATGTCATTGGGCCAATTAATTACGGTGCTAGTTCATGACGGAGCTAAAATCTAGTCTTTTGTATTCAATTTGAGTTCTTAATTGGATTATTTTAAATAGGTCACTTGGACTTTCTAAAAATGTTTCTATATTGGTCTATTTTCACTGATGATAGTAAAAGTTACTATTTGAAAGGGGCTCACGGATTTGAAGGGGATAAGCTGTAAATAACATTGTGTCATCATGTTGGGGTCAGCTTCCAGTCTAACCAGATGCAGCTGAATACTAGTATGTTACATGGAGTGACTGCCTATCTGACCTCCACGATGAATTAATAACTCCTGGGTAACACAATCCCTTAGCAAGACTGGTTGTCAATGATTGTATATAACATTTTGCATGTTTCCTTAACTTAAATCTCTTCATTACCTTAAGAACACCTAACATATATGGTCTGCTACTATAATCACCTTACTTGGCAGATGGATTAGTGTTTCCAGTATGATGATATCAAGAATTCATAATTTACATAATCTATTTAGATAAATGAGACACATAATTAAGACATTTACAAGCTAAAATTATCATTAGTAAACATAAGGTGTGTCATAGTTATAGTTCTCTGTGTAACCTCTTAGAGAATCATAGGGTTCATAAAAGCTGTAACCAGATGTTTACTTAGGCTTAGGACACTAATAGTACACCCAGCTGCATATCAAGCGATTCAAATCCAGTTTACGCTGGTCTCGCATTGTATAGGATTCTCATACAATGAGAGATCAGCTTATACTGGAAATGTATAGCTTGATATGTAGCCGTGCGTACAAGTATCTGACCTACACAACCCAGTTACTGTGTAACACAGTACCTTTATATACCTCTTGGTAACACTGGTTCACTGGTGGTTTGGCTACTGATTACCCGTAATGACTCCAAAGAACTATGAATGTCAGTGGGGACCAATTTGACAGTTTTTCCAAGGCACAGTAGGGATTGAATGTAATGGATGGTCACCGATCTAGGAAAAGCATAGATTAACCTCAGATTTGGCCATCAAGCATAGCTTAAAATAAAATATTGCTAAAACTACAACAACACACACACAATAGTTTTAACAAAACAAATCAGAAGGAGGTATAACATTAGACATTCAAAGAATCTCCTTTTACAGTCCATGTAATTGTTATTATGTAGCCATAATAACTTCCCCTTTTACAGTCTGTGTAGCTGTTATTATGTAGCCATAATAACTATTATAGATAGACTACTACTGAGTAAGTCAGTACTTTGGACAGAAAGAAGGATTGAACACGGGACCCCTCACACTTGATTTTTGCAATGATATAACTTTTATAAGATAAGTTTAACTAAAACAATCACTAATGAACTTGAAGTAGATAATTTTAAAACATTATTTATGTTTATGTCTTAATACTTATCTAAATTGTGTTATCTGTTAAAGAAAGAATGTCATATTATTTAGATAGTAATGTTATTTCAATGTGTTTGCCTTATGTGTAGGCTTCATACTATGTGTTTATATGTAAAGACAAGGTTTTATTGAAGTTATAGTTAGCTTTATAATATGTAGGTTGAGATAAAGATTACTAAGGTAACCATGACCTTATAAGATGTGTGTTTCAAAGTCAAAGTATTTATTTCAATGAAACCATTTACAGGCATTTGAATTGTCTAGGAATCAGTCAGAAAGTGATACCATATACATTCATTTATGCTTTCAGTTTCGAGTTTTTTAGTTTAGAAACGAGTGTACCACATTTTGTAAACGCGGAGAGCACGTCTCGTAGTCACAACTAGCTGGCTTTGCACCTGCTGAGAGAACATTCTTAAATCTTGCTGGAGACATGCTCAATGTGATAACACTCTTATACACGATAAAGACTAAGTGACCTTTTCAAAATGTAATTTCTTTAGATGGTATAATAAATTCCATAGTTGAATTCTTACCATGCTTTCTGAATAGAGGTTTCATTCAACTTATTCATAGGCTAAGTGACATGTTTTTTGTAATAATACATTAATTATTTAATATTAATATATACTTAAGTCGTGAACAGTAATGGACAGGTCAGTAAATAAATTATTTCTTTCTTTAAGTAATTAATCAATATCTGCTTCATACTTCGAAGATAACCTTAAAAAACTGCTTACTGCCACTATTTTATAGACAAGAAGTCTATGGGCATAGGAAGTAAATTTATTGTTTTTGCCCATATTACATTGGGTCAACACAAATGTTGACATGTGGGTAAACTATGACACCCCTGCCTATACAGGCGTGATGTTATGTTGTAATTCAACACTACAGCTAAAAATAAAGGTTTTAAAGTTTAATAAAACCTCTAAAGAGCATCTCAGACACATCTCACGACATATCTGCATGGTCCTCTTATGGCCTGACCAAAATCATCTTTGGACTTTAAAAGTGACTGTGACCTCTGAGTTTGTTTCGGTCTTTCTTCTCACAATAATTGGTTAGGAAACACCAAACTCAATTGGTTTTAAAACATAATTTAATTTGGCATGTAGCATATAAGTTTTATTGATTCATAAACAAATGTTACAATATTTAGCTATGACGCTGGATCCCTCACTAGGATACCCTGTGTCGCAGGATCCAGTCTCTTTTGACAGATAATATGAATTATAAAAGACCAGCTTTTGCCCGCGGCTCCGCCCGCGTGAATGTCGGTTATCGCGTAAAAAAGTAGCCTATGTCCTCCATATCCCAGGCTATATCTCTGCCAAATTTCATTATGATCAGTTCAGCGGTTTAGGTGTGAAAATGTAACCTTCAGACAGACAGAGTTACCTTCACATTTATAATATTAGTATGGATAGGTTAACAAATGCACGAATTCAGTATAATTAATTAAAATTAAATCAGGCTTTAGTAATTTGAAGGAGGTTTATAATAATCGTTTAGACGTAGTAACTGATCATAGTATCACCATAAGGCACATAATCTAAACTTTTTCTCCCCTTCATCTCCCACAAATCCACAGTTCAATCATTCGGAACTGGGCTTGATACTCACGTAAAAACTACCCTTTCTAAGTCTCGAAAATATATTATTAGCCAGCCTATAATGTTCCTACTGCTAGGGCACAGACTTCCTCTCAACAAGAGCGAGTGGGCTGCAATATACCAAACGGTCCCAGTGCGGGTTGGTAGATGTCACATGTCTTCGAATTTTTGGTTCTAGGACATGCTGATTTCCCCACGATGTTTTCCTTCACCGTTTTGAGAGCAATGGTGATGAAATTATTTACACAAAGTAAAGTGCCTTGCTTGGGTTTGAACCCACGACCTACAACTCATAAGTCGGGGCCGTTACCAATAAGCTTGCCAATCTTAATGCATGAATTTAAAGTCCCGACTTTGGCAATCAAAGCGCGGAATATGGCAAAAAAAAGGGGAACTCAGGTTATCAAGTATTATACAGGGTGATTGGAAGGTGGGTGCAAAGCTTTGAGGCGAAGATAGTACAGACAATTTAGAACCATTTAAGCCATGGTAATTTGGTTAAAAAAAAAAAATTAACCAAATTTCAGATAAATGATTTATTTTTATTTAATTAAAATAATGTGTAAGCAATCCAGCAAAACATGTTTTAGGCTTCTGTGTCGTTAGGCATTTTTTTTACAGACATTTAAAGTTGTTTTTTTTTACAATACGTTTTTAAAACGTATAAAAAAAAAATTGGTATGACTTCGTCTAAGACAACCATGGCTTAAATGGTTCTAAATTGTCTGTTTTATCTTCGCCTTTAAGCTTTGCACCCTTCTTCCAATCACCCTGTATATATCGACGCTTGAAAGGCAATATTGACCAAATGACATGTTGGCAACTTTACACTAGAGCATTTTAAACTATTAAAAAAAAAAACTTTAAAATGCTCTAGTGTAAAGTAGCCAACATGTCGTTTGGTCAATATTGCCTTTCAAGCGTCGATATATATATAATATAAATTGTTTTATTCGGGACAACATAGGAACCAATTAAGTTAGTACACACCTTAGATACTACAACTTATACACTAGCCTCCTTACTAATAAACGTTGTATAGCGTCTGTATAGTTACACAACGCTTTGTCTTCTTCTTTCGAAAGTCAAATTACTGACGAGTGAAAGAGAGAAATCGGTGTGTAACTATACAGACGCTATACAACGTTTATTAGTAAGGAGGTAGGATTAGTAACATTGGAAGGCGAAAAATACAATTAGAAATAATTTTAAATGGTTTTATTGAATGTTTTACTTTGGCATACAAGTACAAGACTTACAACATAACAAACGTTGAAACAACAAGCAAATCTAATAAAACATAATAGTAATCACTGTAACTTCTGCTCGAAGGTTTAGCCGTGCCTGTAGGTACGATAAAACGGGACTATTGGCGTCCCGCACACGTCTTTTGCGGGATGCATCCTCCAAAACTCTAGAAACGGGGCGTCCCGGCTATCGCGGGACGGTTGGCAAGCCTAGGTACCACTGCTCTCTTTTAACATGTAAAAGGGTTTTTCTGAACCAATTTGCAGAAATAAATATCGTTCAGCCTTGAAAGTGCCATTTACATGGTTATAGCCTTCTAGAGTAAGAATGAAATCATATTTAAGGTCAAGCATCAAATTCAGTCATAACAGGTTGGAGGCCAATACTAACATGCCTAGTTGGCAAAATGCTAAAATTAGATTTATGGTAGCCTGATTCAAGGTTAAAATGAAAATTTAATCCCTTGAAAAATCTACTTCTGAAGTAGCTAATACATACCATACATACATAGACACACGCCTTCCCATGGGGGTAGGTAGAAACTACAGAACCCAACCTGCTACGATCCTTATACTCCTTGCTTCGTTTTTGTTCATACGTCTGACCATACACGCACGCCGGCTGCGAGTACTACGCACCTGACCTTTCTGAAGAACCTCACCGCTAAGGTCACTTTAGGCAAAAGTGGATTGTATTATTAGATAGCAATAAAATTACGAATCGCTGTCACAACTGACTTTATTTTTAATAAAAACATGTACATTTCAGCCGAAAGACGTCCACTGCTGGACATAGCCCTCCCCCAAAAGGGGGGAATTTTCCATAATCGCCACGCTTGGCAGGCGGGTTGGCAATCGCAGTATAGTGTTAAAAATGCATAAAGAACGCTGCTGCCCATTCTCTAGTAAGTCCCTTAGTCGCCTTTTACGACACCCACGGGAGGAATGGGGTGGTGCTATTCTTTACGTCCGGCACCACACGGTACACGTTAAAAACATGTAAAAGTGTAAAAAAAAAAATATATATATAAAAAGGTTGCAACAGTCGTCACTTTATGTCCTATGGCGTCCCCTCCCGGCGTTTCCACTCACATCTGCCTTGCCTTTTGTTAGTTGCCTTCCACTCATCTGCTCAACATGACCAAAACATCTAAGCCTACTCTTCTCAATTTTTGTCACTACATCTTTTAAAGCGCACCGTTGCCATATCACATAATTCCTCAGTCTTATTATTCATGGTTACACTACACATGCTCAACATGCATGTAGGTAGGTAATAATATATCATCACGCATGTATTTCCCGGCAGAGTTAGGCAGAAGTACACCCATATTTCGCCAGCTAAGTCCCATGTAATAGGGGGCAAGCGTAATGCCATCAACCGGCCCCAAATCCAGACTAGGTAGGTAATATACTTTCATAAAAGTGTTTCTGAACCTCCTGTCATCTTATAAAGTGATAGAAACATCATTATTGTCGTAATTTTGCCTTCATCTTAGTATATTTGGTGCCAGTGTAGCACCACTTTTACCTATCGCGTTACCCAATAACTGGGTTATATGGTTCCACAACGGACATAACGGACAGTCCTCTGTGCAGGGTTTGCATTGAAGCTGAGGAAACCATTGCGCATGTACTCTTAGAATGCACAGGCGTCACACAGATTAGAACTGAAACTTTCGGGCACCCAGATCTTTAACAAATGTTCTAAACAGACCAGGAGATGTGATCAACTTCTGAAGGGAGGTGGGCTGGTTGGAATAACCACTGATGGCCAACATGGCGCACGCACAATGGTTCACCTGAAAGACTAAGTGCGGAAACCAAACCTTTTAACATAGAACTGGGTTGTGTAGGTCAGATAGGCAATAGCTCCATCTAACATACTGGTATTTAGCTACATCCAGTTAGACTGGAAGTTGACCTCAACATAATTGAGAAAAGGCTAGGCATATGATGGTTTTCCTCCCTGAGAAAATGATGTCAGAAATGATCTCATATAGGCAGGTAAATATTATGATTTAAATGTTAAACTATATTCCCTTATCTATTTATGATATCAGCTTTCATTCATCAAGTGCTACTTTGAGATAACCTAAAGGTTAATACTTATTACTTATGTACTGACCTTATGAATAAATCCATCTTCATGATTTCAGTCGATAGACGTCCAAAATTAAAAGTCATTTAAAAATAAAATAAAATAAAATTTATTCCAATTAGGCTGAGAATCAGCACTTTTGCAACGTCAAAATTACATAAGACAGTCCCCCAAAACGCCCTCACCACACAGTCCCCCTTCACCACTTCCTAGTGCTTTAGCTGGGAAGGAAGGAGTGGCGCAACAAACTCCCCAGCAGCACAGCTGTCTGTTCGGTTAGATAATTTTGATTCTATACAATAGTAGTTACGCAATGTAATTAACATTACGAGACGCATAACATTAAATTAAATTAATTGCCATAATTATGTCAACTAGCATACGCCAATATGCCAGCAAATACAATGAAAACTATTATTAAGCAAAAAACAAAAAAATGCAAACAAAACTTAATACATAAAAGTTTCCTGGTATGGAGGGCGTGCCCGCTTACATAATATATGCATTTGGGTTATTAAATGTAACACAATTGATAAACTAGGACCATCGAAGTAAAATAAATAAAACGTTAATTACTAATAATAATAATAACGAAACCATGGTCAGCAAGACGACTAGTTACAAGCAGCACCCGTTCACGAGCATAACGCAAAGATTAGCCACTACCCCTCTCGCCATATTTGAGGGAAGGAGGCAACCCGACCCCCGACGCTACCGCAAGCAGTGACATCTGAGTCCAATTCTGGACATAGGCCTCCGCCATATCGACAAGTCCTGTGCTTCTCGCATCCAGCGGATTCATTCGACCTTCACCAAGTCCTCGGTCAAATAATGTCCCAAGCTTTGGAAAGCCTGATTCTCGATTTCTCTCGATCTCGTAATCCAGATTGACTATAAAATGGTAAACAGAAAAAGTTTATCTGGATGAACATATAACCTGATAACCTGCAAATTGCAAAAAAAACGTAAGAGAATTTGAATTTCGCGGCTTTCTTGATGCTTTCACTTAAACTAGATAAGGTCGATGTTTCTTATCTGTCTACTCTGAGAAGAAAGGCCGAAACAAACTCAGAGGTCACAGTCTCTTTAATCCAGACATAATCTTGATCAGATCATTTGAAGACCATGTACACTGGTGTCTGAAAAGGTATTTCGAGGAAAGAACCACACAGATTGAGTGGACCTGTTCAGTCAGTGCACGCATTTGCCAGTAATCGTGCAGCCCAACTCAGAACTAAGGAGCTCAACGATTCGACGAACAATACCAAAGCTGCAAGGAAAGGACATTTTGGTAGGCCGCATAAATTACTCAAACTTATTAAACTATACTTATTTTATACAAGAATGTGTGAAAATTGAAAACATATAACCTCGTTCATTGAAGCACGTCATTCGATTACCATTCCACATACCTACTCACAGTCACCTAGGGAAAAAACAACTAAAAACACAATAACCTGTAGCTTAGTCACTGCAACCTATTGACCTGGTTAATAGTGTGCTGTGCTTGTGCATTCATTAAGTGAAACTACCTAAACTCACTGCTCTGCCTGCATAATAAAGTTATTTAATCCTTGCTTTTGCTTCACCCGAGCGGAGGTCTGAAATAATCCCACTTACTACCGGAATAAAAAGTATCATGTCCTACCTAACTCAGGTCATGGTCTACCTGGTTCATCTCTTAGCTGCCACGGCATTTTTTTTTTTTTTTTTTGTTTCTATTTGTCGGACCTACTCTGGACACTTTTAACGTGTACGTTTTTATTTTTACATCGTTCTCACATTTAGTTATAGATTCAACAATATCGATGTAACTAATATTTTTGTAACATTTTAATTTAAAAGTGTCCATGGAGTTTCTTGCCTGTTCTTTTCCATAGGTACCTACTACGCTTTGGAATGGGCATTTAGCTTCATTTTTCTTACTGACCGACCCCTTGACAATTCCAAAGCGCCTGTACATGGTTTAATTGAAATAAATTATTTGAGTTGAGTTTGACCTGTGTGCGCCAAATTTCATCGAAATCCGTTCAGCCGTTAGGACGTAGAAAGGTAACAGATAGTCAACTCAGTTACTGGATAATACGATACCCCTTGGTAAGACTGGTTGTCAGACTTTCGGGCTTCTGACGACCCGTAACGACTGTCAAAGATCCACAAATGATGCCGGGACCAACGGCTTAACGTGCTATCCAAGGCACCTAGGGGTCTCGGCATGTAAGGATGGTTATCCATCCACGGACCAACCGCGGCTAGCGTAGCTTAACCTGATTGCTCGACCCGTTCGACTGTTATTACTTTAGCCACGAGCTCCTGTCACTGCCATCTGATCCTTTAAATCCAATTAGTAAATAATACTGATATTGACGCTTGAAAGGCAATATTGACCAAACGACATATTGGCAACTTTACACTAGAGCATTTTAAAGTTTTTTATTTTTTATTGAGAAAACTTTAAAATGGAGTATTTTATATTTTTTAATGTAAAGTATACTCTAGTAGAGTATACACTGGAGCATTTTAAGGTTTTTTTTTTTTAAATCTTTAAAATGCTCAACCGTAGAACGGGGCTATTTGGATTTTCTGGAGTTATTTGGAATAAAGTAATTGTAAGATTTGAGTTGACATAAATTCTAACAAAACACCATATACAGTTTTTTTTTTTTTGTTTTCTGGTCTTGTTTAGGTACTTTTACAATTTTTCGTACGAAGATCACAATTCTAATTATCACTCATTGCTTTGTTCCAAATAACCCCCGAAAATCCAAATAGCCCCGTTCTACGGTAATATAAAGTTGCCAACATGTCGTTTGGTAAATATTGCCTTTCAAGCGTCGATATAATCAATGGCATCACCATTATAAACACCACTTAATTCTCCTAATCCCATGAAAACACCACAAACAATATAGATTCAATCTGTAAATGTCAACATAGGAAGTACAGAATAATAAAATTATTTTCTCACAATTATTAAGTTCTATGGGGATTTCAGAAAGCTTGTGAAAAAATTATGTGGAACGAAATGCTATTCATCATTATATTATGTTAATTATTTTTAACGTTCCTTAAGCTCAATTTACATTGCCTCGGAATGGGATGGAAGCGAGTTTTTGTAACGATATTGTACGTAGCAAAATAAACTTTCTAAATTAAAAAAATATATATCGTTTAGGTAGTCACGAGCATAAATACCTTAAAGTCTCCTACAAACGCGACACGCGACGCGACACAAAAGCACCGCTCGTTGCGCGACACGCGGTGCCTGTGTCGCGTCGCGTGCCACACCTGTTTGTAGGAGCCTTCAGGCGGAGACTGACTTGCAACATTTATTTGTAATGTATCATTCGAATCAAATCAAATATAATATTTTTATTGTATAGGCATAGGTTATACAGATGTTAGGTAAATTACAGATCCAGCATACAATAATAAATTATGTCAACATGCAACATATCAAAAATTTCGTCGGTCATGACATCACATATTTAAAGCAAATCATACAAAATAAGAATTAGGTGTATGGTGACAGATTGTAGTTAGGTACTAATTATTAAGAAAATCTTTGGTCGCAATTTATATTTGAATAGTGGGAGTTCCTTGGTGTTTAAAATGTCCGCAGGTATTTTATTGTAAATTTGAGGCGAGCTTGGTTACAAAACAGCGATACACGAGACGCGGCGAACGCTCGTTTCGAGCACATGACTCAAACGTGCTCCATTTTTATGTAGAGTTTGTGTGTGCTTCATTAATTTAATTTGGTTATTGTTATTAAAATTAGCATAGTCTAAGAACATCAATCGCTTACTTATTAAATGTTTAAGGGCCTATATACTACCTCAAATGGCTTAGCATGATCCTCCGTTATGTCGAAAATACTACAGCATTAATTTTGAAATAAATATATGGTAAAGTTGAGGATTAATGTTAAGTATTTATAGCCGAAAACACGATTCCATAAAATGTTCTCTATAGAAAAAAGTTCCAAAGTTAGCTCCAAACCGAACAATAAACCGCTGGTATTCAAAAAATACTTCAAATTAGATAATTAAACTTTGCATATTAACTGAACTAACTATAAAGCAGGTCTTATGTTATTTACTTTTTTTAAATGACCATTATTTTCACCGTAAAACGAAATTACCTAAACTATCAGCGCTTTGGAGCCTTTTCCCTGCCGCCCTGTCTCGTTTACTCGCGTGACCGGTAGCAATAGTGTGCGAGCGAGATACAGAGTAAGGTAGCGCTGAGGTTGTATAGACTCTTAAATGGAAGAGCAAACAAGATAAAGTTAAAACAAAAATTAAAAACAAAAAGTTTTTTTTTTGTTGTTATTCTTAAATGTATTCAGCTCGACTATAATTACCTTTCCGACTGGCTTATGTTATTACCAAGACAATGAGCTATTTATCTAATACTTTTTACCGGATATGAGACAAGATCTCTGGAACAAAAAACATCGACGTTATACCCAAAATTTCGCCTCGTTTAGTGAACCCCCTTTTTTGAAGTCGCTTCAAAATTTGCAAGCCCATTGGCTGCCTGATGAGACGAAAGGTACTTAACCAATGAATACGCTACATGCACCTCGGTTTTGTGTGACAATTCTGTGCTTTCTTTATCTTATGTTGTCTAATGCTTAGTAGTTCGTTACTGTTAGCCCCACACGGTGGACCGTAGACGTGGCAAAGGCCGCAGGAATCCGCTGGATGCGAGAAGCACAGATCCGGCCGAAATGGCGGTGCTTGGGGGAGGTCTATCTCCATCAGTGGACGTCTTTCGGCTGAAATGATGATGACTGTTAGCCTGTATCATTCTACTGCTGGGCAAAGGCCTCTCCGCATGACTTCCAGTGCTAATGTGAACTACGACTCGTTTGTTTTGTCCACCTCGTTCCGCCATCTTCTACTGGGTTGCCGCGACGCCTTCTAGTTGTCTCAGGGCTCCACATAGTGCTTAATTTGGCCCACAACTCATTGGGCATGCGACAGACTTAGCCAGCCCAGTCCCACTTCAATTTTGCGGTTTTTCGAGTAACGTCAGTAATCTAGGCATATAGGTGAATATAACTGTAGGTAATAAGCGTTTTACGACCTGAATTGTTCTTTATTGTGTCGTAGCAAGAGTCGCCTTTTATTTAAATAATTTGGCGGAGTGTCCCATCTGTATTACTCTGTGGTATAGTATGAGGTAAAGTCTCCGTGTGTAACCGCTTAGCAGTCCACACGCGATTTGTTCGATTTTAAAGTATTTTTTCCTCCTTACTTTTAACATTTTATAAAGCTACGTGAATGGGGTATGTCGTTATCAGGAATTCGGCGAAACCGTTCGAGCCATTTACATAACGTACGGTACTTATTGTGTGGCAGCGAAATACGTAATTGGATTAGATAATTTGCACTTGAGTCGCTTTGTGGCGAGCTCCGTTTACCAGTACTTACCTTCTTGAGTTTCTTTACATAATGCTGAATTAAGGCCCAGATATATGCCAGTGACCTTGATTGGTTAGCTTGCGTGTTCTGTACCTGAGCTCACGCAACGCGTCGTACGTCCAGCCAGTAATAGGACTCGCCCATCCAGGAGCGCTGTCCCAAATAAGACGCATTATTTACTTAATATACATAGAACAAAGGGTATTTGAATAAAAAACGTATACTAAAATATCAATAATTCAATCATCTTTAAAAAGGTGAAGGTGTCAGAAAAATACGCTTAAAAGATTTTGCGTGATTCTTAGTTTTTTATCCGCGGTAGACATAACTTTACAAATTAATTTCACTATGTAATATTAAACATAATCTAAAATATTCTTAAGAAATACTACAACATGATTTAAGGGATTATAAGCTCTCTGAACTTCTCAAAACATCCAAAAATCTTGAAACAGTCATCATCTGCCTAGTCTTTTCGTAACTATCGGTCGGCTCGGGTCGAAACATTATGGATACTTGTTGTCTGATTTATTTTTATTTTTTGTTATTTGGTTTTGATTTGACTACCAGTATTACATGGAGCGACTGTCTATCTGACCATCACAAACCAGCAATAAAAAATCCGAAAAACCCGAGACAGTATTGTTGCTTAAAATCAATATTTACCTATCGTCTCAAACCAAGACAGAGCGCAGCGAACAATACTGCCCTGCTAAGCCGAAAGGCGCTTTCTCTGAGATACGCCCTTTTAGTTTTTTTTAATGCCATTCAATAGCTAGAATAATTTCGCATCTAATGGTATAAGCCAAATAGCGCTATCTAACTTAAAACATTTAAAAACCACTAAGAAGTTTTTTTATATCTCAATTTTTCCCTAAATTACTAAGAGATTTGACGGCGTGACGGAAAAACGAATTTACAAAAAGTCGTTTTTCTCAATACTTACTCTGATTGAGTTAGCGCTTTTCGGCTTATCAGGGGCAGAATACAGTGAAGCATGCCAAAACTACACCTCCGCGCTGTGCGTACACGCTCACACGCACACATATACAACCATTTACAATCAAACTTCATTCACACATGTTAACGAAACCGGCCTCACGTCACTTGACAGCGCTCTGTCTTGGTTTTTTATTTAGTCTGAGCCTATCGTAAAAAACGAGTCACTTGTGTTGTCTACCGCCCTATAATATCAACCTCTTCTCATACGCAGAAGGCATCAGCCTCGATCACTACTACAAAACAAAAAAAATACAATCTTTCTGCGCGGTATCAACGCATTATGAAACAATAGTTTTAATTAAAATGTCAATAAAGGAGTGTAGGTGACTGCTACTGACCCTGAAGGCAATGAAAGTGTTAATGAATGTTACACTACAAAATATCATGCAGAAGTTATTTTTCGATTGTATTTAACTTGCCCGGTAACACTCTCACGCAATTGCAGACACCGTATTTTTGGTTTTCGTGGGGAAACCTTCAAAAGGCTAAAGTAAAGGCACCCGGCCCTTCGGAATAACGGCCAGGGAGTGTAGGATTCCTAATCCACTATACACACCCCGGTGGTCACCATCAGTTTATGGAAGGAGGTACCGAGTCCTCTCAAAATATCAACTCAGCACGAGGGTACTGGGTTGGTTCCCCGTGTAACGCCAGTTGGTAATTCAGACACTTCCCTGGAGACGTTCCAGATGCCGCCTACAATATAAAGTGGATCTTCTGGAATTATTACGTGATACAACTTGACAAGTCCCACTTGCTCATCATATAACAATGACTCATTTGTATTTAAATTGTCGTATAAAATAAATAAAATACAGCTGTTAGGCGCCCGGCTGAGGTCTGTTTGTCGCTGATGACTAATATTATGACAAGGGAATCGTAGTTCTATATGCTAATGACATTAAACTGTTAACATCCATTCAGGGCCTGACTATACTTTTATGTGAAGCCTGTATTGTCGCCCTGCAGATCAAAGGCCTCTTTCCACATCTCTATATCCAGAACTAGCTTTTGCCCGTGACTCCGCCCGCGTGTATGTCGGTTATCGCGTAAAAAAGAAGCCTGATATCCTACTCCATATTCCAGGCTACAGCCGCGATTCAGTTCTTTCAGCGGTTTAGGCGGGAAAACGTATTAATTAATATATAATATATACAGGGTGTTTGGCAGAACGTTGAACATACGAAAATGGTGGATAGGTGGGGTCATCTGCTACTTACTCAGCCCTAATTTATTTGGCCCTGGGCCCCTGGATATTTAAAAAAAAAAATTGTGCTTTCTTCTAGTTTCACCACTTTCTTAACTTTAAAGTGTAATTTGTATTAAAAATGGGTAAAACAGGCAATATTTTTATTTATTACATCTTTCTGTAAGTTTGAGGAGTCATAACTTTTTTTCTAGCTAACATCTGAATAAAGCAATAATTTTATAAGAATCTGCCAACATTAAAGATAAAAAAAATTAACTAAAATATTGCCTGTTTTACCCATTTTTAATAAAAATTACACTTTAAAGTTAAGAAAGTGGTGAAACTAAAAGAAAGCAAACAATTTTTTTTTTTATATTCAGGGGGCCAGGGCCAAATAAATTAGGGCTGAGTAAGTAGCAGATGACCCCACCTATCCACCATTTTCGTATGTTCAACGTTCTGCCAAACACCCTGTATATATAGTTTGAATTAGTATGGATAACAAGGACCAATCTTTGCTAAATTAGTCCAGCGGGGTAATAAAGTAACACACATACAATGGCAATTGATCACAATGCCTTTTGTCTTGACAGTTTAGCCACGTTCGTTGCGTTATTTTAAGATGCGAAGCAAACGAACTTTTCAAACCTATACCTAAGCAATGGATTGGGAATTTCTTTCAAAAGCCCCGGATTGTGTTTGAAAGTGTGTTACTAAAGGCAATAAGTAAAAAACAAACAAATTAATGTTTTCATTCATTCAGGGTTTCTTTACACTTAGTGCTCTTTCCGTCATCTACGTCGGGGTCTGCTGCGAGAGACAATCCCTAGGCAGTCAGTCCTGCTTACCTGCTCTTCGGCTTATATTTTAACCAAGGCATGAGAAACTATAATTTCTAGATAATTGACAGTGGTTACGGGGGGTGACTGCTATATATAGTAAATGGCCACGCTATAGTATTTGGCCACTCATAATAAAAGACGTAAAAACAAGGTAACGCAAGCAAGCTCATGAATGAAGAGTACAAAAATTTATAGGAATATTTTTGTATTTTCGTTTTAGTTAATAAAACCTATTTTGTTATGAGTGGCCAATTACTATAGAGTGGCCAATTACTATTAGCAGTCACCCTAGTCAAAAACCCGAAATTCTGCCAAGCCAGTCTTACCAACGGGTATCGCCCAGTAGAGTTGTGGAGGACAGATAGACAGTCGCTCCATGTTAAATACTGGTATTCAACTGCATCCAGTTAGACTAGAAGCCAACTAAAGGCAAAAGGCTAGGCAGATGATGATAAGCTTTTCTCATAATAACTTGCGCCGACATAAAAGGCGAATAAGCCCAGTCACTATATAGAATAACACTTGTCTTCTAATAAAACCACATTGGAAATGTGACCGCCAACCCCCTCATCGCGGCCGTAAGACAGACAGCGATGGCGATGGGATTTGGCGATCCACGCCGCAATGTACAGCGATTTGAAGTGGGGGCAATAAGTTCCCAGTCGCCACCCGGTGGAAACTGGGATTTTTTTTCCCAATTGCCACCTGGTGGCAATCCATGTGGGGGCGACTGGGACTATTCGATAAAAGGAGCGAAGAATGAGATTTCTCAATATCCTCTTCGCGACAGTATTTAAAACAGCATCTTATGCACTGCACTGCATATCATATGAATAGTGATTCATACCCTATTACTCATTGAATAAAGTTCCATCTAATGCAGTCGTTTCTTACAAAGGACGGTTGAAATATGTCGTATTGCTATACAATTTATTATAATCGCGAAGACACTGGACAATTCTGTTGTCATAACCTCATGTATTCATGATAAATTAAGTTTATAAAAGCTTTGTTACATTTCCTTCGCATTTTCATGTCCATGGGGGCTATCGTTTTTGTGCTCAGCAGTTGGCGCCACTGTTGAGTAAGGTACTGTCAGTACAATTATTTTATATGTTTTGGATATGTTTAGTATTAATTACTTCATAAAATGTTTATTTTATTACATTTTATAATATCAAATGTATATTTACATTATAATGATCCTAAAATTGGCAAGCAATATGCAGACAAATATTATTCTTCCTCCAAGTGCTACGAACTTAGATCCTTAGTTGTTACTTAAAATTAGGGATGCATCCGATACCGATACCGATGCCGATATATCGGCGATACTCGAAGTTTGCCGATATATAGGCATCGGCGATATTTTTATGGCCGATTCAACGATACTTTTCTCATCAATGTTAATTCTTATTACTAAAACTATTAACTAAAATCGACCTGCTTATAGTTTGAAACGGTTTTATTTGTTACAAAATTACCTGACTTGTGTTTTATTTATTTGACCTTCATTTTTTAATTTAATAAGTGTATCGGTATCGCCGATATTTTTATAAGAGCATCGGTATCGTATCGGCAAAAAGGCGGATCGAGGCATCCCTAGTTAAAATCTTGGAATGGTACAATCTTTACAATTATGAATAAGTAATTAGTAACATATTGCGATAGAAATTCCCGCAAACAGTGAACGTTCAGTTTTTGAGAGCAGAGGTGAGGAAATAATTTACATAAATTAAAGCGCATACCTGGGTTCGAACCCACGACCTACAACTCGTAAAACGGGGCCATTGGCACTGGGCCACCACTGCTCTCTCACTTCTAAACGCCCTACTATAACTTCCTCTGGTTAGACTAGAACCCGATTACCCGAAAAGACTATGTTTTAATGTATACCCAAAGTCTCTAATTCAGATAATTTATGTAAACAAATTAATGTCATGAAATGTCACTGACAAAATGACAGGACAGTGGTGCGAAACATTTTATCATATTTTTTTTTTGTAAATAATTATCTATGAAATTAAAATGAATTAATTATAAGAACTATGCAAACAAAATACCGTTGCCAAACAATGTTTTATGTAGTGTGTTGGAGACACGGCGTATGATCATCATAATCAGCCCTTTTAAGTCCACAGCTAGACCTCCCAAAATCGATTTCCACTCGAAACAGTTTACAGCCGTTTTCATCCAAAATTTGGCTAGATATGCTACATACAATATGAATAATAATAATAATAATAATAATAATCGTTTATTTATAAAAAGGGCACATTTACAATAAGTTCCTTAACAATTAAAATAGAACACAATTGCTTATTTGCCTGAACTAGGTTGAACCTGTGCTTCAGGCTAGGAAGTGCATAAATACTTAATGTAATAAATTAACAATGAGTATAAAGTGAAAACTAAATCTAATTAAGGTTAGTAACAGTAAAATTGCATGTAAGCGTTTCTATTTGCAGACAACAAGTAGCTCTTCTGTCTGTGCATAGGCGATGGTTAGTAAATATTTAAGTATAATTTTTTTACAGCTAAAATAATTCAATTTATAGATACTTAGTTTTCTATTTAATCTATTGTACAGAAATGGGCCTAAGAATGTAAAAAATCTTTCCACAAAGACATGTTTTGAGGTAAAATTTGATGCGCATACTATATCATTCCGTCTCTTGTTAGTAATGTCAGCAGTGTAGGTAAGCATGGTGTGCTGTTTTAATACTAAGTGCATAATGAAAAGTTGGCGAACAGTCAGCACGTTGCAGGATTTATAAAGCAGATCAGTGGGAAAGAAAAAGGGATGGAAGTTTGCTACCTTTAAAATTGCTCTCTGAGCTCTTTCAAGAGGAATCTATGAATGAGAGTTGTAAAATTAGTATTGTTGAAGATGTAAAAAATGTGAAAATGTTTGGATCTCCTGCCAGTATCATAAAATATTTTATACCATAAAAACTCAATTTTTTAATAACTTTGTTTAAAACCGAAAACTTATAAAAATTATTACGGTATGATTATTTTTTAATTATTATTTCTTAAATTCAGTACTTAAAAGAAAATGGATCCTTTTTTTTTTTCGCCATTTTTTGTGAATTACCATTACGAAGATATTATTTTGATATGTTATCCCCTTTGTTTACATAAATGATCTGAATTTAAGACTTTGGGTATAGGTACGCACTAAATGACCTATATTCTAGCTCAAGGACCCCTCTAGATCAGCAACAAACACTGATAACCCCAATTATCTGACGTAATGCGCAAGCAGCGTGATCAAGTAATTTTATCATTGAGAGAACTATTAACCTGACATACGTCATGTCGAGTTGAAGATCAATTGGTCTTTATTGTTGTTGTAAATATATGTGGAGTGTACTGCACAATCGCTAAATAAACGATGGATGAATTAAGAGTCATTGTGAGAGATGATCTGGAAAGAGATAAATAATTAGGCAAAGGAAAATTGGTTTATTACCACAGAAACACGTGCATATCCTATCCTGTTTAAGGCGCAGATATATGCCAGTGACCTTGAGTGGTTAGCTTGCGTGTTCTGTACTGAGCTCACGCAACACGTCGTACGTCCAGCCAGTAATAGGACTCGCCCATCCAAGAGCGCTGTCCCAAATAAAACACATTATTAATTTATTATACATAAAACAAAAGGTATTTTAATAAAACACGTAAAAGAATAATTCAATTATGTTTAAAAACGTGAAGGTTTCAGAAAAATACGCTTGATAGATTTTGCGTGATTCTCAGTTTTTATCCGCGTTAGACATAACTTTACAAATTAATTTCACTATGTAATATAAACATAATTTAAAATGTTCATATATTAAATTATTGAGAAAATGCTCTAATTTAACACATATTTTTTTCCAAATCATTAGCACTACTCGTTTAGACGTGATCTTCAGTATAAAATCATTAAAAGTCGGTTATCGTTGCCTTAATAATAATATATATTACTTAGATGGCGAAAGTTTTGAAGTTGGCTCCTCAATCACGCTAAAACAGCTGAACGGATTTGTATGAAATATGATGGCACACAGATAATTTATAACCTGGATTAAAACTTCAATAAATCTGCATAGCAGCTGAAGATCAGTATTTTACATGGAGCGACTGCCTATCTGACCTCCACAACCCAGTAGCTGGGTAAAAATTTTTAAGGTCATCAGATAACTTGAAGCTTAAAATGTCCATGCATTCCACAACTTTCCTTGACAAATCCTTTACTGTCCAGGGGCCTAAGTCTACTAATTTACAAGCGTTGCAATGGTCTCGCCATTGTGAGTATTTGACAGTGTTTGTATGGCAAATCTCTCAAAAACTCGCAATGAAGAGACCATTGCAACGTTTGTACATTAGTAGACTTGGCCCCCAGGCCGCTTGTTTGTGGAATGTATTTCCAGATCCAATAAAACGCGCGCAATTGTTGCCTGTGTTTAAAAGACTCGTGAAGGAACATTACTTGTCGTTGTGATTTTGTTCTCGTTAGCTGTAATAATTTATAGTCTTCATTTATTTTCTTTGCTTATATAGTTAGTATGTATGTATCTATTATATAGCATATATTTGTGTATCTATTATAGGATATAGTACTGTTATACTTTTTATTTGCACCAATGAAAACCCCATTTATGTCCAAAAATTCACTGTCCATGCCAAGGTTGCCTGGAAGAGACCGCATTTTTTTTTTTTTTTTTTTTATTCTTCTATGAGTTTGCTCTTGACTTTAGTCTAGGTCTGGATGACAGAGACAAAGTCTACGATGGAGTGAGCTTACCCAGAAGAAGCCTGTTCACTCTCACTTTGAATAGATTAGGGTTGTATGCGTTCGGAAACACAGACGCAGGCAGAGAGTTCCACTCCTTTGCTGCGCGCATTATAAAAGACGTTTGAAAACGCTTAGTGCGAGTTGGTGGAATATCACCAGGTAGGGGTGGTAACTTGCAGCGCGTCTAGATGTCCGATGGTAGAAGGGGGCCGGTGGAATGAGGTCGTGGAGTTCATGGGCACATATGCGATAAGGCCGCCCATTTTGTAGTGTATAAGTTTTTCTTTTCTTTTGTAATGTGTAATTTGATGTACAATAAAGTAATATATAATGAAATAAACAAGATACCCCTTCCTTGGTAAGGCTGGTGGTCGGACTTTTGGGCATCTGATTACCCGTGATAACTGTCAGAGATGTACGAATAGCAGCCGGGACCAACGGCTTAACGTGCTTTCCGAGGCACGGAGGGGTCTCAGTACGTAATGGATGGTCCCCATCCACGAACCGACCGCGGCCAGCGTTGTTTAACCTTGAAGATCGACCCGTGGGGCTGGTGCCACCACGAGCGAGAAAAACTAAACCAGGAACTATACTCTCTCGTGTATTGGTTTGGCATATTTCATAGACAGACAAGACAGACGGTAAATAAAATAGATCAAAGTGTTCTTAAAATAGTTCTCGTAAATAACGAGTTACCTAGTTACTGGAGTGGTTATATTTTTGGATTTGTTAGGCCGGTTGCATTGGCGCGTTTGTATGCTCCATTTGAGCTGTTGATTAGAAGAGAGAGTAGTGGTTGTGTTTCTAGGGATTCATGGCAGTGTTTTTAGCGTTCCTTAGTCAAGAAGGAACCCTTTAGGCTTGTAGAAAAAATATCAATATATCGATATTTTTGTTCGATATATCGATATAAAATATCAAGTATCGAAAATGAATCAAATACAATATATTTCCAAAAGCAACACCGTTGTCGCCACTGACTAAAACCGCTGGAGTTCAAAGCCGTAAATACCCGCATTAGGCCCACTTCCTGCGCTGTGCATAAAATAAAAAAACATAAAGTACAAACACTTTTTAGAATATTTCACCGATATATCGATTTTTTCCGATATATCGACATCGTTATCGATTCTTTTAAATATTGATACTTTTTTTGCATCTCTAGAACCCTTACAGTTTCGCCAAGTACTTCTGTCTTTCTGTCTTCTCGTTAATCAGCAGCGGTGGGGCAGGCAGATGCCTGAAGCTAGATGCACTTTCGGTACCACACATTTTATTATTACTACCATCTTTAGACTCTTCCTTACTCTGCGATTACTACTATTACAGCATTCGTACGCCTCTTGTGTAAACAGCTTTAGTTATCCAGAACCAAGACTACCAAGTGTATTATCAAATAGTACATTATTAAGATTAATGATGATTAACTCCTATGTTATTAGCTTATTTTGGGTTCAAAAGATTAAATAGACAGGGCTAAGTATAATCGATGATAGAACGAATGGGATGGATGATAATGTCTGCCATAAGAAACTTTAAAGCGACCTGCTGCGTAGTTTTGTTTCCAACCTCTAGACCTTGAATTTTTGTCCCAATTTGGGCCCTATTATCATCTATCCTCTGTATCGTCCCACTTCAGGGCAAAATTCCTCCCTCTCCTTTTATATCCACATTTTTGTCGTCAGCTGGAGGTATTTTTGGTAGGAGTCAATCTCGTCCTTCCATCCTCGCCGGGGTCTGCCACGATGTCGATATCTGGGTGTGCTATAATACACCTCTGGGTTGCGGGTTTGTCCGAAAGGGATACCGTGGCCCTGGCACACAGGCAACTGAAGGAACATGGGTGGGTTTTAGTCAGTAAAAGTCTGACACGCCCTCCCGCTCCGCCCAGAGCGGGAGAAGTTATTTGATAATTTCCCTCCCAACAAAAAACAAAGAAAAAGGGTAACCCTTTAGGGAATGTAGCCGCGGTGTTATAATATTTTTCATTTCTGATACTTGGAAAGTACGCTTGAAGTTACCTGATAGAGGGATGAAAACAGTACTTTTCGTCAGCAATCGATCTTCAGTTTTTTTGTCGAGTGCTAATTATTTAGGTACATAAACAGCTATTTAAAAAAAATGAGTTCATCAGATTCAGATATGTTTTTTAGGTTTTTATTTACTTTCCTCATATTCGAAATGAAAAGCAGTGTTTACTTGACTGCCCTGGCGGCTGAGAGTATGTTATGCTCACTCAAATGCCTCGCTGGTGGTGGCGTGTGTATTGGATCATTAAGTTCCCTTCAAAATGGTTGAGCTAAATGATGCTGATCCTAATACTTTTTATAAAGTTTCATATTGAGACACGAAGCAACAAAATTCGATCTACGGCCACATTCCTCTAGATCGTAGGGGTGTCGATAATATGTAATGGATGGTCACCCATCTACCAAATGAACGTGGTAAAAGTAGCTTTAGCTTCGATAACCTGTGCTGCTGTTATTATTTTATAAGGTCCACCACAACGAACATAAAAGCCTTTAGTAGAGTGGAAATTCTATTTGTAAACCAAACAAAAACACGCAATCCTCACTTAAATCCATTAGCTTATAAAACGTATTTCGCAGAGTCTGAATCAAAATATTTGGATCGTGTCCAAGGAAATCCATATCCATAGTTCCACACTAATATTATAAATGCGAAAATAACTCCTGTCTGCCTTTCTGTTACCTTTGCACGTCATAACGGCTAAACGGCTTTAGTCAGAAGCCCAAAAGTATGACAACCAGTCTTACCAAGGAGTATCGTGTATGCAGGGTTGTGGTCAGATAGGCAGTCGCTCCATATAAAAAAAAAGCTAGGCAGAACGATTGAACGGCTAAACGGATTTGTATGAAATTTGGCACACGGATAGACCATAACCTGTGACAGATGATATGGTTAGCAAGGAGGTGATTACCGAAATGTCAACTAATATTGAAGTATGGAAGAAAAAGACATGGTTGCGCCGACCACTAATTATTTGATATAAACGCAGGAGAATGATGATGAGATAAGCAGCAAAGAAAACAAAAAAAAAAAAGGTTGGGTGTATATTATTTTTTATTTTTTTTCTGAAATCTATTTTATTGCAGTATCGTGTTAATCTTGTCTATTGGAACCATTTACGCTCTGAGATGCATAGCCCTACGACGCACCGTTTCCGAGATATAGGACTTAGTTTTTTTTTTTTTTTTTAAGTTTAAAACGATCTAAGTTTATTTCCAAAATGGTAGCTCGGATGAATTTTTTTTATGGAAAGAAATTATTGCTCTAGTCTTAAACCATGAGACGAAAAACCCACGAAATAATGAGTTTTTTTTTTTTATTCGAGTAAAAAAAAAATCGAAGGCTAATTTCTCGGAAACGGTGCGTCATAGGACCATGCTTCTTAAAAGCTAAATGGTTTCTATAGACAAGATTAACACGATACGGCAATATAATTGGTAAAATCCGAAGAAAAAAAGAAACGATTTTTTTCTATCTCCTCGCTCCATAGGCTACATTCCAACCGATGATGATAAACCATGACCTGGTTAGGACAGGATATCCCGGTAAAAAGTTCCCCTAGGATAATTTCCAACGTCCACGCGGGCGAAGCCGCGGGAAATAGATAGTGCATTAATAAAATATGCAGCACTGAATCGGGCGTGTCCTCCGTTCAGGGGTCGAATCTATTGGGACAAATATTTTGCTGTATACGCAGAGTATTTATGCGAGTTTTAGGGGTTTTTCGTTTGGCAGAAAGGAGGTCAGATTGTGGTTAAAATATTTATGTTTCGTTACATATGGGTAGACTGGTAGCTGACCAGAATTTTGTTGGGAAAGAAAGAAAAAAAAAACGAACTTCCATAAAGTTTCATCCCTAACATGAATCCCTTATTTAATCGGTTAAGGTAAAAATCCTTCCAGTGCTCCCTTTCGATAAACAACAAGGAACTCTTGTGCATAATTTCAAGTCTCTTGACCCAGCGGTTTAGGTTTTGCATTGTCTGTCAGTGAATTTGAGTTTTTTTAACTTCAGACTTTCTTAGTCCATTACCGCGGCGACTAAGAAAAACACACAGTAGGAATGGCTTTCATTTTGGCAGTTCAACAACATTCATTGTGATATTTACGATGTTGAGTAGGCAAATATTTTCGAACATATGAAGCAATGGATTAGCAATCTGCTTCAAACTCTTTCAGATTAATTATGATTGATAGTGTCTTATGCAATTTGGTTGCTGTTCTGATCTCCCCTAAGCTAAGCCACAGCACTCCGTTCTCCGCTTCCATTTTGTTTACTAATATTATAAATGTGAAAGTAACTCTGTCTGTCTGACTACCCCTGAGAAGAAATGGCGAAACAAACTCAGGGACAAAGTCTCTTTTAAAGTACAATATATAATCTTGGTCAGATCATGTGAGGACCATGTAGATCCGTGTCTGAAATAGTTTTTTGAGGAAAGAACCATACAATTCCAAGTGGACCTATCCAGACAGTGCAAACATTTGTCAGGAATCGTGTAGTGTAGCTCAACTCAGGATTTAAGGAGCTCAACGACTCGACGAACAATACCTACCTACCAAAGAAAGGATATTTGGGTAGGCCGCATAAAGTACTGAAAATACCAGACCAAGTGAAAAAGAGAAAAAAAAAAGATAAAAGGAAACAAATGACCCACATAGTTCTGACCTCCAAAACTCAGTAACTGGGTTTACCCTTTGGTAAGCCAGACTTTCGGGCTTCTGAACGAATCAAAGATCCAAGAATGACACCTGGGAGGACCAACGGCTTAACTTGCTTTCCGAGGCACGGAGGAGTCTCGGTATGTAGAGATGTTCATCCATCCACGGAACAACCCCGGCAAGCGTAGCTTAACCTGATGGATCGACGTGCGACCGTTATCACTTAGCTACGAGCTCCTCGTGACGTTCCAAAAGTGTCTTTTGAAATAAATTATTTGACTTTGAATTTATTTGCAACTCGAAAAATTGGCTTTTGTGGATCTCAACGGACTCTGATGAGCTTTTTGGGTCCTGCAATAGTTTCGTTGTTTTCTCACTAACATGTTGTAATCAAAGTCTAATTGAACATTGTCGTTTACATATTCTATGTGGGTAGTTGATTTGGATAATATGGCTTGTCTATTTATACACCTGTTGGGCAAAGACTGCCCACGTTGAGGCCTGTTGATATTATTTGTTTATACGTACTTATTTTCTGATCATCTAAGTATTGTTTATGAATTAGTTTTGATCACTCATTGAAGGCTATAGGTATGATATTGATATTTTTTGATAGACGATTGTTGAATTTTGGTCTTGCATTGGTTAAAACAAAGACTGAATTTGGTTTGACGTGTGTGTGAAGCATTTACTTACACTTTTAACTTAATTGAAGTCGCACTTAGCCGATGTCCTAAACTTCTGTTGTTTATAGCCTCGTAGCACTCAATCATCTTGGTCATCATGCTGGAAAGTTTGTTTCGTCCCAGTTAAAGCACTAGGAAGTGGTGAAGGGCAGGCGTTTTGGGGGACTGTCTTATGTAATTTTTACGTTCGAAAAGTGCTGATTCTCAGCCTAGATTAAGGCCTTTTGATTTAAAAAAAAATCCTTTTAATGCTGGTTATACTTGTTTTCCTAATAACACCAATGTTTTTCGCTCTTTCCAGATCTTCAGTGAACAAAAGTGATGAGTGCCTAAACCTATCTGTGATTAACAGTGTTAGACACAGTAAGAACTATAGCAGACAGTGTAGTGTGAGTGAGATGATATTATGTAGAACAGTTCCGTGCAATAATAGGGCAGACTTCGTCAAGTGAAAACAGCTGGACACCTGGCAACGGTGAGTTTTGAACTTTAACCATATTTTTACCCGACTACGGCGAAGCCAAAAGGAATGGTTATGTTTTTAGCAGCCTTATGTATTTTTATTTAGGCCAAAGCCACACAGCTAGTAGGAGCTTCGTTTGGTGCCTCGCTTGGTGAGTGGTGTAGCTCAAACAAATGACAAATTTGCAGAAACCGGAATAGGTAGGGTATTTGCCTTTCTTCAAGGAAATAAGTAACAGAGTGGGTAATGAAATCCACCTTCTGAAATCCCGGAATATAATCATGACCTTTTTGTAGCGGTATCAACAACGCCACATGCGAACTACGCATCAAAGGCCTGACGTCACAAATCCTGCATCTCGCTATCAGAGTTTACCGCGCGACTAGCATATATACAACATCCCGACATCAACCGTTGGGCGGTTGCCCACCAGACACAACACCCGTCTGGTCGGAGGATCCTCCCTCTACTATAGAGTATGAGTGAATTTTACACCCTGTTCCTCATACCTCTAAAAATACATTCCGGGATTTAAGAAATTACAAATTATCGTCAGTTCATCACACTTTGAATATACATTGAAATGAAATTGTCTAAATATACATCCAACTTACAATAACATAATAAGATCACATAGATAACGTAATAAATATAAACATTTATAGCTACAATACAATCTAACACACATGCACATTAGGTAAGCTTTGTTATCCACTCTATGTTAGTTACTTCCTTGTAATTTAGGTAATAACTTATTCTTTAGCTGGCAGGGGGGGGGGACCCTTAACTCTAACAAAAATTAGCACTGCTGGCGTAATTATTATATTTAATACGAGTTTCCTCCCACCAGATGGCGCACTACCCTCAACCGGCGACCCTGGAGGCGGCCCTGCCTCTCCTCAACCGGCCCGACCTGCGTATCCGACAGCAGCTGGGCGAACAGCTGACCGCCCTCGTGCGACGCGAGCCAGAGATCACGCCCGACCTGGCCGCGCAGCTGATCGACTCTATGGTCGCATGGCTTAATGGCGGGAATTTTAAGGTGAGGTATAAGTAGGGTTTCCAACCCTACTATGTAATATAGTATCCTGCTATAATCCTGCCAGGGTTGCGGGTTTGTCCAAAAGGGATACCATGGCCCTGGCACACAGGCAATTGAAGTAAATCGGATGGGTTAAGTCAGTAAAAGTCTGACACGCCCTTCCGCTCCGCCCAGAGCGGGAGAATTTATTGATAATTTCCCAACCAGAAAAAAAATATACTGCTATATTAGAAGCCTACTTACTTAAATACTATATTTCTAAAGAAAAAATATAGCAAGCGAAACTACTATATTTTCATTTCAATACGAACCGGCGAAATGACCGATGAAGCTTAATGGTATTTTGTAACTCTTAGAGTGTAATAATTATTAGTTATGAGACATTTATAAAAAAACTAGTTACTGCCCGCGGCTCCGCCCGCGTGGATGTCGGTTATCGCGTAAAAAAGTAGCCTTTGTCCTTCTCCATATCCCAGGCTATATCTCTACCAAATTTCATGAAGATCGGTTCAACGGTTTAGGCGGGAAAACGTAACAGACAGACAGACAGAGTTACTTTCACATTTATCAACCTAACCTAAACAGACGTAATGAAAAAAAAAAAAAAAAAAACCTTAATACGCGTCGATTATTTTTCAGAAAAATCATCGACGCATAAAATTGAAGTGTTTTTTATTTGGTACCAATCAGTTTATTCGTACAGTATTTCTTGGAAAAACTGGGAAGAAATAAAGTTGAAACCTTCTTAATACAGATTAATGTGTTACAAGTTTCTCTAATGAGTTATTGCGTAAAAATGTATACTGAACTAAACCATTTATTTACACTTGTATCAGGTACTTTTGGAACAGACTATAAAGTACTAGGATTCAGCTGCATCCAGTTGAGACTGGAACCAGGCGCCAACATACTTGGGAATGGGCCAGGCAGATAATGACTAGTGTCCCTACCCACCCTGTAACCTCGTCTCAAACACAAGATCACGGCGTGCTCTCGATGTATCATACACACTCTGATTACGATTCACATTACCGCTTCATACACGCTTCATTGCGTCCGGAGTCTTATTCTGGAGAGATGGTTTTCTGAGCTCGATGCTGTCCTACGACTTTCGTTTCTTCGTATGTATGTCGAAGATATAGTTTTATAGCTTAGTGGAAAACAACTAAAAACCGTATAAAGGTAAAATTGTCCTCAGAATCATTCCAAAAGACTACAGTATTTTTATCTCATGAAGCGACGCGTGTTTTACTTGTGGTTACCAAGTGTAAATCCAAACACGCTGTGAATGTATGTGTGTGTAAGCGCAGGAGCTCCCGGTACCGTCGGAGACAATGGCGAAGTCGGAAGTACGTGTGTATGGTATGTGCTGACGCTACTTGTCTTTACGCACACAATCATAGCGTGTTCTTGTACTTGGTTACCACAAGTACAGCGCGCGTCGATTAGTGATATAAAAATACTATAATCACTTAATAGTTTGTAATTTCGGGAGCGATCGAGCCATGTAATTATGCCTTGACTAAGTGCTCCGGTTGTATATGTAAATAGTACACCACTGACTACCTGCAGTATTGTCTCTCCTTCTACTTTTTGATCCATCCAAAGGTTGTCTGTAAAATATCACTTTTAGCGATAAGACCGCCCATTGTGACACCCTATGTAACAGTTCTACATTTATATCTGTAATTTTTATGGTGTACATAATATAGAGTATATCTATCCGGTTAAGTTCGAAACTATTTGGAGTACGCCGTTAAATATGAGTTTGAGTATATTTTTGGAAACATTTTATAATGAGACTGTCCTAGCAATTACTAAAACTTAGAAATATTTTAAGTTACGAGTTGTAAGTCGTGAGCTCGAACTCAGGCAGGTACTTTGTGTATTTAATTTAATCACCACTGCTCTCAAAACGGTGAAGGAAATCATCGTGAGGAAACCGGTATGTCCTAGAACCAAAAATTCGAAGAAATGTGACATCCACCAACCCGCACTGGGCCTGCGTGGTGGATTATGGCCCAGGCCCTTTCATAGAGAGGAAGAAGAGAAGAGTGTTCCGGCAGTGGGAACTTTGGTTGATTATGGTATAATGATGATTTCAGACATGGCTCGTACATCTACACACTTTCGTGGTTGATAAATCTAAACTAATTTTATAAAGAGGTAAAATGGTGCCGATTCCCTTGTTCACAAACTTAACTAAATTTAAGTTCAGTGCGTCTTTTTCTTTATATTTCATTAAGAAAAGGACAGAAGACAAATTTTAGTTTAATCCTGTCAAATTAATCAGCGCCTGTCACTACTCCATACAAGTTTAGACGTGACTAAAAACTTGCCGACTAAAATTACGTAAATTTACGTCAAGCAAGCATTGATCTTCTGTCCTTTTCTTAATGAAATAGAAAGAAAAAGATGCACTGAACTTAAATTTAATGTAGTTTGTGAACAAGGGAATCGGCACCATTGTGTTTGTAAGTTTGTTTATAGGGCTTCTCTGGAACTACCAGTCGGATTTGAAAAATTATTTTTGCATTTGATAGCCCAATTCTTGAGGAAGGTTATAGGCTATTTAACATCACGCTGTGACCCTAAGGAGCCGAGTAAATAGAAAAAACTAAGTAAAAACAAATTAATATCGCGGGCGGGCTATGGGTCGAGGGAACAAGAAATTTCACGCGAACGAAATCGCGGGCAGAAGCCAGTGTTTAATAAATATCGAAACATAAGTCTTCTAAAGATCTAACTTAACTTCAACACAAAGTTATCCGTAGTAAACCACACGTTAAACTACTTAATGATTCGTTCAGAATAATAAGCATGTCCATAGACCACATCGGACCAGTTACCAGTATGTAACAAACCGCGACTCGCTGCACTACTAGTGCAATAGTATAACTCGTGTAAAACGGGGAAGAAGGAAGATAGGTAGAAGTTTGGGATAGTTTAAAGTGCACTAGTGTCGAAAGGGTTCAAGATCGAAAGTTTGTGCATAAGATACTAAAAAGAAAAGCTGGTATAGTTAAACTATTTCACGAAGTCCTGTGTTATGGCGTTAAACATAAGGTTCAAATTGCAATAACCAACAGGACTTTGTGAAATGGTTTGACTATATGAATTGTGATACACATTATTTTTTGGCATTTTCGAGACTGATATTTTCGGTCTCTGGAATAACGTGATTTTTGAGACTTGTCCAATGGTTTAAATATCTATACTCCATTTATTATAACATTAGACAAATAACTGTTCTCACCCTTTCGTTATTTCAATGTAAACGTTTAATAAACTCCCGTAATTTCATTTTTTTTTTTTTTTTTTTGTTAAATACAAAGCACTGTAATCCATTTAACATTTACATTAAAAATTAACTCTAAGTGCAGTAATTCCCACAATATTACACAATAACTGTCGTTATTTAGCCGTTATTTGTCTAATGCTATAGCAAATGGAGTATAGATACATTTACTTAGCTCACTAGCGTCTAAGCAGAGAGAGTTTTTTTACCGCGGGTTACTTTTGTTATAAATTCAGGTTACTTTTGTTACAAAACAAAGGGAGTTGTAATGTAGACAGAGAGGACTCTGTCTGAAACTACATTACAACTCTCTTTGTTTTTTACGTGCCCATTATAAAATGATTACTCGGAAATTATTTTTGATTTTATAATTTGCGTTTGTTACTTACTGTACATGATTGAAATATCTTGTTTTGACTGCCTAAAAGCCTAGGCTATAAGTAGTAAATAGTCTTGAAAGTCTCGTTTTTCCAAGGAATTCCGAGACAGCGTCGAGTCTCGTTTTTTTTTTTACACGGGACTCAAAAATACAGCGAGACAGAAAGCCCTCTAGTGTCAACAAATGTAATGTTAATGTTACTATAAGAGTGTTTAATTTAAAATGTGATCTTCCCGTACGACTCCCAATAAATACATTTTCTTTCTTTCTTTCGACATTTCACTAATGTTGTACTATTTCTATTTACAGGTGGCTCAAAATGCCTTGGAGGTCCTGACGGCGCTGGCGGAGCGCATGGGCCCCGAGTTCTCACACTTCGTGCCCACTGTGCTACCACATATTATTGATCGGTAAGAAATTGTGACTGAAAAGTTTAAAGGCCCACTGATAAAAATACGTGACTATCCTATACAAACATATATAAAAATAAATAAGATTGAAGTGTCTGTTTTTAATGTCAAAATAACAGTTTTTTACTAAATAGTTTAAGTAAGGTATGTAAGACAGTACTTACTTATAACAAAAAAACTTCTTTATTTTTCTTTATTTATTGTCTGTCTGTTTGTTCCTGCTAATCTCTGAAACGCCTGAGCCGATTTTAACGGGCTTTCACTGGTAGATAGCTGATGTTCACAATGGCCAATAGCAATGAAATTTTTAAGGTCATCAGTTAACTTGAAGCTCAAAATGCCCATGCATTTCACAACTGTCCTTGACAAATCCTTTACTGCCAGGCCGCTCGTTTGTGGAATGCATTGCCAGATCTAATAAAACGCGCGCAATCGTTGTCTGTGTTTAAAAGACTCGTGAAGGAACATTACTTGTTGTGATTTTGTTCTCGTTGTTTAGCTGTTATAATCTATAGTCTTCATTTATTTTCTTTGCTTATATAGTTAGTATGTATGTATCTATTATATAGCATATATCTGTGTATCTATTATAGGATATTGTACTGTTATACTTTTTATTTGCACCAATGAAAACCCCATATTATGTCCAGAAATTCACCGTCCATGCCAAGGTTGCCTGGAAGAGATCGCAGTATGCGATAAGGCCGCCCATTGTATATTTTGTAGTTTATGAGTTTGTCTTTTCTTTTGTAATGTGTAATCTGATGTATAATAAAGTTTAAATATATAAATAAATGGCCCTAAATGTACACGAACGCCAGAACATTATTTCTGAGAGCAATAAACTCTTATGTCAAAATGACGTTGACGGGCCGGATTAAAACCCGGCCGTAGTTTGCCCATCCCTGGTCTAGACCAAGAAAAAAAAAAACATATTGTTACATATACTCCCGCACGACCTTCCCGCTCTGCCTACCCTCCATCGAACCGTAAACAACACGGCACTATAATAAACGACATGTCCTCGCACATCTTTAGATGCGAGACGGAAGTGACGTCAGTACACAATGCTCAATTAGGAGGCACTCAAGTGAAACTTAATAATAAGTTGACAATAATGTTGTTTATGATACGTACTGAAATGACTAAGTTATAACAGCCACACGGTTCGATCGATCAGCTTAAGCTACGCTTGCCGCGGTTGGTCCGTGGATGGGTGACCATCTTCACATACCAAGGCCCCGTGCTTCGGTAAGCACGTTAAGCCGTTGGTCCCGTCTGTCATTCGTGAATCTTTGACTGTCGTACCAAAGGATATCGTGTTACCCAGTAAATGGGTTGTAGAGGTTAGATAGGCAGTCGCTCCATGTAAAATATTGCTATTCAATATTGTGCGTACAAAATTACATTTGCAGTTGGAATTTATGGGAGAACTTGTTTTACAACTACAATGTTAAGTTTGTTCTTGGGATAAATTCATCCCAACTACAGAATCCTTCATTATTTTTAGGAAGGCTTTATATTATGTCAAATTCAAAGCATTTATTTGAAATAGGCATATAAATGGCATTTTGGAACGTCAAAATTTACTAGGAAATAAAATTGATTCTAGTTGCCCCGTCTAAGGTAGTTTCGCATGGAGAAACCCACAACCCCCTACTTCTGTTATTTGATTTGAAGTATGTCATATTGGTAAAACACTAACAACCTCTCATTGCTATATTACTCACATCATATCGACGCTTGAAAGGCAATATTGACCAAACGACATGTTGGCAACTTTACACTAGAGTATCTTAAAGTATTTTATTCAAAAAAAAAAAAACATATAACACATACGTATATTTTTTAGTGTATACTCTACTAGGTTATTTTGGATGACTTTTAATAATTCATTAGAATTCCATACAAAAGTAAAATTATTTAAATTGAACGCTCTAAATTGTATTGTTCTATCTGCATGAATGACCTACTCGTATTCCAGATTGGCGGACACAAAAGAGGCGGTCCGCCACACGGCGCGCACGTGCGTGGCGTCTCTGGCGACGTCGCGGGCGGCCAACCCGCGCGCGCTGCTGGCGCGCCTGGCGCCCGCGCTGCAGCACAAGGCGCCGCACGCCAGGGAGGAGGCGCTGCGCTGCATACAGGCGCTGCTAGAGAAGTCAGTACTTACAGCATTCTGTCATTACATTATTTGGCAATTCCGGAACCGTGACATTTTTACGATCGATACAAAAGCTCATTCCATATTAGCCAACACCCGAAGGTATTCCGATGATCCGTTCTCTACTCATGACGTATACATTTTTTTTGGACCCGGATGAAAAAGAACGTTCTATTTGATTCACGTAATAACGGATCCGCTTACCCCCCCAGCCACGGCGCCAACGAGCTGCAGCTGCGCGCCGCAGTGCCCAACCTGGCGGCGCTGGTGGGCGACCCGAGCAGCGCCGTACGAGATGCCGCTATGCAGCTGCTGGTCGACGTGTATAGACATGTTGGTGAGTCAATATCTTCATCCGTCTGCCTATCAACCGCCGTGCCCAACCTGGCGGCGCTGGTGGGCGACCCGAGCAGCGCCGTACGAGATGCCGCTATGCAGCTGCTGGTCGACGTGTATAGACATGTTGGTGAGTCAATATCTTCATCCATCTGCCTATCAACTTAGCTTATCGAAGTCCACTGCTGGACACAGACCTTCCGCACCGAGTCCGTCGCAGCCGAGGCCAGATTTGAAGATGTGGAGGCCCTGGTGCAACCAAGAAGTGGAGGCGCCGAATTTTTTTTTGGTGAACGAAATTTTTTTACGCGGCTTACGGTAGGAGTTGACTGATAGAAATCGTCAGTATGGCAAAAGCGTTATGCTATAGAGATATGAGGAACAGGGTGTAAAGATCACTCATAGTCTATTGAAAAGGGAGGATCCTCCGACCAAACGGGTGTTGTGTCTGACGCGCAACTGCCCTACGGTTGATGTCGGGATGTTGTATAATGCTAGTCGCGCGGTAAACTCTGATAGCGCGATGCAGGATTTGTAACGTCAGGTCTTTGATGCGTAGTTCGCATGTGGCGTTGTAGATGCCGCCACAATGCCCATGTGACTTCCTCTCTCTATCTGTCAGAAAGTGTGAATTTGGTCTCTTTAAAGAAAAAAAAACTATTCTTTGTAGCCAACAAAGAATGGATAAATTTTTTTTTTTTCGTGAAAAATTAATTTATGGAGGCCTCTTGTAAAGACCCGGGGCTTAGAGCCCATGTTGCCCTGCCCTAAATCCACGATTGATCGCAGCCACCCTTTTAAGGTGGTCAGTCGATCGTTGCTGGGGGTTTCCACAGTACGTATATTATACACGGTCTCCACTCTAGGACTCGTGTGCTCCACTGGTAATCAGTCCTTCGGCAAACATGGCCGGCCCACTGCCACTTCAGTTTGCTTACTCTACATGCTAGATAACACCCATTCTTTTCTGGATAGTTTCATTTCTGATTTTATCCTTCAAAGAAACTGAGCATCTGTCTAGCCTTTTCCCAATTATGTTCGAGTCAGCTTCCAGTCTAACCAGATACAGGTGAATACCAGTATTTTACACGGAGCTACTGCCTATCTGTCCTACCTGACCTCCACAACCCCCCCTTGGTAAGACTGGTTGTCAGACTTTCGGGCTTCTGACGACCCGTAACGACTGTCAAAGATCCACGAATGACAGCCGGGACCAACTGCTTAACGTACTTTCCGAGGCACGGAGGGGTCTCAGTATATATAGATGGTCAACCATCCAGGGACCGACTTCAGCAAGCATAGCTTAACCTAGAACCGACCCTCCCCCACCCGAGTATCATCCGATCCTTCGCCGTACGGTTGCTATTACTTAGCCACAACTAAACCGTCATATTTCAATTAATTTCCAGGTGAAAGATTAAGACAAGACTTGAAGAAGAAAGAGTTGTTACCCGCACAGAAGTTCGCCCTACTCGAGCAGAAGTTCGACGAGGCGAGGGAAGCCGGACTCTTGTTGCCTACTGGTAAGATTAACTACATTTTTACTCAAAAACTAGCTTCCCCGCGACTTCGTCCGCGTTGTTGTCAACTATTGACAACAACTGTTTTATGAACAGTAAAAACGTAAAACACAAGCTCAAAGAATACT
Organism: Dryobota labecula; assembly: GCA_947523025.1. Classification (NCBI taxonomy): domain Eukaryota; kingdom Metazoa; phylum Arthropoda; class Insecta; order Lepidoptera; family Noctuidae; genus Dryobota; species Dryobota labecula. The sequence goes on from OX383310.1 coordinate 12,328,445, forward strand.
ACAACTCCATTTTACCTAAATTTGTCAATAGCGCGTTGAGTAAATTCCAGACCATGGCATGCTGAGACAGACCTAATAGTGTGCTTTGTTTAATTATAGGAAACAGCTTGTGTTTTTTAAATAAAATAAATAAATAATAGTGTAGCTTTCTGCCAGTGAAAGAATTTTCCAAATTAGAATTATCTGTTATTGCTAGACTCAAAGTGTTAGTAACAATATACTTACAAACTATGTTAGTAAAACATTAACACAGACACAATTTGTGATATCACTGCTGCAAGGTAACAGGCCCAGCCGATACCCTGCAGCAGTGGTTCACAAACCCACAATCCAGCCTACTTGCTACCATAGACAGGATGCTGTTGGTACTGCCCCGTACCCTACTAACCAGGGATGTGCACCGCTTCATCATAATGGGGACATGGGCGAATAAATTTCTACATGTTCGAATGTTTAATTTTAGGTTAATGCCATTCGCCGAACTGGTGAACGTAGACCAGTGAGATCGAGTGTTAGTGAGTGGTGTTATTATAACTGATATTTTCATTCTGCAGCCACTTCAGGCGCAGACGAACCAGACTTTGTGTCCCGCACAGTCAAGCGCACCATGACGATACCGACGTCTTCGCGGTCCAGGGACGGAGACAGCTCCGGGGCGTCTACACCAGGTCTGTACTGAATCTATTTAATAAAATAGATTCATCATTTATCATAGACCTCATCCATCGCTTACCATCAGGCGAGATCGAGGTCAAGAGCAGGCCCAATCAGTAATAAAATAAATACAAATAAAATGATAACATTTCTCAATATAACAATATTGTTACGTCACTATAAAAACTGCCGATTTAATAACCAAAATTGACGCTAATTAAACAACACTGATAACAACTCAAACACACTAATTATAAAACCCAACTGCACTACTGATCACTCTAAAGTCGCACTTGAAGATCGCTTGAAGTTTACTTGTCGCTTGATCGCTTGTTTTTCGACTGACTCGGGTCGGTTTTTTTTTTTGTTTTACTAGGGCATGATGATCATTAGAGATCGTGACTCTTTAACCGGTCTTTCCTGTGGTTGCCTTTAGCTCCTAAAAACTTAAAGCCTCCAGCCAGGGCATAAAACTTATAAACTAAACGACTGCACGCTAAGGGCACCCCCTGTGGGGTACGAACCTCGGCTAAGGCAGAGTCGGAGGGAACCACTCGGGTCGGGGTCCATACCGGCCTTATATAGTCCTCAGACAGTTCCAAAACCTTCTACTGTAGAAACATCTAGAATGTTCGTGTACATACCGGTCCCGACTGACCAGACGTCGATGGTCCTAGAAAGTTTTAGCATCGAACTTTCTAGAAGCATCTAGTTGTGCTACTTGATACTAGATGGCGCCAGTGGCCTATTAGTTCTGCTACTCTATACTAGATGGCGCTAGTGGTACTTAATTTCATTATGTAATTTCATTAAATATGTCGCGCAATAATATTGACACCTTTGACCAAACACTTGTTTACATAAAATCTAACTTTCTTCTTCCATAACCACGGTTATTTTATTAGATTTACTATCATGAAACTAACCCACATCAATCTTTTTCTCACCATGTTCCACTGGACTTCCAATAACCAATCACTGATAACCACGCATCACTGATCACCAATCATAGCGTGCGAGGCACCGAAGCGGACGGTTCCTGGGTTATACAGCCTGCCGTCAGCCAATAGGAAGCCGCCTCCGCCCGCTAAGCTTACTAGTGCTGGTAGTGGTAAGTGTTGCCATTAAAATATTAATTTTCTTGTCGTTACTAAAGGAGATTGTTCTGCATCCATACATCGTTCGCCCCAGAACCAACAGCAAAGGAAAATTACTTTGCGTGCTCTAAATTACAAGTATATGTCCATGAAGACAAAGTTTAATGACGGACAACTTGCAGAAAGGATTTATTTCAAAAGAAAACAAAGATTTTGAGGTTATATTTAGTAAGAAACAATCCTCTCAATACTTCGAAATACATCCTAATAAATGCATGTCATTGTTATTTTTATTTTTATTGCCTGTATGTGGTTAGTTAAGCTAAGAGAATCAGAAAAACATTTAAGTACTTACCTAAGTACCTATTAGGTATTTGGTAAATCTTCTAGTTTTTGTATTAAAATAGGTAGGTAGGTAAATAAGTACTTATTTATTTAACTTCAATGCAAACGACTTTATCCGAATGTTTCTTTGATTTTATGTATGTTAGTCATGTTATTGAAAGATTGGACATCACTAATTGTCATGTCTAATCTAATTGTCAAAGATGGCGGCATATTTTATGTGATGTCGATAGTCGCTCTTTTAATTGTTCATTATGGAACGGAGAATGTCCGTTTCATACAGATATTCGCAATTAGTCTAATAAAATATATTTATAATTATTATATAGGTCAGATGTTTGTTGGTCCTGGGGCCATTTCCGACGATGTCCTTTGTCATGTTCTTGAAACATTCATAGTTATATACGGTATTCATTTTCTTGTTGTTACTAAATTGCCATCTTTCTTGCTATCATTTTTATTTATGATTTCTTTTCATATTCAATATTCTCAGAAATGTTTCATTCGTTTACGTTTTTTTTTTTTTTTTTTTGATAATTTGCTTAAAATCGCGTTTTGATCAACAAACCATAGTGATTCCAATGCGATTTACGACAGTAATGTTAATATCCATATTTACTTAATAATGATCATAAAATCGTAACATAATAGGGATGTTTCCTGGTTAAAAAAAAAAACTGTTTAGTGCGTCAGTTAGATCATAAAAAAATATTAGACACGTATTTTTTGCTTTATCATATTTTTTTATTACTTAGATAAAACACATTAAATTTGGAGAGTCGGGGCTCGTTACGTCACAATTCTAACAAACTACGTATAAAATCTAGCGAACAGTGACGTCCTGCCACATTTGAAATCAATGTATCGCCGTTATTTTTTGATTACGTAAAATATTGAAAAAATACGTGTCTAATATTTTTTAATAATCTACATAACAGATATGTTCTTTTTCAGCATCCCTTTTTTGTATAGTATAGTTATATTGGCTGGAACACTTCATGTTCTCATGTTTTGTATCAAATTTTGAGACTCACCCGATATGCAACGAAAATCAACACAAAAAAAAAATGTTAACAAATTGTCAAACGCGCGACAACTGCTGTGATTGGCTCACTAAATTATCAAACTTATCGGCACCCTAATTACGTCGATTTTAATTCATCAGAGTTTCATACAAAAATTTAAAGTATTTAAATTCAATGTTCTAAATGTATCAACGAAATCTTAAGGTTTGGTTTTGGTAAATGCATTATGTTTTGTAAAAGTCATAGAACACAAGTTGTTGTTTATGATGTTTTTAATAGTCCTGCAAGGTTGTTGGTGTATAAACCTGTATAGCAGTCGCGCGGTAAATTCTCCTTGCGCGATGCAGGATTTGTGTAACGTCAGGTCTTTGATGCCACAGTTTTAACATCCCATGTACCATGTTTCTGGCAAATCACTTTGACTTTACAAAGACACTCCATAACCCATCTTCTAACATTCCACAGTATCAAGCGGTATAAGCACCTCAGCAACGGGCGAGGCGGGCGCGGTCTCCTCCGAAGCCTTCGAAGCCGCCTTCTTATCCACCGCGCCCGCGGCCGTGTACGGGCCGCGAGGGTTGGACGACCTGTGCAGACACGCCGCCGCCTTGCTGGGCGACCGCAGCGCTGACTGGGAGAAGAGAGTGGATGCTGTGAGTATATACAAACACAATACTACTTCTACTTTTCAAAGTACGTTTCGTAGTAAGTACTACAAAAAAAAAAAGGAGCTGTTATTTAGCAAGCTAACGACCACGTCGGCGACTAAAGTACGAGTTAAGACCTAAAGACAAGTGCGAGTTGAACTCGCGTGGTGTGTTATCTATAGAGATAGGATATTCTTAAATTTTTTAAAGTTGAGGTGTTGGCTATTATGGAATGCACTTTTGTATCGAAATAATCCCGCGATTCCGGGAGCGACGAATTTGGAGTTCTGATTATAGAATCGAATTATTTCATTTTTTAATTGTTCGTTTTTTTTTTTTTTCTTCTATTTGTTGTACCTACTCTGGACGATTTTAACGTGTACGTTTTTATTTTTACATCGTTCTCACATTTAGTTATAAATTCAAAATTATAGATGTGTAACTAATATTTTTGTAACAATTTAATTTAAAAGAGTGTCCATGGAGTTTCTTGCCCGTTCTTCTCCATAGGTACCTTCTACGCTTTGGAATGGGCATGTAGCTTCATTTTTCTTACTGACCGACTCTTTGACTATTCTAAAGTGTAATTGGAATAAATGATTTGAGTTTGAATGCAACTTAAACTTTGTTGAACTTAAGTTCAGGTGTTGGCTAATAATAATATATAGAATGTACTTTTGTATCGATCGTAAAAATCTCGTGAATTGATAAATTAACTACTTTTAGACTATAACTTAAATGAAAAAAAAAAAAAAAAAAACCTAAATATGTCTCCGAATATCCGGTCTCTAGATATCTAAGATGTTTTTTATCCCAAGTACAAACTTAACATTATACACGACCGATATGGGCGTTAAGCTGTTGGTCCCGGCTGTCATTCGTGGATCTTTGACAGTCGTTACGAGTCGTCAGCCATAAGAAAATACTGGTAATCAGCTGCATCTGGTTAGACTAGAAGCTGACCTCAACATTGTTGGGAAAATGCTCGACAGATTATGAGTGCGGTAGTAAACCATATCCTTTCAAACTTTTTCTAAACAAAATACTATCTTTTACAGTTAAAGAAAATTCGCTCGCTCCTCACAGCGAACGCTCACCAGCAGTACCCGGCAGAGTTCGCGGCACATCTCAAGGAGCTCTCCGTGCCCTTCCTAGTCGTAATCAAGGATCTGAGGAGTCAGGTCAGTAACTATATTAAATAAATAAATAAAAAATATCCCGCGTGGATGTCGGTTATCGCGTAAAAAAGTAGCCTATGTCTTTCCCCATATCCCAGGCTATATCTCTGCCAAATTTCATGACGATCGGTTCAGCGGTTTAGTCGTGAAAATGTAACATACAGACAGACAGAGTTACTTTTACATTTATAATATTAGTATGGATTAACGTAATCGAATCGCAACCCGTGAAATATTTATTATTGAGTAGTTCTGGTGGGCTTCTTATCTGTGTTATTCAAACAAAAAAAAAAAAAAAAAAATGATATAGATACGACATAAGTATACTCGTAAGTATTGAGTACAAAGGTACTGCTTATTTCTTAAGAAATTTCTTCCAGAAGACCTGCGAATGGAGAAATGTAATGGCAATAGTATTTGAGAACAAGAAAAGAAAAAGAAAATTTATTGTGTAAGACATTTATTGTGGTTTTTTAATGATCCAATGATGAATTGTTTTGAATTGATGATGATGATGATGAATTAAATGATATCTTTCGTTCTCAGGTGGTCCGCGAGGCGTGTATCACGATCGCCCACATGTCGAAGGTGCTCAGAAACAAGATAGAACAGTTCAGTCTGTACATAATGCAGGAGCTTATCAATCTCATACAGAATGCTGCCAAGGTAAGATATACTTACATAACGGCTGTAAATAAACGCTTAACGAAGCCGAGAGTCACCGTCATTGTGATCATTTTTTCGTTCTGGACCATAACTGGGAACCGTCTGGTTACGGAGATATTGAAGGTCAAAGTTTCACGAAAACAAGTTTTATAAGTTATAAATTAATTTTAAATAACCCCACAACTCTTGCACCCATAAGCACAATGTTTTGCATGCGTTACATTGCGCGTTGCAGTAAACAGCGGTTATTACCACACCAGAAATAAAAAAGGTTTCCCAACAATCATTTTTACTCAATGTTGATTCGTTTGATGTACAGAATGCGTAGGTAACGGCTGTGTGATGGGTCTTTTCCCTCCTGATCAGAAGGTCTAAGTAGTTAAATGGCCAACTGCGTGAAACGTCTAATGAGCAGTAATTCTAATTAGCAAAATGTCCAACTATCAGGGCCTCAAGTCTGCTATTACAATAGTGTCAGAATGGTCTCGCCATTGTGAGTATTTGACAGTGTTTGTATGGCAAATCTGTCAAAAACTCACAATGAAGCCCAGATGGTCTGTATAGCAGAACATCTATTTAGCAAAAAGTCATTTTTAAAATGTGTACACTCATGATAGAAAGTAAAAAAGCCAGTGTTACACCCTGTATACAGGGTGGATTTTGGAAATGGGGCAGTAAGTGCAGGTACATTGACCGTTGTAACTACAGGAAAACGGTCTTAGGTGACTGTCCTTATTTTTTGATCCACTTTCAGAGATTTGAAAAAAAAATAAAAATACTGTCAGCAAACAAATGGGCCATTTTCACAAAAAAAAATTGATGGCAATCAATCCTGTTTCTTATAAAGATTGGTGCAACTGAGGTTTGAGTACAAGAAAAGTCAGAAATCGCAAAAAAAAAAAACTGTTTCAATACAGTTGTTAAACATGACGTACTTTCAGAGGCTATAATTATTATAATTCGAAAATTAAATATTTTGCACAGGCATCTTTTGTTTACGCGGTCGTGACTTTTGTTTACAAGCTCGATCATTTTGTTTTGCAGTTGAGTTTTAAATTTATAAGACAATTTAAAAAGTTTAGTAGCAAGGAGTTTTCATACATAGAATAAAATGGGATATATTTTATACGAGGAAAAATAAATGAGTTCGTACGTCTTAGCATTGAATTCTCAAAATTCTTTTAAATCGTTGTTTAATATATGTATTTAATTACCAGTTTTAATTTAATTATTTTCTCATCATAATTTGTCAAAAATCGAATAGGCTGTATAGGCGGTTTTCGTTGTATAAAAAAAATATGTCCAGTTGCAAAAACGCGCCATTTTCTGAAAAATTTTATTTGTTTGAGAAATTGATCTGTTTTTGTTTTTTTTGTTTTTACTATTTACCACAACTGTATTGAAAAACGTCGTGTGATACACGGGTGTGTAGGTTATTGCACTTACTTCCCACCCTTGTATCACAATTTACTATTCCCATACATTTTATAGGAAACGAGACTCCCAACTTACTTTTTTGCTAAGGATGACTGGCCGCGCGGACGAAATGTATGGGAACAGTTTTTTGCAATTTCTGACTTTTCTAGTACTTAAACCTCAGTTGGTCCTATTGAGTTTTTTTTTTAAATCCTTATAAGAAACAGGATCGATTGACAAAAAAAAAGTTTTTATGAAAATGGCATATTTTCTTGCTGACTATACATTCTTTTCAAAATCTCGAAATGGGAATCAAAATTTCGGGTCCCTCCTTTGATGCTTACTTAATACATGAGAATGACCTACTATAGGTACAACCAACCAACTCCGTCTAACCATTCGAACCATCATCATTACTTAAAGTTCCTTGCTATTGTATCATGTTTATTATTGTGTGTGTATATATATATATATATATATTTATATGGATAAGTATCTATATGCTTTGTGTATATGTATTTATTGTATATATGTAAGTGGTACACCACTAAATACCTGCAGTATTGTCTCTCCTTCTACTTTTTGATCCATCCAAAGGTTGTCTGTAAAAGATCGCTTTTAGCGATAAGACCGCCCAACGTGACACCCTATGTAACAGTTCTACATTTATATCTGTAATTTTTATGGTGTACATAATAAAGAGTATTCTATCTATCTATCTATCATTCGGGGAATTTTATTTTTTAAAGGTTTGTTGCTTGAGTATAGTGTTAATTGTATTTTCTGGTATATTGGCGTGTGTTAGCTGAAAAAGGGCAAAAAAAAAAATACTGTCCTGTCTCTCGTAATGTTAATTATTTTGCATACCTACTATTGTATAGAATCAAGTTATTCTAACTGAACAGACAGTTGTGCTGCTGGATAGTTTGTTGCGCCACTTCTTCCCAGCTAAAGCACTAGGAAGTGGTGAAGGGCTGGCGTTTTGGGGGACTGTCTTATGTAATTTTGACGTTCGAAAAGTGCTGATTCTCAACCTAATTTGAAACAATGACTTGAATTTTGAATACAGGCGTTATGAATGTTATAATGTAACAGGTGGTGTCGTCCGCGGGCACGATCTGCGTGCGCTACATCGTGCTGTACGTGCACTCGCCGCGTCTACTGCCTGTCGTCATGACCAACCTCACCACCAACAAGTCCAAGGAGATCCGCTCTACGCTCAGGTAACGAGCACCAATGGTGCTGATTCTCTTGTACACCGAACTAAACTACAGTGGAATCCGTTTATAATGACATCGCAGGGAAATAACAAACACGTCATATTAAACAGACGTCGAAATCGAAATAACAATTAATAATAATTTTATTTATTTTCTCTCACAATGGTTTTGTAGCACATAACAGTTTTAAACTATATAAATTGTGAGAGCTGGTGCCTGATGTAGGTTTAGGAAAAACCTGTGTTACAGGTCACCAGGCTCCACTTAGTGGCCTCATAAAAATTAACAGGTAACGTGTATTTCTACCAAACAAACAAAAAATAAATAAATGAAAATAAAATAAAAGTAACAACAAAAGCAGTCAAAGGGTATGTGAAGAATTCGTAGGTGAATTATGGTGAACATGTAGGTGAACTATGGTGAATGTGTAGGATGGTGGTGTGTGGGTGGGGAACAATCTCCTGTTTTTTGTTAGTATGTATTAATTTTAATAGAGAGAAACAAAATAGAGATAAATCACTAACGAACAATTATGCGTGACCTTCAACTATCAATTACCCACTGAGACTAAAAAAAAAAAGCTTTGCACGCACCGAACGTCGTCGGGTATCACGTGACTGTCCCGAACACTGCCGAAGGTGTTAGGAATTCATGTCGGTCACTATAACTGGACGCAATTAAGGGCGGTACCCCTACCATGAGTTGTTATCGAAAACTTACTCGCTATCGTTAAACTCGCTAGCGTATTAACGTGGATCGAATAGATTTCGATAATGCTTGCACCATGAGTTTTACGGAGTCTTACGCGGGCGCTAACGTAAGCTCGATAGATCGTGTCGTCTAGCTAACTTCACTCCTATGTTTGTGTTTCTTTCTTTCTCAGTAATAAGAAGCGAGAACGGCAAAAAATGTAATGACAGTCAATACCACGAAATAATCCGACTAAACAGAAAGGTTGGCGGTTCGTGGACTAAATAAGTTATTTAGTTGTTATTGAATTTTTATTCCTTATATTATGTCATTATCGTCTATTCAATTTTTAGTTTTGCTGACGATGTGTAGGGTCGAGTTGTTGAATTACTCGGTTCGCGGCGTTTTTTATTTTTAAAAGTGATATAACTTAGAAAAAATTGTATATTACAATGAGGACAATTTCAATTGTTGGTTGGAGTTCATGGAAAGGTGTGTTTTTACTTTATGTTAATTTCTTTTAAAACTTAAAGTTACGAAATAACCAAATAGTTGCCCCTCAACCCATATTCCATGCTAAATAAGCTCTTCCAGACATTATTTAGTCTCTAATGGACTAAAAACGTATATAATTTTAATGTAAACCTACGTTTCACACCTCAAAAAGCTAGTGAGTTACGTAACTACTATCGTAAGCGTATTTTTCGATAGCGTCTGTCAAATTAGTGACTCATGGTGCCGTTTTGTATGGCGACAGCTGAAAAACGTTAGTGACTATCGAATAGATTACGTTAGGTTTCTTACCTATCGAGATCTATAGTGCTCATGGTACGCATTTTAATTCTTTCAGTGACCGCTAGGGGCGCTGTACAGTATTTCATACATATTATTTACGGAGACGCTAGCGAGTATTGGCTGTGCAAACTCATGGTAGAGCTACGGGTTGTTTCACGTACACTTGACGCACGCGTATCCGTCATAAATGGCGCTAACTATCGTCAAACAGTTGTTTCACAAAATTATGCCCTTGACGTTCGTTAAAAAATAACGATTACAGTGACCCACTGGTTAACGTCATTTTATTTTTCGACATTTGAAGTTTGACGTCCGTTTTTTATGCAGTGAAACAACGCTTTGTATTTGACGTACGTTAAACATCATAATGTAATCGTTAATATTTGACGTACGTATGTTACGTTAACGAACTGTTTGAAACAACCGGCCCTTATTAAAATTGGGTAACAATAAGCGACATGTCACTATAAGCGAATTCATTATATCCGACTTAGTTATTATAAAGAATTTTATATGAAAACCAAACTTCGCTGTGTAATTACTTCATAATAAACGGTTGGTCAATATAGGCGGAATCATAATAAACGGACTCTACTGTATCACTAAAATTCCTTCCTTTTGGCGATGAGAATCTTAAAGCTATTCTGCACACAAAATTCTCTAAATTTAAAAATAACCTTGACACAACTAAAATCGAATTTGACAATCGCGACTCTTAAGTGGTTTTTTTTTTTTTTTTTTCTCTTGGCTTGTACTTGTACATATGAAAGTAAAAAAATCAATAAAAACATTTTTTTGTTGAATGTCGGTCTGTCTGTCTGTGTGTGTTTGTTCCGACTAATCTCCGAAACTTCTGAACCGACTTTCACTTGCAGGTAGGAGTAATTTAGGCTACTTTTATTTTAGAAAAACCACCAGAAGCTAATTTGAAATAAATGATGGGACAGAGAAAGTCGCAAGCAAAACCTAAAATTATTTGTTTATTTAAGGAAAAACAAACAGTAGCACAATAAGAAACAGTCAGTCATCATATCTTAAATATTACAATTTAAACAATTATGCTACCCACTACGTTCTCCACAGATTACTATTTAAAGTATTTAAAAACTAGCTAGTAAGCTAGCTATTATAAATGTAATATTAACCTAAATTGTTCTTTCTTTACAGCGAAGTTCTAGTACTCATGCTAGAGAAATGGCCGGCGCAAACCATAGAGAAACAACAAGCGGCCGTGCGAGACGCTATCAGAAGGGCCTGCGTCGATGCAGACAGTACTTGTAGGACTTACGGCAGGAGGTAAGATCTTACTCGTAAGGGAATATTGCTATGTACAAGAAATGTGGCCAGATGTAGGTTATATTGCCACGGGCTGAGAATATTGCCAAGGACAGGGAGGGAATATTGCCATGTATAGGTAACTAGCTGACCGGACAGACGTTGTCCTGTTTCCTAGAACTCGATTGCAGCGCCACCTATCGGGTCCAATTGTGAATCTAAACCGTCCAGGGACCCACTCAAATACACACAAATTTTATCCAAATCGATCCAGCCGTTTTGGAGTATAGTCACATACACACCAGGTTCGAGTAATATTGCCAAGTGTACATTTATGTATATCGCTAGGTTTAAGTAATATTAGTAAACCATAGAGAAACAAAAAGCAGAGGTAAGATTTTTAGTGGTAAATTTACTAGATCTCTACTAGGAAATGTGGCCAGATGTAGGTTATATTGCCACGGGCAGTGAATATTGCCAGGGACAGGGAGGTAATATTGCCATGTATAGGTAATATTGCCAGGTAGGGTGAATATTGCCAAGTACAGGCAATATTGCTAAGTTCAGGTAATATTGCCAAGGGCAGGAAATATTGAAAGGTACGGCGAATATTGCCAAGTACGGGGAATGTTGCCAAACGCATGGTAATATTGCCAGGTACGGGTGATATTGCTATATGTGCATATGTCGCTAAGTGTAAGTAATATTAGCAAACCATAGAATCAACAAGCGGCCGTGCGAGACAAAAGGGCCGTCGTCGATGCAGTATTTTTTTTTATTTTTTTTTATTTGTTTGCGGAACACAGGAAAAAATAATCCAGTTTGCATTATACTGCCGTGCTAACGAAGAATACAATAACTGGATTTTGGACGATTTTGAGTTATATATTCGGAATCAGCGAATCGAGATCTATTAGCTCTCTCTAAGTAAATTTTTATATATTCTTCAGGAACTCGGTTTTTCAGTAAGCCGATATATCTTCTGTGTCGTGATACCTTGACTCAGGTTCATGAGATACAAGAAAAATAAAGTTCAAGACTTTGAGCGTGTTTTTCTTGGAAGCGGCAAAATCGAGTTTTTGTATTCTACGTTAGCGCGGCAGTATACTGCACGTGCTCGTTTTTAGTACTTCCATGCAGTCTTGTTTTAAATATCACCCTTGGTATCAGTTTTAACGTAGTGTATGATATTTTCACGTAATTTTTATTTCATTCCACAGAGCATACGCCGCCTACAAACGCCATTTCCCCGACGACGCAGAACAGCTGTTCGCTCGGCTCGACTCGGCCGCACAGAAGCAGATAGAGCGAGAGAGGAATATTGGAAGCGTGGATAGTCTGCATCATGTTGGCACTGGTTAGTTACATAGACTTGTGATCAATAATATCGCGTATGAATTCGCCACTAGAGGCGCTCGTGTAGTGTGAGGTCTCTGAAATGTCAAATGTCACCGTTTGTAAGTGGACTACGTGGATTTATTTCAAATAAGATTAATGTTGTGAATATTTTGCAATACCTGAGATTAACTATGGCAAATATGAGTTAGGGTGTTACCAGACCAATCGAACGATCGTCGATCGAGACCATCTATCGATCGACATGGTCGACGTAGATCGATTGGTGTCTACTCTGTTAATTGGTGAATAATCCATTCTACCGTCGATCGATGGCATCGATTGACGATCAATCGATTGGTGTGATAACACCCTTACGGGTCAATGCATGTCAGTGCTTTGAGACCTATTCATCCTTTGGAAAATTATAAGTATCTTCTTTTTTTCCGAACAAAACGGGACTGCGCAACAATGCGGCATGCTCGATACTCTTACGGTACGATTTAAAGGTATTAAATATGATTGAAATGTAAACTTTGTTTTTACGCCCGTAGTAACAAACTTTGGCAGCTACACAGGACCTTAGAGCCTTATCACACGGCGATTTGTAGCGTGATTCCGGCGAGGCGATTTTTCAACGCGGCGTGTGCGTCGCGAGAACGCCACTTGCACGCAACGGGTTCGCTGCGTTTGTGGAACGAAAGCAAATGACGTGACTGCACAAGAGAGAGTGAGACTAGCGAGTGTACAATATTGAAAAACCGCGGAGATAACGTCGCGTAGTCGCCGCTACCTTGTTTCACACCCGCGGCGAGCCCGCTGCGCTTTCGCCTCGCTTTGAATTCACTCGTAAATCGCCAGTGTGATAACGCCCTTACTCGACAGTGGCGCCAATTGGTGAGCAACAAAAATGGTAGCCCTCGTTGTGAAAGCAGGAGTTAAAACTATGAAGACCTCATCCATCGTTTTCAAACATCGGTCGAGGTTCTTAACCTCTAGCCGATAATAAATATATATATATATGAAAAATTAATAAAGATTATATTTTCAACCAGCAATAACAGCCATAGGGATCGATCAGGTTAAGCTACGCTTGCCGAGGTAGCTCCGTGGATGGATGACAATCTTAATACAGGAAAAGTTTTTAATCAGTGCGCAAATTTTGACAAATTAAACTTAAACGTGTTTTATTATACACCTATTTTTTATTTTGATATGTCTTAGTACAAAAAAATAAAGTTATCGTTAACGAAAGATGTTTATTTTGAAACTGGTATAATGGATACTCGTCGCGCAACTCGCCGGCGGCGCGGTCAGTGAAGCGGAACGCAGTAGTAGGTACTTATCAGCTGTGCGCTCGCCCATTGATATTATTACGAATAGATTGTATCCATATTTTGCTGATTTCAAGTGGACAAAATAAAAAGTATTGAACAAATAATGGAACTGTGTTCTATTACTGATACTGAACCACCAAAAAAAAATGTACGCACTGGTTAAAAACTTATCCTGTATACCAAAACGCCTCCGTGCCTCGGAAAGCACGTTAAGCCGTTGGTCCCTGTTATTATTTTCCACTACGGATCGTCTGTCAGTTTTATTTCGTCTTAATAACTAAGACGTTCGCTGCCTCATATTACAAAAATAATAATTTGTATTTGTTACAGAGAGGAGAGCTATCACAAGTCCTAGGAGTCCATCGGCCAGCGTATCAGGTCAGTAATTAAAATAATTCAGCATAAATTACATTTACCAACACCTGGTTTCTGGAACGAAAATCAAAACAAATATTATGTAACATATTGTCCCCACACAGCCTTCTTTGTTTAATTATCGAGTTATAATAGTACATTACTTACCAAGGGCTGTAAAAGAAAGAAAGTCCGAAATCGCAGGTATTTGTGACCCAAGCCGCAGACGAGGGTTGTAAATATGCAATAGAGGGCTTTTTTTTTTTACTGCCCGTCGTGAGTACACAATTTTACGTCTTTACCTGGCCATAATGCGAGTATTACTGTACGCGTAGCGTGCTTTAAAACTCACATTATGGCCAGGTGTGTCGTAAAAATATTTTAACCACACATTTTCTTCTAAATACATATCAAAATAATATTGTACGACCCTGACGCCATGATGAAAAATGTGACCGGTTCACACGAACGCTAAGCGTGCACTAAGACCACTCGGCGCCCGATCTTTCGCCGCTTGCACGCAACGCAGAACGCCCCGCCGCACGCCTTTTCACTCAGGCCGTACACTTAGGCCCGTATTACAGAACGTCACTCAATACTCAAGTATTACTTAAAACTTGATTCAAGGCATTTGATTGGTTGAAACTAATTTTAAGTAATGCTTGAGTATTGAGTGACGTTCTGTAATACGGGACTTAGTCTGAAATCACCAAACTGTCTTGAGCAAGCGTGGCGATCAATGCTCGTGCCTTCTATGTATGAGAACAGGCCTTTACCCTGCATTGGGAAAATAAGGCTTATATCGACACTTTCCGCTACAAAGGGCGTAACTCCAAATCCCATACTTTTGGGAATGAGCGAAAACGAAAGAAAATAATACATTTTGTTTTAAGAAAGTATTATTTTCTTTCGTTTTGCTTTAATTTTATAAGTATAAAAAAATTGTTATTAATAATTCTTTTGTTTTTATACTAATAAAATTGAGTTCTGGGAAGGACATCGATTTGGAGTTACGCCCTTTGTAGCGGAAAGCGTCGATATTATTATATAGAATACAGTCGTGTCATTGCGATTAAGTTACGTTGTCGCTGCGGTTTGCGGTTCTCTTCTCTTTAATCTTTCAGAGGTTTTTGTTTAAAATTTTATATATAAGTATATTGCACTAAATTACCAACATATTCTTGCACGCTGCCTGGAAATCGGTAACTATATTGTTAAATCAGCATCGACTGAGAACTTAGTATCAGGCGTGAGTCGGTCGGGTTCGCTGCGACGACGCCGCGCCTCGCAGGAGAGGCCGCCCGTGTCGCACATACCCGTCGCTATGAGGGGTGACGGTGAGCAAATTAGTGTTATTAGATAGAAAATAAAGAACTGAAGACTTTCTTCCACATATTTTCATACGTCGGTGTGAACCGAAGTATGAAAAGACGCGGAAGAAAGCCTAATCGAACTTAGCTTCGTTTCGCTTCGTTCCCAGTGTGGCCTGCGCTTATGTTGTAATAGGTTCTAATAAATATTTTAAGTATGGTTCGACTACCAGCAGCAGATTATGGTCACCATGTCTTTTAATTTCGCCAGCCATTGTTGTCTTGACTGTAGCTCTTTTATGGCCGATTTTTAGTTATGTGTAGAATAAAATTGCCGGTTTGACAACTTTTGTATAGAAAATATGTCGAATTTAATTTATTCTTCGGATAAAAGTTATCTGACGTTTGAAAAATCAGCCGTTATTAGACTATAGTTTGACCGATACCGCTTTACCGCAGCAGTATCGGTCAAACTGGTCTGCCATATAAATTTTACCATTATGCCCTTAGAAGTAGAATTTTATTTATGTGAAAGAATGTAGTTGTTCATAGTATGGTCATAATAAAAACGAGCCATTGAAAGCCCGTATAATAACAGGTCTGTTACATTCCAGAGCGTTCGGGCGCCAACGTGACGGCGCGCTCGGTGTCGGCGCTGGACGCGGCGGCGGCGCAGCGCGCGCGCGCCCGTGCGCTGTACTCGCACATGAGCCGCAACAAGATCCCGCCCACGGCCAGCCTGCGTGAGTTGTTTGAGTACTCGCTTGTTTGTGGGGGGAGGGGGGGGTCGCATGCCGAGATGAATTAACACCAACTGGACTCAAGAGTGATAATGTCTCATTGAAATGTTAGTTTAAAGCCTAGTATAAAACAACGCAACGCGTCTGTAATAGGGATGTTGACTAAAAACTTTTTTTTTTTGTCCGTTATGTAGATTATTAAATAATATTGGACACGTATTTTTTATTTTTTACGTTGCCAAAAAATTGCGGCGATGCATTGAGTTCAAAATATGTGTAGTGTGTTAGAATTGTTACGTAATGAGCTCCCACTCCCCAACTTTAATGTGTTTTATCTAAGTCATTTTTTATTAATACGGTAAAGCAAAAAATACGTGTCTAATATTTTTTTATTATCTGACTGACGGACTAAACAGATTTTTTTTAATTTTTTTTCAATAATCTACCCTATTCGGCTTAAGGCTAATTTTTCAATAGTCGGATAACTCATCTGAAAAATAAATATTTCGATTTGACAGCTTTCGTATAGCTATCAAACTGTCATATTTATTCTACAGATAAAAGTTATCTGACTATTGAAAAATCAACCCTTAAATCCATTGTCAACTACTCCCACTTAATTTGGCTAATATCATTATGTGACACCCAAAGTTCATATTAAAATGCTTTACTTTAAGTCAAGTTGGTGTTGAGTTGTGTGGGTGTGTGACAGCGATTAGAATAGAAAGATATCGTGTTATAGATTCGCCACTGACACTACACTTTTTGTTTTTATAACAGTGTCATATTATACAGAGTGTTTTTAAACAGGGATCTTTATAGAAACCACGTTTACCGTTAAATACATTACATTTAAAAAAATAAAATTATTGTTGGTCAATATTGTTAAAGATCCTTGTTTTTAATACTCAACACAGGGTGTTACGGAAAGGTAAAATAACGAGGGGGTGAAAGCACTCATAAATATTAACAATATTACTTTGGAAGCTACTCAACTGAAGAAAGAGGGAGGTATGTGGTATTACAGCATGAAGGTTTCCCATTATACACCTAATTAAACTCTTCACTCTACATTTTTAACCTACTGCAAAAAAGAGGTTCTGTTTAACTATGATTTCTCGCTAAAACTATAAAAAATTGATTTGCTATTATAAAGGCGTAAATATGCTTGTGCTAGGAGCTAGGTTTCATCGCAATTAGAGCAATATTTGCAGTTTAAATTGTTTTTGGTGCGAACTTACTTCCTTTTGACGTTGGTTCGACCTATAAAGGATACCCCATAGAGAAGCGAATATGAGTATGAGGCGACACAAAGCGGCTTCAATGCGTTAGTTAGAGGTGTGCATCGCTATAAATGGCTAATATTGCCAACAACTTAACCTCAAACTAAAATTCCAAATGACATTAAGCAATTGAATTTTAATTTATTTAAGAAAACACTTAAAAGCTGCTTACTGTTAAGTGTTACTACAACATTGTTGACTTTTTCAATGATAAATTTTGAATGATATTGTTGATTTATTTTGATTATATATTGACATATTTTGTCTGTAATTAATATTGACTACTTTTTGTACTGACTCTGATTGTATATTGAATTATAGACCATATTTTGCTCTAACTCTATGTATGAAACTGACATTAATAATTAATTTATAATTAAAATAGCATATAAACATTTTGTACGCCGAGTGAGGCTAAACACGTTGGTCCGGTAAAAAATATTTTCCATCTATATGTGCATATTCATGTATCATGTTACACAATAACATGATACATGAATATGTGATATATGAATATGCACATATAGATGGACAATATTTTTTATGTTTGAACAAAAAAAAATATCTTTATCTTAACTGGACTCAAATCCAAACTGGTCTGCAACTGAAACATTCATAATGATAACACCCAATAACACTACCCGACCTGGATCGATCGAACAACGCAGCAGTCGCGTTTGCAACTACGTGATGAAATGAATTAAAATCGTTTATTCTGTAAATAGGATATCGGAATCACTTTTAAATAATTAAATAGTCCATTTATGTATTAGAATATTGTTACCGAGTTGTTATATAGTTTTAAAAGTTCATAATATTCTGCCGTTTCCGGCGTACAAATATATTTTCAGGGTTTTGATTAGATTATTAGATAAACTCAAAGCATTTATTTCAATTAAACCATTTACAGGCACTTTTGAATTTTCAAAGAGAAGATCAGTTAGTCAGAAAGTTGAAGCTAGGTGCCCATTCCAATACGTAAATCTCTAAGAAGAAGAACGGGCAAGAAACTCCAAGGACACTCTTTTAGATCAAGATATTACAAAATCCTGGGTAAATTATTCTTGTTGCTTGTATAAAATATGTGAGACAATCTAAAAACTAATAAAACAATTAAAAATTAAAAATAAGCCCTGGCAGTGAAGAGATGACCAGCTGACGGCGCCCGTTCACGAACATAACGCGGTGATCAACACCATCCAGCTCAACCATTTTGTAGGGTACCGAATGTATATTAACAGATATAACATTGAATAAAATAAATTAGGATAAAATTCAAATTGCAAATTAGTCAAATATTAGGCATGGAAATGTCAAAAATATTAAATTAAGTCAAAGAGAGAATAAGTATTTAAGAGAACTTTTCATTCATAAAATCATCAATCGAGTAGTAGCATTTAGTTATGAGATAATTTAATAATTTACATTTAAATGTTCAAAAGTCAAGAGTTTTAAAACAATCTTTGGTCGCCATACAGAATACATTGTTAGCAAATAGTTGATTATTTCGTCTAGGTACACGAAGCATGTGAACTTTGCAGCTCGGTCTGGATTTAGACGTCGTATAAAAAAATAAGCTAGATGGAGTCGACATTTCCTATCTGACTACCCTTGAGAAGAAATGGCGAAACAAACTCAGGGGTCAAAGTCTCTTTTAAAGTCCAGACATAATCTTGATCAGATCATGTGAGGACCATGTAGATCCGTGTCTGAAATGGTCTTTTGAAGAAAGAACCACACAAATTTGAGTGGACCTGTCCAGTCAGTGCAAGCATTTGTCAGTAATCGAAGAGAATGAATCAGAGAGTTAGCTCAACAAGACAAATTACAATAACTTTCTTCTATGATAAAGAGGTAAATTTGTTTGTGCATTTGTGCGTGTGTATGTAGGTAATCTCTAGAAATACTAATCCTATAAATTATGTAAAAAAGAAACATGAATTATTAATTAACCACTAAAAATTAATCACGGCTACAATTAGCACCGTTGTTGACAATTGGCTTCCGAATGACAAAGTTCTTTGTTTGTGCATGAGATATCTGTTAATTTAAACGCATGTGCATTACAACAGCAGAAATGGATGCAAAGTTTTGCAAAAAATACATCGTGTATGCAGCCATCTGATTCGCATTGCTGTGTGGGGTATCTTTTAACATTTAATTAATAAAAAGCTGTAGTCGCTCAAACTAACACAATAACAACAATTCTAATGAGTTCTGTTTTTATCTTTCATTGTATATATTTAACAAATTAATCTTTCACAAAAGAAAATGGTGTTTGAAATCAACAATATTATAACATGTTTCGTCAAAGAAAAAAACACCTTTTACCATCCATATAAAAAAGGTTTATACTAAAAAAATATATAAAATGTTCCTTATACTTCAACGGAATTCAAAAACATTACTCTTTTACTCATTCTCATCCTACATTTTAATTTAAAAAAATTACCATTCACATCATAATATTTATTTTTATTTTCAAAATCTCAAAGAAAGCATACTGAGTAAAGTTTTTGAATTTCAGCGGACCCACATTATGACCGTGAGGAAGATATAAGCGAATGAACAAAACAACGAAGAATGTATATTAGATAATATATATAATTATAAATACAAGTGTACATGTAGAGGGATAATTATAAATAATAAATAAATAATTATAAATAAGCTTAACTTTAATTTATGCTATGCCGAAGAAGGAGATGTTTCACAACCAGGTATTTTAATTCGAATATTATTATGTTATTTTATATAAGTAGATGATATTTTTATTTCTAAATACATGCTAATATATAGGTTTACGTTATTCAAAGAAGCGAAAAAACTAAGGCCGAGATTAATAGATGTTACTTGGCATGTACTATAGCGGTCACGAAAATCTAACCACGTTGAAAACAAAATCCCGTGCACACGATGATCACATCGGTTTACCGCCCCTTGTTGCGACGACCAATAAATAAATTTCTCAGGCTCTGTTACAATGATCACAGGTGTCTGACCACCTCAGCTGGCTTTTTTAAGCTCAGTAAAAATCTGATGATGTGATTCTATTGGTTGATGTGCGTAGCATCACTATAACGGCCAAGCACTGCAAGCAGGAATAATCCTTAGAAGACCGCGATAGTACTTAGACTAGATTTCTGTCACTGACGCACAACTGTCAAACTCTGATTGCAAGATAGAGACAGGAACATATCTAAGCCAAAGCATGAGCTAAGTAACGTTAATCAATTTCGGCCTAAGGGCCTGTTTTATCATCAGCGGCACTTAATTTAATACAAATTCTGTTCCATTTATAGGGTTCCGTAGTCAACAAGGAACCCTTATAGTTCCGCCATATCCGTCTGTCTGTCCGATCGCGGCTTAATTTAATTTGGCATGGGTATACATAATAATCACGCTGACAAAGAGGCAAAATAAAACCATTACCAAAAAAAAATTGTTTGGTACATTCCCTTGCACGTAAAGTAGAGATGTTATTTTTTAGTCATCTTATTGTGTGTGGTATTGTTGGATAGGCCGTTCAAAAATATTGCCGTTTTTTGGGAACCATTTATCGGTTCATGGATCCGTTTTGCGTAATATTAAGCTTTAAGGCGCAGATCCACCGCGGCGCACGAAGAGGCTACGCACGTGTGTTAAGCTTCGCTTTGCAAGGAAATGTATGTGATTGTGTCCACTGCAAGCCACGGACACGCTAAGCATCAATTGACGTCTTTGATACATGCGTGGCTTGCTCAAATAGGCGCTTACATAGCTCAACGCTGCTTTAGCTTCGTGGATTCATTTGTTTGACCACGTGGGTCCACGTTTCCACTGCAGTACACACTATACACGAAAATCTGTAAATGTTGATCAAAATAAAAATAAGGACAGTCTCCTAAGACCGTTTTCCTGTAGCTACAACGGTTAATGTACCTGCCCCATCTCAAAATCCACCCTGTATTCACGCAGCTTCATTTATTGTCGTATTGGCTTCTCCACCTTGTATATAACGAAGTTAAAAGGAAAACTATCACAGATAAGTAGACTTTACAAGTTAACGAGCAATATTCGACCAACTTACATTTGCAGTTGAAATGTATGGAAGAACATGTATTTCAACTACAATGTTAAGTTTGTTGTTGGCATAAGATCGTTACAACTACGGAACCCGTCATTGTACGTGGTCTGACACGCACTTGGTCGGTTTTTTATTAATCTGTTGAGAGTGTGCCTATTCGGAGATGGTGAAACAAGCCCTGAGGGTTTGCGGCGCAGACCTGGCAAGGCGCAGCGCGACGCGGTTGTGACTGCCAATCAAATATCAACGTTGCGTGCCTAAAAATAAAGTTGAGAATAAATAATCTGAGACTCGCGCCTCTTTCCGCTTCGACGCGCTCTGCAGGTAATGGAAATTTATTTATTTGAAACTTTATTTCAACTGTTCGAAGGTCGATATTTGTTTGGCAGTGACGAATGCGCTGCGCCTCGCCAGATGTGCGCCAGCCCTTACTATAAAATGCATTTTAAAAAAAAACTTTTTTGTTGTTGCTTTCTGTAAGTTATTAAATAGATAGCCGTTTTTAAATTATTATTTCCTGAAATTATTAAAAAAAAAAACCTTATTAGCGTTTTTTGAATCAAAAATGTAACCTCCCTTGTTTAGAGTATTTTGGCAACCCGTCTTGCTACGGTAGAACGCATTCAAAACAAATTGCATCCATGGGCCTTACTCCCGAAAACGATTCGAGATTGATTTTGGGACCTTACTCCCGACAGCATCGAGTTCTGAATCAATCGAATTGGGTTCGAATTAAATGCCGATATATACTCTTGAATCCAATACTAGAGCACGATCGTGCGGTGGTTCGAAGCGAAACTAACTTCGGTCAGTTTTAAGTTTTAAATCGAGTTCGGATCAGAAACGAAATCGAATCGGAATCAAAATCAAACTCGAATCGTTTTCGGGAGTAAGGCCCCTGATTGTTTATTTCCATTTTATAAGTATGAATGTTCCCTTGCTTTACTGCATGTATCAGAAAGGTGTGGTCATATTTGAGGGTGTAGTAAAGACTATCAAACTGAACAACTCTCATGAGACCAATTTAGCGATAAAATTATCAACTGTCCCATAAAAAAATTTAATACCTACGATGGTTTAAAACTAATTACAAAAATCAAAGACAGTTTGTATACAGGGTTATTGGTAAAACACTAAAAACCTTGCAGGACTGTATTTCAAACATCTTAAACAACACCTTTTGTTCTATGACTTTTTACAAAACAATACATTTACCAAAAACAAACCTTCAAGATTTCGTTGTTCTATCTAACACATTTCAATTCTGTGTCTTTTGTTGTACCTACCTACGCCTCTCGTGAACTGACACTCGTAAGACACGGCAGTTTATTTTGCTACGTGTAGAGTTCGTAACATTTAGAGCGTTGAATTTAAATATTTTTATTTTTGTATGAAAATATGATAAATAAAATAAAATCTGATAAATAGGGATGATACCTGGGTAAAAAAAAAAGAAAAACTGTTTAGTCCGTCAATCAGGTAATAAGAAAATATTAGACACGTATTTTTTGCTTTATCATATTATTAAAAAATTACTTAGATAAAACACATTAAACTTGGGGAGTGGGGGCTCGTTACGTCACAGTTACGTATAAAATCTACTGAGAAGTGACGTCATGCCACATTTGAACTCAATGTATTGCCGTAATATTTTGATTACGTAAAAAAAGAAAAAAATACGTGTCCAATATTTTTTAATAATCTACATGACGGACAAAAAAATTTTTTTTAGTCATTCCTATTATTAAAAGTCATGGAGCAAAAGTTGTTGTTTATGATGTCAGTAATGTAGTCCTGAGAGGTTTTTAGTGTTGTACCAATGACCCTGTTATACACATGCACATAAAATAGAAAATATAAAATCATCAAGTTCAGGTAAAAAGTTAACAACATTGTCAAAAATCCTCCTCACAGTACTACTGAATTACCAATAAAATCTTAATCCATTCGTCCGCAAACAGATCGTTTGTTGGATTAGAATCCAGGAGATCATTCAGTGCGGCCAGAGTACGAGGTACTGCAGCAGGCCTGTGCATTCTGCCGCGGCAGTCATTGTGTGGGACAAAGAAACCAGGCAGCACAGCATGCAGATCAGGCGCGTCAACAGTGACACGGAGTGCCTTGCAGGCTATTGTGAGCTGGTCTTTTGCTCACTTTACCTTAAACGAGTTATATCCGAGTCATCCCTGTAGAAAGGATGATGCTCATTTTTGTACCCTCCTCAAATAGCCATATATTATACAGTAATACATGGTTGGACAGCTATTTTTAAACTGAATAGAAGTTACTATGGCGCCTAATTCCAAATCCTTGTCCGTTCAGAGTTATATTGTATATGTTTTTTTTTTTTATATTTCATAATATTTCACAATAATACGCCTTTATTTTAATAATTATTAGCAAACGTCCTAAAAGTTTTGTTGTTTGAATAAGATGATCGATCAGTACTTACGAAAAGATGAAAAGTATTTTTTTTTTTGCTTTTGTGACTTTTCTAGTACTCTAACCTCAGTTCTTCCAAAGAGTCTTTGAATCCTTATATGAAACTGCATCGATTGGCATCATAAAAAGAAAATGTAAGAATTAACGATTTTCTAGCTGACTACCATTTTTCTAAAATTTGTGAATGTAGATGATGGCAATTACTTAACCTTTTGATCGCCACGTCAAAAAAAGCAAAAACGTGCGCGTGTTTTTTTGTCATTTTATATAGATGAAATATAAAGAAAAATAAATTAGGATGAGTCAAGGAACATAATTAGCAAAAATAAAAAAAAGATAAAAGTCTGTCATGTAGTCGTGACTGTGGCGTGCTGGGCACATTTTGGTTTGTCATCTATACATGACTGTCGCAGTTAAAAGGATTAGCTAAAGACAGTCTCCTAAGAACGTTTTTATGTAGCTACAACGGTTAAAGTAGCTTCCCTTACTGCCTCGTCTCAACTTCTACCCTGTATTACTCCGATCGGACATGGAAAGTCATTGAAATTCTTGTACTAAATCTTAATATCTTTCTAATGATATATCATGTATTCCTATTGGAGCGGGTACCAGCTTCCATAAATTTCGTGGCATCATCCTTTAGTCGGATGTATGTCCAAATGTATGGGACCGTCTAACATGACCACACCTTTCTGACACATGCTGTATACAACAAATTGCATCCAATTTTTTTTGTATTTTTTTTTTTTTTGTTATTTTAGAAGTATGAATTTTCCCTTGCTATAATTATACAGAAAGCTCAGACCAAATAAAAAACCAAGACAGAGCGCTGTCAACAGTGACGTGAGGCCGGTTTTGTAAACGTGTGTGGACTTAGTAAGGTGTAGTTTGATTGTAAATGTGTGCGTGTGAGCGTGTACGCACAGCGCGGAGGTGTAGTTTTGGCATGTTTCACTGTATTGTTCGCTGCGCTCTGTCTTGGTTTTTTATTTGGTCTGAGACAGACAGTTACACTGTATGTACCTAAAAAAATACGTAGCACTTTTCTGTTTCAACGTTCTTTCATACACTTCCAAATACACTTCCAACATATCAATACAAGCTATTATCATTTGTTTCACCAGCCAGAGCAAAACGTTCACCAGCCGCAGCAAGCGGTGTACCTCCTAGTCCTGAGCGGTCGGTTGGACGGTCCCGTTCGAGACCAGGCGTGTCACAATCACAACGTAAGTATTTACAATGCGTGCCACGAAAGATGAGACTTGACACACCACGTGGTTTGACTTGCGCAGTACACGATTTTAGATCTCTTTAGCGGTATGAGGTCTGTGCGCGGGACGGGATCGGTCGTCATCGGGGCGATGGAAAGGGCGCGGGAGGCGCGGTCAAGTCTCATCTTTCGTAGCACGCATTGTACCTAGATTTACTATTTATTATAACATAAGCTACGAGTACGACTACTCGTAACGACTGTCAGAGATAGTAAAATAAAATACTTTTTTTTTTTTATGATCACCTATCCACGGACCAACCTCGGCAAGCGTGGCATAACATTGATCGATCGATTTTTTCGGCGGTACTAAACCAAAGCAAAAAAAAAATTGGTTGCCTGTAAAGTTGGTCTACGGACGATAGTTTAACGTGACAACGTCATAACAAAATATTTTGGATATGTAAGTGTGATTAGGTATTATTGTCTAGAGACTCACTGACCCCACAGTCAAACCATTGCAATGGTTTTGTGAGGCTAAGTTTATAAGTTAGGTACTTACCATGTTAAATAAATAAATAAATTGATGCTGCGCAAGCGTACAATGAGCGTAACGGGACAATGAGTCATCCTTTTTCGTGCACGCAGCCGGCGTTCATCGATTTATTAGACATTGCCACGTCAAAAATAATAAACATTTTTCTTTAGTAATAAAAAATAATTTCAAGTAACTACACTACCTGTAGCCGTTGCTGTTGGTAACCGGCGCCGATAAGCTCTGGCATATCGGCGCCGGTTACCAGCGTTTTACATGAGAGCGGCCTTATAAGCTGTAGTAACTTGAAATTATTAGCTAATTTAATTTGACCCTGTATACAGGAAAAAATTAATCAGTGCGCAAATTTAAAAAAATTAAACTTGAACGTTTTTTATAGTGATGCAACGAATACTACTTTTACGAATACGAATATCAAACCTACTATTCGGCGAATACGAATACGAATATCTCGCCATGGTAATAAAAGACTAATTTATTTGATGAATTTCTATTCTTCTAATAATTAAAATTTACAATAGGCAATTTTTTATTTAAAAAACATAAAATTTGTAGATTTTCTGGTTTTAGGCGATTTCTTTTTTCAGTCTGGATGTTCCCAGCCGTTGAAAAAAGTCTTTCCGAGGCGATGTACATGGCTTCAGTGAAAAATATTTTTGGGCGAGTTTTTCAGTCTTCGAAAATGGACATCTTCTCGCCAAAAGGCCAGTGGATCAGTAGTCGGCGTCGTCGTTGTGGTTAAGGCCCTTGCACACGTCGTATTTTTACGTGCCAACGACGCACGTTTTCCAAGTCTGCCAGTAATTAGATTTGCGTACATACATATTAATTTTTAAATATTCGTATTAGTTTTCGGCTAATACGAATATTCGTATTCGTATTCGTTGCATCACTAGTTTTTTATTATACACGTATTTCATATTTTAATGTGCTAGTACAAAAAAAAAATTTAGTTATCGTTAACAAAAGATGTTTATTTTGAAACTGGTATAATGGATACTCGTCGCGCAACTCGGCGGCGCGGTCAGTGAAGCGGAACGCAGTAGTAGGTACTTATCAGCTGTGCGCTCGCCCATTGATATTATTACGAATAGATTGTTTCCATATTTTGCTGATTTAAGTAGGACCAAAAAAAAAAGTATTGAACAAATAATTGAAATGTGTTTTATTACTCATACTGAGCCACCAATTTGTGCACTGGTAGGCCTTATCCTGTATGTAACTATTCACTACGGCGTGCGTATATGACCAGGGCCTCAAGTCTGCTATTACAATAGTGTCAGAATGGTCTCGCCATTGTGAGTATTTGACAGTGTTTGTATGGCAAATCTGTCAAAAACTCACAATGAAGAGATCATTCTGACACTATTGTAATAGCAGACTTGAGGCCCAGATCCATGAACGTAAACGAAGCAAAAGGGATACGAAAAGATTGTAGCAGGTGGTGTTCTGTAGTTTCTGCCTACCCCATGGAAAGAAGGCGTGGGTTTATGTATGTTTGTATGAATCCATATTTACAGCGACATCCCGTTCATCATCGCCATCATCTCGCAGCAGTGGCCCCATGTCGCTAGCCAGCGCTCGCAGACGACCCTCAGGCATCCCGCGCTCTTTAGCAGGCTCCAGAGAAACTAGCCCCACCAGGTGAGCGAATTATCATTTTACTTGATAGATAGTTGGTATTTGTAGGGTTCTGATCTAAATAGGAAAATAGAATCACGCTTCTGCCGACCTGTAACGGTTCAAAGATTTACGTATGACAGCCGGGACCAACGGCTTAACGTGCTTTCCGAGACACGGAGGATGTAAAGATGTCTAGGTATGTAAAGATGGTCACCCATCCACGGACCAACCGCGGCAAGCGTTGACTCGCTGATGGTGGCGCGTGAGTTAGATCGTTTAGCTCCCTTCAGAATGGTTGAGCTGAATGGTGCTTAATCCATACGTCATGTTCGTGAACGGACGCCGTCAGTTGGGACTGGTCATCTCTTAGCTGCCACGGATTTCTTTCTTTTTTTTTTTTGTTTCTATTTATTGTACCTTCTCTGGACGCTTTTAACGTGTATTTCTTTATTTTTTTATTTTTACATCGTTGTCACATGTAGTTATAAATTCAACATTATAGATGTAACTAATATGTTTTGTAACAATTTAATTTAAAAGAGTGTCCATGGAGTTTCTTGCCCGTTCTTCTCCATAGGTACCCACTACGCTTTGGAATGGGCATGTAGCTTCATTTTTCTTACTGACCGACGTAAATGGTTTAATTGAAATTAATTATTTGAGTTTGTAAACCTTTATAAGATCATGTCCTTTTGTCACAGAGGTTTTTCTCGAGCTGCAACGTAGGAATTTAAATTTTGGCATACTGTTAGGTCTCGATGACGTGCACATAGATCGCCAGTCACCAAAACAAAATGTTGTTTGGGGAACTATTACAGTTTTGAGACGTAAGGCTGAAACTACATTGTGGACTAACTGATGGTAGGGATTGGCACTATTTACAGCTCATTTCAAGCAAACTTCACCCAAGTTCTCACGGTGAGATTTTTGCAGAATAGCTCGGCAGGCCTCCATCACTTGCACAAGGTCACGCGCTTACATACCTACGACGCGCAATTTCTTGAGAAATTAAAATTCAGTCGGTTGCCACGCCACGCGCTTTCTCGGGCATACGCCGTGGTATGTGGGTATATAGGTATTATTGTGTGTTGACTGCACGAGTACCTAAACGTATTTGTTTTATGGTTGTTGTTTGTATTAAAGTACCTAATCCATACTAATATTATAAATGTGAAAGTGACTCTGTCTGTCTGTATGTTACGTTTTCACGCCTAAACAGCTGCACCGATCGTCATGAAATTTGGCAGAGATATGGAGAAGGACATAGGCTACTTTTTTACGCGATAACCGACATCCACGTGGGCGGAGCCGCGGACAAAAGCTAGTTGATTATAATAATGATCACCAGAGTCATTAATATAAAATACATCAATTAAATAATTTTGAAAAAAAAAAAGGCTATTCGACCGGGAAGCACTACTTTTAAATCATCCCATTTACATGTGTCATAATTTATTAACCTAAGCGAGCTATGGGCAGCTCGCCGTCCGGTAAGGGCCAGGCCCGGGTCGACGGCGCGTTGTATTCCACGCGCGCCTCATAGAGATGTCAGCAGGAAGTCAGTTCTTGCTGACATCTCTTTGAGGTCCATTAGGACCGATGCCTGCTAGGGTTGCGGGTTTGTCCGAAAGGGATACCGTGACCCTGGCATACAGGCAACTGAAGAAAAACACGGGTGGGTTTTAGTCAGTAAAAGTCTGACACGCCCTTCCGCTCCACGCAGAGCGGGTGAAGGTATTTAATAATTTCCCACTAAAAAAAAGTGAAAAAAAATGGTATCATCTTTTTCTGAGTGAAGTATCTGTTCGTAAGAACTATTTAATAATCTGTGCCAGCAGGTTAACTTTATTGAAACCAAACAAAAGGACCCCCGGAGCTGTTAATCAATGGTTCTCCGTTCCGCCACAGTGAATTTTCAACCTAAGTTACTTATGGTTATGGCGGAATCTGATATAATGCCTTACTTTATGTCGCAGAGACTAAAAAAAATATGAAAACATCTTATCTGCCAAATCAATAGATAATTACTTCTTCACTGAGGGACCAAGCATAAAGAAGAATAAACATGAAATCTTTATATTTTCCTACAGGAGTGGCAGATCAAGCAGTGTAGTAAGCGCAGGCGTTCGGCGGCGCGAGTCTATCGAACGCACCGCCCCCAATCGGGCCCCCGCCGCTACCTTGAGATTGTTACAACAAACCAGAGACGCTGAGGCTTTGCTAAGAGTAAGTACCATACACCATCATCATCTGACAAACCTGTTCCCTAGACTAACCGGATACAGCTGACCTCCACAACGCATCTGGCTTTCGGGATTCTGACTACCCGTAACAACTGCAAAAAATCTACGAATGACGGCCAGTGCTGAAGGCGTCGTGCATGAAGTATGTAGTACTGTGATGTCTGCGTATAGGCAACTCGCAAGAAGTATGTAGTACTGTGATGTCTGCATATAGGCAACTCGCAAGAAGTATGTAGTACTGTGAAGTTGCGTATAGGCAACTCGCAAGAAGTATGTAGCACTGTGATGTCTGCGTATGGGCAACTCGCAAGAAGTATGTAGTACTGTGATGTCTGCGTATAGGCAACTCGCAAGAAGTATGTAGTAGAGTGATGTCTGCGTGAAGGCAACCTGCAAGAAGTATGCAGTACTGTGATGTCTGCGTGAAGGCAACCTGCAAGAAGTATGTAGTACTGTGATGTCTGCGTATAGGCAACTCGCAAGAAGTATGTAGTACTGTGATGTCTGCGTATAGGCAACTCGCAAGAAGTATGTAGTACTGTGATGTCTGCGTATAGGCAACTCGCAAGAAGTATATAGTACTGGATATTTGCGCCTTCATAGACAAAAGCCGTGATTATATGTATGTAACAATATTTTATGAGGCCTCCTTTGTTCTCAGAGTCCAGAAGACAGTTCCGCGTGTGAAGGCGGTCGCGGTCGTGACGATGACTCGGAAGCTTCAAGTGTGTGTTCCGAACGAAGTCTCGATTCTTATAGAAGACATGATGTGAGTAAGATACTAACGTTGTTTATGATTTGAATTAGTGATGGGCCGAATACGGGTTTTAACGAATACAAATAATCGGACGAATGTCGTTCGTCTTTTATAATGCGCTCAGCAAAGGAGTGGAACTCTCTGCCTGCGTTTGTGTTTCGTCGAACGCATACAACCCTTCAAAGTGCGAGTGAACAGGCTTCTTCTGGGTAAGCTCACTCCATCGTCGACTTTGTCTCCGTCACCTCTGACCTAGACTAGAGTCAAGAGCAAACCAATAAAAAAAAAGATTTGGCAGGCTTTGGCGCACTTTATCGTGCATCTCAAAAATGCAAGTCGTGTCGAGCGCGTTGCGCGTGCACATTCTTCCCGCCCGCTGACGCTACCCGCGGACGGTCCGGACTGTTATTGCATCATCAAGTTAGCGGCCAAACATTGACACTTAAAACTATACAAAACTACCACTTTTATTTCTTCTCGCTTCTTCTGTCTCGCTTGCTCGCTTGACCGAGAGCAATAGTGTGCGAGCGAGATAGAGTGAGGTGGTGCTGAGGTATTATGGACTCTTAAGTACAGCACACTCAGACAGCATCAAACTGCTTGTAGAGTGTCCAGATTTAAGTCTATAGTTTTTCTGAGCACAGTTTCCCCCCACAGAGTGTGTCCTGGTCGGGCTCAGCGTCGCGCCTGGGCTGGGAGTGCGGCTCCCCGCCGCCCCCTCCTCCCCCCGACGACATCATCGCGCTGTGTGCGTGCACGCACTGGACCGAGAGGAAGGACGGGCTTACACACTTGGTGAGTATACATCACATTACGCCTGTATGCAAGAATAGTGGTGGACTTTGTGTATATTGATTCATCACTGATGCTCTCAAAACGACTAAATAGGATGCATATCCGGTACGGCTCTAATAATCCTTCCATGTCCTATGGACACGTCTTCCCTACCATTATCGCGCCCCCAGGTCTACTCCTTGATATGCAATGGTCTCTGTAGCCCCATGAAACACGAGGCTCCAAGGGCTAGTACGAATCTAAGGGTCCATTCGAGTAATCGAGTCTGGGCGAACCACGCATTCATTCACTGCTGCTCTCGAAACGGCGAAACCAACAAGTACTAGAACCAAAAATTGTGACATCTACCAACTCCCTCGATTCAACTCAATTCAATTTATTCATTCAGTAAAAAGTTACATTGTGTCTCTACTACAGCAAATCGTTTTGTATGGATATTTGTTTGATATTAATCGAATTTTCATCTATTGAGATCGATTTATGTTAGAACGGCTCTGGTATAGCAATTTTTAACACCGTTGCTTCATGGTCTATGCATACGAGACTAATAGTTTCAATTACAAAGATTTTATTTTAAATTCACAGTTAAAAAAAAGTCTTCGAATTTACAGCTTGTCAATTAACCATTGTTAGACCGATGATCTACCATCGATCGATGATGAATCGATTATTTATCGACCGGTAGCGGTTGCAATGCAAACTGTTTAAACGGTTAATTTGTAATGAATTGATCACTATACAGGATAAGTTTTTAACCAGAGCGCATTTTTTTTATTTTCTTTTTGGTGTCTGTAATAGAACTCATTTCCATTATTTGTACAATACTTTTTTTTTTGTCCACTTGTAATCAGCAAAATATGGATACAATCTATTCGTAATAATATCAATGGGCGAGCGCACAGCTAATAGGTACCTACTACTGCGTTCCGGTTCACTGACCACGCCGCCAGCGCGTGGCGCGGCGAGTATCCATTATACCAGTTTCAAAATAAACATCTTTCGTTATCGATAACTAAATTTTTTTGTACTAAGAAATGTCAAAATAAGAAATACGTGTATAATAAAACACGTTTAAGTTTAATTTGTCAAAGTTTGCGCACTGATTAAAAACTTTTCCTGTATAATTGCACTTTTCACTTCAACGTAAAAACACGATGCTTTTTTCCTCCTTAGGCAAATTACCTAAACAGTGGACGCCTACTGACCGACGAGCAGCTGCGTCGTCTGACCGAGCTGCTCAACAAGATGTTCGTGGACGCGCACACCAAGGTGTTCTCCCTGCTGCTGGACGCTGTGTGCGAACTGCTACTGGTGCACTGGCAGCAGTTGAAAGACTGGCTCTATCAGCTCATGTTCAGGTAGATATCAGAGACCCGACAGCTTTTACATAAGGGGACTTTTACATAAGGGTTAGCAACCGTGGTTTTATACCACAGGAATCGTGCGTTTTACACCAAAGGAATCATGCGTTTCATACCACAGGAATCGTGCGTTTTATACCACAGGAATCGTGCGTTTTACACCAAAGGAATCGTGCGTTTTACACCAAAGGAATCGTGCGTTTCATACCACAGGAATCGTGCGTTTTATACCATAGGAATCGTGCGTTCTATACCGCAGGAATAGTGCGTTTTATACCACAGGAATCGTGCGTTTTCACCATAGGAATCGTGCGTTTTTCTGGGATATTAAATAAACTATGTCAGTCTTCGGCTCATAAGCTCGTTGATATTCCGTTGCTCCATATCATTGTAAAGAAGGCTAAACCAAAAAACACACTTCTCGCATTTATAAGAAGTAAATTTTCTGGTTTTGTCCACTACTAGGCCGCACGGCGGATTTTTGAGTGGCAACAAGGGTAGGTTATCCATTTTAGTTTCAGAAAAACGGTCTTAGGAGGATGTCCTTATTTATTTGAAAAATGTTATTTCCCAATCACAAATAAAATATATATATATATATTATAGACAAGAAAAAGCGCAATTGTCACAAAAACTTTTTTGATGTCAACGGATCCTGTTTCTTATAAGGATCAAAATCTATCGGACCAACTGTGGTTTGAGTATTAGAAAAGACAGAAATCGCAGAAAACCTCGAGACTGACAATGACAATGGTGCCGATTCCCTTGTTCACAAACTAAACTAAATTTCAGTGCATTTTTTTCTTTCTATTTCATTAAGAAAAAGACAGAAGATCAATTTTAGTTAAGTCCTGTCAAATTAATCAGCGCTTGACGTAAATTGACGTAATTTTAGTCGGAGAGTTTTTAATCACGTCTAAACTTGTATGGAGTAGTGACAGGCGCTGATTAATTTGACAGGACTTAACTAAAATTTATCTTCTGTCCTTTTCTTAATGAAATAGAAGATTGGTAGACTGGACGCCGACGGGAACGGACGTGACCCCGACTGCTCCGCCACAGTTTTTGCTATACAATCTGTAAAATGTGCACAGCACATGTTACCGGCGGCCGGGCATCGAAATTGAAAAGTAGTTCTTTGTTATGAGGTGGAAGTTACTTTAAATCGTATTAAATCAGTGCAAAAGTGTGGCTGTGGACTTAGCCTAAGTGCGTTCCTGATATCAGGTGGGCGACTGGTGCAGCCCCGAGCGAAATAGATTCGCCCCCGAGCAGACTTATCTGGTTTGATCTTTCCTTGTCTTTTAGGGATCTGTTTTATATATTTTATTTGTAAACACTTTATGCACACGTGAAACATACTGTGCAAGGGCGTTTTCTACCAGTCTACCTAATTTGATCAGTATTATTTTTGTATGTAATTGTTGTGAGGTACGCGCGCCGCGCGCTCACTTCAAGTTTTTGAGGTATTGTTGTAAGATGATATTATGTTCTTATTTTGATGCCTCGTTGGTCTAATAGTGCGCTGCTGCTGAGCCTGGGGTCCTGGGTTCGATTCCCGGGTCGGGCGGGATGTTGTTGGGTTTTCTGTCTGTAATTTCTCAGTGGCTGCCCGGGGTCTGGATTTGTGCCCGGTTGGTGGTAATGGCGGTGGGCTCGCCCACTGTTGCATGGGACTTGGACATGACTGGCGAACTGTGGTTGTGCATGGGTGAGCCTCTGCCCGGCCCTTCGGGGAGTTAGGGCATTATCTTATGTTATGTTGATATAATATAGCAAGATAAACTAACATACTTTATTATTCTAACAAATAACGTTATCGCTTTAGATTTCGTACAATTTTTATTCCCCTAAAACTTCTTAGTTTGACTACCATACTACCACTTCTTGCCTTTAAAATTATAACAAATCGTTTGTTTATTAAGCTTCATAAAACGGTCGCTATTTTAGCAGGTAGCCTCGCTCATATAAGGGTAAACCCAACGTTTTTATTAAGTACATTTTTTGTGATTTTTTTGTGTCGCAGAAGACAATAACTGGAAGGCAGATGCTTTCTGACGCAATTGAGTACTATCGCGGTCTCGAACATCGGACCACAGTAGGGAATATTCTTGCTTGGAGCTCTCGGCCGCTTAAATGAAGCTTGCCTGCGCTCATCGAGTATTAGCATCGCAACATCGGAGTTTGCTGGGCCCCATTGTTTTTGTAAATGAAGGAAAAAGACCGTAAAGGGACCGGCCGAGGTAGTCGGACATCTGTGATCGTTGTAGCGGAGCCTGATAGATTTGTTTAAACAAAAGTTTTTGTTTTTATTGGTCGTCGCAAGAAGGAGCGGTGGACAGATGTGGTCATCGTTGCAACTTGGAACGGCAAAAAGATAAAAACAGATGCTGAATTGTCACGTTGGGTCGTTCGTACATTTAACCTGCCTACAAGAAACAGGGGTGAACTTAGGAACGTACAAATCAATCTATCGGGAATTACAGGTAAAGCACACCGGCGACTAGCAATTCTAATCACAAAGGATGCCCAAATTGAAATAAAAAATAGGAAAAAGATACCGAAGCGATGTCAACTACTCTTAAAGTTGGTATGAGAAGTGATAAGCCTGCTCCTATAATCAACTCTCACATCAACAGTTGTACCTCTAAAGCAACCAGATCTCTCACAGGTGTATTAAACTTGATAAGACAAAAACCAAGGACCTGACGCTAGTAATGCTAGGTGACTTTTACGCACATATTGGTCGACAAGATACACAAATTTTCCAACGCAAAGGGCTGATTCACCAAAATCTACATCTGACTATTCTGACTACAACAGAGATATAGCCAACAGCGACAAAAATGAGATCATCATGCCGGATAACATGGTCAAAGAACACTCAGGAATCCAAATTGGAACATTACGCCACATGCAACAGAAAAACTCTTCCACTAAAGGAAAATGGGCCGATAGGGGCACATCCGAACACAAAATTATCTGGGGGCAGCTAAGAACAAGTCGAATCTTTAACGAAAATGGAAGCACCAAACACAAGGCACAAAGGCAACCACAATTTGAGAAGTAGACAACAACTGAGGCCAAGGATTTCAACCATAAACAATAATATTATGTCGCTCTCAATAGCAAATCCACCAAAAATACCAAGATCCCAGTTAATAACGAAAAAACTAGGAAATATAGGAATCAATTCAACGGATGAAAACATCGAAATACCATGCAGTTCCATAATTGGAGTACAAAAGCGGCTGCCCAGGCAACCTTGCTTTTTTTAAGCCGATTCACTCCAGGAACCGTCAATTAGCTCTTGCATCCCTCCAACAGGCAGTTACGAAGGCGGAAGTATCGGCACTCAATAAAGCTAACAGGTCAAGACATAGAAGATATGAGAGAGATATCATGAGAGACTTGATTAACCACGCCAAGAATAAACCAAGACATGAAAATTATGCAATCTTAGACGGAAAAACCGTAACCAAACTCATCAAAAACCACAGGATGTGCTATCTCGCACATATTCACAGGTATTGTTGAAGATTGAGATAAGATTAGAAAGGTTGTTAGCGAGATTTACAAGAAACCTGAAACGGATAGAAGCGAGACTTCACACGAAGATAATGGAAACAGCAACACAGCATAGCAGTGAAGGAAGGCAGCTGGACTCGAGCCAACCAGGCGACGACGTCATTAAAAGATGCCCTCCCGATAAATATCACCCGTCTCTCCACTATTCCATTGCTTGCTTAAGGATGCATATCCGGTAGGCTATAATAATCCTTCCATATCCTATGGGCACGTCTTCCCTACCATTATCGTGCCCCCCGGTCTACTCCTTGATATACAATGGCCACTGTAGTCCCATGAAACATGAGGCTCCAGGGGCTAGTGTGAATCTTTGGGTTCATTCGAGTAATCGAGTCTGGTTAAACCACGCTGGGGTCGGTGCATTTCATTCATTCATTCCTTTTCTTAATGAAATAGAAAGAAAAAGATGCACTGGACTTAAATTTAGTTTAGTTTGTGAACAAGGGAGTCGGCACCAATGAGACTCTCAACTTACTTTTTTATGATGGATAGACTGGCTGCTACAATGAAGACTGGCCGAAACTGAACCAAACAAATGTTATTGTTACTTGGAATTTGGAACGCGTATTGTTTTATTTATTTTTTTACTTTGAGGACAGAATTAAGATTGTTGCTTGTGATTTCTGTGATTCTGAGAAAATCCTCTAATAATTTAGTTTTTTTTTTTTTTTAGACTTGGATGAGAAAAGTTTTTTGCGATTTCAATACTCAATACTTTATTGCATTCCATAATGTGTACATAACAGTTGGTATGTTAAAACATGGAATCAATTATGGACCCTGTAGGGCACAGCAAAGTTAATTTTTAATAGGAGAGGATGATGGCGCTTTTTAATTAATTAAAAAGCGCCATCTAGCGGCCAGTCTATATAAAATAGAGGAAATATGTTGGACTCTCATTTCCTATCTATCCTTCCCAAAGGATTAATTTGTAAATCGGCTTCAGACAGAAGCAGTCTACATCTATAACAAGTAAACTATTAATCATATTAATAGCATAAGTGTTTCACATGTATAATTTTGTTGCAGATTACTAATGAAACTCGGCACGGACATCCTGGGCTCAGTGCAGAGCAAGATCATGAAGACTTTAGACGTCATCCACGAGTGCTTTCCCGCTGAACTGCAACTACATAATATATTTCGGTATGGACACATCACACTAACTTTATAAAGCCGAAAGTTTGTGAGTGTGTGTGTATGTTTGTCTCTTCTTCACGCTCAAACGGCTGGACCAATTTTGATAAAATTTGGTATGGAGGTAGCTGACACCCTGGTTTAACATATAGGCTTTTATCCTGATATTCCCACGGGATCGACACTTATGCGGGTGAAACCGCGAGGCGCAGCTAGTTACCCATAAAAAAAGTGTCTTTTCACTAAATGTAAATGATAAATGATAAATGATTTTATTTCTGTAAGTAGGTTTTTACAAAAACTTTTACACGTCAATCATATTTTAAAACTAGATGAGGTCGGCGTTTCGTATCTGACTACTCTGAGAAGAAAGACCGAAACAAACTCAGAGGTCACAGTCTCTTAAAGTCCAGACATAATCTTGGTCAAATCATGTGAAGACCATGTAGATTGGTGTCTGAAATGGTGTTTTGAAGAAAGAACCACACAGATTGAGTGGACCTATCCATTCAGTGCACGCATTTGTCAGTAATCGTGCAGCTCAACTCAGAACATAAGGAGCTCAACGATTCGACGAACAATACCAAAGAAAGGACATTTGGGCAGGCCGCATAAATTACTCAAACTGCCATACCATGATCAGAAAAAAAAAAAATACTGAGAGGGAAAAAATAAAGACCCACATAGTCTTCACATTAACAATAATTAAAATAATAATATTATACTTCACAAGTAAATATTCATGTCAATGTGTATAAAGCAATCACAATAAAAAAAGTTTCAATATGTAAAATTTGGAGCAGCTCAATCCCAAGCCTTTTTGTCCTCAATATAATCTTTAATGGTATAAAAGGCTTTCTGGCACAACTTACGTTTAATGAATGATTTGAATTTATTAATGCTTAGATCTTGAACGTGGCTTGGAAGTTTATTATAAAAGCGTATACATTGACATCTGAACGAACCACCTATTTTCTTGAGCCGAGTTTTAGGTACAACATACATGTGTTTGTTCCTAGTATTTATATTATGGATATCACTGTATTTTTTAAACAATTTTATGTTTTTATGGGCATATAAAAGATTTTCAAAAATATACTGAGAAGGCACAGTCATTACATTAATTTCCTTAAATTTCTCTCTGAGAGAGTGTCTCGAACTTAATTTATAAATTGATCGAACAGCTCTTTTCTGCAAAACAAAGATAGACTGAATGTAGGTATATGAAAGTATATACGGTACTTATAACAAAATAACTATTTTTCATTTTTTTGTCTGTCCTATCTGTTTATTTCGGCTAATCTCCGAAACGGCTGTACTGATTTTGACGGGACGTTGACTGGCAGATAGCTGATGTTATAGGGAGTAGCTTAGGCTATTTCATTTAATGGCTCGAGAGCTCTCGCCATGTCTCGCTCGAGACGTGTGCGAGGGCAGTACAGGCCGAGGCAAGCGAACGCTACCATCTACACTCTCGCGCTCGCTCTGCCTCGGAGTGTCTCGGCGAGAGTGTACAGCCGCCTTTAGGAAGAGCCATGCGGGCGAAGCCGCGGGCTGCAGCTAGTTTTCTTCTTCTATATAAATACAAATTAAATGCGTCGGTCATTCGTTTTAGGTACTTGTTAACCTTATTATTTGCAATTTTAGTAACTTTTGTCTACAATTTCCTCAGGTTTCTAGCCGACGGAGCGACGGCTCCTACTCCTAAGACCAAGGCGGCCGCACTACGATTCTTAGCGGACCTCGCACACGACTACTGTACACCTAACAGTTTGGCGTTAGCTTTACATGGTATGTAGCGTTTTCTACTTTGGTTAGTGTTGTTGAAAATCTATTAAATTTCACTGCAATAGTACATTGTGATACAAGGGAGGAACGTAGGTTTAATGACACGAGTTTGCAATAACCTACACACCCGTGTATCACACGACGTTTTTCAATACAGTTGTGGGAAATATTAAAAAACAAAAAATTAAATATGGTTTAAATATGGTTGGATTTACTTAAGTAAATAAAATTATCGTAAGTCGCCACATATCTCTCGAGATTTTGGGGGCAAAATTTCATCTTGCGCAGTTTTCGCCTCAGATAAAATATCGGGTGGGTCATCACTTGTACTTGAACTCATATTAACAAAAAATAATAATCAATATATCACACAAAAAATAAAAATAAATCAGAAAATGGCGCGTTTTTGCCACAGGACATTTTTTTTTTTTTACAATGAAAGCAGTCTATACAGCCTATTCGATTTTTTACAAATTTTGATGTGAAAATAATTAAATTTAAATTTATGGTTTTCAATGATCGGCCTCCTCTCTGTGAGAAGGAGTAGGCCGTAATCCATCACGCAGCCCAGTGCGGGTTGGTAGATGTCCCTTGTCTTCGAATTTTTGGTTCTAAGATATGCCGGTTTCCTCACGATGTTTTTCTTCACAGTTTTGAGAGCAGTGCTGATGTTATTTATAAATCGCCTGTCTGGACCATCACCCCTTCCACGGTTCACCTTTTTTACCCTACTGCAAAGAAAGGTTATGCTTTTCACACACATGTTTATATCCCAGTTGTGTATTCCAGGCGGCGCCACGGGCGTGGCGGGGCGCGCGCTCGTGAAGGTGGCGACGCTGGCGGGCGACCCGCGCGCCGCCGACGTGCGCGTGTGCGCACGCCGTGCGCTCGCGCATCTGTACGACTGCAACCCTGTACCCGTGAGTATCATTTAAGAGAGTAGAGAGTAATTTCGACTCGTATGGCGTGACGGCAAACGGCATGACGTTCTCTTATGCCGTGATCCTCCCTCCGCTATGTTTCACATCTGACTAGCGTCCAGCGACGGCCACATGTTTTTCTTTCACTTTATCAATAAAAGACAATTTAATAAACTCGGGTAAAGTATTAAAGTCAAATTCAACTACTACTTGTTGCTCCAAATGTGATTAAGGAGGAGGAGAAGGATTGGTTGTGTGAGGAAGAGGATTGTGTGGTTGGAGGAGGGTGGGAGAGGAGGAGTTCAATTAGCCGCTTTCTAGAAGCTAAAGTCATCGATACAGTCGCAAAATCGCAGATCGCCGATGGTAAAAGTAGCGTGTGTACTCTGGCCCTAAACTCAGTAAAAATCTGCTACAATTCATACGTCCGCTACTCGATCATGATGTGACGTACTGCTTTGTTTTTGCATCTCTTTTTAAAGCCTAAATTATAATGATTCTGGATTATTGAAGCAGAAATCGCACTTACTTACCTTAGTGAGATGTGAAACAGTTTCCTAAGAATATAATTTTATTCACTTTGTTTTTTACGTGACATCCCAAATTTTCGAAGACGACACTTACGTTCCAATTTTACAAACCGTTCCAACAAAAAAAAAAAAAAAAACGCAACGTAATTTTTTTTTAACAAACAGCAATTTTTTTCTTTATTCCTCAACAATGTTTATCTAAATAATGAAAAAATTAAATTACTTACAAGTTCCCTATATACAGGGTGGACTTTTGAAATGGGGACAGTAAGGACAAAAACCATTAACCGTTGTAGCCACAGGAAATCGGTCTTAGGAGACTGTCCAAATTTTTTTTTTTTTTTTAGAAGTTTTAATCCACATTCACAGATTTCAAAAAAAATACAGTCAGCCAGAAAATGGGTCATTTTCACAAAAACTTTTTTTGATGCCAATCGATCCTGTTTCTTATAAGGATCAAAAACTACCAGACCAACTGAGGTACTAGAAAAGTCAGAAATAACAAAAAACTTTTCCCATACACTTCGTAGGAAATGAGACTCCCCACTTACTTTTTTTACTATGGATAGTCTGCTGGCCGCTACAATAATAACTGGCTAAATTTAACAAAAAAAATATATAACTTCGGATTTCGAACGAAAACACGTTAGAATTTTACTTACGGAATACGGTTTTTCTTTTTCGTAAACGGAATTTGGATAGTTTGTTGTTGAGTAATTCTGAAAAAAAAAATCTTTCATTAGTTTAGAACGTTTAGACTGTTAATGGTGGCCAGTCTGTTGGTCCCTCGTTTTGTTGCGTAGTTCCCATGTGGCGTTGTAGATTACTACATAAAAGGCCGCAGGAATCCGATGGATGCGAAAAGCACAGAACCGGTCGACGTGGCGGTGCTTGGGGGAAGCCTATGTCCAGCAGTGGATATCTTTTGGCTGAAATGATGATAATGATGATGCTGAAATTATTATAAAGGTTACTTTAAAAAGCTAATGCGACTTAATACAAAGTTAATTATTCGTATGTACAGTTCACGGCGCTAATGAGCGAGCTACCAGCGGAGACGCAGGCGCTAGTCAACGGAGTGGTACAGCAACACGTCAGGAGGACATCCAGCAGTGAGTGACAAACATTACATATATTAATTACTAGCTTTTGCCCGTGAATCCGCCCGCGTGGATGTCGGTTATCGCGTAAAAAAGTAGCCTATGTCCTCCATATCCCAGGCTATATCACTGCCGAATTTAACGACGATTCAGAGGTTCGAAGAACAGACAGACAGAGTAATCCATACTTAATATTATAAATGTGAAAGTAACTCTGTCTGTATGTATGTTACGTTTTCACGCCTAAACCGCTGAACCGATCGTCATGAAATTTGGCTGAGATATAGCCAGGAATATGAAGAAGGATATAGGCTACTTTTTACGCGATTACCGACATCTACGCGGGCAAAAGCTAGTATTATATATTAGTATGGATAATAATCTAAATAACTTATATTAAGTACTAGCTGCTGTCCGCGTGGCTTTTTCTAAAATAAGTTACTCCTTAAAACATCAGCTATCTGCCAGTGAAAATTCCATCGAAATCGGTCCAGCCGTTACGAAGATTAGGACATAGGATAATTTTTATTCCGGTAGTACATTTCCGTAGGATAATTCCCGACCTCTTCGCGGAACCGCGGGCAAAAAGCTAGTAATTATATTTATAAATGAAAATCTATCGTAAAATTAAAATAAATAAAATAGTTTTTATTGATTCCTTACCTAACAAATGAAAAAAAAAAAAAAAAAATATGTTAGTAGGGACTTATCATAATATGATAAGTATATACTAACATTATTTTTTAGGCGTTATCTACTAACACTATTTTTTACTAACATTATCGCCGTAGGCGGTAAAAGCCTCCTCCGCTTCCATGACCTTCTGTCTTTCGTCAATCTGCAACAAGTTTTGCCAGCTGTTTTTATTATTTCGTCGTTCCACCTTTTGAATGGTCTTCCTCAGGGCTTGTTAACGTTACCAAATAACAAAATAATAACCGTTACGTAACATTAAATTTCAATATTATACCTAATAACGTTACAAAATATTAACGTTACTTGGTAACATTACCAGTAATATAACGTTAATCAACATTAACAAAAATACGATAACTAACGTTAATTTAGCTACGTCGCCGTTCTGTGGGTAAGAATCAGGCAGAGTCAGGCAACATTTTGATCGGCACGGCATCAGAGAGGCGCGAGGGCGGGCTCCCGCCACGCCACACGCCTCAGGCCCCACTACTTACATCTCACCCGTTTAAAATAACGATAAAATTAATAGTCGCATAAATAACGTTACATCGATTACCGTTATTTTAATAATAACGTTAACTCTGTCAATACAAGGTAACGTTATGAAAATTTACCGGTATTTAAACTCCTGGTCTTCCTCTTTTGCATATCTCATTGAAAAATTTATTAAATTCTATCGTAAACACATTCTTTATACCCGCCTGTATATTGTAGCAAGCTTATCTGGCCTGATGGGTTTAATATTAATTGTTGACTAACTAAATCACTATGGAGAGCAGTGGTGGGCCAGTGTTAACGGCCCCGACTTAAAAGTTGTAGGTCATGAGTTCGAGCCCAGGTAGGCGCTTTACTTTGTGTAATTAATTTCATCAACACTGCTCTCAAAACGGTGAAGGAACACAGCGTGAGGAAACCGGCATGTCCTAGAACCAAAAATTCAAAGACCTGTGACATCTACCGACCCGCACTGGACCCGTGTGGTGAACGGCCCACTCCCTCTCACAGAAAGGAGGCCTGTGTCCCAGCGGTGGGAAAATTACCAAAAAGAAAATACGTTTATTTGCGGCAAACATGACGCAGAGAAAGAACACAAACATGAAAATAATAAGTTGAGGAAAATATGCGCCACATCCACGCAAAACGGCTATCGCTCAGCATAATGCTGCGACCCTATGCGAGACAGAGCCCCAGCGCTGGTATTGTAAGCTGATTTATGCTTTATGCTATGTATCAGTATGAAAATTTACAAGATTTAAATTTTTTTGTTCAACGGCAGCCCCACCGTCACCGGGCCACATAGGCTTGCTGCATTGTAAGTGCTAAAATTATTATGTTATACAGAAAGCTATGAAGCGATGAAATTATGACTTATGTCACCATATAAAGCAGTACGGACAAGTAAGGGCGTTTGTCCACCGCCATCGTCAACGGGGACGAGATGACGGCGCCGAACTAGCGATACATACTATGGCCGCGTTCCCACCGCATGTCTGTCACCCGAGCGCCGGGATCCCGGCCTCCGAATTTTCGAGTAATTCGGCACGACCGCTAGAACTAGGCCCGTGATTGTGACGGGCAGATATCGGTATAATATATGAATATGCAATACAAAAGTTTGTGGACAAGCCACACACTGCCGTCGCATCATACCATTGAAAGTCAATATTTAAAACAAACAAAAAAAAT
The DNA here is from genome assembly GCA_947523025.1 of Dryobota labecula. NCBI lineage: Eukaryota > Metazoa > Arthropoda > Insecta > Lepidoptera > Noctuidae > Dryobota > Dryobota labecula. The sequence continues at coordinate 12,372,310 of OX383310.1, forward strand.
TGTTGCCCCTTCCAAAAGGTTACGTATGGAGAAGAATGAGTAAGAAACTCCACACTTTTTTAAAACTGTAACAATATTTTGTATACATTAATATTATATGTGAAGACGATGTACCTAGAATAAAATCACTACCACAATAGGTAAAAATAATGAAAAGTGAGCGATCGCCGACGTCACGTTCGGTTCGAATAATCTCGTTTCTCGTTGACGGTGGCGGTGGACAAACGGTGTAACTGCCGCACACCGAAACAACACCAACTCGACTCAAAGCATTTTACTTTTGAAGTTTACGACGCAGAGTCTGCCACCCATAGTCGTCGACGTCGTCTATGGGTGGCTGTCAATTGATTTTGGCAGTACGTCACGCGATATAAAGCTCATATTTCAATGCTTTACTTTTTGAGTTGAGTTGGTCTTGAACTGTTTCGTTACGCGACGGCCAAGTCTTCCAGAAACTGGAGGGTCAGTCCCCTTCTTTCTTAACCACGTATCCCTCTAATAACTCCGCTATCTCCAGCAGGCTCGGACAGCCCGCTGCGCACAGTAAGTGGCGCGTCCAACTCCACAGCAGAGGACGTGTACTCTCGCATCCGCAAGACTACCTCCGAAATACACACCTACACGGCGCAGCATAGCAATGGTATGTGTCTACAGTTAAACTAGCAAATGTATGCGCTTCGGGAATCTTCGTGTATCCGAATTAGCACGAACGTCGTGCCACAGACTAACCCCCCACAGAGTTTGGCCGTTCGTAAGCGCAGGAACTCTCGATACCATCCAAGACAATGGCGAACTCGGAAATGTGTGTGTGTATTACTTGCTCACGCACACATTCATAGCGTGTTTATACACTTGATTACCACAAGTAAAGTGCGCGTCGCTTCGTGAGATGAAAATACCATATTAGATTTTTTCACGGCTCTATTCCTGCGAGAGATAGGTGGACGTGTGTTGCCGGACGTAAAGAATAGTACTACTCCATTTCCTCCCGTGGGTGTCGTAAATGGCGACTTACGCCCAAATACTCAAACGTTACTTAACTTTTAAGACGTTCTTATAAGTGTTTCTGTCGCTACAAAACAGTTTAAAGTGACAGAGACAGTATTATACTTAACGGCGACTTAAAATTGAATTGCGTTTGAGTATTCAGCAGTAAGGGACTTACTAGAGAATGGGCAGTAGCCTTTTCTATGCACTTTTAACACCATACTGCGATCGCCAACCCGCCTGCCAAGCGTGGCGATTATGGCAAACCCCCCCGATTGGAGGAGGCTTATATCCAGCAGTGGACGTCTTTCGGCTGAAATGAATGATGAATGATAGGCGGAATTGTATAGTACAGTCTATTGCTTTTAAAAGGATCACAAAAGGGATGAATGAAAGGCAATTGCATGCAGCCGAGATGAGAATGCTAAGAGGGATGTGTGATGTTAAGCGAATGGATAGAATAAGAAATTAGTATATAAGAGGAAGTCTGAAATTGACACCGGTGACTGAAGTTGTCATGGTATGGGCATGTGATGCGGAGGGATGAGGGAAATGTCTTCAGGAAAGTTTTGAGTCTGAATATGGAGGGCTATATGAGTAGGGGAAGACCAAAGAAACGATACGACTATGTGAAAGATGATATGGCTAGAAAGAGACAGAAGTATGTAAGAAAAAGACATGTTGCGTCGACCACACATAAATTGGGATAAGGGCAGGAGAATGACGATGATGAAATCCAAATTCTGGGATGCTATTAAATAAGTCCTGATGGATAAACCCAGAAACATATCGACGGCTCCTAAGTATACTGAGTCAACTAACAAATTTCGGCAATTGTACTTTTTAGGATATTACAAACAATTAAATCATTTACTATCTACCCGTGTTAAAAACGTTCATATTATTAGAAATACAGTTGACTCAGTATACTTAGGAGCCGTCGATATGAGGAACAGGGTGTATAGTTCACTCATACTCTATAGTAAAGGGAGGATCCTCCGACCAGACGGGTGTTGTGTCTAGTGGGCAACTGCCCAACGGTTGACGTCGCGCGGTAAACTCTGATTGCGCGATGCAGGATTTGTGACGTCAGGTCTTTGATGCGTAATTCGCATGTGGCGTTGTATATGCCACCACAAACAACTCGCCCGACCTAGAAATTGAACCCAAGATGCCACACTAATAATTATTTTTTTTATTTACAGCAGACTGCGGTAACCACATGTCAAGCAAAGACTCGGGCATCAGTCAGATGTCGGACGTCACACTATCTAATAAGGGACACAACGGGGTGCCCAACGGACATTATAATGCGTAAGTACTCATACGGTAGTACTACTTACAAGCTGTCATATATGGACCGAGCTTCAGTCCCAAACTGCCACACTAAAGCTCCATTTACACGGTGGCATACCATAAAATTGAAACAACAATTCACTGCTACCGTCTAAGCAACACGTATAATTGTTGCAAGATACGGGCAAGTTATGGTGGCCGCCACTTAAATCTGAAATAAAGTTCATTGCTCTTTCCTTAATTTCTCTGCGTAGGTACCCCGTTTTTTATTACTAGAAAAAGTCAAGGGTCCCGATAAAATTCGTATCGGGACAAGTTTATGTCAATAATTCTGTTTTCCGAATTACGTATTTGAATAAATGTATGCGGGTCAATGAACCTTAATTTTTTTTGTTTTTTTTTTAATAAATGTTGCCCCACACTAGGAATTTCTCCTGTATCGTGGGTGCGTTTACAAACATTTAAACTCACATACACAAACAGCCAAACCTGGAACAACTACTTATAGATCATACAAATATTTGTTCCGTGCGGGGATCGAACCCGCGACATGCAGCGCAGCAGTCAATCGCTTAACCACTGCGCCAACAGTGCCGTCAAATCAGATTTATTTGACGTTTGGTATAGTTTCCATTTACAACTAGTTTAGGTGTAAACAGCACATACAATAAAATTGCACATGTTCCAATATTTGGCATTATTTTTCGCTATTCCAGTAATCCGAGAAACTTGTGTCTGATCCTAAACATCGATTTATAGATTACATTTAGATGTGAAGTGACGCACTTCTCCTCCACATTTATTATGCCAGAACCAAAGTGTGGGAACTCTACCAGCGTCTGCGTTCCCTTCCACATATAACCCGTCTGCCTTCAAGCAAGAGTGAACAGGCATCTTCTGCGCACGCTCGTTCCATCATAGACCTCATCCATCGCTTTTCCTCAGGCGAGATCTAGGTCAAGAGCAGGCACAACCAGCAATAAAAATAATTTGCGAATTTGTCGTCACGTGTATGATTTTTATGGTTATTGAAGGTGCCAATTAATCATTCATAATATTTTTCGTAGCGAGGCATTAAACCGCGCCGCGTCAGCAGACAGCTCGGAAGAGGCGAACAGTACGAAGGAATCGTCGCCCGTGCCGGCTCATCATAGACTCGATTTGCAACACGGGTGAGATTCAAATACTTATTTATTTTAGGCTTTTCCCAACAATGTCGGGGTCTGCTGAAAATCAGTATGTTACATGGAGCGACTGCCTATCTGACCTCCACAACCCAGTTACTGGGTAATGGAGTGACCACGCTTCTCGACGCGAAATCGGTTTGGGCCGATCACGTATTAGCACACTTTCGATCACTTCGGCGATCGGAAATTTGGCATGATGCAAATTCTTTTCCGATTGGTGTCGAGTCGGCCGAACCGAACCGAGGCGAATGACTTATTCGCTGTTATTGCAAGGACATAAAAGCTCTACCTGACCAGCTCAAGCCGAATCCGCGTCGATAAATGTGGTCCCTAACGTGATATTCCTTAGCAAGTAAACAAAATTTTAGTAATTTTGAACCCCCAACTCCCCCTAGTCAGCAAAAATAAGCAAAGCTATACCCCCTCCCCCCTCCTATGCTTACGCAATCATTGGTATGTTTTTTAAATCTGTTTAGTTTTCGTAATTTTTATTCATGAGTCTAGAAATCTAGTCTAGGAATTTATAGACTATACATTAATAATAATAATAATAACAACCCCACCGCCGTATCTCTACGTTGACGTCGTGATGGGGCTTGCGCGCTCCGAACTCTGGGTCTGTGCCGGTAGAGTTTACTTTACCGGAACATGTCTAGGGTGAGGAGCCAGACCAAGAGAGATACAGAAACCCGCAGGGCAGCATGTGGCGAGCTGTTGGGCAGTTGCGACCCCACGGACCCTATCTCCCGGGAGAAGTCATGTTCCTCATCTCTAGCTTGCCTTTATTGGCCGGCTGGAGTGAACACTGACGAGGAACTGAGCTTCCACCTCATTCTTGCCTTTATTGGCCGGCTTGAGTGGAGATTCGCAAGAGCAAACGTGCTCGGAGGAAGAAAGTACTCCAGTAAGTGCTTGTAGGGATCTTGACCATCTTCCGGGCTCTGGGATTGTTCTGAGAGCCGTGGAATACCTCTCCACTCCTCGAGCACACATCGGACATGTTGCCCCCTTGTCGCTACGTCACTATGTGCTAGCGACCGTTTTCGGGGGCCCATTATTGAGTGTGCAAGTCACCCCCTGCCATTTTATCCGTGTGTAAAAAAACATTGATCAGGCAGGGGCCATAGTCCTTCCATAGTTTTAGGTAACCAGTCCATTTTAACCACCCAAACCCATAGTCCAATATCTTTGTTTCCATATCTTGCAATAGTCCTACACCAACCGGGGGTTGTCCTTGGGTGCACTTGCATAGTGCGTACAGGGATAATCGTCGGTTGGTGCCTCATTTAATTAAAAAGCGTCTAACGGGCCTCTGCGAGTTGGCCTCGGCCCCTCGTACGCCTTCCAAAGGTCCGGGACCCCAGGGTCCCGAGATATGTAAACATTTAAAAATAATAATAATATTTATTTGTCAGATCAGTAATCCAATATTGTTAGAACATATATTATTTGTTATTGTTACAACTTACATACTAGTGTTAGTACATATACTTCTGTCAATAACTTAATTAAAAAAATAAACTAAAAAGACATGTCAGATACGATAATAATAATAATTCATCATATTCATTAACAATCACATTACACACATTATTTCTGGGCACGGTTTGACGGCAACACTATCGTCCTCGTCCAGTGCTTCCATATAAGGCCATCAGTCGTATCCGCAATGGTCATCAGGAGACTGTTGGCGCTGCCCTGCACCCGCCACATCAGGGATGCGATACGCTTTCGTATATTAGCATAGTAGTCATCTAAACGTGCCTCCGCGAACATCCCTGATGCGCTGCAGTGTCGCGGCAACCTAAATTGGTAACCAACCATTAATTGAATGCACATAAAATACCGCGTGAGAGCGAGTAAGCAATATCAGTTATTTTGGGGAATCCCTGAACATGGGATTGCCATCTTTGTTCAAATCAAAATGAAATCAATTTTGAAGACAAATCTGAAAAAGTAAATAAATAAATGTTGCTGACGTAATCACCATCCAGACCCCCCCCATGCCCCATGTCCCCCCCCTTTTGGTGCTTACGTAATACTTAAATGACCCCTTAACTAGTGTGTTAGTTACATGATCAATGAATAAATATTCGGTTTTGTTTCAGTGAGTTCAACTCAAGTCAGCTGGGCCGCGACAAGATCAGACCTTACGAGACTGACGAGAACGGATATATTATTACTAAATGTAAGTATTACTTGTTACTTTTTAGGGTTCCATAAAAAATCAAAAGTCATTTATTCAAATTAGGGCGGTCTGTGAATGTTGTCCTTAGTGCGCGAATCCGACTCTCACTTTGCCTGGTTTGTTTTTAGTCTTTATAAGTCTGGTCAATGTCACATGTCCTACGAAATCTGCTCGTTTTGTCTCCCCAGGCGGTCTCCGTGAACCCGAAGTATTAGAAGCCCTCTGCAAGCTAGACGTCTCCCAAGCGCCGCCTGAACAGTGGGAGCGACTACTACTGGCCACGCACGAACTGCTCAAGTACGGAGATTGTAGGAAACCTGTGGAGTACTTCAAGTTAGTATAATATAACATAATCAGTCTGTATTGACCCGAGAGGAAAAAATAAGTTAGGTTATTTCTAGTCAAGCGTGCACAGCCCTCCGAAGACTGATGGGGTGAATTCAGTATATCATATTTCAGAAACGTTATGGGAATCCAATAAACACGCAATGTATCGTTACCGTGACAAAACGCACGTAGCGAACGGCAGCGCAGCGAGCCTTCGGCCGCCCTCTCCGCCACGGGGCGCGGTGAGTTCGATGAACTCTTTAGCTAGGCAGAAAGTGAACAGCTGATTTCACGCGTCCTTCGTTAGAGTATTTCAACATCCAATGCTGTTTTTTTTTTTTAGCTGTTTTATTTACATACATGGAGTGTTGCGTACAGAGAATGTAATTTTACATTTAAATAAAGGTAACTGAAAAACTTAATATAAGGAGCTGAATGCCCTGTTAGTTTGCGGACGGCTGTTCCTTACACCCTATAAACTAAAACTTTATGCACAAGTAAAAAAATACTTTACAAAAGCGGACTTAATGCCTTAGGCATTTTCTACCAGTCAACCTTAGGGTGATGCAGCGACCAAACATGGCAGGTGCAACATAAGGGATAAATAACTCGAAAAAATAAATACTAATACATACATTATAAACAGAATATACTTTGTCCGAAGAAATAACGATAGGTAGAGGAGAAAACGAATCCAGCAAATCAAGGCTGGGATGATTCTGCCAACTTCTTACTAATATGTTCACGTGCCTTCACTTTAAAAGATAACCGACTGGTTGCCGTCCTGATTATCGTTTACCATCAGGTAAAAAGAGAACATCAAGTTGTGGGCCAGTGGCCGCAGCCCCAACTTATGAGTAGTTTATCGTGAGTTCCAACACGCATACACTTTTTACAATATGTCATCACCACTGCTCTTAAAACGACGAAGGAAAATATCTTGAACCAAAAATTCTAAGACCTGTGACATCCACCAACCCGCAGTGCCCGCGTGGTGAATTACGTTCTGCCAATCTATTCTGTAAAAATCTCACCGTGAAAACTCAGGTGAAGTGAGCATCAATACACAGTGTCAATCCCTAGCATCAATGGAGTGACAGCTCACTTCACCTGTGTTTTCACGGTGAGATTTTTACAGAATAACACTGCTGATTCATCTCACAGCGAAGTGGACGACTGAGTTCCCATATATTTTTTGTTTAATAAGAAAATATTTTTTCTTACAGAAACATAGTGCGAGTGGCGCTCGCGGCATTATCAATAGAAGAGCCAGCAGGAGATAAAGAGAATACTGAAAATGCCAGTAATGCGCAACAGACTTCTGGTGAGTTTCCTTTATTTATTTTTCTAAAACGAAATTCATGGAAAGATTCTTCAAGAAAGAAAGAAAATTATTAAGGTAATTCAAAATTATAATTGTAATCTTTCTGGCGCAGTATCTGGTTGGTGCCTGTCTGTTTCTAGCGCATTATCTGGTTGGTGCCTGTCTGTTTCTGGCGCATTATCTGGTTGGTGCCTGTCTGTTTCTGGGGCATTATCTGGTTAGTGCCTGTCAATCTTTCTGGCGCAGTATCTGGTTGGTGCCTGGCAGCTTTTCTGGCGCAGTATAGAGTCGGTGCCTGTCAGTCTTTCTGGCGCAGTATAGAGTCGGTGCCTGTCAGTCTTTCTGGTGTAGTATCTGGTTTGTGCCTGTCAGTCTTTCTGGCGCAGTATCTGGTTGCTGCCTGTCTGTTTCTGGCGCATTATCTGGTTGGTGCCTGTCTGTTCATGGCGCATTGTCTGGTTGGTGCCTGTCAATCTTTCTGGCGCAGTATCTGGTTGGTGCCTGTCAGTCTTTCTGGCGCAGTATCTGGTTGGTGCTTGTCTGTTTCTGGCGCATTATCTGGTTGGTGCCTGTCAATCTTTCTGGCGCAGTATCTGGTTGGTGCCTGGCAGTTTTTCTGGCGCAGTATCTAATCGGTGCCTGTCAGTCTTTTTTCTGTCAGCTAAGTAATAATAACCATACGAGTCGATCGATCAGGTTAAGCTACGTTTGCTGCGGTTGGTCCGTGGATGGATGACAATCTTTACATACCAAGACCTTTACATACAAGAAAGCGGTACTTCTGGTCACGGCTCGCATTGTTACGAGGTTTCGTTCTCTGGAGCCCTGACTCCGGTTAGGATTTTTGTTGCTTTGTACAATCAACTGCACGGACATGTTAAAAATTAGACTTACACGGCGTCTTTCTGTCATTGGTTTTCATATTTCAAGAGTTACTATTGTTTTTCGGTTGACCGTACTTGTAGAATGTTTGTCGGCGATGTACGCAAAAACTGTGGAACAATTTTTTATGGTTTATTCACGTTATTGCAGGCTGGGGCACAGCAAACGAACGCGCAGCAGCGGAAGCAGTCAAAGTGTTAATCTGGCTGTGTCGGCGCCCGGAGACGCGGCCGCAGTGGCAGGACTACTTCGACCTCATCCTGCTGAAGCTCATCCACGCCTACGAGAGCCTCAACAAGGAGCTCATGCGCGCCGTCGAGGCCGGCATGCCGCACATCGCCAGCGCTTTGCCAGCGCACCAGGTGAGATCATTGACAGTGGCATTGGCAGGACTGCTTCGACCTCATCCTGCTGAAGCTCATCCACGCTTCCGACAGCCTCACCAAGGAGCTCATGCCGTACATCGCCAGCGCTCTGCCAGCGCGCCAGATCAATGCTTATATATTTGGTTCAAAAGGAATCACTAAAACTCTCACACACACTCCGACGTGAACTCGAATAACCTATAAGTTTTTTACACACTCCGACGTGAACTCGAATAACCTATGGGGCATTTCACGTCAAGCGGACAACCAAAAAAAAGTGAGGTCCCGAATTTTGTTTATACTCTGGTCAGTTATACTTCTAAAAGACGTGGATGTGTACACCCAATTTTTTTTTCGTATGATCATTTATTGCTGAGTTATGAGCTTTTAAAAATTTACTAAGAATGAAGTCATAAATTTTTGGATACTTATTATCGTTATCAGCTAATTTGTAAAAAACACTAGAAAGTATTGTTTCTTTTAGTAAAAAAGTTAAAGTTTTTAATTTTTTTGTCGAATTCTAAATTTGATTTTTTTTACGTTTAGTAAACCGGAAGTGAAAATTTCAAATCGATGTTTAAGTAACTTCGACACTTTTTTTTAATTTTTTTTTTAACTTGAATTAAAGCTTTAAATGTATTAATTCTTCACAAAAAAAATTTAAACGTGATCGCCAATAGTTTAAGACTTAGAGCACTTAGAGTACATACACATAGCTATGAGCACTTTCTAAGCAATCGAGTTTATGTGCTAACATGCTGAAATACTACGCTTTTAATATTTTATTCCTTCATTCTAGCATGCAAAAATAGAAAAATAAACGATTTCTTTAATTCTTTACAAAAAAATTAAAACGTGATCGCCGCACAGTGGAACGAATGTATGGGAGCGGTTGGACGTAGACATGTCCGAAAAAAAAGAGTAAAATTATGCCAAACTAATGATGCCATCTTATTCGATTACTTAATGCCTTCATAACTTGTGGTGATGAATTTCTTCATAACTCCCATATTTCGGGAGTAATTTGAGAAAATGTGAAATTTTACTATGAAAATGAGTGTATCGAGCTCTCTCCCTCCTGATTCCGGGCTTGTTTCAAGTAGCGGTCTCTAATATCATAATGCTAATACTAAGAGCTATATTTAATACTAAGACACATAGTGCGCCAAATGTGCACTTTCTGGGATAAAGAGTGATGTTTATTTTATAACACAATTTTTTTATTTTTTGTTTATTTTGTTGATTAAAACCGTTTTTCTAAAGGTTTACCTTATTACAATAACATTTCTGAGCAGCCAATTAGAGAAGATATAAGCTAATTAGGATATATAATTAGGGACTTAAGGTTTACATATAAAACTGATGCACTAATGATTACTGATAAGAACATTGCTATTATTTAATTACTAAATGGCTCTTAATACACTAATTTAGCATGCATCATTTACTAATTATCACAATAACTAATTACCTTGCAATATTTAACAAAGGATACCTGGGATACCTGGATTTTATATAAATAGGTCACTATTAGTAACTTTAAAATCAGTGTTGATTTACACCTCGTTGTATCCAAGCTAATCTCGCAATGTATTTTCCAAATTTTAATACAAATCTTGATATTCACGTTGCTTTATGCGCACGCGCACATAAAGATTTACGCGACTTTAACTATTTGTTCAGTGTTTTAAAAGATAACAGTTGTGTTCAGTTATGTGAAAGTGCTGAAACAAGTTTAAAAGACTGGTGTCGTCGATTTTGCTACCGCATTTATGCAAAATGGACACAGTCTGGAAGAAGCACAGATAAGTTTCGGAAGAAACATGAGATTTGGCTACAGGCTGCAATTCAATGGCCGGAATTACAGAATGAAAATATGGAACCTTCTACAGAAAATATAAGTGACGTCATCGAGCCCATAATTTCTCCTGCTAAATCTGATGCTTCAACTTGTACACATCCTAGTCCTCGTAAATCTTTTGAGGACCTTAGTAACCGGCAAAAAAGAAGACGCACTGAAGATAGTCTTTCATGCAGCAGTAGCAGCGCTGAAATTATGTTTTCGGCCGAAAGGGCGCTTCAAAAGGCAGGACAAAGCGATACAGCTTATGTTATGAAATACTTGACGGAGAATCCAGAAGAGGCCTCAAAAATCAAAGCCTTCATTGAAGGTAAATCAATTCAGGTACGGGAAATATCCCCTTTGAAGGCATTGGCTCTTTATGTATCGATGAACTTATCGAAATGGCGCTATAACACTCTTCGGGATTTCAACACTCAAGAAGGAGCTCTTCAATACCCGAGTTACTACATGTTGGTTAAAGAAAAAATTAAGTGCTATCCGGCCAAAGAAGATCTCACAGTTACAGAGAGCTCTGCAAAAATCAAATTACAAGCCTTGATGGATTTAACCTCAAGAAGACTTATTAGGTCGTTAGAAACCCCTGTTGATCCCAATCAACAGCTCGTATTGACCAGCAAATGGGGTTTTGACGGATCATCTAGCCAAAGCATTTATCATCAAAGGACGAGTGAAGATGAGCAAATCGATCTTGCTAGTAATTTTATGATTAGTCTTGTACCACTGCGGCTCGTCTCAAAAGGTGTAACAATTTGGGAAAACGAGCGACCATCTTCCACTTCATTTTGCCGGCCAATATTGTTTAAGTTTATAAAGGAAACCAAAGAAAATGTGCAGAGAGAGATGGCTGAAATCGAAGCAGAGATTGAAGCCTTAACTCCATCCACCATCACTGATGGAATTAGTGTCAAACACCAACTGCTGTTGACAATGATTGATGGTAAAATTCATTCCATTATATCCAATACAGCAGCTTCAGTGTGTGACATATGCAAGGCTTGTCCTAAAGAAATGAATAATTTAGAGTTAATCAAAGATAAACACGCAAACGAGGACATGTATAAATATAGCTTAAGCACCCTTCACGCTTGGATTCGCTCAATGGAATGCTTATTACACATTTCCTACAAATTAGACATAAAATCATGGCAAGTAAGGGGTGATATAGCAAAAAGGCAAGTTGATGACAGGAAGAAAAGAGTTCAAGAGGCTGTAAGAAGAGAAACGGGCTTACTTCTCGATGTTGTGAAACAAGGCAGTGGATCCACCAACAATGGCAACTCGGCAAGGAGATTTTTTGAAAACTACACTAAATCTGCTGAACTGACCGGAATAGATGCTATGCTTTTAAGAAAAATCTGTGTGATCTTGCAGTGTATTTCATCAGGAGAGAAGATCAACGTAACTAAATTCCGAGAGTTCTGCTTTGATACTGCTAAGCTTTACGTGGAGTTATACCCATGGTATTATATGCCTTCTTCACTTCATAAAATTTTAATGCATGGGCCAGACATAGTTCAGAACATGTCAATTGTGCCCATTGGTTTTCTATCCGAAGAGGCATCTGAGGCTAGAAATAAAGATTTTAGAAAATATAGAGAGGGGCATTCTCGAAAGCATAGCAGTATCTCATGCAATGAAGATATTATGCACAATCTTTTACTGTCTTCTGATCCACTTGTTACAAGTATCCGTCCAAAAGGAAATAAGTTTGTAAAAAAATCTTCTTTTAAGGAATTTTATGAGCTTACGGATTCTGAGAAAAGTGATATCGAATTTGTTAACATAAATGATTTAGCGGACATCGATTCTGAATTTGAATTAATTGATGATGATGATGATGACGAAGATAATTAAATGATGTTATTGTTTTAAAATGTGTAACTTAGTAAATTAGAGCTTACATCTTAATTATTTATTGTACTTTTAATGAAACTAGGTAATTTATTATCAACTTACTTAAAAGTCATACTCTCATCAGTTCTTGTGAATATTTTTGTTAATATATATTTCTGTATATATATAATATATTTATAGACCTCTTAATAAGTCTGTCTGCGGTTTAAAGTAAATACAAATGGGGAAAAAACGTTTTTTTTTTTTAATTTTCATTTCCTTTTATCCCAGAAAGTGCACATTTGGCGCACTATGTGTCTTAGTATTAAATATAGCTCTTAGTAATAGCATTACGATATTAGAGACCGCTACTTGAAACAAGCCCGGAATCAGGAGGGAGAGAGCTCGATACACTCATTTTCATAGTAAAATTTCACATTTTCTCAAATTACTCCCGAAATATGGGAGTTATGAAGAAATTCATCACCACAATTTATGAAGGCATTAAGTAATCGAATAAGATGGCATCATTAGTTTGTCATAATTTTACTCTTATTTTTCGGACATGTCTACGTCCAACCGCTCCCATACATTCGTTCCACTGTGCGCCGATAGTTTGACTTAGAGCGGTTTTATTAATTGAGATTGAAACAGTATTAATGAAAATAGAAAGATTTATTTTGTAATTTTTACAATTTTACTATTTACACTAGCACTAATTCTCTTTACACATAAGCCCCCGTTGGTTGAAAAAAAAGCATGCAGTTGTTTAGTTCCTGGAACGGTGATAGCGGAAGTGAAACGGACTTGTAGAATATTTCGCTCTTGTTGAATACTTTCCTTCGAGCAATAGTAAATAGAAGTCCCAGTCAATGATGACTTGGCCCATTCATATAATTTTATAGGTGTAGTGATAGCGTTATTCGTAGACTGTAAACTTGCACGGGTTGCCAAACGTTTAAGGTTTCCCCCAAGACCATCACATGGCCCTTTTCCATGAGCGGTGGCATGGAAGTGTAACTGTGCGTCTTTATTAAAATCGCCGCATGCTTATATCGCTGAACAACAAGCGCTTTATTTTAGAACTCTGAAGGAAACCATCTCTGAAGGCGAAATTTTCGTTCAATGTGATTTTGCCGAAAATTATAGTTTTGTCGTACAAGATGCTGCCCAATTATTTCATTGGAATAATGATCAAGCCACGCTTTTGACATCTGTTTATTATTATAAAGATGGAAATGACATTAAACATGGAAGCATCATCATGATTTCAGACGATTTAAAGCATGATACTGCCACATTCTACGCGTTTCAAAAAATACTGCACCAGCACCTTGATAAGCTCAGAATTACGGTTTCTGTCATGAAATACATCACAGATGGCGCTCCCCAACATTTTAAGAATAGGTTCAATTTTGTGAACCTATTTTACTACAAACAAGATTTTAATAAAGACGCACAGTTACACTTCCATGCCACCGCTCATGGAAAAGGGCCATGTGATGGTCTTGGGGGAAACCTTAAACGTTTGGCAACCCGTGCAAGTTTACAGTCTACGAATAACGCTATCACTACACCTATAAAATTATATGAATGGGCCAAGTCATCATTGACTGGGACTTCTATTTACTATTGCTCGAAGGAAAGTATTCAACAAGAGCGAAATATTCTACAAGTCCGTTTCACTTCCGCTATCACCGTTCCAGGAACTAAACAACTGCATGCTTTTTTTCCAACCAACGGGGGCTTATGTGTAAAGAGAATTAGTGCTAGTGTAAATAGTAAAATTGTAAAAATTACAAAATAAATCTTTCTATTTTCATTAATACTGTTTCAATCTCAATTAATAAAACCGCTCTAAGTCAAACTATCGGCGATCACGTTTTAATTTTTTTGTAAAGATTTAAAAAAATGTTTATTTTTCTATTTTTGCATGCTAGAATGAACGAATAAAATATTAAAAGCGTAGTATTTCAGCATGTTAGCACATAAACTCGATTGCTTAGAAAGTGCTCATAGCTATGTGTATGTACTCTAAGTGCTCTAAGTCTTAAACTATTGGCGATCACGTTTAAATTTTTTTTGTGAAGAATTAGTACATTTAAAGCTTTAATTCAAGTTAAAAAAAATTTAAAAAAAAAGTGTCGAAGTTACTTAAACATCGATTTGAAATTTTCACTTCCGGTTTACTAAACGTAAAAAAAATCAAATTTAGAATTCGACAAAAAAATTAAAAACTTTAACTTTTTTACTAAAAGAAACAATACTTTCTAGTGTTTTTTACAAATTAGCTGATAACGATAATAAGTATCCAAAAATTTATGACTTCATTCTTAGTAAATTTTTAAAAGCTCATAACTCAGCAATAAATGATCATACGAAAAAAATATTGGGTGTACACATCCACGTCTTTTAGAAGTATAACTGACCAGAGTATAAACAAAATTCGGGACCTCACTTTTTTTTGGTTGTCCGCTTGACGTGAAATGCCCCCTATAAGTTTTTTTTTTTTAAATTACGGCACTGTGGTAGTAAAACGTGCGTGCATGACAATGTTCTTTTTTTGAAATTCATAAATGTGGCTGTTTGATGAGTAAGGAAGGGATCGAAAACGCAAAGGAGTTGCATATTGAAATTTTGTACAACATTATAACACTCGTTTGGATGATATTATGGTTACTATGACACCGGTTGTTTTAATGTTGGCAATAAGCTGTTTCAGAAACTTTTATACTCGTAGAGGATTTAAAGCATGGGTGTAGATAAAAAATATTTAAAAGCTAGCTCCTAAAATTTTTCTTCTGCATAAATTTGAAAGTGTCGACTTCCCTTAGGTGCTGGCCCTGCTGAAGCCCGTGATCCGCACGCGCGGCTACCCCACGTCGCTGTGCGCGCTCAAGCTGGCCGCCGAGGTGGCCAAGGCGCGGCCCGCCGAGCTCACGGACGACGTCGTGCAGAACCTCATGGAGGGCGTCGGCCAGGTAGGCACGAGGCAAATTGCCACATTGAGCTTGAGCTTATTGTGCTTAGCATTCGTTTAAGCGGTCATGGAGCTTATTGGAAAATTCAGATTTCACAATGAAGGGTTCCGTAGTTTGGACGAATTTATCCCAAGAACAAACTTAACATTGTAGTTGGAATATATTATGTTCTCCCAATTATATTGTATAATAATAATTATAATTTAAAATTTTATTCCAACTGAAAATGTAAGTTTGTACGCACAATATCGAGAGATTTACCATGTTATTTTAAGACCGTAGACTTCTTATAGATTTTCCTGTAAGCTATAAGGATAGAAGTATTAAAAAAAAAAAAAAAAAATATTTTTTAAAATTTTAGGCTCTATAGTTTCGAAGATAAAAGGGGGAATGGTCAATTTGAGACCCTCACAGTATGTCACGCGGTTTCATTTGTTATGTCACGCGGTGCTGTTTGCATAACTTTTTACCCCCAAAACTGACCCCAATATTCTAAATTTATTTATTTACGGTTCTCATCCGTGTTTGGGTCACTCAAATTGATATGTATACCAAATATCAACTTAATCGGTGCATTACATTCCGAGCAAATTGGCTGTGACAGACGAACAGACTGACAGACAGACACACGAGTGATCCTATGAGGGTTCCGTTTTTTCCTTTTGTGGTACGGAACCCTAAAAACGAATAACAGGTATTAGACAGATTTTGCCCTCATGATTTACCCTATTTACTGGTGCCATAGTGTACAGAACTAGTCAGGGTGGCAGGGACATCGACGCGAAGCCTGTTACCATGGATTCAGTCCATGATTCTGGGCCCGTCTTTTTTTTTTGGGTGGTAAAGTATCAAATAACTTCTCCCGCTCTGGGCGGAGCGAAAGGGAGTGTCAGACTTTTACTGACTTTAACCTACCGTTCCTTCAGTTGCCTGTGTGCCAGGGCCACGGTATCCCTTTCGGAAAAACTTTGTTCGATTTCCGGGTCAAGTAAGCAACTTCTAAGAAATTCATACTAATATTATAAATGTGAAAGTGACTCTGTCTGTCTATCTGTATGTTACGTTTTCACGCTTAAACCGCTGAACCGATCGTCATGAAATTTGGCAGAGATATAGCCTGGGATATGGAGAAGGACATAGGCTATTTTTTTACGCGATAACCGGCATTCACGCGGGCGGAGCCGCGGGCAAAAGCTAGTGTAAAATAAATTGAATATTTGCTAAATAAAATTACAGTATTCAGGGTATTTTTCCTTCAGAACCCATTCGAACTTTTCAACTCTTATAATCAGTCTGTTGTTTCTTTTTTTTTAAGTATTGCTTTTTCGTTTGGAATAACCATTTTTTTATATTGATTTATAAGTTTGAGTTGGTCTCGTTGTAAAAGTTCATGTTCATTCATTTAATGTTTTTGACTATTATTATTAGACATTATTTTTTTCTTCTGCAGTTGGCTGATCATCAAAACAGTGCAGTTCGCAAAGCGGCCGTGTTCTGTATGGTCGCGTTCACGTTCGCGCTAGGAGAGGAGCGCATGCAGCCGCATCTCAAACATTTATCTGTTAGCAAGTATCGGTTATTGCAGGTGAGTAGAAGGGAAATATAGGACTCTAAATAGTCTTAGTAAAATTGTATAGTACAGCCCCGTCCCGACCTTTGCTCGACCTAGCCCGTGCCGAAGCGCCAAACTTTAAAGTCGTCCCAAATTATTCTAAATCCGATTCAGCCTTTGGGTTTTCCATAATCGCCACGCGCAGGGGTTGGCGACCGCAGTATGGCTGCTGCCCAGTCTCTAGTGAGTCCCTTAGTCGCCTTTGTGTATTGACGGCCCCTCCCCGCAGGTGTACATCAGCAAGCAGCGCGAGGACGGCGCGCGCCCGGGCGGCGCGGCGCCCAGCACGTAGCGCCGGCGCGCGCGCGCGCACACGCGCAGCCGCAGCACGCAGACGCAGCCCCACGCGCAGCCGCGCTAGGGCGCCCGACCTGCACTCGAGCACGCCAAGGGACGGTACAGCCTTGCCCATAAATACCACATTGTCTACTCAACTATTGCGGGATATTTTATGATTCTTTTCTCAATATTACTATTATTATTTCACTTTTGAATTTCGCGAACTCTAAGGTATTTATAGTCGTGTCTGTACTGTCCCAGAGTACCATTACACCACCGCTGTAGGGTACCGTACTCGAGTAGGAGTATGTTCAACGGTGTAAGGTGTACCTCGAATTCAGATACACCACCGCTGTGGGGTGTACTCTACTCATAATTATGTTGACCGGTGTGCTAATATATTCGGGATTTAAATCATTTGTGATGAATGGCTAGCTCACTAAAATTTATAAAATATAAATTACTTTAGAGAAACAAAATAGACCCATATTCCGCCAATTATGTGGGGGCGAGCCTCTTGCCATAAGTCAGACACAAATCCGAATCCAGACTTAATACTGAGAAAATCCCGATAGAAAAATCCAGTAACACTACCCTATAACAATTATAAATAAATATAATTTATTTAATGCGGACTATTCAAATATCCATTTTTCTTAGTATTATATTATTTTATAACTTTGTTAGTCGTGAGAAGATCAATTAATGTATTAAAATTACATTAAAATCCAAACAAATGATTAAATATAAATTTAATTAAAATATATTATTAAATAAATTAAAAGGAAGCTCACCGATCCGGTCGGTCGAACTCGTGACTGAGAAGGAATTATAAAAAACGGCTCAATCAGCAATCTCGGTAAGTGTGTGTAGAATACACATATTGAGACACGAAGCAACACATTACGATCTATAAATGGTATTTTGTTGCTTCGTGTCTCAATATGAAACTTTGTATTTTGTTTGAGACGAGGCTACGAGGTGGGTAGGGACACTAGTCATCATCTGCCTGGCCCATTCCCAAGTATGTTGTCGCCGGGTTCCAATCTCAACTGGATGAAGCTGAATCCTAGTACTTTATAGTCCGTTCCAAAAGTACCTGATACAAGTGTAAATAAACCATATTCAGGTTAAATTTTTACGCAATAACTCTGCTGATTGAGGCGTTTTTCATAATTCCTTCTCAGTCACGAGATGCTGCAGTCTGGTGAGCCTCCCCACAGCTGCCGATACTGGTCAGTTTGCAGTCATCCATAAGATTCCGTTGCCACTCCCTCCGATTCGGCGAATTACTATATTTTTGTTGTCTAAATGCTGGCCATTTCACACAAACGAATTAAATCCCTTACGAAAAGACTTTTGTTTTAAAAACAAACCATTTTCTTAGGACGATAAAATAGGCTGATAAACAAATACCACTGTCAAAGAATCTTCCCGAACGTGTATTCCTTTACTAAAATACCTGTGTTTTTAATACCCAGTGTGATATATTACTGTAAGAAGAAAATTTAGTTTAAAAGGCAGAGATGTTTACAGGTTCTTGGTTTATTACGAGATCAAAGTTATCACATCTCCGAGGTCATCTATCTGACCTCCACAACTCAGTTACTGGGCAAAGTTACCACAGCTGATTGGATATTTTTACCACAGAAAAACCAAATCAAGTCTTTAGGCATCTCTACTTTTTTATACTCTATATTAAAATCATATTAATAAAACCACTTTAGATACTAATTTGATTAAAAAACAAATTCAGAAATAAATAAATTTACGATGAATTTGATGGTTTCATTAATATGAATTTTAAAACATGAATATTCAAAACTAATTTAAAAAAATTATAATAATTTTTAAACAAGACTAAACATCAAAAATTGTGTTACGCGTGTAAAAGACTGGGAAATCGTGTGATCGTGCGCGAATAATGTGTGGTGAACTGAACTGTATTGTGAAGGAATTAGGGGCGAGAATTGAATGTGCTCTTGTACTATAGCTTAAAAGTGTCTAATACTGATGTAAGTAGCTTAGGATGAAATGTTGATATCAAGGTAATCATTTGCCTAGACTTTGAGGTCGGCTTCCAGTCTAGCTGATACCAGTACGACCTGACCTCTTATTGTACGGAAATCCTATACAATGCGAAATCAGCTTATACTGGAAATTTATAGCTTGATATGTAGCCGTGTGGACAATACGGCTGGTGAATCATGGTCCGAACTTTGCGCAGAAGGCTGCGCAATAAAAATTTTTAGGAACCAAATGGTGAAATGAGGCGAGTGTGAGTGAGATAACATGCTCAAAAGTTCTGAGAGCATAAGTTCGGCACGGCCATGATACGTCGGTCGTATTGTATATTAACCTGACTGCGGCGAAGCCAAACAAGGAGGGTTTCCTATTTTTTTTATTGATATTGAGTTAAGAAATTACCAAATATAATGTCAACTAATATGATTGTTTGTTGGTATTTCGGTCAGCCAATCACAAAAGCTAATAATATGATATTTGGCAGCAAATTTAATGAACTTAGCCATTCACAACCATTCGACAGCTTGTCGAATTGAAAATAACACGTTTTCAATTACTCATTTGCTTTGCCCCCAACAGCGAGTCGTCTATGAGATTGCAACTGACAAAATTATCAGATTTTGGATTTATGGTCAGCATTTAGATGACTCTTTCGATAACATTGATTGATGTTCGATTTGACACGGAAGCGTATGGAACGGTTGTAAAATGGCTTGTAATGGTTTCAATGGTTTGTAGATATAGTATAGTCAATTTTGAGAATCGAGTTGTGTCTGGGTATTTTAGCTGGCTAAAAGTGACTAATAATGGCTTGGCTAAAGGGCTTTGAAAAGCGTTTTATAAGTGTTCATATACACGAGGCACGTTGCCGACCAGAGGCAACTGCAGCCGTCGACAGAGACAACTGCCGCTCGTGTATGTATTTCCATCTTTGAGTAAAATATGTGTTAAAAGAATGTACAGTATTCAGTCGTAAATATAACACATTGGTGCCGATTCCCTTGTTCACAAACTTAACTAATTTTAAGTTCAGTGCATCTTTTTCTTTCTATTTCATTAAGAAAAGGACAGAAGATAAATTTTAGTTTAGTCCTGTCAAATTAATCAGCGCCTGTCACTACTCCATACAAGTTAAGATGTGATTAAAAATTTGCCGACTAAAATTACGTTAATTTACGTCAAGCGCTGATTAATTTGACAGGACTAAACTAAAATTTATATTCTGTCCTTTTCTTAATGAAATAAAAAGAAAAAGATGCACTGAACTTAAATTTAGTTTAGTTTGTGAACAAAGGAATCGGCACCATTGTCTCACGTCGTCTTTGTCACTCATGCCTGTTTGACCGACTGTCTCTTTCTAAAACTCGATGCGTCATATTAATGCCCTGGTACCTCTAACTAGCCGTATTTGCTTCCATCTCTTTCTAATTTTATCTACAAGAAAAAGAACACGTAATTATTATTTTTTGTAATTTAATATTAATCAGCGCCATTTTGCCAATAAAAACGCTGTTTTCAAAAAAGGTGCTTTAATAAGTGAGTAATGTCAATCTCGCCCCCATAGTGTAA
The DNA here is from genome assembly GCA_947523025.1 of Dryobota labecula. Lineage (NCBI taxonomy): Eukaryota > Metazoa > Arthropoda > Insecta > Lepidoptera > Noctuidae > Dryobota > Dryobota labecula. The sequence goes on from OX383310.1 coordinate 12,393,029, forward strand.
AGTAGTCAGCTGTATTGTATAAAATGAGCTAAATTGTGTATGTACAGGCATTTTGTGTACGTGTATGGAAGCATTCGATGTTGTGATTTTGGCTGTAATTGTGGTAAAAATACCACAGTATAATTTTTTTTTTAAATAATTTTCCCATTGGGTAGTTTTCCAGTCTTACCAGATGATGGGAATTTGTGTTTGAGATAGAGACTGTCTTTTGATCTCTACAGAATTCGGAATGAACAGAAAGTGTGTGTTGTGGTAATTTTTCCACAATCATCAATGCTGCCTTTAAACGTTATTTATGTTGAAATGATGATCTTCGTCGGCTTTCGAAAATTAAGGTACAGAGAAGGGTATTAATGTACAAGATAGAAAATCATTCCTAGGAATCATTCCCCGTTCGGAATCAATTTTCCCATACCATGGAATTTATTCCCGTTACGTTTCCCATACTGAAAGTATAAATATGTTTTTACTAATAAATTATTTCCATTTGAAATTATGCATGTGCCTTTTCACAAATTGTTGAAAATTATTCGTGAGATATTATTGAAAATCATGAATTGTTTTTGGTTAAAAATTATGATTTATATTCACGCCTATCATTTTAAAGGGATAGACAGAGTTGTACATCTACTGCTGTTGGTCTCGTTTATAGTCATTTCGCCTACTATCGGCATAATTCCAAAACTGCGGGCCTAACGCAGTAAGTGACAAATATCGGATTCGGATTTTGTCGCATTTTGAATTAGATATGACAAAATTCATGTCATATTAAGTCACTATAGCAAGGCCACCTAACCGTAACATAAAGATAATTATGCTAATTAATGTCTCTTTACATACTTACTGTGACAGATATTTTAAATTAAAGTGTGAATGGAACTTTGAGAAAGAATACAGTAGTACCCAGTTTAGCTAGAACTTTTTGTGTCTACAGAAGTCTTAATTTCATGTAAATTAGGGTTTTCTGAAATGTCGTTCACTAGGTGGCAGCACTGGGACGTCAGGTCCGGGTACCTGTCAAAAGTCTCGAAGCGCCTTTAGTCATAACGGAATGATGAACGGATGAATGAAACGAACGATATTTTATATTCATTGTCGAAATGGAAGATCTCTTGTCAAAATGGCGCCAACTGGTGGCGTAAATTTTCTTGAAAACCCTCATTAGGCAAATTATAATTTTATAAAACCCAGTTAATTTCCCATTGAATGGAATTATTTTCCCAGTTCGCCCAAAAACTTCCCAATTCAGACATTCAGTGAAGATTCTGGCATCTGTAGGCCCAAAATAGAATACTATAAGGATTTTCAAAGTTAACAAAAAATATAGAAAAAATATTTTTTCCGATCAAGTGGCAAAATAGTATAACGGTCTGCCTTAACATAGAAATTAATAAGAAATAATATTTAAAACAAAGTTATAAAGTCTGTCTTTAAACCCGCAACGAACAACGGAAAGAAAGACAATTGTGGGTATTTGCATATTTTTTTTTACAATACTGCCAATGGATCATGGCCGGTCCGAACCAATAACAATAATGTTATTGCGCAGACGGCTGCGCAATAACATTTTTTTTTTTTTTAATAAATGGTGACATGAGACTAGTATGAGTGAGAGACCATGCGCGAATGTTCGTAGAGCCTATGTTCAGACCGGCCATGACTCATCGTCCGTATTGTATGTGGAAAAATGTGGATTCTGATATCACTGTTCTTATTTAGGTGTGGTGTTCACTGCCATCTTGGATTTAAAGTAACCCCAGGTTAGCACGGGCGATTTTTTATAGCGCACTAGGTTTTCAACTCTCGGTATTGAGCCGAGCGTTGAGAATCGCATCCCAGCCTGTCAAAAAAAAACATTGTAGCATGAGGGTCTTAACTCGAACAAATTATAAATTAGTCTTGAAGAAAATTCATGGCAGCATAGGTAACAATAATTATGAAATTAACAGTCACCAAAAATCGTTAAAAGGCAGATTTTGGCTCAAGTAAGATTAGTAAAAATCTAAATTTCCTTTTTTAATATTGATTTAACTATTTACGCTCATAAATCACGTATTTTCAACTAAAAAGATTAACGAAGCCTTTTACTTCCATTCAAACCCACAGAATGTTAAAAGTCTATAGTTTTGTTTTGAGCTAGAGATAGAAAAAAATAAGAAAAATAAAAGATGGCGTTTTACTCAATTTGTCAAAGAATTCAAAATAATTCTAGTAACATGTTTTTGGTACATAATTATCTTCTTTTTATTTTATATTTTACTGTACCTGGAACTATAAAACTTTCTTTACTAAAAGCTTGCACGAAACGTTTTAAAAGTAAGTAGTTATTCTGTCTGTCAATGTTAATTCTTCTGAAGCGACTCCAAGATGGCGTTGTGAAACGACAGTCTCATGCTGCCATCTGCAAAAAAAAAAAAAACATTGGGGGATGACAAATAGCCAGACTTAGGGAGGTGTCATTTATTTTATGGGATTGGTTATCTATACGTAGTATATTATCTGTGACTGTAGGATTTGCAACTCGCGGCGATATGCAGAGAGTTAAAAATCAAGTGCGCGAAAAAAAATCGTTCGCGTGTACCTGGGGTAAAAGTTATTTTATCCAAATGGTATTGCCATGACCATGAGATTATAACAAGTGCTTGTAGATGACCCAATATTACCAATCCAGCCTAATAGGCCTTTTTATTTGGGTCTTCTAAAGCTCCGGCCAAACTGAAGCGACTCCCGCGCGGGATGATTCGCCTCTATGTGGACAGAGCTTACAAGCACTAAAGTTAACTGCGAACGACTAACGATTTTGTGTAACGACTATTAATCGCAGCGATTTTTTTTTTTATAAATAAATAATTTGTTTAGCATGTCTTAGTGTACATACTGAGAATCTTTGGTGTTCGAAGGAGAGTGGCATTTGTATAGAGAAAACGATAAATGCTTGGTACAAAAAGACATTAAATTTTTTGCATAGCACAAAGTGTGGCACTTTACTGGTCCAAATATTTGCGTTATTTGGCTAATAAAAAAATGTAACATATGCTTTCAAGAATAAGGTTGATTTTATATTAACAAATAGGCGTGAATATTTGTAAAGATACAGCAAGTGAAGGGCCATTCAAAGTTGAATCGTGTGTAAAGTTGTTTAAAAGTTGAATTAGTCTTGTTGTACGTTGCGTTTAAATGTCGTTTTTGTTGCGTAAAGACATTTTTTGAGACTGCGAGGTGTATAAAGGGTTTAAGAGCTTGTGTTGTATGTTGTGAAGCTATTAGGAAGGCGTGCGGCGTTTCATTACGATTTAGTGCTGTCTTTAACTTCCAAAGTTAGTAATTCTTTGTTTCTCTTTTTTTTTTGGTGTAAATTCGTTGGTTAATTGGCGAGAAACAGCGATTATAGTTCAATTTACTTTAGGACTACCGTTGGCAAAATATGACTCAATATTGCAAGAAAACTGTACTTTTTAACTTTAATTTTCTGTTTTGAATGCACCTATAATCTTGCAATATTGTGCCACATCTAGCAACACTTTTTAAATTCTAGTGTTGCCGATTTCTCGTTTATTAAACCCACGCAATGAATACGACATAACTCACAAACTATTTTATAATAATAAAATAAAAAAACCATTCATCACGTACATTTTGTTTTTCATAACGCTTGTAATATTTTAAGCGGTTAATTTTTGAGGTTAGTACTGCAAAAATGGCTTATTTCCAACAATTTGATATATGTAATTATCTTAATAAGAATATCTTACATTCGTTTAACAATGCTTTGAGCATTATTTTCTTGTAAAAATACTAAAAATGTTACTCAAATTGTAAAAAAGCCGATTTGTGTGATAAGTCATTTTTATTTACTATACTCAGTTTGTTTTGTAACAATATATTTATCATTTTGTATACTTTTTTTGATGTAATATATGTTATGTATTGTGTAGTGCGTTGATTTGCGGTTTTGACAACTGTTTCTATCACTTACTGTTGATACGGACGCCGTAAACCAACGCCTGGCGTCAGTGTTTTAAAATTATGTACTGAATCTCATTTTGTATGGAACGCTTTAAATGTTTGTGTGTATTTAGTAATGTCCCTTTGAATGTGTTTTGACAGCTAAGCGTAAAAAGACTCAATTCTACTGTTATTTAGGATGTGCACGGAGAGTACGCACGTTAGCTGCGCGGTTCATTCGTTTGCCAGCCACGCATCCGTGCGTAGTTTAGCCGTGGGCAGGTATTGGACTGCGAGGATTTAAAAATCAATCTACTTATTTAATTAAGATTCGAAGAGGGCTTCAATTATGTTTCGTCATATTCAAAAGGACATCATTATATTATGCACGCCTGCACACAGCTTTACACTATGTTTTAAAACACTGAAGTCTGATTGTTGCAAGTTATGTAGTGCATTCTGTATCGCTGTGTTGAACATTGTCATTCCCAAGTATTTTCATTAATAAAACTGTAACTGTCTTTGTGCGTATTTCTTTTTAACCGACTTCTAAAAAAGAGAAGGTTCTATGTTAGTCTGTATGTATTTTTATAGCCATGTCCAAGGGGCAAATGCTATAAATTGGTTAAATTGTTTTTTTATTTTATGTTCTGTTCAGAATGACTAAATATGCCCCGAGAAGTATGTGAGGATCGTAGCAGGTCACGCTCGGGAAGAAAACGTGAGTTTATATGTGTAAATCTATGGCACAGTAAAATAGGCAAAACTCAGATTTAGGTTTTTTTGTGGTGTTGACCTATATTAAAATTGTATAAAACAAACTAGTTGGTACTTGGGAACCTTTCCAGCAAATGGGAAAAATATCGAAAACATTCCTAGAATTTGGAATACCATTCCTTCATTAAGAGCCATTTTACGTTTTCGCGCGAATATCTAAGATTTTAGTCGCCTAATTTACCATCTTAGTTAATTCTCTGGTATTGGTGAATATATGTAAATAATAGATGATTCTTTCGTATTGACACTTCATGTAACACATTTACAAAAACTTATTTGTGTACTTTGTAGTTATTAATCTCCCAGAACTAGTTTACTGAAAAATCAGCGCAGAGGCAATTTCAGACTCCTATTTCTAATATTAATATTTATAAATTTGACTGAAAAAAATACACAAAGCATCAGACATATAGTTTGGTCGACAAATGACGTACTAGAATTTCGATTATTAATAACATTAATAGGTAAAAAAAATAAAGACTTAGGACAATTTTTACGATTTATTCGCAATTATATTGCGATTTTTTTGTTTGAATAAAGCGTAATTACATTTTAAAAATCATCTCAAAATGAACTATGTTCTTTAACAAATCGAATTCTCAAGTTTGATTAAAATCCCTTCATTTAATTAGCCACAATATCCTTTTTTTAAACACTCTAAAAAAGAATAAATTGCGATGCACAAGTGGGCACCGTTTAGTACAGCGCGAGCGCCCATCGAGGAAGGACCTGTGCTACTTTTTCCCGCATCTCAATTGTCGAGTGCTCATATCGTAACCGTGATATTATACTACGACCACAACATTTTGATGCTTCCCAAATTGACTCGTTTTTACGAAGATTGCGTATTGCCGGAAATTATAGACCCTAGAAAAGCAAGATCAATGCCTTTACGACAAATATTTATTTAACGTAAGTGATAGTCATTATTACTTGACATTATTGTCAAATAATAATGACCAACACTTATGTTTTGTACGATGTGATTGTTTTCCTGTTCATTTTTATTATATACTTTCAAAACATATATTTGTATTTTTTTATTAGTCTAGAAAGCTTTAGTAGACTGAATAAATAAAATAACTTTTTTAATCAATCTCTAAATACCGCACTATTATTATAATGGCTCAAGATTATTTAGTCCGTCTCGACACTCGCGTTACACTGCTTAAATTGTGTATGTGTGGATAGTTACGCTCACATACACAGCGCTGCCGTCTTTTACCTAAACTCGAGCGTTAAAATTTTGTGAAATGGCTCTTAATTAACTGACCTTTGTTATTGTTATTAATTGGAAATAAAACTGACCTATTTGTTGGAAAAAAATGTTTGAAACAACGTTGCATGAGACTGTTTACTTAAAAATTACGAAGTTTTCTTAATTTTAAAGTATTCTTGAGAGGAATTATGATTCAGGATTGTTTTCACATTTTATGTTTATAAATATTAGTAAAAAGAACTTGTCAAAAGGTGAACATTTTTCAGTAAATAGTTTCATTATAATGTACTACGTAACAAAATTATGTATAAGAAGTGCATTTAAAATATAATAAATAACGCTTGAGTGCGAGTGACGCAGTGTCAAATACCCGTATAATTACTTACTGTATTTAAATTTATTATTAATAATTATTGATTATTAATGTACGATAGTTATGAATAAAAATGATTTTTAAGCCTTTATGTTTCTGTTTTATTTGTCTACAAGAAACCTTGTAAAGAAGGCACATTTTGGCGGGCCGCGCGGCATCGCAACGCATTGCAAAAATTCAACTGCATCACTTTAGTTCATTTTGTATGAACCATGGCACAATACAGGCCGCAGTAATACAACTCTCTCAACTTCGGCTCGACCATCGAGTGCAAAGCTCAAACTGCGGCCAAGAAACTGGGCGTCCTAAATAGGGTGAAGCGATACTTTACGCCTGGACAGCTTTTAACCCTTTACAAAGCACAAGTCCGTTTCTGCATGGAGTATTGCAGCCACCTTTGGGATGGCTCAGCAAAGTACCAACTTGCTGCGCTTGACTCGGTGGAACGCAGAGCTAAGTGGCTCATTGGCGACGTAAAACTGGTGAATGCCAAGCTTCACAGCTTGGCTCATCGCCGCAAGGTTGCCTGCTTGTCGGTCTTCTACAGATTGTACTTCGGCGAGTGTGCCCATGAGCTCCACGACCTCATTCCACCGGCCCCCTTCTACCATCGGACATCTAAACGCACTGCAAGTTACCACCCCTACCTCCACCAACTCGCACTAAGCGTTTTCAAACGTCTTTTATAATGCGCACAGCAAAGGAGTGGAACTCTCTGCCTGCGTCTGTGTTTCCGAACGCATACAACCCTAATCTGTTCAAAGTGAGAGTGAACAGGCTTCTTCTGGGTAAGCTCACTCCATTGTAGACTTTGTCTCTGTCACCCAGACCTAGACCAAAGTCAAGAGCAAACCCATAGTAAAATAAAAAAAATACAGCAATGATAGCCTAATGGTGTCACCGTCGTACTGCCAAGTCATAGGTCTCGAATTTGAACCCAAAGCACGCACCTCTGGCTTTTTGGAACCATGTTCGTATTGTGTATAATGATCACTTGCTTAAAAAACTGAAGCAAAAACATCTTGAGAAAACAGGCTTGATAGATATCTCTCGACGGCATGTAAAGCCAAGTCAAGGGCCCATAGTGCTAGCGGTACACCACGATTTCATTTCATTTCACCCCGAAATTCAGTAAAAAGCTGCAAATGGTGTTAAAAGCATGAAAATCGGAACGATTGATCTTTAGGCCATACGAATCAATTTGACCCGTAGCACGAAAAAAAAAATGAAAAAGGAGAGGAGTTTTGACTTCATCTTTTTTTTTTGTATGGATTTTTTTTTTTTTTTTGTTCTGAAACCTTTCGTGTGTGGTTTAAGTACAGACGCCAGCAGGTCAAGCTACCCGAAACTGTCAAATTTACGCAATCAACCTTGAACCTTATACTGTAGTGATAAAGTTGAAAATCTATTAAAGAAATTTGACAGATTGTAGTAGCTTGATGTGCTGGCGTCTGTACATAAAAATGTATTTTCTTTAAAATTCTCCTGATATTGCTTTTTAGGTTGCCATTTGTTTCTGAGTTGTGATGGGTACGTAACAGTAAAGTAATTGCTACCTCGTTCCCGCTACAGCCCGCATCATATCTCTCGCTTTTTCAATTGTTGATGCATGATACACGACATTGGGAAATGTAGTTGTGTGGGTGTGTTTACACGCAGCGCCGGTCCTGGAGTAGAGCGCGAGGAGCGCTTGCTCTAGGCGCCAGAATGCAAGAGGAGCCAAAAACCCAAATGCGACAAATAATTTCCTTTTTAAAGGCGGGGGAGCAGTGTGAGCCACAAGGGCGGATCCAGGGGGGGGTCATGGGGGTCATGACCCCCCTGGGCTGGGTCCAGGACCTAGGTGAACCACTAATTAAAATTGTTAAACATAATGTTTTTATTTTAGTTAGTGTAGCGACAGCGGAAAGATCTTTCTCTACGTTACGAAAAATCAAATCGTGGCTAAGAGCTTCAATGGTTGAAGAACGTCTAACCGGAATGACACTTCTCTACGTCCATAAAAACGTACCCATTGAAGTAGATGAAGTGATAACGCGTTTCGGGAGAAGACGTAAAAGAAAAATTTATTTTGTTATTTAAATATAGGTAGGTATTTTAAGTACAGTACTTACATTTATTAATAAAATACCTACTTTTTACTTGTATCAATTATTATCAAAATTAAATTATAACTTATGACTTGACCACGACTATGTGGCCCCCGGCGCCAAAGCTGGATCCGCCTTTGGTGAGCCAGGTCAGATTTTAAATGTTAAAGAAGCAGGAGTATATACAAATTAGAGCTACTTAATTTAATTTAAAATTAGTGTTGATATTTGCAATTGAAATGGATCAAAAGCCAGGCCAGCGCTGTTTACATGTAATTGTTTCTAGTCCAATAATGTTTACGAGACATTAGAACGGTGCCTTATCTTCCTTTTTTTATACATCAATGCCACAGGTACGTTTTCTGATCCATTTATGGCATTTGTTTACACTTTTATCAGATACTTTTGGAACAGACTTTAGTAGAGGGAAAGGTATTATAAAAAAATAACACTACAACAACGATTCACAGTATTTATTACAACTTATATGTTACAACACAACGATCAGTCTGCAAATGAACATATTACTGAGAGCTCAAGCGTGGCCTCACAAACTTAATTGCCGGTACTCATAGTGACAAATGTGCTAGGTACGTCATTTTATGATATAAGTGTCTGTTTTATTCAAATTTTCTTACATTCTTAAGCGATACAGTTTCATCAAAATCAAGTACGAATAGTAAGACACAACATACACAGTGCAAGGGACAAGGACATCGACCCGCAAACTGTTGCAATTGCCAATGATTCAAGACCCCGAGCATCCATTTTTTTTACGGTTGTTAAATAAAATACCTGCTTCATACAAAAGTGCAATAAAAACCTACACCGTCAAAATGTATGGAACAGCAGATATTTTTTTTTTATAACTTAAGAAATAGTTCAACTTGGGTCTCGAATCAAGTACTGAATTGAAGGCAACTTCTAATGATGCACACTTTTTTAAATCATTGAGCCTCTTTTTAACTTTTTGGCGATTTCTCACAGTTGGTCGCAGTAACTAAGCCAGGGCACCCCGACCAAATGGGTCAGGTTAGGTTAGAACTGTGACCAACCGCGCGCGAGCCAGGCACGAATCTAGGTTTTCGCTCTAGGGGGACAAATGCTTCTCCCTGGGGGACGTAGGGGAGGGGAGGTTGATTTCCCAAGCCACAACTGCAACCGTTGCCCTCTCCCCCCTGTACCCGCGCCAAGTTGGTCGCAGTTATTTGACCATTTATGTATAAGGACCCCAAAATAGAAATTATTGGGATTCACAAAAAGAGGCGCAATTTGAAGTTCGATGAAATACATGTCATTTTAAATGGCATGCAAGCTACTTGCATGTTTTTGTACAAGTAAGTATTACGTGCTTTATGTAGTGTCTTACTATAACACAGATTTTTTTGCCATGTGGTACCTACCTTAAAGCTATTTTTAGAAGAAATAGTGCCAAACGGATCAGTTTAAAGCTATTTTTATGAGATTCTCACTGTTAACGCCGAATTTGTATACATAAAAAAAGGATATCGAAAAAGCAAGACCTCCTGGCAAAAATAAGTAGATTTTACAGAAATCGTGATATGAGATTCAGTATGAATGAAATAAAAATATAGCAGATTACAAGGTTTGCATCGTGATTACTTTTAACGTTAAATAGTATGCTATTTGACAATAATGCACCCATTTTTAAACAAAACTTAATTCAAATCAATCTATAGTATACAAAAAGTTCTGTATCTACTTTTAACATTACTTACACACACACATCTAAACTCTACACACAGACAAGTACATGTTCTCTATACATATATTATATTAGGGGTATATAAACGATATATTTATTGTGCTTTGTAAAACTAATGGCACTTACAGACTTTGTAAGTCTAGGGGTCAAATGTGACTCGTAAGGGACTTTTCTACGTTATTGAATGGCAAACAAGCCGAGACGGTCCACGTGATGGTAGGGGGTCAAATGTGACAAATAAGGGACTTTTTCTATGTTATTGAATGGCGAACAAGCCGAGACGGCCCACGTGATGGTAGGGGGTCAATTGTGACTCATAAGGTACTTTTTCTATGTTATTGAATGGCGAACAAGCTGAGACGGCCCACGTGATGGTAGGGGGTCAATTGTGACTCATAAGGTACTTTTTCTATATTATTGAATGGCGAACAAGCCAAGACGGCCCAAGTGATGCTAGGGGGTCAAATATGACTCATAAGGGACTTTTTCTATGTTATTGGTAGGTGGACATCGTAGATCCGTTGTCAAGCCATGGACAAATATGATATGTCAAACCGGAACATAACAACGCTACTGGGCGGCTTACCTACTATGATGGTCACAGTCAACTAATGAATCATATATGAAAACCCATATAGAAACAGTTTCAAGATTTCAATAATTAGCAGATATTTATGTGTAGGTTCTTTACTATTAAATATTAAAAATCAAGTCGAAAGTCTGACAAACAGTCTTACCAAGGGGTATCGTGTTACTCAGTTACTGAGTTGTGGAGGTCAGATGATGGACAGTCACTCCATAGATAAATAGAATACTCTTTATTATGTACACCATAAAAAGTACAGATATAAATGTAGAACTGTTACACAGGGTGTCGCAATGAGCGGTTTTTTTATTTGTTTTTGTGTTACGATGGGGTTTCTTCTTGACTCTAGTCTAGGTCAGAGGTGAAAGAGACAAAGTCGAAGACTTATCGCTAAAAGCGCCATGTAAAATACTGGCACGTGAAATGCTGGCAATTATGCACGCGGTTAGACTGGAAGCCGACCCCGACATAGTTGAAACAAGGGTAGGCGGATGATCATGATGATTTATAAATCAAGTACCTAATTTGTTTTTGATAACATTATTATTCGTACAAAAATAATAATATCATAGGAAAAATCCTCTAAATAATGTTTAGGAATTTATATCTTAAATACAAGACTATTTATACTAAAAATGAACTTAATAATAATAATATATGCATAATATAACTTAATAAGAGAAAAATAATACAACATTATAGTAAGTACTAAATAGTCTATTATGCAGGGTTTAAGGGACATCCCTCCGCAGACTGATGGGGCGAATTCGGTATGTCCTAATAAAAATGACCGGTACATGAAACTATTTCAGGAACGTTATGGGAATTCAGAAAATCTGATTTGTTTTATTACCTCACACGCAATGAATCTTTACGTACGCACGTAGCGAACGGCACGTAGCGAACGGCAGCGGAGCGAGCCTCCGGCCGCCCTATCCGCCACGGGGCGCGGTGAGTTCAATGAACTCTGTAGCTAGGCAGAAAGTGAATAGCTGATTTCACGCGTCGTTCGTTAGAGTATTTCAACATTCATTGCAGATTTTTTATTTTAGCTGTTTTATTTACATACAGTGCTGCGTACAGAGAATGTAATTTTACATTAAAATAAAGGAATAGTAGCTGAAAAATCCGGTTTTCCGGACGAATATGATTCAAAATAAGGAGCTGAATGCACCCTGTTAGTTTGCGGAGGGCTGTCCCTAATACCATGTACACTAGACAAGAATGACTAACAAAAACACAGATTATATTGAAACACACAAGCATCTTTTGAGCGATATCACGGAATGGGATGTAGGAATGATAAAATATTTATCGAAATGCAAGTTTCTGAATGTAAAATCTAAAAATCAAGCAAGATTGGAATGGTGAGTAGAGGATGCCGTAAATCATTTTTCCATATTTATACGAGGGTGGCAGGGCCTGTTAACGTGGATTCAGTAAAATGTTTACCCCTGCGTTGAAACTTTTCGCAGGTTATTTCAATTTTCAAAAAAATCTGCTATTTTTCCCTGCCACCCTGTACAAACAGCCTATAATGTTAGGAACATTATAGGCTGAACTACATTTTGCAATAATTGTGGCTCAGCTCCATTACCCTCCAGGGCGACGATACATAAGGTGTTAAAAAATTGACTCAACAAACTTTAAGAAGTGCTTGAGACCATCGAACTGAATAGCTTTTACTATGGGACCAACTTTGAAATCACAAAAAAAAAAATAGTTAAATATTTTTTTGTGAAGTTTTTCTAAAGTTTAATACCTACTGTTCTAAACTGTATGGGACAGCGGTTTATTTTTTCGCAGTCGCAAAGCTGGTCCCATAATAAAAGTTATTCAGTTCGATGGTCTAAAGCACCTCTTAAAAATTGTAGAGTTAATTTTTTAACACCTTATGTGCTTAACTAAAAAAAAAATGCAGAGAAAGCTATGTGTATAGAAAACGTAGGCATTGGCGTAGATATATCTTATTACTAAGCTAGAGTTTTACATAACATCACGCCTGTATTCTCCGAAGGCAGGGGTGTATGGTAAACCCACATTCCGCCAGTTGTATTTAACCTTTCGTATGCTATAATTACAGACAAAATTAAAAAACCATTTTATCTTGCGTGGATCTACGTTAAGGCCATATGAAGGCTTAAGGCGCTATGATCGAGCTGACTGAAGAAGGCTCGCGAAGTCGCGAGTGGTTGCCTCAAGCAATTTTATTAAGATAAACTCAGCGAATTGTCCTAACAATATTATTACCTTTTCATTTATATAAAAATAAGAAAAAAAAAAACTTCTGTTTTTTAGCCATGAGATTGATCAAACATTACAAAAAGGTGAAATTTTGAGTTTTTTTTCTATACAGCAAAGTTAATCTAATAATATTAAAAGCGATTGCATTTCCGACATATCTTTTAATAAGATATATCTTTTTTTTATATTTTATAACTCTGTTTATTTATGTTTCCCATGGATTTAAAAAGACTAGTAAGCGTGGTCTCTATCCGATCATACCGCCTTAAACGCCATGTAATAGGATAAAGATAATAATAAATAAATCTAGCTTAGTAAAAAGAGACTAAAGACAACTATTTTATTATTACTTAAAACTAACAAGTGGTTTTCAAAAAATATGAATTTCAGTAAGGTACCTAGAAGTGGCAGTTAGTACAAAAATAATTTTAGGATTCAATACTTTGATGAAGACAAAATAATTTGTATATTCATTCTTTTTAATTTTGAAAGACGAGCAAAATATAGTTTATTTTAAATCCTTTACGGGGAAGCTTTGTCCTTTCATCTCAGCTGATGTGAGTGGAAGCGAGCTTCACCCGGAATTCTCAACCACAGAGGAACTGGCTATCTTACCTCTAACTGCCGAAACACAACAATACTGTTAACATTGTTGTTTTGGCGACAGACTTAGATAATATGGTGGTAGCTAGCCAGGCGGACTTAGAACAAGCTCTACCACCAACCAAACCAAGCAGAAAATTTTGTCCCCGCTGGGAATCGAACCGACCTCTGGCTCCGAGACAGGTGGTCTTACCACTAGACTACAGAGGCGGTTACCTAAAGAAAATGTTTTTTTTTTTTTTATTAAAAAAAATGCGACAGCAAAAAGTGCAGTCACCACAGTTTTGAACCTATTGTCAAAACCTGGGGTACTTTTTGACCCCCTATGATCAGTGAACGTAGAAAAAACTAGTTTATTCGATGTTTTAGAAAAGGTCCATAATTAAATGGCTTCCTATGTACATACAATATTATTTTAGAGTTATTACTGCACTTGTTACTGACTCATAGATGTTTCGACTTGCTGGCCATTTTCAATTTTGTTAAGTACCTGGTACTTATTGACAGGCCTACACTGTCCTCCTATACATATTAACACATATAATTTGAAAACATTGTAAAAGCCAATTATTTTTAAAAGAGTAACCGTGGAGTTTCTTGCCCGCTCTTCTCCATAGGAAACGACCAATTGGAGCCATGCACCTAGCTTCTGACGTTTCATAAGTGCCCATGTAGCAAAATGCGAAATAAAATATTTTGATTTACTAGCCAATGTTTAATGAATATGCTGTTGATGATCATTATTAAATAAATATGGGCGATTTTACCCGTCTTCAAAATCGAAAAGTATAAAGATATAAACTCCAAAAATTCAAATAATTTCGAAGGTACAACGTAGATTTAGACGAATACAAATATTTTTGTTTTGTGCATCACCTTAATTTAATTTAAATTCAACACACAGGTACATCACTAGTCTAAGTAAAGCTATTCACGAGATTTTGTTTTACAGACATACATACAAACGTTCCCTTAACATAACTTATTTTAATAGTGGAAAAGCATAATCTAATAAAGTGTTTATTTTAGATAATAAAGCTAAATACTGGCGCGTTTGAGATATATGATCCCTAATCGTTAAGACCCTAAGCGGTCAGTGGGGTTTATAAGACTCCATTGGGTATTGTACTGAGTTTAGGAGGTCTGTGTGACCTCCAATGAACTGTTGGGGTAAAATAAGACCCCAAGCAAAGGTTTAAGTATTAATATTATAAAATATGAAAGTTTGGATGTTTGTTACGATTTTTATTGAAAATTGATTGACATTGATCAATATCTTACACTGGTCATTGCTTCCTAACGATATAGGGATAGTATAACTCTGAATATTTACAAATATGAAGATTACAAAAATAATATAAGAATATTATTTTTGAAATCTTGACTAAAATATAATAAAAAAACTGGTTTATAAAAAAATCTAGACTGGTTGCAATGTTCAGCAAACTATAATAGAGTCTGTAGATTGTTTAGTAAGTAAGTTCTTACTATTACGCGAAACGATAAGGCATTCGATATCTAAAGTATCGATACTTCTGGTACGTAACTTATATTTTACTCGATTATTTACAAACGACATTCGTAGTATCAATATTTGACTAAGGTTGATGTCAGCCTTCGTTCAGATTTCATAAAAACCTCATTCGTAATAAACTCTATTTAAGTATCGATACTTTTGCTACAACACTAGTAATAAATCGTTAATTTTATAACGATGAAAGTTACAGGTGTTCCTAGAAACGAACACATGCAAGCGTCCCCTTGGATACTTTATTATCATTTGACATTTCAAACTTATTTACCAAACAATCCTTTACAGAAAATACTGCCTAACCTTCAGTTTCACAAAGCCTAATAGAACTTTATCTCCTGCCAAATCCCATGCCATCTTAGGGCCCGTTCACAAGTACCAGAACAACACCACATCGCAGCGACAAAATGTGGGCAAGCAGTGGTTACGATCTGGCTAGTGTTTGCAGATACAGATCCTTGTAATGTTTGCAATGTGGCTGGCCACTAGTGCGCGGTCTCGCTGGTGGTTGCGTTGTGGTCTTGATGTGGTCGGTATCGCCTACACGGTTGATTTTAACGGTCAAATGTGGTCTGTGTGATAAAATATTCATTTTCATACAAATTATCCCGACCTCGTGTTGTCGTTGTGGTACGTGTGACGGGCCCTTATTGGTTGGTTGTTGACATTGTCAACTGCAGCTCACATGACATTTGACAATAGATTTGGGGCTTTCAGAAACTGGTATCACTGACAGACAAAAAAAAATGTTATTTAGACACTAAAATGGTACTTTAAATTTGTGCCTTACTTCGTTGTAATTCTGCTTAAAACTATTTTTATTTTAATAATAATTTTAACAAAAAATACTATATTTTACTAAACCTACTATATGTACAAGAACATGGCAACTTTTATACTAGCTAAGCATTGTCGATAGTGCCTGGATAATATTTATAGTGAGATGTTGAAAAATAATCAATCTATTCGATTAGAAATAAGCAAACTAATTGCAAGATCAGTGCATTTTTACCGATAAATAAAATTTATTAATTAATATATTGATATATCGATCGATATAAATGCCTCTGCCTCTGAAAGAACGTTACACCGTCAGTCTCGGCTGTCATTTGTGGATCTTTGGCATTCGTTACGGGTAATCAGAAGCCCAAAAGTCTGACAACCATTCTTACCAAGGGGTATCGTGTTACCCAGTAACTGAGTTGTAGAGGTCAGATAGGCAACCGCATCATGTAAAATACTAGCATTCTGGAAAAGGCTAAGCAGATTACATCAATCGATATGTCCATATATCAATCAATAACTATATTATAATAATACAAAATCTATTTTGATTAAACATCAAAAGTGTTGTATTTATTATTATTTACCTTAAATTATTGAACATTAATGCTTACTAAGCTATGGCATATAATTACCATTTATTATTCTTATTTACAAATAATTATAACCATATTATATTAATTATTAAACGTAGATCCTTGACAGTCATTACGGGTCGTCAGAAGTCCGAAAGTCTGACCAAGGAGTATCGAGCTACCCAGTAATTGGGTTGTGGAGGTCAGTTATGCAGTCGCTCCATGTAAAATACTGGTATATCCAACATGGTTGGGACAAAGCTAGGCAAATTGATTGAAACGCCGACATTTATTTTAAGCCAGTTTTAAGTTTCACGTAAAAGGGAGCGAGCCTAATACCATTTATCGGACAAAGGGCCAGTTTCTCCAACGAAAATTATAAAAAAAAAATACTTTTAGATCATTTTCGTTCGAGAAACTGGCTCATAATCTTCGGCCATAATTATTTATAATCAAGTTAATAAAGGACGTAATGATTAAAGCAATAATTATTCATTATTATTTTATGCCTAAAATATATTTATAATAGGCTTGCCGATTATAATAATATACACTTATTATGTAGTTTTTATAATTATTTATAGTTTCTGCAAGTATTGCTATGTTATTTTATCACAGAGTCGTGAAAGATATAAAGTTGTGTTCACACCTGCGACTTATCGCTGCGATTAATCGAGATATCGTGTAAAATAAAAATGGTCTCGGTAGCCCTAACTGCAGATAGATTGACAACAAAGAGGTCAAAATTCGTCATAGTTTTTCTCTGTAAGAATGGGTTGAAGAACACAGAAAATTTTGAAAAAATCATAGTAATAGGTCTTAAGCTGATGAATCAAAAACCACTTTTTCTAGGCAAAGTGGTCTCAAAAAAGGATTTGAAAATGCAAGATTGAAATGAGAAATTCCTTAAATAGTTTTAGCTAATATTTAAGCCAATTATTGTCAATTCTTTATGGAAGACTGATGTTTATTCTTGCTAGCGTAATCCACATTAAAGTGTCGTTAAATGAAGTTGTGTTTGTGTATCTGGCAGCAAGTCATCCAGCTCGGTAGACACAACTTCTAGAAAGAAGCCGACAGAAGGATACAGTTAGATTTGAATACAAAATCTTAGATAATTTACATGAATCGCCACTTAATTAACTATCTGCTTTAGCGTAATGTAGTCTAAGTTGATTTTTATCTGACTTTTTGTAATAAAAAGGTTCTAAATACATTTCGGTTGCAAAGGAATTTGTACTTTGTCGTGTATGCCATTGAATTTGTGTTCCAAAGACTTGATATTATCTGAGAGTCTGAATTCAAATATAGGAAAACTTTAGAAATGCCTATAACCAGCAACGAGGAAAGATTTTCATCCAAAAGATTTTTTTGCCGTGACAACGTCTAATAAATCGATGAACGCCGGAGGGATGCACGAAAATGTCCCATTACGCTCATTGTCCCGTTACGTTCATTGTACGCTTGCGCCGCATCAATTTTTGTTATGACGTTGTCACGTTAAACTATCGTCCGTAAACCAACTTTACAGACAACCAAATTTTTTTATTTGTATAATTGTCGTCAGGTTGAACACAGCTTTATGTCAAAAATAATAATTTTCTTTTGCAATGTATTAAATTCATGTCAAAAATAATTATAAACTGTGCATTTTGGAATGGTACATTTTTATATTATTCTTGTGATATGGAATGACCTAAAATTTATCTAATAAATAATTATTTATTTTTCAATCGAATTATATTTCACAAAAAATATATGAACCGGATATATTATTGTTATATTTATATTATTGTAATTTTGTACAATCAGTAGTTAATCTGTTTCTACCAAAATATTTTATAAATTATGTAGAATAAAATTATACCTACAGGGTAGTTTTTATTATTAACACTATCAACTTTATAATTATTTACTCACAAATTAGTTTCGGAATAGGTCGAAAAGCTTCGGACTCAAACGAAACCCTTATTCATGAGCGCAGAACGAAAGTTTACAAATAATTACCAACTACCTTCTATAAAAATTAAGAAAAATGAGGTGTAGAGATTCTACCGTGATCACAGGCAAAAAAAAATATATATAATGGTACAAAAAGACCAACCACTGATATAATTGTATATTAATTATAATTTCCATGATAAAAAATACAGTGATTCTCAAACTTGATCAAAGTCTTCATATAGTAATAAATCAGTTAACTGCTTATACAATTTCATTGTAATTGAAATAACTGAAAACCTCTAAAGAGTTCATTGTACTCATTATTGTGAACTTTTTACAATGGGACGAACACCGATATCACGGAAATAAATCTGGCGTTCCATTTTGTCGAGTTCTGCGAACATAAATACATACAACTTTAAATTTGTTTTAACCATAACAGTTAAAAGGAAATGAGATTTCAAAGCGTAAATCTGCTTTGAGGCTTTCAAAAATCTGGTGTCAATCAAAACTGATTACAGTAAAAAAATCCTTAAAGGAATTAAGAATCACTATATTTTTCAATCTTTTACCTTGTTTAGACTCCGTTTACACACAACCAGTCTTTAGTAGCAACTTGACAGTATTGTTTAACAGCGTTTAACTACTAATTTGTCTGTTTACATGGCTCAAGTTGCACTCAGTTTAGTGATTGACGAAAAATTATTGGCAGTTAAAACGGTGACTTCCACCCACTCGACTAACCTGTGTGTTTAAAAGATGGCTATCACTTAAAGTTAGTAACTAAACAGCTAGACACTTTTCTAGTTGCCGCTGCTCGCTCTGACATCACTAAACTTAAGCGACTTAAAGCATTCCGACTTTACAATCCTAGACGACCAACTTACTTGCAATCTACTAAAGACTGGACTCGTGTGAACACTGTTACATCTTCTATCGTCGAGTAGCGTCGAATTGCTTCACCAATTCAGGTATAGCATTGGGTTCGACGGGCACTTTCTGCATTAACTCGGCCAGACTTCGCACGTAGGATAATTTGCGGAAGAATTTTGAACTGGGGAGGGAACATATAATTTGTAAAAGTACCCGAACGTAAATATGACAAATCGATCTTTAGAAGGAGACTGTAAAATACTGTACCAATCAGGTAAATAAATAAATAAAGAATGAACGCTTACCTTACAAAAGGTTTAGTCAATATGACGAATGATTTCAGCCAAAACGTAGGATGTACCAGGTACAAGTGTTTTAAGCTTTTACGTAACCTGAAACAATTTTTTATGACGTTAGAGGTTAGCTACATAATCATTTATTTGTCAGAATATGGTACATTATATGGTGTTAAGATAAGCCAATGGTATCATCTCATTCTCCCAATTGTGTCGTGCAAATGTGAGGTACATAACTTATATTTCAATTTGAGGTCAGTTAAAAAATAGTATCGTTAAACACAAACAAAATTTATTTAGGATGTGAAAGTATAATTTAATGTTACAGAATCAAAGAGTAAGATGTCAAAGTATCATTCAAATAGTCATTTAAATTATAAGCATTTATTACATAGCAGGTTTTTAAGTCTTTTTTTTTTAATCCACTTAACTCTTTGATACACTTCATCTAAAATTCATCCAAAATTTAATTACTAAACTACTAGCTAGCGTTAGCTCGGACCAAATAAAATATTAACCGTTACGTGCACGTATTCACGTACACACGGCTGTGTGTTTACACAGCCGTGTCCACGACACAGCCTAACCCTGATTTTGTTTTACAGTGTCCGCCACTATCTACCAGATAGAGATACATACCTTCTATCAATAAGCTTATAACACTCATGTAGCCAATGGAAGGTAGGCAGCCGTCTCCTTCCAGCGCTCCCGTGAAGATACACTAGTATGTAGTCATCGGTTACAAGGCGTTCTAGCGTCCAGATTACGTAGCTGTGGAGAGGGTAGTTTAAGTTATAATTATTGAGTGTGGTATCTGACTCTAAAAGTGTGGCAAGTCACTCTAAAACGGATGCAACTTACTCTAAAAGTGTGGCAAGTCACTCTAAAACTGATGCAACTTACTCTAAAAGTGTGACGACTTACTTGACTCTAAAATATTACAGCAGACTCTTTAAATATTAAAACTGACTCGTAAATATTTATAACTGACTTGAACATAAAACAACTGACTCTGAAACAGTTATAAATTACTCAAAAATAATACAACTGATTATATTATAATAAAACTGACTCTAATATGATATTGCTGACTCTATACTCCATTTATTATAACATTAGACAAATAACTGTTCTCACCCTTTCGTTATTTCGATGTAAACGTTTAATAAACGCCGTTATTTCACGATAAATACAAAGCACTGTAATCTATTTACCATTTACATTAAAAAAATAACTCTATAGTGCAGTAATTTCAACAATATTACACAATAACTGTCATTATTTAACCGTTATTTGTCTAATGCTATAGTAAATGGAGTATAATATATATAACTACTGACTGTACAATGTAATAACGGACTCTTAAAACTGTAACAGCCTACTCTAAAGCTCTAACAACTCACTTCAGAACTGTTCGAACTTTGAAACTGTTCCAACTGTAACAAACCACTTGTAAAACTGTTGCCATTGAAACTAAAATAGTTAAATCGGACTCATTTCAAAAAGAGTAATGTAACTGTTCTTCTCCACAGGAAACCATCAATTGGAACAGTGCGGCTAGCTTCTGACGTTTCATAAGTGCCCATGTAAATTTATGTGAAATAAAATATTTTGAATTTGAATTGTACAGCTGACTCTTAAACACACAACTAAATCTGACGCGAAGGTGGGGGTGTGAGCGAGACATAATTATATTCTTGCGTAATGGTATGTTTTAGTGGATACCTACTTTATTTATTTATTTATTTCTACACGCGCGTGATGCCTGCGGATTATTTTGTGTTTTATTTTTATCTAATAATATTTATTGGTATATCAGGTTGTATAGTTAGATTATATTCTGAGTACTGTTTGTTTTATTTTATCTAGTTGCCTATTTATGTTCATTTCTTTAAACCTGACTTGGTTTCCGTATGTCCTTTCCGGGTAACCACTGAAAATCAGCGCTGTGCTGTGGGTCCCTCATATCACAGCATCATGCTGAGTGGAAGCCTTCTTGTCACAGTCATGACGTGCAGCTGCCGACTATTTTGTTTTGTGCTCGTGATTGGAATGTAGATCTATTTAGTTTTATTTTTTATTTTTCTTATACCATCTAATCAAGTTAATTATCTTTTTGTATGCACGTGTTTCTGTGACAAATAAACCTATTTTTCTTTCTTTCTTTCTTTTCTTTCTTTCTTTCTTACATTTGCCTCTAAAACCATTCCCACTATCTCTAAAACTATTCCCAATGCCTCTAAAACTATTCCCACACACTCTAAACCAGTGGTCAACAAACTGTGGCCCCCGGGCCGCATGCGGCCCGCCGTTGGTATTTGTGCGGCCCGCGACAAAACCAAATAATTTTACAAACACCTATAATTAAAACCACCTATTATTAATTATACCTACGTTTAAGTATGGATTATAACTATTCAGAGCAATGGCACAGAATAAATATAATAAATATTAGTACTAAACGGCATGGCGTAAACTACGACACACAACTTAAAGCGCACTTCATCGAACATCGTGAAAAGCAGGAGTACATTGAATTTTGGAGAAATGTGCCTAGCAACTATAAATGTTTACGAGACTGCGCACAATTTATTCTGGCTATATTCCCTTCAACATACCTCTGTGAGGCTTCATTTTCGAAAATGTCATTTTTTTTTAAATAAATATTGCAATCGCCTTTCCAGTCACTTAGAAGACACCATGAGGATTGCATGTAGTCCCAAAGACGCCAACATCGAAGAATTAATATTTAAAAAAATACATCATCATAATTTGTGAAGTGTTAACTCTCCTTTTTTTTTTACTTCAGTAACTTAAAATTAATGTTTGCTTTTTCTGTTTTTATTTAAAGAATACTTGCACCCGCGTTGCTAGTTTACACATACAATTCACAAGTGTGCGGCCCTCAGTACTATCTCACATTGTCCTATGTGGCCCTTGACCAAAAAAGTGTGACGACCGCTGCTCTAAACCCTTCCCAATTCACTCCAATACTCACAGGAACAAGTTATCCATGCAGTATGTGTAGTCCGGTCTTGCGCAGTCGGGTAAGTGGCACGCACTGAACACTATGAGTGCCGCGCCTCCGCCGTCGTAGCCGCCGTGTGATATCACGCGTTTGTAGGGTTCGATTACCTGTGGAATACAAATTAATAAAAATACAGGCTTAAAAATAATCCGGCCAAGTGCGTGTCCGACCACGCACAATGAAGGATTCCGTAGTTGGAATGAATTTATCACAAGAACAAAATTAACACTGTAGTGGAAAAACATGTTCTCCCATACATTCCAACTGCAAATGTAAGTTTGTACGCACAATATTGAGAGATGTACCATGTTATTTTAAGACCATAGACTTCTTATAAGGTTTTCCTGTGATCTATAAAACTATTTCTGTAAAAAAAAAAAATTAATTTTTTTTCAAAAATTTTGGCTCTGTAGTTTCGGAGATAAGGGTTCAATTTTCATTTATTTTCTTAAATAACTTTAAAACTATTTATTTTAAAATTATTTAAAAAAAAAACTTCAGACTCTAACAGTAAGACTTTCATTTGATATGTTACACAGTACAGTGAACAAAACTTTTTCTTTCCCCAAAAGCGACCCTATATTCAAAATTCATTTATTTACGTAACACGTCCGTGTTTGGGTCACAGAAATGGGTATGTGTACTAAATTTCAACTTAGATCGGTCCATTAGATTCGGAGAAAATTGGCTGTGACAGACAGACGGACAGACAGACAGACACACGAGTGATCCTATAAGGGTTCCGTACCAAAATGGTAAAAAGGAACCCTTATGGTGCGACTCAGTCTGTCTGTCCGTCTGTCACAACTGGATATCTAAAGAAAGAAAGAAAGAAAAATAAATAACGTTATTTCCACTATTGGTCAGTGGAACTAATGTAATTTTTTTTTGATGATTTTTGATAGTACGAAACCTTCGGTGCGCGAGACCGACTCGCTCTTGACCGGTTTTTTTCCTTTTGAGGTACGGAACCCTAAAAATGTGTTTGATTGCAGTAACTGAGTTGTGGAGGTCACATAGGCCATAGTCGCTCCATGTAAAATACTACTACTATAACATAGTTGGAAACTAGGCTGGGCAAATGGGTAGATTTACCTTCATATCACAAGTAGCATGGCCGCCTGCTCTGGGCACACTGATCCAACCTCGTTCGTTGCTTAACTCCTCGGCCGCGGAGTATTCTGGGATGGGGTCGCTACTTTCAGACAGTGTGTTCGTTGATTTTGACCTGATAAAGACAAATAAATTGGTTCTGTTTATTGACGCGCCTTGGTGCTAAGACCAACTGGTGTGCCGTGATAGTAAACAGCATGACGTTCTCTTATGCATCATCATGGAACAAAAGTACTTAAAAAATGTGTTACTTACATTTTGCTCCCCTCATCATCACTCAGCACCAGGTGTTGGTTGACAGGTTCTGCCTCCAACTCCTGAGGCTCTGGAGGTTCGTCTTCCGACTCCATGGAACACACACTAACGCTGTCCAGGCTACATCTATCTTCTTCTGGCGGCTGAAAGATAAAAATACACATTCAACTGTTGATACCAAAAATCTTTGGGAGTTGGTTGGAAGGAAGTCTTAAGGGGAATACGCTCAGTTCGGAGGACACGGCGTGGCTGAGTGAGCAGCTTGGGAGGGGCCGTGCCGTGCCCTCGTTTCGGAAGTGGGAAGCTACCTGTCGCTGCCGTCTGTGATTCGAACTATGGTCGGCGGCGCAGCGGCGTGGGACGCTGTGATCTCCTTCTGCGAAAATGTCATGTCGCAGAAAGAGGCAGCGGAACGGGAGAGGGAGATTTCGAGTGCTCTCCCGGCCCGCATTAGGCGCATCAGGCGTCTGCAGAAGGCAGATAATGCCCTCTTCCGGCCCCCCTAAATGAGTCCAGGGACGGCGGACTCGGGGAAGTCCACTGCATCCTATCATATAAGACCCGAGGTGGTGGCGCGTAATGTTCCACGCGCGCACCTCTTAGACGTCGCGGGGGGAGTCAACCACCTCACTTGACCAGACAGAGCTCGTAGAGGCGGGCCGACACCAGTCGAGGGCTGCGTTGAAGAGTGCTTAAGTGCCCCCGTAGCCCCCGGTGCAAGTGTGCGAGGGAACACGGGGTGGTTTTAGTCAGTAGAAGACTGACCCCTCCGTCTCCTCCGAGGACATCCATGAGGATTTCCACACCGTCACTAAAAAAATGGGGGGATTGCGCTACGGTAGCGCACTCCCCCCGGTGACGCTGAACCGAATTTGAAGTTTTAGATGCTCATTCGACGCAGAATTTAACCTTCTTTAATATTGAACGGAATTACATTTTCCGTCGGACGTTTTCGAGCTACAAGCAAAAAACTGAACAAAGAGCGAAAGTTTCGCAGTTACTTGGCTCCCAAAAGTTATGCACACCTCCTGGGATTACACGCATTTAGGACCAAATTAAGGTATCAAAACGATTGCCAGCTTACTGGAAAGTAATTCCTCAAAACGATTTTTATGGATCTAATTTGATTGGCCTAAATTAGCAACCTGTATGTTTTTGTCTAGACTGTACATTATCCTATGGAGCAGGACCAGCATGTTTCCAAGCATTCTTATCTTGGATTTAATCCTCTTATTTGTAATAAGCTTGTCTCAAGTGAATAGGTTATTTCTAGCCAAGTACAATCAGCCTATAAGTTTTCCCACTGCTGGGACACTGGCCTCCTCTCTGTGAGAGGGAGTAGGCCATAATCCAGCATGCGGCCCCAGTGCGGGTTGGTAGATGTCACATGTCTTGGAATTTTTGGCTCTAGAACAAGCCGGTTTCCTCACAAAGTTTTCCTTCACCGTTTTGAGAGGAGTGGTGATTAAATTATTTCCATAAAGTGCCTTCCTGGGTTCAAATCCACGACCTATATCGCTCGTACACACATCTAAAAAAGTTTGTGATCACTAGCATAAGCTGATATAATTTTTTTTTATTGAACTTTATCAAGAAAAATTCTTAGTGGTGTGTTTTCTTTAAATAGAAATACCCTGTTTGAAATTAAAAAATTAAAATGATAAATTAAAGTGATCGCAAACTTTTTTTGATGTGTGTATGTCGGAGCCGTTAAAACTGAGCCACCACTGCTCTAGGCAAGCGTGCCTATGCGTGCGTACCACAATTCAGTTCAACACAAAAAAGTCATGTCATTGTGTAATATGTCACTACGTCGCAGCGATTGTTGGCAGTTCGCACGGGCTGGGTTTACTAACAATACTGTGTCGTAGGAACTGTGTTATGACGTTTTTGTAGTAATGGTTTTTAGGCCTCGATAATTATGAGTTACATTTACCGGTATTTGGTTTCCATAATACTGGCTTACAGCTATAACTATACTCTGGGGCCATTCATTCAAGTGTTACGTAAGTAATTTTGAACCCCCACCTCTCTATCATCAGCAAAATTAAGTAAAGCTCACCCCCCCCCCTCCTTCCTATGCTAACGTAAACATTGGTATTTTTTTAAGGAATTTATAGACTACAACCAAAAATCTAAATATTTTATTTCACATAAACCTACATGGGCACTTATGAAACGTCAGAAGCTAGGTGCACGGTTCCAATTAGTCGTTTCCATTGGAAGAGCCTGCAAGAAACTCCACGGTTACTCTTTTAAAAATAATTGGCTTTACAATATTATCAAATAACAGTGTTAATAGGTATGGGAGGACAGTTTAGGCCTTTCAACAATTACCAGGTACTTAACAAAATAGAAAAGTGCCAACAAATCTACACTCTACTAGGCCTACAACGTTCTCGCATTCACAAAATAGAAAATAATATAATTTAATTGAATGCCCATTTTAGTAATTTCCCATCTCGGTTCTTTCTAACCATAAAACACCGCATGAGAGCACGGTTAGCGCAGCAAACTGCTACGCTGCGTGTCGTGGGTTCGATTCCCGCTCGGAACAAATATTTGTAAGACCTGCAAGTAGTTGTTCCGGGTCAGGCTGTTTGTGTATGTGAGTTTAAATGTTTTTAAACGCACCCACAATACAGGAGAAATTCCTAGTGTTGTTTTAATTAAATAATAAAAAATGTCGTTTATAATCCATACTAATATTATAAATGTGAAAGTAACTATGTCTGTCTGTCTGTATGTCACGTTTTCACGCCTATACGGCTGAACCGATCGTCATGAAATTTGGCAGAGATATACCCTGGGATATGGAGAAGGACATAGGCTACTTTTTTACGCGATAACCGACATCCACGCGGGCGGAGCCGCGGGCTAAAGCTAGTTAAATTATATAATTTAAAACTTGTTTACGTGAAAAAATGTTGGAAGTTTGACCTTCAACATTTCTGTAACCATAACGATCCCAGGTAAGGTCTAGTCCAAAAAACAAAAACACCACGTCGAAAAGTAAAAGTGACTCTCGTCTTCGTTAAGCGTATTTTTACACACATTATTTGTTTACATGTTTGGAAACTAAATTATGAACGAAGTTTGAGTGTTTGACTTACCAACTGTATCTTCCTCCGTTGTGTTCCCGGACTCCTGTGCTGTGCTGGTGTATGGCGCAGCGCTACACTGCCGGTATAAGGGTCTAGGAGCGCCTGGTATGCAGACCTGTCTTCTTGCGTCGATGCTGATATTACGTCTGGGGAATCCAGGTCCTGAGAAAGATAATAATCCATACTAATATTATAAATGTGAAAGTAACTCTGTCTGTCTGTATGTTACGTTTTCACGCCTAAACCGCTGAACCGATTGTCATTAAATTTGGCAGAGATATAGCCTAGATATAGAGGGATATGGAGAAGGACATAGGCTACTTTTTTACGCGATAACCGACATCCACGCGGGCGGAGCCGCGGGCAAAACTAGTTAGTAATATATAGATTAATTAGATGTGGCACAGTAATCTCGATGTTTTGACATATCGCCACATCAATTTATTCATTCAGAATGTAATATTGGTAGTCGCTGTGGCTGTGGGTAACAAAATTCTGTTTAACTGGGTTTTTTCACGAATATAAAATATGTATGTAAGTCCGGAAGGAATTCTGTGCGATACACTCCCGATAAGACAATTCGTCATACACTAACGTCATCAGTAAAATACTTCAGCAAATACGGTGATTCACATCATGATCCGGTATAAAAAATATATACTATCACGCATATATTCCATGAAGGAATTCTCCTCCTTTTAGGAGAGAGTTGCCGACTCTCTGGCACCGACTCCAAAAAATTGTTAATCGTAGGTTTTTTTTAATGGCATCTCAGAGTGTAACCACGAGGGGCTCGGACTCTTTAACCGGACTATCCTGTGAGGCACCACAGGATAGTCCGGTTAAAGAGTCCGAGCGGTTAAGCTCCTAACGGATTTTAAGGCCTCCAGCCAGGGGCATACTTATAAGCTAAATAGTTTCCGTCTGCTCGCTAAGGGCACCCCCTGCGGGGTACGAACCTCGGCTTAGGGCAGAGTCGGAGGAGGGTGGCAAGGGACCGTCGGTGGCTGGATAAAATCATTGTTTTGATTATTATCATGGAGAGTTTGGACTAAATGCTGCTCAGCTAAAACGCGTGCTGGCGCTTCGTTTGAAAGCAAGGGTCGGGGAGGACTGATTAGTCGAGGATTTCGCGCTGGGCCTCGGCGGCGAGGCCGGAATGTAATCGTAGGTTAGGTTAGGTTTATTAATATAGGTAGGTAGGTTATAGTATTATTTTTAACTTTTTAGTGCTTTTATTGCTTTTATTTTAGTTTTTCTGTCTTTATATACTACTTCACTTTTTACCAATTGGTGGTAAGTAATTCTTATTCTAGGTCATCGTCTTCAACTATAATTATTAATTAATGTATAAAAACTATTGTTAACATTTTAAAAGAGTAAGTATGGAGTTTCTTGCCCATTCTTCTCCATACATAACTACCTTTTGGAAGGGGCAAATAGAATTAATCTTATATATAAAATTCTCGTGTCACAATGTTCGTTCCCGTACTCCTCCGAAACGGCTTGACCGATTCTCATGAAATTTTGTGAGCATATTGAGTAGGTCTGAGAATCGGCCAACATCTATTTTTCATACCCCTTAGTGATAAGGGTTGTCCAACCTTAACATTTTTTTGACAGAACGAAGTCTGTCGGGTCAGCTAGTTAACTATATATGTAATTTTTGACGTTCAAAAGTGCATTTTACGTGCCTATTTGAAATAAACGATTTGACTTTGACTTTGAACGATATCCCGTGCGTGACTGAGTGCCAACTACGGGCCATCACTTAGTTTGACAGGACCAGGCGCTGTTTATAAGTCCCGTATCTATCGCTTTTAATACATCAATAAATGCTGTATAAAAAGTTCGTAAACCAAAAAAAAAACATGTCTTACGTTATGCATTCCTATACTGCTGGACATCTCAATCGGTAGCTCGAAGTTAGGCATCGATCGAAGATGAGATGGAGACTCGCACCATTCAGCCACCTGCAGGATAAAGACAGATTATACAAGGTCCAATTATATTAACTACTGGAACCAGACATGACGGGAATCAAATCTCAAACAAACAAAATTAATAAATCAAAAAATTAAGTGATTTTATAAGCTCATAATTTTAAGTAGGTAATTACATAGTAAGTGCATCTAGTTAGACCGGACGCTGACCTCAAAATAGTTGTAGGAAACATCGGTGAAGTTTCGCTAGTTTCATTTTCAGGGATCCGTTTGCGTAATATTAATGTTTAAAGTGTATTTTTGTTTGAGTAAAGTGAGCCCCCCCCCCCCCTCCAGCTAAATGTTTGTTCTTGGATATGTGGAAAATTCACAGCAGTAGTATATACTACTAGCTTCTGCCCGTGACGTGAAATTTCTGGTTCCCCGAACCACCCCGTCACATCGCATCGCCTGCCAGCACTATTAGCGTTCTTCCTCACTTTTTTTCTTTTGACTCAGCTCCTAAGGGTCTTAGCGTGATGTTAATAATAGTTAGTAAGTAATAATGAGTACTTTAATCATGTAGTACTCATTTTTTATGTATCATCAATAGTCTTCTCAGCGCACGCCAAATAATGAATTTTATAGGCTACTTTGGTTTATATTATTGCAATTTTCTTAAGAAACTCAAATTTTTTTTTAGATAATTTATAGCCTATTTTACTTCCTGATAATTTAGCTTTCTATTGGTCAACAAATGGTTAAAATCGGTCCAGCAGTTTTGGAGCTTATTCGGTACAAACAAACAAAAAAATCTTTCGTCTTTATACTATTAGTATAAATAACGAAGTTAAACAAAAACTATCACAGCATAGTAGGCTTTACAAGTTAACAAGTAATAGTCAACCAACTTAAATTTGCAGTTGGAAAATTTACCATCACGTATATCGATGTATGGGAGAACATGTATTTCAACTACAATGGTAATTTTGTTCTAAGAACAAATCGTTCCAACTACGGAACCCTCCATTGTGCGTGCCCGACACGCACTTAGCCGGTTTTTAACCTAACACTATAAATTCTTACTTACCGAATGAAACTCCTCATTAACACTAATATCCACAGCCTGCGATTTTGGAGTACTTTGTTGCATATGCTTCTCCTCAATATACTTCAACATCCCATCCGGCTTTTGGGGCGTCCCATCCCTTAACTTAGGCACAATCTTCCTTCGCTCCACCTTATCCACCCTGGCTACATCCGGAGGAACCGTCAGGTCCAAGTCCTGACTCCTGAACCCTGTTAAATCCTGACTTTCGGCCGTAGCGAAACTTTCCGTAAAATAAAGATTGTTTTTTGAAGTATTTCTCTGAGGACTATAAAATCCATTATTCTCGTTCGGTCTCTCGTCTTCAATGCTGGAGAGGCTAAGGTCTTTCTCATCCTCGATTTTATGGACTTTCTTCGGGATTAAATCAGGATAATTCTCATCAGGACTCATTAGAGGATGGCTAGTAGTCAAAGTTAATGTTGAACTGAATTTCGGGGGACTGATACCGAGGTTTCTGGGACGAGGAGAATCTAAGTGCAAATTCGACATTTTAGTTATCAGGCTGTCGTTAAATCTCTCCGGTTCTGAAAGACGGAGCATTTCCGGGTTTTGGAGTCTCAAGACCGGTTCCGGGTGTTCTCCTTCGAAGTCCGAAGATAGGACCGAGTTCGGGGTGTCCTGGGACCGAAAGGACTCGGATCCTGTGTCCATCTTCTCATCTGAGGATGGTGATGTTAATTCTTCGTCATTTGAGCGATGTGTTTTGAAGTTACTGGAACAAAATGAAGGGAAATTAGGGCTCGTTTATTTAATATAATAATAATAAGTTTATTTCATAATAGGTTTATTATTATACGTTACGCCGTCAGTCCCGGCTGTCATTCGTAGATCTTTGACAATCATTACGGGTAGCCTGAAGCCCGAAAGTCTAGGAACCAGTCTTACCAAAGGGTATCGTGTTACCCAGTAACTGGGTAATGGAGCTCAGATAGGTCAGATAGCAGTCGCTCCACCAAACATACTGGTATTCAGCTGCACCAAGGTTACACTGGAAGCCAACCCCGACATAGTTTGGAAAATTATTTCGTTCTGTTCTACATTCACAGATATTGATAAATGATACAGTCAGCAAGAAAAACGGCAACTACGCTTTGTGAGCAACAGATGTGTCATCATTAAAATTACATGTGTGACGCGGTGATACATGTGTCACTTCGTCCGATGAATGTGCGAAGCCCATGAATATTAAGAATTAAGTTTTCTACACTACCATTTGAAAAATAACTCGGATGTCGGTGTCTTTAGATCTATACAGAATGGATTTTTTTGATAGGGCAGTTAGGGCAGGTACATTAACCGTTTTAGCTACGAGAAAACGGTCTTAGGAGACTGCCTTTATTTTTTGGAGATATTTTGGTCCCCATTCACAGGTTTTGAAAATAATGTAGTCAGCAAGAAAATGGGCTATTTTTACAAAAAACGTTTTTTGATGACAATCGATCTTGTTTGAATTATATTATTATTATAGAAACTTTAGTAGCGTGTTAAGAGTTTATTTTATTTTATTTAAGCGCGAGCGATTCCGCGGGCAAAAGCTAGTATACATCAATAAATACATCCTTACTAATATTATAATTGTGAAAGTAACTCTGTCTGTCTGTATGTTACGTTTTCACGCCTAAACCGCTGAACCGATCATCATGAAATTTGGCAGAGATATAGCCTGGGATATGGAGAAGGACATAGGCTACTTTTTTACGCGATAACCGACATCCACGCGGGCGGAGCCGCAGGCAAAAGCTAGTACATACATAAAGCATACAGATACTTATCACATCATGTACATTATTAGAGAATTTCTTCCGGAATCGTATGTGTACATACAAGACATTATTACTTGACTTTAAATTTTACTAATTACACATACATTGTTAAGACGCGAACCCGTTTTGAATAAAGTGACAATTAACAGAGCTCTAATAGCATGGCATTCCATACTTAGAGTGAAAGTGAATAACACAATGGTGGTATGTTACCATGGTTTTTGCTCCCATTAACTACTTTCTACAGTTACAGTCGGGGCTCGTAGCTAAGGTACGCTTACCGTGGTCGATTTGTGGATGGGTGACCTTACATTACATATCGAGACCACTCCGTGGCTCGGAAAGCACGTTAAGCTATTGGTCCCGGCTGTCATTCGTAGATCGTTGATCGTTGTTGTATGCTACTGAGTTTGGATGTTAACGGTGTGTCGTCTTAAGGCGTCGATAACCGACTTTTAATGATTTTATACTGAAGCTCACGTCTAACGAGTAGTGATAATGATTTGAAGAAAATATATGTTAAACTAGCTTTTTCCCGCGGCTCCGCCCGCGTGGATGTCGGTTATCGCGTAAAAAAGTAGCCTATGTCCTTCTCCATATCCCAGGCTATATCTCTGCCAAATTTCATAACGATCGGTTCAGCGGTTTAGGCGTGAAAACGTAACATACAGACAGACAGACAGATAGACAGATAGAGTTACTTTCACATTTATAATATTAGTATGGATTAGAGCACTTTCTTAATAACTTAATATACAGTGCGAGTCTTTATAATGTGCACATATCGAAATGAGGGAATCTATGCTTAATTTTATCTACGGAAGAAATACAAAAAAAAATCAAAGTTTATTTTTTTTATTTTTTATGGATTTTTTTATTTTTATTTCAAAATTTCTCAATAAGACGCCCCCTTATTGAGAAATTTTACAATTATTGTAAAAAATTATGAAAAAAAAAAACAGATTTTTGCTAATTGCCAATTGAGGGTAGTTTTTTCCCCCAATTTTTCCAATCATTATGGAGTTTGTTTCATCGTAATAGATCATTTAGTTTAAAAGTTACACCGTTTTGTTTACACTGGGATTTTTTTTTAATCCATAAAAAATAAAATAAAATATTTAGATATTTTTTTTATATTTTTACCGTAGATAAAATTAAGCATAGATTCCCTCATTTCGATACGTGCACATTATAAAGACTCACACTGTATGAATATTTTATATTATGTTTATATTACGGGTCCATATTGGCTCACCTAAAGTTCTTTACCCGAAATTGTTCTTCCTAATAATTTGTAATCCGAATGATCACACTTCCTAAAATTTTTCATCCTAAAGTTTTCATTCATACTATTTGTAGTGCTACCGGCGACGTTCATAACACTCATGTTTCCGAAAATTGTAATTAATAATATCATTAATGTAAATATATTTAAAGTCCTACTGTTTTTTATCATAACGCTTTTATCCCTAAACATAATTACCATAATATTCATTCAGGTCAGAGTGACGTCTTGGGGGCACTATGAAAAAAATACTTAGAAAAATTTCGCGACCAATTTCGACGTAGCGCTTGCCGGCCGCTGCCGCGGCACCGCTCGCTTCGCTCGCTCGGCTCGCGCGTATTTGGTCACAGTTCTAACCTAACCTATGGATATCTTTGCAGGTACACAACCAATTCATATAATTAGTGAGTGCGAAGCAAGCACTTGATTATTATGAATAAAAAGAAAGTATAATAGATGTTTATTGCTACTGACATTATGAAGTTGAATGCTTCGGAATTATGAACATTAGAGACAAAGTAGTTAGGAATTGTGATTGTTAGGATGAAAAACGTTAGGAAGAACATTTTCGGATTTCCAATTATCGGAGTTGAAAATTTAGGTGAACTTTGGCGCACCCTTATTTACATTGTGGAATTAATTTGTTAAGTTACATATGTCTAACGCGGATAAAAAACTGATCACGCAAAATCTATCCAGGGGTTTTTTCTGAAACTTTTTAACCTATTGACCGCTTGGTTTTATATCAATTGCCGTGCCCCCAGCGCCCGGCTCATAAATCTACAAATAAATATCTACGACAAATATGGTCGTGCAATGATATAAAAAGCACAAAACGAACATAGGTTCTCAGTCGTATAAATACGACTGAGGCGGTACGGGCACGAAAAAATTTGTCGTATTAATCCGACCGGGGCGGTTAAAAGGTTAAAGATAATTGGACGTAGTTAAGCAGAAAGGACTCAACCCACATTGTGTAATGGAAGGTACCCAGCTACATGTGGGTTGGTTCCCAACATTAAAAAATCAACCTTCTCTTTGTAGAGTCACGGATCTTTTTTGCTGAGTGAAAGAACCAACCGTTAGGACCTCTTTGGTATATACAACTCATCCCTGACCACAATGTGGGTTGCGTCCTTTCTGCTTAACTAATTATCTTTTAGTAATCGTGTTTTATTAAAATACCTTTTTCCGCGAGCAAAAACTGGTTTTTGGTTTATCTATACCAATATTATAAAGAGGTATTTGTTTGTAAGTTTGTGTGTCGGAGGTAATCTCTGAAACTACTGAACGGATTCTGAAAAATCTTTTTGTATTTGATAGCCCAATTCCTGGAGAAGGTTATAGGCTATTTAACATCACGCTGCGACCCTAAGTAGCCGGGCAAAAATAAAAAAAATCAGAAAGAACACTACGTGAAAAGGAAGTAATAGCGCGGGTGGGCAACGGGATGTGTCGCGGAGGGTCGGGGGCCGAAATTTCACGCGGACAAAGTCGCGGGACAGGGCTAGTTAATAATAAATTTCTTTCTCCACGTTCATTCATAAATCTGGTCATTAGGTCATACACGCGCACCGGATGTGAGTGCTACGTACCTGACCTTATTGAAGGACATCTCCAATGGGTGTATGTCATTCTGGGGCATCCCCCCAGCATTTCCACTTACATCCGTTTATAATTATATAATTTCCTTGTATACATTGTATAATCATGACAATCTAAAAAATGCATATCTTATACAATAAAATTCTCCTGTCACAATGTTAGTTACTATACTCCTCCGAAACGGCTTAACCGATTTTTATGAAATTTTATATGCATACCTATTCAGTAGGTCTGAGAATCGGCTACTATCTATTTTTTTTTTTAAGTTTTTGGTAGGTAGGTAGAGTAGGGTAGGGTAGGGTAGGGTAGGGTAGGGTAGGGTAGGGTAAAGTAGTGGAGTTTATACTATTATAGCTTCTGACAGAACGAAGTCTGTCGGGTCAGCTAGTTAAATATGTCAAATTCAATATCCTCAATGCATTAATAAATTTTTTCTAACTTCGAATATTACATCATTGCTATTAATAAAATTACTAATACAGTTAGTTATGCGCTTAAAGGTGAAATAACAAGGAGATACGGATTTAAACCTTTTTATTTTGTGATTTTAATTATATGTTTAAATAGTGTGTTAGTAATAGTATGTTAAATAGTGGCTTCGGCCGTTCTGTTTTAAATAAATAAATGATAATTTCTCTATCCTTCTCTATAAGATCTGTTTGCGCAAACGTCATCGAAAACTGTCGCCGGAGCTCAATCCCCAGTGTACATAGCTTAATCAGACTGTAATATTCCCACTGGGACACAGGCCTCGGGCTGTAATCCACCACGCAAGCCCATTGCGAGTTGGTAGATGTCACATGTCTTCGAATTTTTGGTTCTAGAACAGGGATGGTCAATCTTTTTCTATGCGGGCCAACATTAAAAAAAAGAATCTATGGGGGTCATGTTGACTTTTATTACCATGTTTATTTTTATTGAACATCAAATGTATTTGTATTTTCCGAAATAAAAATAAGTAATATGAACTATAGATAATCAAATCAATTACACTATGAAGGGGCATGATATTTATTGCAGGTTATCTACAAAATAGGAACAAAGATTTATTAATGTAAGCAAGTACGCGTCACTGCACTGTACGCGTGGGTTGATGGTTGCGGGCCGGATTGCAACCATTTGCGGGCCGGAGATGGCCCGCGGGCCGTAGTTTGTCCATCCCTGTTCTAGGACATGCCGGATTCCTCACAATGTTTTGCTTCAACATTTTGAGAGCAGTGATTGTCAAATAATTTCCACAAAGTTAAGTCATCCAGGGACCCAATCAAACACACACAAAAAAATCATCAAAATTGGTCCAGCCGTTTAGGAGGAGTTCCATGACATACACACTTAGAGAATTTTTTATATATATGGATAACTTTCCATATTATGTAGGTATCTTTTAAATGTTTATTGATGTAATTGGTGCTGTAACATTTTAATTAACTATAAATAAAAACATTGAACTGTTGGGATTTGTATTTGAAAACATAATTCTGACAGAGGAAATCTTTATCAATAGTTAAAGTTAGAGTTAGAGTTTATTGAGTTAATCAGTTACTCAATTATCAGAAAGTCTTCCTATATTTTGAGTTTGTTAGATGCTCTACTTCACTATTGATAAATGATTTTATTTCTGTAAGTAGGTTTTTCCAAAATTTTTCAAATCAATATTTTTTTTTAACTAGATGAGGGCAGCATTTTCTATTCGATTACTCTGAGAAGAAAGGCCGAAACAAACTCAGAGGTCACAGTCTCTTTTAAAGTCCAGACATAATCTTGGTCAGATCATGTGATGACCAAAGATTTGAACCATGTGAGGACCATGTAGATTGGTGTGTGAGAGAAATGGTCTTTTGAGGATAGAACCACAGACTTTAATGGACCTGTCCAGTTTATTTTTCCAAAGCCTAGTAGTTCACGTAATTATAATGAAATCTCATTTTAATTTACTAAGCTTATTTCTTGTAATAGAACAAAATAAATATAATATAGAATGAGGGGAAAACAATATCGCTCTGTCAGGCAAAACGAAAATGTTATTTTTCTATTATTATAATTTAAGTTAATTTGTAGCACTATTTATAAAAAACATAAATAGTTTATTTCATTTCTATGTGTTTACCAGTCTAACATAGAAAACAACAATAATAATATTTAATGCGTAATTTATAAACTCATAAGTCACTTTTCCTCAAGATATAAAATATTATATACAAAATGTGGGTAGCAAGTACCATCATGAATGTATATAAAACCTGTTCTAGAGTCACCTCATTCGAACTACAAATTTGCAGACTCATTAATTACGTAAAAAAAGAATACAATATGCACAAAATGCAACAAATTCAAGGAGAATTAATCAAAATATCGAAAATCGACACCTCGATTTACAATTACAAAGTTCTCATTATCCACAAACAAAATCATGTAAAATTGTGCACTTACCTCATTTGTGACTTCTTCAACTTTGAAATTATGTATTATTCTATTGTGAAATATCTATCAGATTATTATAAAAAAATATTTTAAAACGCGCTGGTGTCATCGGGTTTCGCATAGTTTTTGACAGCTGACGTTTCGTTTTACGATTTTACGCAAGCATTCGTTGTTTATGTTATTGACGCGTTCAAGTTTAGATAGAGAAATGGTTTTGGGGATCAGTATGCAAACTGAAAAACGATTGAATTTAATTGCCTATTCACGTAGATTAAAAATTGTTTTCATTAAGATTTTTCTAAAAACGTTAATTTTTACTATTTCTCCAATTTGCAAGGAGACTACGCAAATCCTGAAAAAAAGCATAAATAAAAAACAAAAAAATACTCACATGTAAACTTGACTAAACACATAACAATGAATGGGAAAGACAATGGTCAAGTTCTTAGAATGTAACCTATGCAACTGAAAACACATCGCCGAATCGACCTACCACAATCTGTTTTTCCTTCAATTCATTTATCGACTAACTTTATGATTGACTATTGTTCAGTGCTTTGTTGGAAAATTTGCCTATAATCCTTTTAAAATGGGTAAGTTTTAATTCAGTAATTAAAAAAGTTTTTTATTTTTTTATTTTCGCTTTGCCCTATACATACAACTTTTTTAAATTTTAATATTTTATTTTAGACATCTTCAGTAAATAATAATAGTATTTAATGCAAAGACTTTCTTTGAACGTGAATCTTGATTGAATTCACTATTTAAAAACTTTACTATATTTTGGATGATTTATTTTATTTTAAATAACATCTTTTGCACTCTCACAGAAAATATTAGACTTATATTCATTTCTACTAATTCGTTTGGCATGTTTTGACGAAGAAGAAGTGTGTAATTATGAAGATTAATAAGCAAAACATTCAACCCGGATCCCATGCATTATTATGTTTGTTGAAATTTTTCGCGGAAACCCGCAAGAATTGGCAAAATATTTTACTTTTTTCGTCTTTTAGACGGTGTCTTCTCGGTGATTGTTTAATAAATAATTAGCATCAAGAAGTGTATTTCTAGACCGTGTTGCTCAAATTTTAATTAGTTCGTTACTAGAGTTCGAGCATACAAGGTAACGAAAGTAGTGTTTAATTAATTCCAGGCGAAGTTGATACAGTGAAAATGCAACTGGCAACGCTCATTTTCTTATTGAATCTTATCTTCCCTATTATTTCCGCTGAGGATGTGAGCTGTAAGTTTTTTACTTTATTTTACGAAATTTTACATTACTCCAGCTATATTTTGCATAGGTTTATTTATCTTTAATTCTGAAATTCAAATTTACGCAACAGGAACAGTGATTTTCAAGGATTATATACCAATATAATCATAATCTATGTTTGTATATACTTTGTATAACAGACTTGTAGGTAATTTTATTCTTTTTCAAAATTGCAAGTCATAATTTCTAGTGAGTCAAACAGTAAAAGACGGAATTACAGGCATTGTGTTCATTTATTTGTAAACGTAACAACTTCTTGGTTTTGAGTTGTGTAACTAAGTATAAACATTACACAAAGCCAGCCTTAGTAACAATAAGGTAGTTTTCACTGGTTCCGGTGGCTTTATGCCTACTCGTAAATATACTTGAACACCAGCTGTTACCTAGCGCCGTGAACTTTACATTCAGGAGTGGTTCTCACGGGTGTATTTTAGAGTTCTTTCGGGGGCCGACACATGCCGCAAAAAGCAGGTGGACGTATCAATTAAAACGCGAGCTGATTTTATGATAATTCCTTACCCACAAACTTCCATACATTAAGAGCGCAAGAAGCGTCCTATCTTTCTTCTCTTCAAAAAAACTTCGCGTCTTTATAAGCTTTTTTGCACACATTTTCACTGTAACGGCTGAACATTTCAGATCAAGCCTGCGTGGATAAATACTCAAGGAAAGGCTACCAACCGTGGCAGGAATGGTCCGACCATTACACATGTCATCGGTATCGATGCGAGATTCGGGACGGGAAGTACTTCATCGCTGCTGTTGGGTAAATATTAATTTTTAAACTGTCATGGTCACTAATATTATTATTAACATAAACGGGATATTTACAATGTTTATTAATTGCGCTGTTGCAAGCATCATGATCACGGATAAACTGTTTATCCGTGATATAATAAAATATTAATTTAATTGCCTTGAAAGCATTGAAGGTCTACAGGGAAGAGATCAAAACACCAAACTACCAAAACCCTGAATTGAAACATTGACAGTCTCATTACAATACGACTTCTAAGTTTAGTCCAAGCCCAAACCTTCGAGCCATAAGAACTGACTTTAAACCAAGTCAATTTTGTATTTATAGAACTTTACGTAGGTCGGAATGAAGTTAATAAGACGGGGAATCAAAAACGAAGGAATACCTTCCCAATTTTAATAAACACCAGTGATGAGCAGCAGCGTCAACAAGTGTGCGATATGCGATAAGCCGGTCAGAGCGTCGTCACTCGTCACTACCCATAACCCATAACCATGATGTTTCGAGCTAACACTTTTTGTGCTAGGTACTCAGCGAAGAAAACTTTTACTATTTTCGATCGCAAGAATCTACCCTTAAACGCGTTAGTATGACTGTTTAAGTGAATCTGTGATCATTTTTATTAAAGCTAATGTGTAATTTTACTGACCTTCAGATGTAGAAAACCGAAAATTCCTGAAAATGCATTGGAATGTCACGAATACATTGAAGATGAAAATGTAGGTATGTATTGAAACGACGCTCTGGGCACTTATTTATTTTGACTATCTTCTTATATTTTATAGATAGACTAGCTTTTGCCCGCGGCTCCGCCCGCGTAGATGTCGGTTATCGTGTAAAAAAGTAACCCATGTCCTTCTCCATATCCCAGGCTATATCTCTGCCGAATTTCATGACCATCGGTTCAGTGGTTTAGACGTGAAAACGTAACATACAGACAGACAGACAGACAGAGTTACTTTCACATTTATAATATTAGTATGGAAGTATGGATGGATAGTTTATATGAAGGAATACCTTAGAAAACTTCTAAATAAGGTCTATTGATATTTAAATGTTTTGATATGTGTCGTAAACATTATTTTTCCAGAGTTTCCAACTTGCTGTGCACGTCTGAGGTGCGTCGTTGAAGTCAACGGTGAGAGAATAGTACAAACAAGAGGACAGCCTGGTGAATTGTTCCCTGACAAGTAAGACTGATTTTAATATTATCAAATTATCTCAGAAACGTAAATAGTACCTAAATTACTTTGTGCAGTTGCTACTGCTGCTGTTGCTGTTGTTGCTTTGTTGCTTTGCGACAGTTTTAAAGAGGAGAAAAATAAAAACAAAACTTGACAAAACATTATTTATGGCGAAATCGCAAAATCAACACCAAACTAATATTTTTTGCTACTTTTACGTACATATACTTACCTTCAACTGTTTAACTTTTGATGTCATTATATAGGCCATGGAAGGGCCAACAGAACGAGCCGAACCCGGCAGTGGTGGGGATGAGCGGTATCCAGCAGAACACTGTCGTAGGAGAGGCACAGGGACAACCAGCACCAGGCATCTTTAACAGCAGAGGAGCAGGCAAGGAGAAGTTGTTATTAGCTCTTGATTAGGCCACCTAACTGGCTCAAAAATTGCGATTCAATAACTAAAATTTTTAATTCACAGTACCAACTCATTGTATTGGGTAATTTAGT
The DNA here is from genome assembly GCA_947523025.1 of Dryobota labecula. Lineage (NCBI taxonomy): Eukaryota > Metazoa > Arthropoda > Insecta > Lepidoptera > Noctuidae > Dryobota > Dryobota labecula. Next base: position 12,433,928 of record OX383310.1, read on the forward strand.
CAGTAAACTGACGCAATTTTAGAAAGCATGTCGTTATTCTATTGTCTTAGAAATTATTAGTGCTTTGAATGTTCTTATTACCAATGCAATGTTAAATAATTATGCTTATTGTAGTATCCTAGTAATTCTTATAATGGCCTTGCACGTAACGTAAATATGTAATTAGTTGTTCTTTTGTTGATTGCAATACTCCCCAATCAACAATATTTTTTTGGTTTTACTTAAATTGTAAATAAATAAAGTATTTTCTATACTTTTATTAAGTTTTATTTCTATTAGTAGTAAGTTGTAATTTTGCGAATAGTTAAACGTCAATATTTTATTAATTTAGCCCCCGATATTCCCGACAGCGGATGGCAACGATATTAACGGACGGCGCTACGTAGATCCATACCCGAACCAACAAATGCAAGAATCACCAAGAAAGAAGAGATCGACCGTCTACCCCCTGTTTGATAGAACCCTTGGGCGTGAAATCGGCTCTTACCAACCACACCAAGTCAAAATACACGGATACACCCCTGAAAGATACACTTCTTACTTTTCCAAAACTAATCCTAAAAGCTAATCAATTTCTAAATGAAATCGTATTTTTAAGACATTATCTCTTTGTTACTTTTGTACTAATGACACTTTTTCACAATCATTTTTAGGAGCACAAACACCCTGTATTTTGTTTTGTTAGTATTTAATATGAATAATGGTACAAAAGTACTACTAATGTTTTAATCGTTGTTCTGTTTTTGTTATTGTGCAATTTGTTAACCGCTGGATTTTGTTAAAACATCATTATTAAATGTTTTGTAAATATTTTGATTTCATTAATTTTAAATGTACAGAACCCTATAGATCATCAACAAAATAAAAACAAAACGTAACGTCAAAATGCCATGTCAAAGAGCCGGTTCTTCCTTTAGCAAAATGTGATTTCAAGCAATTTATGCATGCTGTCTCTTTTATTACCTTCAACCTGAAGTATCGCACCTCCCTTTCACTCAAAATATTACGTATTCTGTATCAAATAAACACTAGTGACTGGAACGCAACCAGTTATGTTTTCCGGAACAAAAGTGTGAATTTAGTGAAATGAAATAAAATAAAAAATGGTTAAAATTCGTTAAAAACCAAACAATTAACAAAAACTAAAGTAATAACATACTTTGCTCGCAACATGACCAGCCAAAACTGCAGAATGTGAATAAAATAATTTACGGTAGCCTAAAAAATGTAAACAGGAAAAAGGTCTTGTAAAAGTCATCTTGGTTTTATCATTAAAATAAAGGAAAATGGTGGAACCGGCGAAACCATTCGCTTGCACTATGCCCGACTGTGGTATGACGTTTACAAATGAAGATCATTTGAATGTGCACACTAAAAAACATGACATGGTCTTGTCATTGGGTTTGGAGCAGAAAGCAGCCTTTGTTGGTAAGGATTTTTGTACTAAAAACTATTATAATTAATATATTAAATAACATTTATCTGTAGAAAAATTGCAAAAAGTATTTTTCAATCCCACATGCTGATGATTTCCTAGGATATGAGTAACTGCAGGCAACAGATAGTATTACTATAATTTTATTATAAAACCATCTAACACACATTTCACACTGATATGACCCTCAGATCAGGGGGCCAAGTCTACTAATGTACAAACGTTGCAATGGTCTCTTCATTGTGAGTTTTTGACAAATTTGCCATACAAACACTGTAAAATACTCACAATGGCGAGACCATTCTGACACTATTGTATTAGCAGACTTGAGGCCCTGGGATGAGGTATAATTGATTTTATTTTATACTAGATTTTGCCCGCGGCTTCGCCTGCGTGGATGTCGGTCTCTCGGTCACCAAATCCCAGGCTATATCTCTACCAAATTCCATGACGATTGGTTCAGCACTTTAGGTGTGAAAACGTAACAGATAGACAGATAGAGTAACTTTCACAGGTATAATATCGCGGCTTGAGAGGCAATATTTTCCAAATGACATGTTGGCAACTTTACACTAGAGCCATTTAAAGTTAAAAATACTTTAAAATGCTCTAGTGTAAAGATGCCAACATGTCATTGGTAAATATTGCCTTTCAAGCGTCAATATTATAGTATGGATTTTGGTAATAGTAGCAGCCCGGAGTCTGGATGTGTGCCCAGTTAATGGTGATAGGCTCGCCCCTATTACATGGGATTTATCTGTAATATTGGTTGGTGTACTGTATGTACTATTGCGGTCACTGAAAACTAACCACCTTGAAAACAAAGTCCACATCTGTGTACCGTCCTTTTTTGAGTCAAACAATAAAAACAAATTGGTTGTCTGTAAAGTTGGTTTACGGACGATAGTTTAACGTGACAACGTCATAACAAAACATTGATGCGGCGCAAGCGTACAATGAGCGTAATGGGACAATGAGCGTAACGGGACAAGGAGCGTAACGGGACAATGAGTCATACTTTTTCGTGCATGTAGCCGGCGTTCATCGATTTATTAGACGTTCTCACGTCAAAAAATTTGTTTAAACAAAATTGTTACAATGATCACAGATGTCTGACCACTGGTTTTTTTAAATTTACAAAAAGTACTTAGCAAAAATCTGATGCTGCAATGCTATTTGTTGATGAGCTTGGCTGCTACAGTAACGCTTACCTACGAAGCGTTACTTTAGCAGCCGCGTGCTGCACGCTCGTCCGGATCATAGCAGGAAAAGTCCGTATGGTAGTAAGATGTACATGCCTGTGATAGTACACCTCTGCCTACCTCTTTCAGGGGATAAAGGTGTGATGTTATGTTGGAATCCCTTGTGAGTTTTCTGCTAGTGATTTATTTGATATTGAAGTGTTTCTTATCTAATTAGATTATTTGATTAGATAATTATAGTAAATACTTGTATAACAATATCCTGGAGTAGGTATCCATACCTAATATTATAAATGTGAAGGTAACTCTGTCTGTCTGTCTGTCTGTCTGTATGTATGTTACGTTTTCACACCTAAACCACTGAACCAATCGTCATGAAATTTGGCAGAGATATAGCCTGGGATATGGAGAAGGACATAGGCTACTTTTTTACGCGATAACCGACATCCACGCGGGCGGAGCCGCGGGCAAAACATAGTAGTTACATAATTAGCTAGCCGTTGTCCTAACTTAAGAGTCAAGACTCAATATTGTATTTGAGAGTTCAGATCCTAATGATTTACTCTATTAGGGTGAGATTCACAGACCCTCCCAATCGAATATGAACATTATATTATAAAAGCCAAGAAAGAAACAACATTCGATCTTTTGTTGCTTGTTGATCGAATGCTGTTGCTTATGGTCTCAATATGAAACTTTATAAAAGGTATTAGAAAATTCTACACTTACCGGGGTTGCTGATTGAACCGTTTTTCATTTTTTTAAGGAGGGGTGCTAGTAGTGGACCGGTTAGCGCCCTATTTTTTTTTTAATTGTTTATTTATCTTTTATACAAAATAACACAGGATTACATATTAAATAGCAACCAAAAACCACTAAGGCTTAAACTTGTGCTATCATGAGTCTATCTCAATATCTAACTATACAATGAAACATTTTATATGTACGCGTTATTGCGTGAACCGGTCTTACCAACTTAAAACCAGTCCTTATTCTGTACGTAATAAGAGCTGCTTTAATTTTTCAGCTGACCAAACACCAACACCTACTCGCTTCATTAGGAACTGTGAGGAAGTTGGCCTGTTCCAAGATCTGCAGAGTGTTAATCCTTTCGATGAGGGGTTCAAAAGAGCTATGGAGGCCAAGTAAGTTGAAATTTCTATTATGATTATTGAGGAGATGGAAGCGATGTGGCGGCATCACACTGACGTCAGTTTCTTTTCCAATTTTTTTAATGGGAACAACAATCTAATCCATACTAATATTATAAATGTGATAGTAACTCTGTCTGTCTGCCTGTTACGTTTTCACGCCTAAACCGCTGAACCGATCGTCATGAAATTTGGCAGAGATATAGCCTGGGGTATGGAGAAGGACATAGGCTACTTTTTTACGCGATAATCGACATCCACGCTGGTGGACCCGCGGTCAAAAGCTAGTCAAAAATAAAAATTTACATAAATAAATAATACAATTTTATTTATTTAATTTCAGACATGGCCTCCTATCCCTGGAAAACGCCTTAGCGTCATCATCAGATGAGCTGCACACTCCTCAGATGGTCTTCCCCCACATAGACGGGGACTCGGCTCTCTACAGCACCACTAATAACCAAAGAAATATTACTATTAGCAGGTAAGCCAGTATTTGTAATAAATGTAATAATACCAGCTTATTCCCAGACCCCTCGGAAACCATGTTAAGCCATTAGTCCCGGCTGTCATTCCTAGATTTTTTACAGTCTACGTCTGAAGCCCGAAAGTCTGACAACGAGTCCAGGGTATCGTCTTGCCCATTAACCGGATTGTGGAGGTCAGATAGGCAGTCGCTCCATGTAAAATACTGACTGCAGCCGGTTAGACCTAAAAGGCTGGGCAGATGATGATGACCATCAACCTATTTTTGTTCCATTGCAAAGCAAAGGCCGCTACTCATACAGGGACGGCATAACAAAAAAATTGGTTGATTTATAATACCTCTTAAGGCAACGATAACCGACTTTTAATGATTTTATGCTGAAGATCACGTCTAAACGAGTTGTGTTAATGATTTGGAAAAATATATGTTAAATTAGAGCATTTTCTTAATAACTTAAAATATAAATATTTAAGATTATGTTTAAATTACATAGTGAAATTAATTTGTGAAGTTATGTCTAACTCGGATATAAAACTAAGTATCACGCAAAATCTATCAAGAGTAGTTTTCTGAAACCTTCACCTTTTTTACAGATAATTTAATTATTGATCCTTTAGTATACGTGTCTTATTAAAATACCTTTTGTTTTATGTATAATAAATTAATAATGCGTCTTATTTGGGCCAGCGCTCCTGGATGGGCGAGTCCTATTACTGGCTGGACGTACGACGCGTTGCGTGAGCTCAGTACAGAACAGCACTCAAGGTCACTGGCATATATGTGCGTCTTAAAAGAAAAAATGGTCCCGTTAGTCTTAAGTCACAAGCGCGATTACTGAGCGTGGAGTCCCGAGTTCCATTAAATCCCCAGATCAGGCTTGGGTATTTCCAATAGGAATTTCTTATTCAGTTCCGCTTATAATGATTTTGTCACCATTGATATACGTTTGACCGCATCTTCATCAAAACTTTTTTTGTGCCTTCTGGCTTTAATAATGATGATATGTTTTTGGATGTTACTCCTTAAGAGCCAACTAGTCGCGGGCTCGAACTCACTGGTGGGCGTGGCCAAAAAGCACGCTGTCTCACCTAGAGTTGTGTCCGTCATCGTGTGTTGAGTGAAATGCACGATCATTCATAGTAAACCGCGCGCGTAAAAAAATACGAAAAGTCTTTTGGAAGGTTGAGTTTTATGAAAAAACTATTGGATAAATCAATTACAAATAAATTTTATTGAAATCTTAGATAATTGAGCTTTGTCGGAGCGGACTTTTTTTTGGAGATTTGACACTTCTTTTATTACTTATTTACGCCCAAAGTTGCGTTCAAATTAGCAGGAAAAACGAATCTTTGTTGGCTTATAACTTTTTAATGGCTTATTATTTTAATATTCTTCTTCCGTACAGACAAAATAATAATAAGACAAAACGATATTATTTTTAACTTTGGATGTACAATGTTAAACAGTGGAGTAATACCCCCCGAAATTTGTATGGAAAAAGTATCGACTAGTTTCACCTTAAGAATTTATTTTCATATAAAGCCCCCGGTATGGAAATTTTATGAGGTGCAAAATTAATACAAGCGTTATTTCTTTATTTTACTCGACAGATCATCAAGCGACGAATCAGGAGCTGTGAAAGAGTTTGAAAGAACAACAATATCCAAACTAACCAACGAAGTCACAACCATAAGCCGTATCGTCGGCAAAACCGAAGAAAAACTCGACGAAAAAAACAAAGATATAAGAAAAGACTCGGTTTCCTACACTAATAATGTTATAAAAATCAGCAACATGGTTCGAAAAGATAGTGTCGAAAAGAATCCAGTACAAACATTAATTTACGAAGATACTGTTATTAGGGACAGTACGGAAAAAGTACAAGAGGTACCTCCAATAATGAGTCAGAAATCCCTAGACTTCATCGTCGATAGTCTGAATACAGATTTTGAAGATACAGCCAAAAAAAAAGTAAAAAACGACAGTGAGGATTATGAAGTAATAATTAAATTACCAAATGGTAAGCAAGTCAAAATGCGAGCAGTCGAAGAGACACAAGAAAAATCTGCCAAAGAAGTCTTAAAAAAAGTGTTGACAGAAAAAGTTGAGTCGAAGAAAACTACACAAAAACACAATACAGTCAATTTAATACCTGTTAATAATGTACCTATAGTGCCTGGCACGTTAATACCTGTTACTTTTGTCCCTCATATGAATGGTATGAACCACAAAATGCCAATAATACCTTTAAATAATATGTGTGAATTTGATAAAAAGCCGGTGAAGAGAAAAGTGAAAACTGAGAAGTGTGATAGCACTGAGGAACCAAGTAGTAGTGTTAAAAATAAGAACAAAAGGAACTGTGTGCCGAGAGAGAAGGATTTGGATAGTAGATCTGCTGCTTCTAGGAGATATAGGTAAACTCCAATTTATACTAGTAGTTTTTAGTAATAGTATTAGTTTTCTTTGTGTAGGTATTAGTTTTTATTGTATATTCCCTTCTAATAGATTACGAGTAGATAATAGATAGAAATATGAAATTTATAATAATGTATATAAGGTGTATCTATTCATACATGAAATATTTTAAGAGAAACATCTATAGGTGGTAAAAAAGCCACAGCAGCGTAATTTTTATTATTATTAAGTGTTTTTATTTTTGCATAGAATAAAAAAAATTAATGGAATAGAATTTTAAAATTGCTTGAGAAATGCAAAAAATCCTTTACTTACTTATTCTATGAATGACACACTCGGACGCGAGGACGGTGCCGCCGCGAGAGCGGTGCCTTTTGATAATCAATCATTATATCAAGTAATTTTAAATTATTTAATTTTTTAAATTATATACTCAGATTTAAAAAAAAAATAGTTTCCATGGTTTCTTTACCACCTATCTCTGGTATCTCTTAAAATATTTCGTGTTTGAATAGATACACCTTATATATAATTATATCGTCGCCTTAGAGTGAAAACCTCTGCACCCTGTAAAATTTTATCACCACAGCTTCTTCAAATATGTCTTTTAGTGTGCAATATTCAACCACGTCATAGATGGCGTTACGGGTTGCAAAACTTTTTTTGTGTGAAACTAGGACGTGCGTTGAAGTTTTCTTTTCAACAATGTAATAAAATAAAAATTACCAAAATTGCATTCCAGAGGTTTTCACTCCAAGGTGAAGATATATACCTACTACATGTATAGCAATAAATGTAAACGGGACAAAGAAGCCTGGAACTCACGACATAGGGAATCCAAGTGTGAGTTCCAGGAATCAACGCACTCAAATGTAATTGATTAAACAATAAATTATTCTTATTTTTATATTATACTAGCCCTTTCGATGCCAAGCACCCAGCATTTGTGGTCGAAAAATAATTCGTTCGTATGCCTACAACCCGTATTCGAGCAGTCGCTATAGATGACTTCTGTTCATGCCCAGGACCTGACTAGCGACACCAAATCTTAGTATGTTAATTTGCCAAACAATTTATGGCAACAACAATTACAAGAATTTTTTTTTTTTGAACTGGGCAGCAAATGCGCTAGCTGACCGGACAGACGTTGACCTGTTTCCTAGAACTCGATCGCAGCGCCACCTATCGGGTCCAATTGTGAATCTAAACCATCCAGGGACCCACTCAAATATACTAAAACCGCCATTTTGGTTTTTCCAGGGCAAGATTAAAAGAGACGTGGATACAACAGGCTAAAGAGAATAAGAAACTTCAAGAATTAAATGATAAGCTATTATCAGAACGGGCTGTACTAAGAACTGTTATCACTGAACATCTCAAGAAATGTCCTGATGCTGGAGATTTGAGTAAGTTATTTTACCCCTAACTGAAATTTGAATTCAGAATCTCAGATAATGAATTAATCATTGGAAGAACTCTTCTTAAGGATGATTTCCACCAAACGGCTCGCATCGGATCGGAAAGGATACGAACGGATGCGGCGACAGCCGATCGCGTCCGGCAGGATGTCGACGCATACGATCGGCTCCGTACCAACCGTAATAGTTTCATTCCTACCATGTTGACGTGTTCTAATTTTTGAAAATGGTTGAAGTTGACATTGTATTGTTGGCTATTGCATCAGAAGAAGAAAATAATCATAAAATACAGAAGAGGAAAAGAAAATTTAGGATTGATGATTTATGGCAAAAACCACCGCCGAAAGGATCCGATTGGATACGACGACAGGCGAACGGAGGCGATCGCGTGTTGCTGAAGACGCCCGCGATCAAGCTGCTGGGTGCGGCTTGGTATTATAAGACTTTAAATACTGTGTACACGATTTAATATCGATATCGTTCCGATCCGATGCGTTGCGAGCCGTTTGGTGGAAATAATCCTTTTTTTCTGTAATCTACAGTATAGACCTATATATTCAGATTTTTTTTTTCAAATTTTAGGGGGGATAGGTCAATTTCCATCTTTTTTCATAAATAACTGTGAAAGTTTTTATTTAAAAATTGTAAAAAAATATAATATCTGAAATCCTTACAATAAGCCCTTTCGTTTGATATGTCACACAGTACAGATTGCAAAACTTTTTTTTAATTTTCTCGTTTTAGAGTGACCCCCATATTCAAAATTCATTTATTTTCGTTACACTGGCTGTGACAGACAGACAGACAGACACGAGTGATCCTATAAGGGTTTCAATTTTTCCTTTTGAGGTTCGGAACTAAAAACGATTTCGATTGTCTGTTTTGTGCTTACATATTTACTCGATTTTGTTTGAACACTCATGTCGATCTTCAAAAATCGAGCAATTCTGTAGGCACCGTTACTGCTAACTGACACTTTTGTAACAGGTATCCTATCCTCAAAACAATAAGGTTCCTTTTTGTCTACCAAAAACTATACCTTCCCAAATTGCTAATATTAACATTTTTTGTTTCAGAAAATATATTGGAAAGGTTAAAGAACAGTGGAACGACTCTTTAACATCACGCCGACCCTTTGTGGGTTAAAATAGAAGTTGTATAGAATGATTAACCTATAGGTATACCTTTTGGGTCACTTTCACTCGATCGACGTTGATCGATGTCATCGATCTACGTGGATCGACTGTCGATCGTAGATAGAAAGTAGCTCGACGTCAAATTTGGATAGATGGTGCACCTTTTGGGTCACTTTCACTCGATCGACGTTGATCGATGTCATCGATCTACGTGGATCGACTGTCGTCGAGATAGAAAGTAGTTCGACGTCAAATTTGGGTAGATGGTGTACCTTTTGGGTCACTTTCACTCGATCGACTTTGATCGATGTCGTCGATCTACGTGGATAGACTCTCGATCGTAGATAGAAAGTTGTTCGATGAAGATTCTGGATAGATGGTATTGGTGGATTGACCGTCCAATCCGTTCCAAAAGTATCTAATGGAAATGTAAACAAATGGATCAGAAAACGTACCTGTGGATGCCAATTTGTAGTCATCATAATCATCGTTTCAGCCGAAAGACGACCACTGCTGGACATAAGCCTCTCCCAAGCACTGCCACTTCGACCGGTTCTGTGCTTCCCGCATCCAGCTATTTGTGATTATTTTAATACTTGAATCCGAAATTCTAATTTTAAATCACCTAAAAGAGGTTTTTCATTTCACAATTGAGGTTAATTATATAACCGACTAAAAGTGGTGAGTTACAAAGTAAGAAAGTTGCTACTAATTCCTTTTAGTGAGTTATTGTGTTAGGATTTATCCTGAACCAGGGTTTGTTTACACTTTCATCAGATACTTTGGAACAGATTATAGATCGACGTCGATCGATCGACATAGGTCGATTTTGGATAGAAGGTGCTGGTAGATCTAAGGTCGATCGATCGATGACAAAATGACAAATATTGAGCAATCGAGCTAAAAGATTTTATGTGTTAGGAACTGTTGATCGACTTAGACAGCTCATTTATCGATCGTTGGAAATAATCAATGAGACTATTTTAAGTTTTTCTCTAAGGGAAATCGACCTAAAAGATTTTATGAAGTAGGAACTGTAGATCGACGTTTTAGAGAGCTCATTTATCGATCGATGGAATTAATCTATGAGACTATTATAAGTTTGTCTCTAAGCGTGTTAGCACCACCATAGTTCGATGTGAATCGACAGATCAATGAAACAATCTTATCTATAATAACTGATCGGCCGATGACCGATGTAATTAATACAGTAGGCTCTCTAGTATCTCTTCATAACCAGCCAATAATGTGAGTAGATGTTACGTCTTCGAATTTTTGGTTCTAGGGCATGTAGTATTTCTTAAAATGTATTTAAAACAGAACTTTTGCTGTTGAGTCGATGGAATTATATTTAAAAATATGACATCAATTTGATGTAAACTGCGTTCACAATAAGCTAACAATTTATGTGATATAGGATAGGAAAAGTAACTTTTGTGGGCTGCACATGAGGTTTAATTTCGCTACAACCACAGATTAATGAAGATGGGACACTCCGCTAAATCATTCAAATAAAAAGCGACTCTTGCTACGACACAATAAAGTGCAATTCACGTCGCACAATGCTTATTACCTACAGTTATATTCACATACAAGTGGCCTCTCTTTCTATCGCGTAACTTATGCGGCAGTCCTACTGAATTGTTCCAGTGAGATGGGCCCGCCGCGTACTTGTAGCTTCAAACCTAAACTGCGGAGTTCCCCGAACATTACTCGACGAAGCGCCAGCCCGCGCCGTAGCTGAGCCTGTAGCTTTAAATTCCCCTGATAATAATCATAACCCTGATGTTATGCAGCCACCGACGGTCCCTTGCCATCCTCCCTCCGACGCTGCCCTAAGCCGAGGTTCGTACCCCACAGGGGGTGCCCTTAGCGCGCAGTCGTTTAGTTTATAAGTTTTACGCCCTGGCTGGGTCGCCACCCCCTAGGGGGTCGCCGTTACTTAAAAAATTAAAGCTAATAAATATAAAATCATATTACTTCAAAATGTTATATTTGTTAACAATTTTTTTAAATTAATGTGTAGTTGAAAATACACACCCATCCACATTATTGTGATGATTCGCCTGTTTCTCGCTAACCAATTTTTTTTACACATGCGATTAACTCGTTCTCAAATTTTCGGCGATTTCTCTATTTGCCTTTTAATTGAACGATCGATGAAAACGTTATCTCGCACAAGTAGGAGGTTCCAAATGGAATCAAACACTTTGAAGCTTCTGTGGTTAATTGTGGGTATTCTGTTTTTCTGCTTAACCAAAAAGTAACCAAAGTGACAGACTTGAATTCCAAGTTAGAAACCGTGGAGGGTAGGGGGTTGCGAAATATTTTTCCATACTAATGGGGCCACACCATGAAAAAGGTTGAAAAACACTGCCAAAAATAAAAAATAAAAAACTGCGGAGTTTCCCATCTGTATTAACCTGTGATACAACTTCAATATTTTATGACATTTTTAATGCTTTCTGAAAACAAAACATTTCTGTAAGTTGATATATTTTTGTTGGTAAATGCCTTATGGGTATAGTGGTGAGGTCCCGAGTCCGTAAAGTGTTATTGGGTTTTTCTGTCAGGAATTTCTCAGTAGCAGCCCGGAGTCTGGATTTGTTGCCGGTTGATGGCAGTAGGCTCGCCCCCTATTACATGGGAACTTGGCGAAATGTGGGTGTCTAACCCTTCGGGGCAAACAGGACATATGTATATATATTTGTTGATATGGAAATAACGACAATAGGGAATATACATGTAATTTTTTTATTGTTTTCACTTTATAAAGGACACTGATATACAGGGTTACCCTCTCAGGACTATATTACTAACATTATAAACAACAACGTTTGTTCTATGACTTTGAATAGTTCATCAGATTTTCATACAAAAATAAAAATATTTAAATTGTTGAATTTAAATATTTTTCTTTTTCTTTTTGTTTTTGTTGGCGGTTTTAGAGCGTTGGCTCTAAACGTATAGAAAGACGAAATCTTGAAGGTTTGTTTATGGTAAACTAGCTGTGCCCCGCGGTGTTACCCGCGAACACTACATTATTTCGGGATAAAAAGTAGCCTATGCCAAATTTTATCAAAATTGGTCCAGCCGTTTGAGCGTGAATAAGAGAAACATACATACACACTCACAAACTTTCGCCTTTATAATATTAGTGTGATGTCATATGTTTTGTATAAAGAGTTATAGGGGTATGAGGAACAGGGTGTAAAGTTCACTCTTACTCTATAGTAAAGGGAGGATCCTAAGCTCCGACCAGTCGGGTGTTGTGTCTGGTGGGCAACTGCCCGACGGTTCTTGTGCATATCGCTACGCCCCCGCAAGGGGGCGTGGCCAGCGGAACCGGAGCGTAGCTCCCCGTCCGCGGAGGGTACTCGGTGGCCCATTAATATGAGCCCCTCCTTTGATCAGCCTAAGACGGCTTTCGGCCGATAGACCCGCGTTGTAGTCGCGGGTCCTGTGATTATGATATCTGTGTTTGTTACTGTAGTCGCGCCATGACACTGTTCCACAGTGTCGCTTCTTCACGACGTCTCGGCGGTCTGTCCCCGCCAGGTTTCAACCCCCAGTTACCTGGGGGAAGCCCGATGAAGACGACCAGTGACGAGATGGCGACTTTATGGCGCTCCTACAGGTCAATGTAGCTACCCGACGGTTGATGTCGGGATATATGCTAGTCGCGTGGTAAACTCTGATTGCGCGATGCAGGATTTGTGACGTCAGGTCTTTGATGCGTAGTTCGCATGTGGCGTTGCAGATACTGCCACAAAGTCATAGAACAAAATTTGTTGTTTATGATGAGAGTAATACAGTCCAGGGCCTCAAGTCTGCTATTACAATAGTGTCAGAATGGTCTCTTCATTGTGAGTTTTTGACAGATTTGCCATACAAACACTGTCAAATACTCACAATCGCGAGACCATTCTGACACTATTGTAATAGCAGACTTGAGGCCCTGTTAGGATGATAGTGTTTTACCGACAACCCCTGTATACAGTAGGAGTCTTTATAATGTGCACATATTGAAATTAGGGAATCTATGCTTAATTTTATCTACGGCAAAAATATTAAAAAAATCTAAGTATTTTATTTTATTAATAATGGAATTTAAAAAAAAAATTGTTCCCAGTGTAAGCAAAACGGTGTAACTTTTTAAACTAAATGATCTATCACGATGAAACAAGCTCCATGATGATTGGAAGTAATTATGCGTCCAAAAATTGGGAAAAAACTACTCTCATTTGAAAAGAAACACGTTTTTTTTAGCAAAAATCAGTTTTTTTTTTTCATCATTTTTTTACAATAATTGTAAAATTTCTCGATAAGGAGCGTCTTGTTGAGAACTTTTGAAATAAAAATTTAAAAATAAAAATTCCATAAAAAAATAATAAAGCTTTTTTTTTTTTCGTAGATAAAATGAACCATAGATTCCCTCATTTCGATATGTGCACATTATAAAGACTTACACTGTATAAACCCAAGAAAATTATTAAAAGTCAAATTTAACTATCAGCTTGTTGCACGAAAACATTAAACTCAACAATTTTCTACTACAGTTCAAACGTCCGTTACCGTCGCGGCCATGATGTGACGTCATTATCTACGATACTGCTTTGTTGACATCGTTTTTTAGCCCCAAATGATAATTTAATTATTTTTTGTGCTTTATTCAAGCAGAAATCGTACTTACTAAACTTAGTGAGAATTCAAGCAGTTTGCAAAAAATTGCTGTGTATTCAAATGGCTTTTGACGTCACTTCCGACATTTTCGAAGACGACGCGTTTGCATTCCTTTCTACCAAAAAACCGCAACATAAAATAATGAATTTTAAAATAAGTAACGAAGTAATAATAAGTAATAATAAAAAAATAACAATTTGTTTCTTGACTCCTATATAATGTACTAGCTTTTGCCCGTGGCTCCGCCCGCGTGGATGTCGGTTATCGCGTAAAAAAGTCGCCTATGTCCTTCTCCATATCCCACGCAATTTCTCTGCCAAACATGACGATCGGTTCAGCGGTTTAGGCGTGAAAACGTAACAGATAGACAGACAGTTACTTTCACTTTATTATGAAATCATTCATTCATTTATAATTAACTAGCTTTTGCCCGCTAGCTCCGCCCGCGTGGATGTCGGTTATCGCATAAAAAAGTAGCCTATGTCTTTCTCCATATCCTAGGCTATATCTCTGCCAAACATGACGATCAGTTCAGCGGTTTATGCGTGAAAACACACAAACATACAGACAGAGTTACTTTCACATTTATAATATTATTATGGATTAATGAAAAATAATTGAATTACTTGCATATTCCCTATTGAAAATAAATAAATAGACTGCGATGAAAACCACTTTCAATTAAGTGTGCCTTAATTTTAATTTGTTATGACAAGAATATTTATAAGCAATTGTTGATTGGATAGTATTTATTTTTCATTCCAGTATTGTTAAGGAATGACTCAAATAATTTATTTATTGACTAAGGAATTAATGTTATCAGTGTTATTACTTATCATCAAAGAATTTCATTATGAGAATAATAAATGGTTTTACATTTTTTTAATGATGGTTTTTAATATTCCTTTTTCTCGTGTCGCTTCGAGGTTTTAATCAGTAAGGTTATGTATATTATATATATATATACCACTAGGCCACCACAGCTCTTTGTTAAGAACAAAATCCCGCAGGATCCCACGCCTGCTTTCCCCCGACACGCGAGACTGGAAAATGGCGCGGGATCGTGTTGCGGGATTGGAAGCCCTGGGCCCTACGTACAGCATCCGGGGCCTAAATGACACATCGATCTATTGAAAGAGACGGTCAGAAAGGTTTGAGTGACAGGGAAAACGCTCTACAAAGTCAAACACTAACCTTTTGACCGCTCCAGTCATGTACCTATAGATGAAAAACCAAAATGTGCCCAGCACGACACGGTCACAACTACGTGACAGACTTGTATACGCAAATCTGTAAATAAAGCTCATAAAACAACATTCTCTTTTTATTTCTTTTGCTAATTATGTTCCTTGACTTATCCTCATTTATATTAGTTGAACTTCTTTCTTTATATTTCATCTATATTAACTTAAGATGACAAAAACTCGAAAGGATGAATTCGTGTCTTGGCGCCGAGGGCACGTTTTTGCTTTTCACTTCTCATTCTCTAAAAGTTCGTCTTTATGTCGTGCGTAGGCGACATAAAGTCGCTTTTTATGCTCTAGAGCAGCGGTTCTTAACCTTTTAGTGATGAGGGACCATTTGACAAAATTTCTGTCTTACTATGGACCACCAACTGTCTGAGGTAATAAACAATTATATGTAACTTAAAGGGTAGTTTTATCTACAAAAAAAAAAGCTGTTGGCTTACAACAATTATTATATTTTAATGCGATTTTTGTGACTGCATACTCTTTACTAACTTCTGAATCCTTGATTCAGTGCTACTCAAAGCGAAACGCATGTAGACACTAGCATCCAAACTATTTCGGTGCTTGTTTTTAATTATCAGAAGCGCCGAGAGCCCCATAGATTTGACGATAAAAATAAAGTTAGCTAACTTATAGCAATTTCGTGAATCTTTGTCAATAAAAAAATATAAATTTCAGGTAACATTTGACGAGTCCCGGCTGGCCACACTGACTTGACTGGCTCTCACTCACTCGTAGCGCACTCTCGCCGCGTGTCATTGTCTGTGACTTATTGCCACTTACTCGTATTTAATATTTTTCGGATGGCTTCGCGGACCACTTCGGGAGCTTCCAGGGACCACCGGTTAAGAACCACTGCTCTAGAGCATAAAGTAAAATCTTCGTCGAAGACCAAGGCAATCGGTCCAACGGCCACACGAACAACTTCAACCTCATAGAATAACCTCTTTATTTTAATTCGTTTCGTTAGTATTCTAAGAACAAGGCAAGGATACCAACAGCCAAAGTACACAATAAAACTTTATGAAATATACTTATATATTTTTATTTCGTCCATTTATTATTTTACATGTTGCTGTTTCATTTCCTCGCAATCGAAGTGAAAAGTAGAGTATACAACTCATCCATAAAACCCATTTTACGCAAGACGTTTATCCATCCGAGCGAGCTTGCGAGCAAGGATGGATATAGAGTACGTTTTATGCACTTGATGTACAATCTACTATTTCGACGTGGCGGTCAAAACGTTAAGAAAACTTGATATGCTACATCTTCGGCCGGGTAGTTTTGAGTATTGTCGTTAGTAGAGACATTTTATAATAGTAGGAAGTTCAGGATTCAGTCACTCCATGTAAAATACTGGTCTTCAGCCGCTTCCGGTTAGACTGGAAGTTGACCCCAATGTAGTTGGGAAAAGGGTTTCAAAATAAAATCCATATTTTATAACAATCTCTATAATTATGGCACTTTAATATTTGACAAGAAATAATATTATATACCATAGGTTTGAAGCTATAACAACGAAAATATTGGAGGAGTAATTCTGCTCATGTTTTTAATCAGCCACAAGCACAAGAGAAATAGATTCCATTTTCAGAATGGTCCATTTTTAAAACTGTCCATTTTAATATTCCATTATGGAATTTCGAACGTCAAAATTCCATTTTCAAAATCATTTTGAAATGTATAATACAGAGTAGATTCAAACCGTAAGTTTACAATTTACGTTTTATGTTTACATAACCGTTTACAGACTTAAATGTAAAATTTATATTTACGTTTGAGCCTGTAAACGGTTTACAGGTAAAATCATCGTGTGAAATGTGAAAAAATCTGTCAAACGGGCCACAATTGTCCGTAGAACTGGGAAATTAACGACATTTATGAAGCTTTAAAAATGTCTTGTACTTATACTTTTGAAAATCAGTGCAATTAACATTTCCTTATCTGGGCAGTTTCAGAAAAGCACAAATCAAAATTGCTGCCTAAAGCCTGATTTACACGGGGCGATTGAATTGCCTGTAGTATACCATAAGTTGAAGAAACAATAAAAGTGGCACTGTCTAAACAGCGGCAGCGTTTAGACGGAGCAAGTCATTTGTTGCTTCAATTTTATAGTATGCCACAGGCAAGAAGCTTGCATCGTGTAAATGGGATTTTATTATCAAACTCATCTCAAATTATTTGTTTGGTTGTTGTTATCAGCCACTCACAGCATTCAAAATGAATTTGGCAATTTGTCAGCCATTGTTTTTATTAGCCTTTTAGAAACGAACGAACAAAAAGAAGAAACTAAAGTATTCCTGATGCTGAATACTTTCATTGGACTCTTCTTGCTAAACAAAAAATCTATCAAGATTTCAAAAGTGGATTAATTAATATTTTCTGCATACAACAATGATTTCCATCTACATACATACGCTTTGGAAATCCTATTGTAGGCAAAGAAAATATTAGATTTTGGTTTCCAGTAAATCAGAAAGGATTTGAGTCTTTTCTGATTTACTGGAAACCAAAATCTAATATTTTCTAACTTTAATTAAATGGTCTAAATTAGGCACAAGGATTATTTTAAATTTGTGACTTTTAAGACCAGTAGTTTTCGTTCTAAAGTTTTTTTAGAACAATCCAAGATGTTAGATGGTTTAAAATTCTTGTCTTCGTCGTCGCTAATTTCACAGTTCACATTATAACACGGCAGATTCTCAACATTGGCCATTTTTAAGCATTTAGCTTGTTAGTGTATTAATTAAAAATAAAGTGCAATAAATTCTTCATTTTGGGTAAAACGATGTCCACGGAATTTCGCTTGCGTGAGGCAGGATTACTACCGCCATCTAGTATCAACTGTTGTAACTAATAGTACGTTCTATGTTCAATAGATGGCGCTAGCGGTCATTACATGATTTACAAACTAGCGAATTATAAAATTAATTAAACTTAGCAATAATTTTTAGATAATAAATAGCTTAGTAATAGTAGAATCATTGAAATAACTTATTTTTAAACTTATATTTCACAAAATTATTGTCAAATGTCAAAGAAATGTTCGTAAAACATCGTCCTACCCTCCTTTTAGTACATGCTTTTCAAATCTATGCGTTTTTTTCTCGGGGAGACAATCCAAGCGAATTGTACGCGGATATGTAGACGATCTAATTGACAGTATTAATAGTTGATGGCTAAACAGTTTCTAACAAATGCGTGATATGCATAAAATTTAGAAAAATTGTGAAGAAAGAAGAATATTATTACTATACGTGGTGGGTTATATTTTTAAATTGATTTTAAATTGTTGTTTTTGTATCTCCATTTTACTGAGATCCCCATTTTTTTGAAAATTGGTTTGAGACTGAATAGCCTAACTCCAATATTATTGAGCGGCTGTAATGCAGTGAAGATTTGACTGCGATTTGAAGGGAAGACAACTCAAGCATAGTTGGGAAAAGGCTCGGATGATAAAGATATTCAATTGTAACAGTTTTCGTCAAAATAGGGTGTCACCGCACCCACCCAATCGACGTTTATCAATAGAAAAAGAGATCAGTCAACGCTGATCGACAGTTTTGACTAGAAGATCGCATCGATCGCCGTAGATCTTTTCTCTCTCTTATCTCTTCACTTTTGTCAAGAGAGTGTAGTCATACCCTTATAGCAGTTATTGCCCAGTAGGGAAACCGATGTAATTATTATACTCATTTGGGAATGGACATTGCCACGATATAGGTAGTGGCTATCTAGCCTTATAATTATTTATGTATTTTTTATCATTCAACCGTTGTCTTCGAAATATATTCTATCATCCCTTAAACTACTTAAGATATATTAAGCGTAACGATTCTAAGTATTTCAAAACTTGCTTATAATATTTACCAATTTTTCTTCATTCATTTTTATAATTTTCGTAAAAAGTTATTGTTTAAATATTTTTCTTAAAAATATAACCCACCACTACAATGCATTCTTAACATTCTAGTTAGTTTAAATTAAAGCGATCAATCTTTAAACTTTAAAGTTAATATTAACAGTTTTTTTTATAAAAAAAATCTAATCCATACTTAACGTTGAGTCAGCTGTTATTTCTTTATTATTATTTTGATACATTTAAATATTAATCCGACTGCAAATAAACGCAAATTAATGGTATTTTCTTCCATTAAAATTATAACCTATGTTGCTATTCAGAGGCCTAAATATGAGCCCTAATTACCTGTCATGAAATTAAACTAAGATATGAAACTAAGTAGATTTTAACTTGCACTTGACTGGCTATTAGGGCTCATTTAACCTGAAGCTGACATCCATGGATCGTATTTTATGTACAAATCTAAAAACTAAGTAGTTTTATCTATCAATTATTGCAGTCAGACTAAAACCAAAATGTATATACCGTTTGGCTAAGAACTACCAATATGTCGTCGAGGTACATTCTGTCAATTATTTTTTAAAGTTATACCTCAAAAGGGACATTGTGATCCAATTCTTTATCAGAAGGATAAATTAAACCTGTTTTTTTTATAACGAGTGACTAATTGCTACTCATTTGCCATTCGCAACCATTTTTTATGCAAAATGACAGTTACGCTTGACAACTGAGGCACAAATACCCTCATTTCGTCAAAAATCGGGAAATAATAGTCACCATTTCCCTTCAGTGGCCGTAATGTGTTTTGGAGCCTTCATTGTTATACTGCAAGAAAAAAATGAAGCTATACAGGACGAATAGCAACATCCCTTTTTCGCAACGTAACAATGATAGCTGTTGACACTTTTAGCTGACATTTGTAAAACTGTTATGTGAAACGATTTGATTGGCTTTTGTTATTTCAGTCAGCCAATCACAGCACTTTGTCAATCTGTCACAACATTAATTCAATCTGTCAGCTAAAGTCTAGCCTTTCAAAAACCGGTGTTTACTTGTTACTTATAACAGCTAACTCAAAAATGAACAATTCATATTTTTATTAACAGCATTCCAGTGAGTCGTGGTAAGCCTCTCTACAGTGCCATGCTGATCCCAATACAATTCTAGGGATCGCAATTTTTTTTTGTTTCAAGTAACATGCAATGATCGCAATGTTTTAATGATAGCGTCATTCGTCTGAACACGCCAGGCAAACATTGTTTAGGTACTTTTTTGTATTATCTGTGTATTTTTTTCCTGCTCTGTGCTTTATACAATTTGACGTTAATGTCGAATACTTTTAAACTGTAAATATTGTCAAGATTTTTTAAAATCATTAAACATAATCCGATTTTAGAATGTATAATACTTTCGTTTTTTTTTTTTAATATTTTATATCGAATAATTTATAATCTAATCAAATTGTATAAACCAATCAGCTCTGTCACTGGCGGGATGATTTCTTTTTCTTATTATAATTATCATCTATGATATTTATAATTTATCATTCTCTTAGCATTATAATTTATAACCCAAACAATATCCGCTCGCGAATACACCTATGCAAGAAATATAAAAAGGAATTACTTTAATTTACTAAATAATTAATAACAATTTTAGGAAGTACATAATCATGACGGTCGTTATTATTATTATTTATATATTTGTTTTTTTATTTATTATTTTACATATTTATAATACCTATTATATGCTTTGCACTCCTCTTTAAATACAGCCTAAGTTTTCATGATTGTGATTTTTACGGTGTGAAGGAGTCTTGAGACCCTTTTACTAAAATATATAACATTTGATACTCATAGGTCAGCTGCATTATTTATACAGGGTCAAATTAAATTATTTAGCGACACTCCGCAGGCATGGTGCGTATCGATCGATGTACTTAAACTACACAATCAGCGGTCATAGGCTCCCAAAAAAACAACATCAAGTCATATTTTCTTTTGTTTTATTATGTTTAGATATCGAAACCGTCTCTCGAGTTTCACTAGCTAATTTAATTTGACCTTGTATTTTAGACTGGAATGTGACTACGGGTAAAAGGTATTTACTGAGAGAGACTACAAAAAGGCTTGCCCTTCATATAAACAGTCGCACGGCCCTCTGATATTAACAGCCACACGGCTCGATCGAAGGTTAAGCTACGCTTGCCGAGGTCAGTCCATGGATGGGTGACCATCCATTATATACCGAGTCTCCTCCGTGCCTCGAAACCACGTTAAACCGTTGGTCTCGGCTGCCATTCATATATCTTTGACAGTCGTTACAGGCAGCCAGAAACTAGAAAGTCTGACAACTAGTCTCAACAATGGGTATCGTTTTACCCAGAAACTGGGTTGTGGAGGTCAGATAGGCAGCCGATCAACAGAGTTGGGAAAAGTTTAGACAGATACATTCTTGTTGGATCAGAATATTGGTCCACAAAAGAGATGAATGAAAGGCAATTGCAGGGCTGATTTGAGCAACTCTGGATATCTTTATCCGAGTAAAATTTTTTGAATCTATCAGTGGTGACTGCGTATTGGAAAGCGTATTTTGGGGCGCCTCCAGTTAGATGGACCGGCGACCTTAAAAAGGTGGCTGGGACTGGATGCGGACGGCGGAGGACAGGGTGTTGAGGCGCAGCCTGGGAGAGGCCTATGTCCAGGAGTGGACTAAGATAGGCTGAGTTGAATGGCACCCACGGCATGAAGAATGGCTAAACATTGCCTATAATTCGTTTCAAAACGATGTGAACAAGAGCAAGCCAGAGTTTTTCAAAAAGAAAAAGTGTATAAGAATTAACGGATCTCATTCTTTACATTCGGGGTTATATCAAAAACTACTCGATAGATTTGACCACCATTTTCACTAAATCTTAAATCGTTTTTCGGGGAAGATTTTAGTGTTTTATCACTAAGGGAAAGATTCACAGATCGCCCTTTGACTTTAGTAAAGTGCCTCAAACGAATGAGAACTTTATTTGTATGTGATTAATGTTGTTGACCTTATTATTATCACTATAATGTTCATGTTGTGAATATGAACATTATAGTGATAATAATAAGGTCGATATTCTTTTCAAATGGAATCTGTGAAACTTGCCCTAAGCGTGCTATATAACTAAATCACCGTAAAAATCACAACTAAGACCTTCTATTAAAATTACTAGTAACGAATTTTTATCACTAATCTTTGCTCTTTAAGTATTGCACCCGTATCTACCTATTTAATTAATTTAGGTTTACAAGATATATAGACATAGAACTCTTCAAAAAAAAAAAAAAAACATGTTACCGTGACGAGTCAATCCATCATCTTAGTCCAAGAAAGAGATGAAGCTATACAGAACGAAAAGCACCATCCCTTTCTCACAATGGAACAATGATAGATATTACTTTAAAAATCGAATGTTTTTTTCAGCCAAAAAAATTGCGGCCGATTTTGAGCTACCTATCGGTCTACCAGTGACTGCATAATGCTTTTTTTTTTTTCATTATCAACTGAATATGACGAAATTTTAGCTGCTAAATAAAGAAGTACGCAATTTTAAATCTATAAAAGTATTCTGCCCCAATGCATAGCTTCGGTCGCAAAGTTTTCTCAATTTATGTTACTCGGATATTTGTATGGCTCGGTATCTATTTGTCAAATATATTTTTTAAATGAAGAGTTCTATATTCCTGTAATTTGTCGCTATATTCAGCTGGTATAATGACGGATATTAACTTTGTATTACACGTCACCGTGTCGAATTTGACGCCAAAATGTATAATTCATTTTTAAATGTATAATTATGTATAAATTGCATTCTCAGCGTTGGCTAGCGTGGGTTAATAAAAATGTATATTTTTTGTGAATATTGTAAAATTTTATTTTTATATATAAATTGTAGTTTTTATCGCGCTATTGTTTTTCTAGCATTTTGTTGAACTAACTACAGGATAACGATGTCTAGCACCTTATATGTCATTGTATCATTTTTTCTATCCTACCCTACACGAAATAAAATGCAAATATTATTTTAACTACCTAAAAACTTCAACGCCCCCATAAGGCTCGAGTAGAACAATTTCTATTGAAACTTCATGGAAATTATTCTACCAGAATCGCGTCGCGCTTGTATGCGGGAGCTTTTGGTTTGGTGTGATCACCAGTTGGTTTGCCGAAACGACCAGTAAACGTTCATAGGCTGAAATTATATAGGCATAGGCATAGACAAAAAATATTATTTGCATAGAGGTTCCCCTATACGCAAATAATATTTTTTGACTGATAGTTGCTTGACACCGAGAGAACGCTTTTTTGACAGGTGTCAAAAAAGCGTTCTCTCGGTGGACGGATTATAGCTGCCTGCGTATACCTAACGCTGTGTTAGCCTATAGGTGTGACCGTCGGACTGACTTCTCGGATTCATGTGCGTATTGTATAATTATCACTTGCTTAAAAAAACGGTGAAGTAAAACACCGTGTGTAATGCCTAATAAATATTTCTTGACGACATGTGGTAGCCAAGTCAGATGCCCATGGACAGCATAAAAGTTCTGACACCAGGTTAGGCACACGAAAAGAAGATCACGTCGACACGATCGAGTCACTTGTAAACTGGTACTATTTAATGTAGTCGGGTAATACTTTCCAAAGATATCGCAACCTGACAGCCGTTTTGTTGGAGAAGTTTGCATACCCGAAGGAGATAGAGATCTATATTTCTGTCTAAAATATCTTCATAAGAGAACCTTTAATATTTTTCTAGAAAATTAGCCTAGCTCGCTGACTAGGTAACATTTTGGATGCCTTCTCGTCTCAATACGAGAAAAAAGGAAGATTAATAAAACAATCTCTCTAGTACACAAGCTAAGGCCATTTGCGACTGGATAACCAGACAAAAATTTATTGCTAGTTAAACCTTAGTGCGATAAAAACTGATTTACTATACATTTCGACGTCTGGTTATGACATGGGTTTCATTTATTCTATCTCTAGCAGAATTATGCTGAAAAATATATTTTTGTACTAACATTATTTCGCATCTACGATATTATTTATAATCCCACGATTTTAACGGAATTGGCGGTACTTTAGTCGGTATAACTGTCAAATTTCATTGAGATATTGAATCGATTTAGATACTAAATCGTTCCGTTTTTGACACGATTTTGCTATGTGGTTCCGGTATCGATACAATTTCGTTTCGATGGAAAAAGATTTAAACCTATGACCTTGTGAAGGCCGCAGGAATCCGCTGGATGCGGGAGGCACAGAACCGGTCGAAGTGGCGGAACTTGGGGGAGGCCTGTGTCCAGCAGTGGACGTCTTTCGGCTGAAATGATGATGATGATGATGGAAAAAGATTTCGTATTATGACTGTATTGAATTTAAATGTTTTTTTAATGTTAGTTTTACG
This sequence comes from Dryobota labecula, assembly GCA_947523025.1. NCBI lineage: Eukaryota > Metazoa > Arthropoda > Insecta > Lepidoptera > Noctuidae > Dryobota > Dryobota labecula. Next base: position 12,458,416 of record OX383310.1, read on the forward strand.
TCTAGTTTAGGTTTATTTTTATTTGTAACTAGCCGTTCGCGCGATAGAATTTTCAAAAATCCTTCCTTAGTGCCGATACTGCACCTACGTCGTCGGAAGTCGTCAAATTTCATGTTTGACCCAGCGGTTTAAATTGTGCGTTGTTTGTCAGTAAATTTAAGATTTTTAATAAGTAGATTGAAACAAAACTTTATGTATCCATAGATACGAGTAAAAACTTAGTCTCAAATTGAAAAAAAAAAAAACAACCGGACTGCAAAAACGAACCAACCAAAAAATGCGTTTGAGGGACCCGTCAGGAACGAAGTTCACACACACACACACACCCGTATGTAATAGGGAGAAATAGAGAGAGAGAGAAAGTCGCATGGAGGGGGCATAATGCTTTTTCCTTACGTGACGATTTCTACCAGTCAACTCCTACCGCAAGCCACGTTGCGACACTTCTATGAGTTCTATGGCTACGTCATCGTAGCAAAAAAATTAGGGTGTGGTTGTGTCGTGGAATCGGCCGTGTTTTTTACGTGAATACGTGTAATTAAAGGCTTAATAATTTCTTTGTAACGATTACTTTGATCCTTAAGCTATCGATTGATGTAGATGATAGATATAATATGTAGCTGCAACCCGAAACTGTATCCCACTTTTTTGTTATCATCAGTTTTCTGAATTGTCTAACTTTGGAAGTAAAAAAGATGTATTAACGTCAAAAGCAGTGAGCAACAGATATCAGCAATGGCCCCACTTTTCCACTGACATGAGACTTCACATGGATACTCCAAGTGCTCATCTTTAGGCGCCTGAATTGCATTGAAAGGGGAGCGTTGATGGCAAATATTTTGGGAAATTGTCACAGAAATTGTATTGACAAAACAAGATGGCCGCATCGCACAAGTAAAGTTTGACAATAAAGTTGACGTTCCGGACATGTATGGGGCCTAGTATCAAAATAATTTAACGATCTGAGCTACACAAGCTAGAAGGACTAAATATTTATATTTATTTTGAGAATTCAAAAATATTTTACAGACACCCGTTTTTAGTCTGTCTAGCCGTCAACAAGGAACCTTTTATTTTGCGTGGTTCGAAACGCACTTGACCGGTTTTTTTTTTTACTCAGACTGTAAATTGTGTAGAGCAATATATTTTTTTTACATTACTAACTGCATAATAAATAATTTGGTATACCGCTAAAGTTACCGCCTTCAACTATTGGGTTCAAAGATCACATAGTGCATTTAAGTGACAAGTATAACTCGCCACCTACAAGCACATTTTTATAACCCTACGATATATTATTATTTATAACTTAACATTAATGATTAAAATGTATTTGGTGTTTAATTTCATAAAATTATTTATTCTTTACACTATAATTATAAAACCTCATACTTTGCGACTAAATTCTAGCATACTTTTTCACTATTTTGTTTTATAATCTATGTCACCCGCAGATTAAGAAAAATAAATGTCAAAATTATAATGTAGGAACCTTAATTTTAAATTAAAAGGCTTTAAAGTTCTAGCTTCTGTTTTAAATACATCAAACTTTTAAAACTTATTTAAAAATATCGATAACCATATTTGACATCACTATTTTTATCCGCATCTTTTAAATTAAGGATGTGGCAATATTTTTTTTCTATCGAGTACAACTTTAGCAAGTAAATTATTTGTATCGTAGAAAATGGGTTTTCATTAAAATTAACATTTGGTACACGCTAAATTAATTAAAAGTAGAACTGAATTGACAAGTTAATTCCCTACGTCTTTTCAGAAGACCATAAAAACACAACCGTTTTTTAACACTAATCTCAGAAACTGATATCACCAATCTGATGCACTTACTTGTAACTATTCGACTATATTTCGGCAGTACACGCTAGTTTCTTCCCAATTTCGGCTTTTTTCTATCTACAGGTGCCCACTTCTAAGATTAGGTGCAACTATGAGCAAATTTTATTGGTCGATAATTGGACCAATCAGAAGCGTTCGCAGGAGAAATTAGTAACTCGAAAAACCTACTAGATGGCAGTGGGGGTTCATATTTTGAATTGCAACGGAAAAATCGAGTCGCCACTGCCATGTAGTTGCAGCAAACTCACGTCTCTATGATTCTCATTATTACTAACGCGTCTATACTGAGCTGTATGTACATGCTAAATCCAGGAAAACTTTATTAATAATTTTAGAGCAAAAATTGCTGAACATGAGATTAGCCTTAGAAGAAAAATGTGCTTAGTTTTAACATCACAAACTGGAAGCTTGAAGCTGGTAGACTATTTATTTTATGTTAAACTTCGACGTTATATTGTGGGGCTTCTCGATTTTTAGGGAATACTATATCAGCCGGTTTATTCTGTAAAAATGTCAACGCGAAAACCTATATCAAGTGAGCTTCAAGAGCAGCTCTCTGGAAGCTCACTTAATATAGGTTTTCAACAATGTCATTCCTTTGGAATGACAGGTCACTTCAAGCCCATTTCAGCTAAGTTTTCACGGTGAGATCTTTACAGTATAGATCGGTAGGCCTAGTTCTAACCTATGAAAAATCTTTGTAAGAAATTATTGTAAGGCATGAATTTGAATAGTTGTATCCCTTATTCCAAAAAATTAAACAGTAATGCCATCCGTTGGCGATTAAAAATTTTAATCAGAAATTCATCTAGGACTTTTTAATGGTAATTAAAACTGCATTTTTAGTAACCCTTGAAATTTTTTTTTGTAAGTAAATTCTTCCCTCTTTAAAGACAGTCTGTATACTCATTTATAATTGGTAACATGCACTTTTCTTATATCTTGGTTGTTTTTGAATAGATTTCAATTTTAATATGACTATTTTACTTAGAAATTTTATGTCACCTCAAAATTAAGGAGCCCTCACAAAGACTTTACTCACTATGATCTCAAAAAGTTCAAGCTAAGCATTTTTTGATGCGGCTTTTAACAGGAATAGTTTAACGCCGTGCTGTAAAAACTAAGCACCACAAGACTAAACTACATCTACGTTTGGACGAAAAATGTAATTAAATCTCAGCTAGGGTAGGGCCCAAAGGTACAGTCGATCGATTGTCGATTCATCGATACTAAGACGAGATTAACTAATCGGACGCACATCACTAGTGAGCTCCGAGATAGGGGTTGACATTCGACAGTTGACACTTTTATCGATATCGATGAATTCCTCGTATTGTCGGACCGGCGACATTAACACCACGTCGCGTAGACAGCAACGTCATATGAAAGTGAAAAACGGACAATATTTGTCGTTCATCGACATTGATACTCGACAATCGACCGCTCGGGGCAGTCTCTACGCCTACTTCACCTCAGGCATGCGCATGCGACTAATGTTGCGACCAAGGCCAGTGCTGCGACCGGCGTGCGCGCGGCATTGCACATATCTTCCTCACAGAAGCACATGTGGCCCGTGCCAGTACTTTCCATCATACACACGTGATCGACCATGAAGAGATTTATTTGTAGTTGTGATGTACAGGTGCGCCGGACCACCTCGTACGCTGGAATGACAGAAAAGATTACGTGAATTGGTTTGGAATGCCGTGGTGGTTAAGAGACTCGGTTTTCGAGCGACTTGAAACCTGGAGAACAATGTGACGTATCGGCACACTTTTAAAACAAAATCCCGTGCTCCGGGATGACACGAGGCTCGGAAAAAATCTGATGCTGCGATACTATTGGTTGATGTAAGAGTAGCGTAAGAGTAGAGTAAGCGTTTTTATAGCGGTCGAGTCGAATAATCCTTATGGTAGCAGAGTACCTACAGTACAGTATAGTGTAGCACAGTACAGTAGATACAGATCCGCAACTTATGCTTCGAATTTTCTCCCTTGTGCACAAGTAGATAGCCCGCGTCGTATTTAAAAGCAATCGTCGCGTTTATAATATCATTTTTTAATCGGATAACTGGAAAGTGCCCTCTGTCAGTGCGCCCACGCGTTAGATATAGATAGAATTAATACTCTTTATTATGTACACCATCAAAATTATAGATATAAATGTAGAACTGTTACATAGGGTGTCACAATGGGCGGTCTTATTGCTAAAAGCGATCTTTTAAAGACCACCTTTCAGGTTCACCGAACAAAAAGTGACGTAAATATGAACGGGAAGATCGCATATTCGCACGACGATCGCTTTTAAATAAGACGCGGCCATCTCATAATAATCTAATGATCACCACACATTCATGTAGGTAAATCAAACCAATATATTATGTGGTTTGATGTTATTTATACATTCGGTTCAAAGACCGTGCCATTTATTCTACCACGAAAATTAAACAACTGTCAGCCATGAAAAAATATAAATTGAGTACCTATACTCAAATAATAACAGGATCGTCTTCTCTCATTAAAATTGTCAAGCGATGACAAACGCCGCCTGCGCTTTTGATTGCCAAAAAATAACAAACTACATTCTGAAGATTGGCACCAAGCCCAATTCGAATGTAGTTAAAAGAAACTTTTTAATGAACGATTACTTGAGAATACTGGTATTTTAAATGAGAAATTAACTCGTACACGTTTACACTTTTTTTCTTCATCGCTGATAGAGGTGCATGGAAATAATGACATCCTGCCGACTTTATAAATTGAAATAAGGGCAGGAAGATCTTGATCTTGTTGTTAGTTAGACAAATTAGTAGTAGCAGGAGAGCACATTGTGTAGGAGCTGATTTAGAGCACATTGTGTAAAAGCTGATCCGCGGAAGTACAGCCACCATACCTATGTCCGCCGCCAAGCTATGTTGTGTGAAGGGTATGCGCGATCAACATTGTCACCTGTCATGCCTCTGGTATTGCAGAAGTCCATAAGCGGCGGTAATCTCTTATCACCAGAAGGGACACATTCACCCTCATTCAATAACATAGAAAGAGCGAAAATACTCGCTGCACGCCCGCCGCGTCTTCGGGGCGTGTTCGGTGCGCGTTCTTTGCGAACTCGCTGCAAGCTCGTTACGCACTCGCCTTGCATTAAACTCGCTCGCAAATCGCCAGTGTGATAAGGCCCTTATCCAGTAACTTAGTCGTGGAGATCAGATAGGCAGTCGCTCCATATAAAATACTGGAATTGAGCTGCCCGCGTTTAGACTAGAAGCGGACCGACCCCAAGATAACTGGAGAAGGTTAAGTTAGGTTATATGATACTCCCCCTCCCCGGTGGGTTCCCGCATTGTCGAGGCGGGGGGCTCAGTAGCCGTGGCTTGGAGGGCCACGGTGAAGCTAAGAGGAACCCGAGGAGGGGGCCGCTCGTCAGGGCTTTTGCGGCTAAGCCGACGACGTAGCGGCCGTAGGTTGCGGTGTCGCTTCGGCGACATCGCAACTGAGGCGGGCCGCGATGTGGAATGGGCGACATTGCGGCTGAGGGTGAGAGGCCGCGGCGGGAGAGGAGTGCCGGTATTGCGGTGAGCCGTTCTCCCTACCTTCCGCGGCCTTGACGGGGTCGCCAACGTTAGATGGCGGACGCGGTGGGGCCGCAGAGGAAGAGGAGTGTCGGTATTGCGTTGGCTGCTCTCCCTATCCTCTGCAGCCGAAAAGTGGTAGGCGGCGGGGCCACTGACCTAACCCGTCGCGGGGGGACCAGGGACGCCTGGACGCAGGGTCGTTTGGCGCGGGGTCCCAGGCGGAAGCCAGCAGGCAACAGGTGCGGAGGCACCCTTGCCTGTATTGCACAGGCCTCCACCAGTGTCGGACTGGAATGGCCAGGTGTTCCCGGCCATTCCTGTATCCCCCCCATCCGGGAGGGCATGCGGGGCCCGCCAGCTAGGCGGGCATGCGCCGGGAGGGTTGGGATCATGGTTTCCCATGACCCTCCCATCAAGGCGATGAGGGAACTCCGCTGAGTTTTAGTGGGTATACTGCCATTTTGGCAGGGACTCCCACATACCCCGTCTCGTCCCCCGACGAGCGGGCATGCGTAATGCATTTCTCAGCGTCGAAAAAAAAAAGGTTATATGATACTCACGACTCTTAGAATATCGGACCATTTTGACGCAGCAGCCGTTGCACGTCTGCAGCGGCGGCTGGTCTCGTGGCAGGGCCGTGTAGTTGAAGGGGTCTTTGCAGCGGGGATCCGTCCAGCTGTCACACTCGTAGCAGTATATCGTTCGTGCTGGGAACAGGTTGGAGAAACGATTAGGGATCTTTTTAAGCCCATGTTTTTTTTTTTAGATTTGTTGCTATTGGAATAATATGATTGTTCTAGCTGACCAAGACAATTATTAGTCACGACATGACGCTATCTACAATTATTTAACGATACTCAGCTCAGGCCTGAACCACCTGAAAACCTGAGGCGCTAAAAACTACGGTTTCCTAGCACAGCGGTGCGGTTGCAAACTAATTACCTACGGCGGACGTTCAAAAACGTTTTGACATTACGGTATCAAAAAACGGTTTCCAGGAAGCTACCCCGTGTAACAAGACTGCGTAGCTTCCTAGAAACCGATTCGAATCGATGATACTGCATTCGTCTAGTTAACTTGATTACTTTAGCCCAGTAAGATGGCCACGTTGATCGCAGCTTCAGTAGCGTTCTCAGGAGTAGGGACACTTTCGACACTCCAAGAAGTAGGTCATCATTACAGTTGTTACGGTAGACCACGTTTTCAGGACGTCATTTGACGCAAAATTGCGACTGCTTTGTAGCCGCACAGCTATCCTAGGACACCCTAGCTTAGGCCAGGATTTCACTAAATTGACTAATTGTCTTGGTCGGCTAGTAGTAATTATTATGACTGATGCACAAGACAGTGTTATTGTGTGTGGAAGGAGCGATAAGGACTTTTCATTAGTGATATGCAATGGAAACTTCATGATGTAGTAAGCAGTAGTAGTGTAGTCGATAAGAATGACGAATGATTCTTTATTTGTGTGACGTAGGTAATACAAATTTATTGAGGAGTGATTAAGAATAATTTGTAGCGCAGGCGATTTTAAATGCATAGAGTATTGATCGCTTCATGAAAAATACGGTGTTACATTGTTCAACGCATCACACTGATCAAACAGGCGCGACGCGACAGTGCGACGCAGTTCTGGTAGAACAATTTCCATGAAGTTTTCATAGAATCTGTTCTACAAGAGTCGCGTCGCTCCTGTCTGCGGGACCCTTAACCCGGGCATGAATATGGCTAATCGAGTTTTAGAAAAAAATTGTGCTTGCCGTACCGTACACTTGATAGACGTGAAACTTCTTAAGAAATAGAGATTAAGAGGATTTACTGTGAGAGACAGAGAGTTATATCTGTCTTCTCTCTCATGTAAATAAATGTGCCTAAACGTGACGCGTCCTTGAAATTTCACTATCAATTGCCAATAAGTAATTACGAAACATGTTGTTTTATTTCTCAGGAACGAATCAATTTATCAAGTGTGGGTGTTTTTTTTATTTAGGGTAGGTACATTTTAGGTTTTCTTTTTTCGATATAATTATATTTAATGAGTAATGGATAAATTTTGATACAATTTCGTTTTGAAGAAGGTACAATTTTTTTAAACCGAGGTACTTAATACTACATTTTAGGTACATGTTTTTGGTAAAAGGGATGGGATTAGTTAAGGTACACCCGCCATTTTGACTCTCACCAATTGAGCGCAAGCTATCTGTCAATTGTCACAGGCAATCAGCTTTTATGAGTAAACGGTAACATCACTGATACGCTTGGTAAAAGTGTTGACATTACGCCTCTAGCTGCGGCTGCAGCGCGCCGAGGCGTCTTCGTACTCTGTACTTATAGCCATACATGACATTCTCTATTCTAAAGCCCAATCTGACAGATTTAATAGAGAGAAAAATGAAAGTAACGCTCGTCTGCCTGTCTGTCTTTTTCGCACTTAAACCACTAAACCGATTATTATGAAATTTAACGGAAAGGTTGAGACCTGGAAAAGGACATAGGCTAACTTTCATCTTGGATCATGGATGAAGTCGCGGGCAAGAGTTAGTTTACTATAATTATACGCCCGGTTACTGTAACCGATATTGAGAAACTCGTTATCAGCCATGATAATGGCCGATAATGGGTTTCTCAATATCGCACTCAATCACAATATCATACCATACGAGCTGACTAAATGATGACCAATTCTAGTCTTGACATCGGCAAATGCTCCACAATCGATCGACCTACTACTGACTACGAGACTATAACTGAGGACCCTAACACAACCTGTTGCAAGGCCCACCTGCCAACTGCACGATAAAAATCTATACTATGTCCTAGGATATTTATAACAGTGCTAAATCGTGACAAGGCTACTCAAACACGCGATGCATGTCAAGGAAACTAGTGCCAGTCCTTGTAATATATTCCAATAGCTAGAATTGAAAAAATGCGACTAAAACGCCCATTAGAGGCGCCAGCGATTATATAATGGCTGTCGCCTGAATGTCTGGGTTGGTTTGACTTTCAGGCTGTGGAAACTAGGGCACTAGAAGCAGGGCCGCAAGGCTTTCGCTACGTGTTGTGGACACATAATCAGGCTTTAATGTTTTCAGTGGACTCAGGCCTCCTATCTGTGAGAGAGTGCGGGCCGTTATTAACCACACGGACACAGTGCTGATTGATGGTTCTTTTCATGGTCTAGAAGAATTTCTTGGCCTTATAAGAATAGGAAACGAAGTAGAGCCTTAAAGCAGAACATTGGTTAGAATGAAGTAGAGGTAGCTATACCAACAAGTGCCCAGCACTTAAGTTTCGGATAGATGATAGAAAGTAATGGATGCCAAGGGGGTGATGGAATGGGAAAGAGAAGTATACTCTATTTTCCCAAAGCAAACACACCAGGCGTCGCGTGCCGAAGGGCGTTCAATGATCTTCAGTCACAATAAAAACCGACGAGCGAGCTTCAGACATAAGTTTCTGAGGTCAATGGGTGTCAGGCCCTGAACAAAAGGACAAAAGCACACCGCGTGGTTTAAGTCAGTAACGGATTTGGAAGACCACTTCGCCTCTATGGGGACCCCACCATCGCTCTTTTATTACCGGACTGCCAGACGTATTGCAGGGTACCATGCGTACTTGGTTGATATCCGGTCCAGTCGTACTCAGCGCTTCTCCGCCACATTTATTATGCGCACAGCCAAAGTGTGGATCTCTCTGCCAGCGACTGTGTTCCCTTCTACATATAACCCGTCTGCCTTCAAAGCAAGAGTGAACAGGCATATTCTGGGCACGCTCATTCCATCATAGACCCCATCCATCGCTTTCCATCAGGCGAGATCGAGGTCAAAAGCAGGCCCAATCATTAATAACAAAAAAAAAAAAACAAATAAAAATTGGGCCAAGCATATGAGAATACTCCAACGTTGAAAAAAAATATATCATCTTAAGAAATTAAAAAAACGTTTTTTCATGTTTGATTTTTTTCTACATCTGCTCTTTTCACTTTGAACTGAGAATGTTAAGATTCCAATTTTCTTTCTTGTCTTACTAGCCGTTTATGCCAGTTCCCTCAGTGAATTATCACTGCAATATCCCGTAGGTAATGTTCATGAGACACGTTTTTCCGCATCATTCATTACAACTCTCGTCTCCTTGAGAATATAATTAAATTGTCTCTAATTTATGTTTCCCTTCGAAAAAAATTAAAGTATGAATGTACTACTTACCAAGGTAGTAGAAAAGGTCAGACTATTAAGGAATACTCTGTCGATAAAACATCCTCCTGACTCTAAATCTGTATTTATCGACAATAAACCAATTTGAGATGGTTACATCACTAATCTTGCTAATGACACATGTAGGGTTGCGACGCAAATATCATAAACCAATTAGTTATATCGATTGTCTTTTACTAGCTTGGTTATCTTATCTACAAGTATACTACTATTTATAATACTATCATTGAATCAAGAAAGCAACTAATATTTCACCAAGGGAGAGATACAATTTCTGTCAGTCGCGATTAGAAACAATTGCAAAAGTCGAAAGTGAAATCATTTATTTCAAGCAGATAAAAGGCACTTGAAAGTCTAAAGGTTATGACTAAGTAACACATAAAGTGACAATTAATCGCAATGGGTTTAATTTTGACAGTTCACCAACGACCATTGCGTTAATTGCATTGTTGGGTAGACGAATTTTTCAAACTTAAGAAACATTGGATTAGCAATATCCTTCAAAACTCTCGGATTGTGATCCAAAGTGTGTTACGTATCTACTGGTTATTTAATTGTCAGTTACGCGTGTTTTGAATAATAAAGGGTCATCAATTTCAAAGCGTTTTGTATTTCTACAACGACTTTCAACAGGATTGAGATAAGCTTTTCGGTAGTAGGTATTTATCCCAATACATTTATGACTTTTCCATCGTTTCATCGATATCACTGATAGAATCAAAAAGAAAGTCACTTTGTCTAGGCTCTCAACTACGGCAATATATTATATGTTTTTGTGATTGTCATCTCGCAGGCCGACCTAGGAGGTTGTCGTATGCTTAACCGGACTTTCCTGTTGTTGCCTCAATAAATTAAGGTCTCCAGCTAGGGCATAAGACGCTAAGGGCACTTCCTGTAGGGTACGGACCTCGGTTTATGGCGTCGCTGGGGGAGGACAGCAAAGGACAGGCTGGATCGGATCAATCAGCTATGGCTAAAGACAACGGCTTTACTTATTAAGGAACTAGCTATTAATTATCTACTTATTTTTACCGAGCTGCCTCTTTGGTCTAGTGGTCGCAAGTGCTACTGATCAGCATGAGGTCCTGAGTACGCTTCCCAGGTCGGGCAAAGTGTTTTTAGGTTTTCCTTTCAGGAATTTCTCAGTAACAGCCCGGAGTCTGGATTTGTGCCCGGTTGATGGCTATAGGTTCGCCCCCTATTACATGTGGGACTTAAATATACCTGCATTCTACACTTCCGGCATTACAGGCACCGACACCGGCATTTTTACCAAGCACTATCCTTGCTTATTTTCCGCGTTTCATTTCGATAAAAGTTACGTACATTAAAATTCTAGCTGTAACATCTGAACTGAGTTCAAATGACATCAAAAAGAAATCGCTCACTCGTTCAAACAACATTTCAAGACAGTCATTACCTAATTAAAAGCTAATTTTAACAGTTTTAAACGTCATGATCGTAATTTCGTGTCTACGTTCGTCGCAGGCGCCATTTTTAGATTCACGACGATCGTCGTTTATTTTTGATGCGCAGTCTTCATGTAAATTCTCTCATAACTTCGACCCATTATTTCTATAATGTGGCGTTGATAAATTCAGACTGAGATGTTATTATTGTAACTAGTTTATTGACGCGTGTTTGCCCGCTTTTTATGAATATTAAGCGTGTTTGTGTTGTCTTTTATATTTTGTCAGTGATACTGGGAGCGGTACCTAGTGCTTTCAACGCGGTATCTACTTCCAGCTGGGTACCGTCAACCGAAAATGTGTGCGAGTGGTAACAATTTGACATTGATAGCGCCTTTATGTCGTATCAGTAAAGGCGGTTTTTGTTGTGAAAGTGTTACCACTGATAAGTGGTTTACAGTACCTACAAGCAACTTTATTTGGCATGTGTGGTAGACAACTAGCGAGTTTTCAACCAAGACTAGCCAAAAACAAGTATAAAAATATGGCCCAGGGAAAATGAAGTCCGGTGAAGGAAACGCTGGATTAGGTGTTTAGAGACGTTCTCAAAAGCTGCTGTTTTAGAAAAAAAGGTGTATTGTTAGCTTTTGTGCATCAGTGATGGTGTAGATACATCATCTTTTTATAAATATATTATACTTACCCCAGTAGATATCTAAATAGACATATTACACACGAAATATTACAAACATAACATTCAGTCGCGTCTGAAGACAGCACAGCTTTATTTAAAACTATCTAGCATACATATTATCACACCTGCCAGCGTCTATTTGAAACTGATAGGTGACCAAACAGTAGTAATAGAGAAATGGTTTTCTATTCAAAAAATTTTCGTTTTACGGCAAATTTCAAATGGATTCTGGCTATATAGGTGTAATTAGCAAAGTGACAACAATTAATGATTCCTACGTTTTCAAGCTTCTACACATTTTAGTGCCTACAAACAAGTAGAAAAACACTTACAATCCCACGTGATAAAGGTTTTAGAAGTATATCTGTATTTATATCAATAAAAGCTTGAGTTCTATGCAGAATAACCGTCAAAGCGAACGTGAAAAGCTAATTTCATGCACTACAACTATGAAAGAGATAGAGAAATAATAAATAATGTATTTCTCTAATTTTACTTACTTATTTAAATACATTTTTAGTAAATGATTAGCTGAAAATGTGTTACCTTTTGCAGTTTTGTAATTAATTTAACAAAATAATTAAATAAAACAAAAAAGCTGAAACTGTGACCTTTTTGTGAAGAAAAATTTCTGCCTAATTATGTTAGCCAACCCAGTCTACGACATTTTAATTAATATTTAACAATTTTTCAATATTTTTGCTAAGTATTTCTCGTGAATTAGTATTAATGTAAGCGTAAAAGCATCTGGCGAGTGTCAACATGGCTTTTATTAGCTTTTTTATTTTATTTCTGTCAAAGCCTAAAAGCTCGTGAGTTATTGTTTTTGTAAAAAAAAAGAAAAAACAGTACTTACTCTGGCATTCCGCCTGAACAAGGGGGCTGAGACTTAGTGCCCATAATGCTGAAAATCCATGCTTGAATTAGTAAAAAAGAAAAAACATATAAGAAAAACGAAAACACTACACAGTTATCTAAATAGAAGAAGTTCCACAGTAAAAAGATACATATCCTGTAAATAACTGAATTAAAAAGGAAACGAAACATTTCGTTTATGTTTTTTTGATGTCCATAGACTGGTTGGCTGAATGTTAGAAGGAAAAAACCTAAATAAAAATGCTAAATGATTATTACAAAAATATTAGTAATAATAACAATGTTGTTTTAGTTCATTTTCTACGTATATTTCTTACCAAATCATTGTTATTCAAAAGAAATAATTTGTCAATCTGAAAACGAAGATCAGTTATTCACAGGAAGAAAAATGTTTGAGTGTATTTTATTTAAGCTGTTTTTTTTTTTTAATTTTAGTTCGTCTATTGTGACTAAAATAATTATGACATGCAATTATTGCATTCCTCAATTCCAACATTTAAACACGCATTCCTGTGGGCACTCAAACACATACATTTATCAAGCTGCGAAAACATCGATAATTTCCCGGATTTAGTCGATACTGTTATGTCACATCACTAAGCACGTAAAAATATTACGTTGATTGAGGTGGTATTCAATTTTTTTAAATTTTAATACGTTTTGTTTTATTATTGCAAAATACCAATACGGACTATTATTGAGTATTATTTATTTATAATAAATTTTGCAACTCTGCAAGCATATATTATTTAAGTAGTCTGTACAGTATTGTCATATACCATGGAGACAATTTTAATGTTATACCCGGCCGTTAAGGCATAGCACATCGACTTGTTGGTATATTGGCGTGTGCTAGCTGACTTATGGCAAATAATTTAATTAAATGTTTTATGTTTCTTTGTTTTGTAATGTTAATTACTTTGCATACCAACTGTTGTACAGAATCAAGTTTTTCTAACTAAACAGGCAGATGTTCTGTGGAGGTGTTTGTTTCGCCACTCTTATTCCCAGCTAAAGCACTAGAAACTGGTGAAGGGCGGGCGTTTTGGGAGACTGTCTTATGTAATCTCGACGTTCAAAAAGTGCTGATTGGAGCCTAATTTGAATAAATAACTTTTGATTTTGATTTTCTTCATTATGTATCATAAACGTCATGAGAGCTGTTCTTCTTGAGGAGGTCAGTCAAAAGCTTGGCAATTGTAGCATAGTTCGGTACAAACCGTCGAAACCAGCTGGATGTGGCCAGGAAACCTTTGAGCTGCCTCTCGTTCTTCGGGGCAGGCATGTCAGCAATAGCCGAGGTTTTCTCTGGGTCTACTTGTAGACCTCCAGGACCAAGGAATTTCACAGAGTCACAGGCGAAAAAGCGTTTATTTCGATTGACACGAAGGCCGAACTTCTCGAATCTTATTTAACCCTTTGTATGTACCCAAGCAAAATAAACTTAAGTCCAAAGTCACAGGGCTTATTAATCTTGTGACCTTTGCGTCGGAAACAGAAGGCAGTTGCGTCGTTGTTACCGCTATATCGCACCGTTTTCTGTTCAGTGATCAAGTTGTTGGTACCTTATCTTGGCTATTATAAGGTCAATATTGTAGCTGCATAGTCAATGGTGCGAAAGAACGGGCAATAATGCATTATATTGGTGTCCTCGATGGCAAGAGCGGAGGTGTTATTTTGAATAAGTCATATAAAATTCCCATAGAAATTCAGTTTCAGTTTTCCCGATTTTTCCCGGCAATTTTTAAAATGTTTATTTCCGTGATGACCTCCGGGGTAATATATAAAATGACAATTAATTGCTTTTTCTTTCATTTTGACAGTTCAGCCACGTTCATTGCGTTATTTAGGTACGCTGTTGAGCAGACGAATTTTTCAAACCTACGAAGCAATGGATAAGGAATATTCTTCAAACCTCAAGGATTGTGATTGAAACTGTGTTACGCAATGGGGGTGCTGATTGGGACTATAAAGAACTTATTAAAACAAAAATTTGCCAAATCGGTCCAACCATTCAGAAATGATGCGCTTACCCAACGAATAGCATTTAATTGAAAATTTTATAGAAATTCTAATCGTTTGTCCAAGGACTTAAAAAAGTTTTTGGTTGAAAACATAAGAAAAGGTACTCGAAATAGTAGGTATTTTGCTTACCGCATTTATAACCTATAAGTATAACTTATACTTCGCGATCATAACGTTTTTTTATTGATGTTATTGTTAATGGCTAGCGCAGACTGGCGCGATATCACGCGAGCCTTAAATTTTACTTATTAAAAAAAACGATAACACCTACTTGTACGTTAAATTATGTTTTATTTAAACAATTCTTCATTTAACTTTGATAAAAATAAACTTCATTTTATTCCTACACTAGCTTCTGCTCGCGACTTCGTCCGCGTGAAATTTCTTGTATCTACCCCGTTCCCCAATCCATTCAAAAATCAGATGTAGCCTTTAAGGTGATTTATACAATATTTGTTTCAACCTAGTTATTAATACTGCAGACGCAATCATAATCGTGTAAGTGCTAACAACTTTTTTCAGTTAATAATATAGAAATTAACTACATGTTTAAGACCTTAATTATTAGTATTTAAGTATATATTATCATAATTAACTAACTATTGCACTATTTTGTTAACTACCTGGTAATTGTTGAAAGGCCTACACTGTCCTCCCATACCTATTATCACTGTTATTTAATAATATTGTAAAGCCAATTATTTTTAAAAGAGTAACCGTGGAGTTTCTTGCCGGCTCTTCTCCATAGGAAACGACTAATTGGAACCGTGCACCTAGCTTCTGACGTTTCATAAGTGACCATGTAGGTTTATGTGAAATAAAATATTTTGATTTTGATTAATAAAACTTATGTTAATTAAATATTTGTTAAGAAATCAGTTATCCTAATAGTAATTGTAAGAACTCATGCCGCCTGTGATACAGGTTTATCCTAGTACAGGCATCATACTTTGTAATACCTACATTATTTCTAAGCTTTATACTGCATTTTTCCAATTTATATTTTTGAATAGATTTTATTTTTTTTATATTTTTTTCTCGAGATATCATCAAAAAGGTTTTCTATACAAAATGCATGAAAAAGTGAATTTTCTGAATATTTTATTTTTTCGCGAATTTTCCGCTTGTCAAGATCAAGATCATGAAAATCAGTCCAGCCGTTTTTGAGTTATAAATGGTGTAAATAACCCGACTTTGTTTTATATATTAAGATTTACGTTATCCGACAACTCTAACCCATAGTGATGTGACACCCACAAATCACAATTGTATCGATATGTTCGCAGCTGTCAACACGACACAGATCTAACAACGGGTACACTATGGTACACAACACTTGTGACATTTTGACATTTTTCGGTACTTCATCGCATATTACCAGTCCGTATGCAGGAGTTGGATTTAACTTGGTCCACCCCAAACCAGGACATCAGCAAAACTGGAAAAGATTAAAGGTTAATTGATTATTAATATACTATATACGGGAGCAGTAGTGGCCCAGTGGAAACGGCCCCGGCTTACGAGTTTACACCACTTTATGTAAATAATTTGATCATCACTGCTCTCAAAACGGTAAAGGAAAACAAAAGCATCGTGAGGAATCCGGCATGTCCTAGAACCAAACAATCGAAGACATATATAATACGGATTTTGCCTGGGTAAAAAAGAAAATCTGTTTAGTCCGTCAGTCAGATAATAAAAAAATATTAGACAGGTAGTTTTTGCTTTATCATATTAATAAAAAAATACTTAGATAAAACACATTAAACTTGGGGAGTGGGGGCTCGTTACGTCACAGCAACGTATAAAATCAATCAAGCAGTGAAGTCATGCCACATTTGAACTCAATGTATCGCCGTAATGTTTTGATTACGTAAAAAAAGAAAAACAAGTGTCCAATTTTTTTAAATAATCTACATGAAGGACAAAAAAAAAAATTTTTAGTCTTCGTCTCTATTATATGTGACATGTAACAACCCGCACTGGCCCCGCGTGGTAGATTACAGCCCATTCCCTCTCGAAGAGAGGAGGCTTTGGCCTCCCAGCAGTGGGAAACATTATAGGCTGATTATGTATACTACATAGTTGTTGGTGCCCGTTGGTATTCGCATCCTAGGGGAACTATACTAATTAAGCGCTTTTATAAATCTAACGTGACGGTATTATCGTGGACGTCCACGTCCATAAAATGTGTGGAGATACGTACACGTTACAACGTTATCGTGGACGGTACTTTAAAAGCGTCTTCATTCGTTTTCATACTTTTTACTTCCCTGTGTTATCTTGATGCCACAAAATTATAAAAGCGCACATTAGTTGACTTTGAATTTCCTTAATTAGCCCTCGATATAATACCTTTTTTTTTTCCTTGCTTTTTGGATGGACACACTAAGGGTGAATTTCACCAAAGTGTGGCGGCATCTACAACGCCACATGCGAACTACGCATCAAAGATCTGACGTCACACAAATCCTGCATCGCGCAATCAAAGTTTACCGCGCGACTAGCATATATACAACATCCCGACAACGGGTGCCCACCAGACACAACACTCGTCTGGTCGGAGGATCCAAATTTTTCTACGGAGGATGAGTGAACTTCACACCCTGTTCCTCATGCCTCTTTAAAAGAAACTGAACGCGATCAGCACATCGACACGGTTTTCCGTTTTTCTATGGCGCGGTTTATACGCCGTACCGTAAAGAAACCGTGTCGTGTAGGTACGGTGGCAGCACGTTAAGTTACCGCAAACTGTCAAATTTTCTCGTTCGATTTTGAACTTAATCATAACATTTTAAAGTTTAAAATCGTTTGGAGTAATTTTACAACTCTGTGTAGGTATCTCAATGTGCTGGCCACTGTACAAAGGGCCTTAGGGTACTGCAAGTGACATTCAACCTGGTGGTAAAGATATGGTGGTACGACGTTCATGCTAACTGGCACATTGAATTTAAGTTTAAATCTTGCAATTTTAAACTGATCAAGACACCTTAAGTGATAGTTTCACTGATACTAGATACCATACCTATATATATTTAATGAGTGCAATTTATTTATAAAATGACAGTTTTAATGGGAATTCATGGGTATCCGCAGCAATATTATGAGGTGGCAAACAGCCAGGAATAGGAAATTGGTAAAGCATTTATCCAAATTATAAAACTATAAATTTGAACCACGCTATAAGTTTTTAGGTTTCGTATCTCAAAAGGAGAAGACCGGAATCCTTATGGGGTCAATCGTGTGTTTTTCTGTCAGTACGTCCTCCTGTCACAGCCGATTTGCTCCGAATCTACTAGTCCAATTAAGTTGAAATTTTGTACACATTTGAACTTTTGCGACCCAAACACGGACGTGTAACATAAATAAATTAATTTTGAATATAGGGGGTCACTAATGGGGAAAATTTAAATTTTTAAAAAAACGTTGGGCAATCATGACGTCTAATGAAAGGGCTTATTGTAAGGTTTTCAGATATTTTTTTTTTTTTGATAATTGTAAAACAAATACTTTTAAAGTTATTTATGAAAATAGATCAAAATTTACCATTCCCTTATCTCCGAAACTGTGTGGTCCGACACACACTTGGTCGGTTTTTTTTTAACCCACAACAGGTAAGCTCTTGGCTTCCACCTAATGGTAAGTAAGGCCGAAGATGAAACGAGCTTCACCCGGAATCCTCAAACATAGAAGAACTGGCTATCTTGCCTCTAACTGCCGATACACAACAAATACTGTTATCATTGTTTTTATGGCGACAGACCTAGATAAGATGGCGGTAACTCGCCAGGCGGACTTAGAACAACCAAGCAGAGCAGAAAATTTGCCCCCGCTGCGGATCGAACCCGGGCCTCTGGGCCTGAGACAGGTGGTCTTACCAATAGACCACAGAGGCGGTTACCTAAAGAAAATCTTATTGTTTTGTATGAAAAGTGCGACGAGTCACATAATAAAAAGTGCAGTCACCCTCACCACATGTGGCCGTGGCAGTGACCACTTACCACCAGGGCCTCAAGTCTGCTATTACAATAGTGTCAGAATGGTCTCGCCATTGTGAGTATTTGACAGTGTTTGTATGGCAAATCTGTCAAAAACTCACAATGAAGAGACCATTCTGACACTATTGTAATAGCAGACTTGAGGCCCTGATGGTAAGTGGTCACTGCCAGAGTGAGTCAGCTTTCTAGCAGGATTAACAACAAAAAATAAAAATATCTCCACTGAGATCAAACGGAAGTTTCAATTCGTAAATTTGGAACGAGTTTCCTCATTAAATATATTATTATGTCCCCAAAATAAACCTTTAGTAAAATTATCGTAGTTCGGACGTCACAAGCGAATAAATAGAGTCGTATGCGCAATAACAGTGACTTCCATGCCAGAGTATTATAATGTAATATTTTATTAAGTGTCTTATCCGAGTATTTGGCTGTGGAGATCAGATAGGCAGTCGCTCTAGAAGATGAGCTCTCATGGGAAGAGGCCAGGCAGATTTATTTTTGTGTTTTATGTGATATGGTATATTGGTAACAAATAAATACTATTAAAAGAAAAAAAAAAGAAAAACAAAGAAAAATATTTTATATTATTTGGGACACACACAAGAAATACAAACAGTAAAAAAGGAGCATTTAAAACATAACATAATTAGGCTGTTTTATAAAATTCCTGTGCCTTGCTAATAAAGAGACATGTTGTCGTTGGATGTCACTTAGTGTTGTGCATTGTTTATTAGTTGAGTATTTTTTATCGATAAAATTAACTATCATTATTGTAAAATCCATACTAATATTATAAATGTGATTGTAACTCTGTCTGTCAGTCTGTTACGTTTTCACGCCTAAACCGCTGAAATGATGGTCATGAAATATGGCAGAGATATATAGCCTGTGTTATGGAGGAGGACATAGGCTACTTTTTACACGAAAAGCAGCGGGCGCAAATTATTAATTTTTACTTGAAATAAGACTTATTGTAAAAAAGACGGACGACATTTTACTGCTGTCTGCCTGCCAACATATTAATTTACATAATTGTTTCAAAAACTATAAAAAGTCTGTACGTTTGTCACTCGCAGAATAGGGATCAGACACGGCCTCTTTACGTCACTCAGTCAGCGTAAAACAATGCTGGGTGGATGACACCTTTACAATCGTTCCGTCGAGCTACTGACTTGGAAATCTATAAGTAGTTATTGCTCGTATAATTTACGATTACCTAATTACCAGGCGATCTTTTCTCTAAAAATCTCAGCGTGAAAACTTATGTAAGTGAGCCGTCATTCCACCAGGGCCTCAAGTCTGCTATTACAATAGTGTCAGAATGGTCTATCATTGATTTCATAATTGTTGATTTTGACAAGTTTGGTAATCTACTAATATAATGGCGTCTTTATGACTTTCCAATGGTCAGCCACAGACACTCCATTTAAAGAATTGGTAATCTCGTACATAATGACAAATGAAACTTTCTACTAACTTCCAACTTCTGACCGACCAATGATCAACTATTATGAATTTAGCAGATTACGAACTTTTAGCAAAATGACAATGGGATCGTGTTGGAGTGACGAATTTATAAAAATAGCAGACTTGGGCCCCTGATTTTAATGATTCTATTGACAGCTCACTTAACCTAACTTTTCACGGTGATATTTTAACAAATATATCGGCTGTACCTAAATGATTATTTTAATCCTACACAGTAAAATAAAAACCAGCCAAAGTTGGACGAGTTGTCCCAAGAACAAAGTTAACATTGTACCTAGTTGAAAAAGATGTTCACCCATACATTCCAACTCCAAATGTTAGTTTGTACGCACAATATTGAGTTTACCATGTTATTTTAGACCATAGACTGCTTATAGGTTTTTCTGTTATCTTTATATAGAACTCTGTATTTTTTTTTTTTCAAAATTTTAGTTAGGTACTACATTTTCGGAGATAAGGTCAATTTTCATCGATTTTCTTTAATAACTTTAAAATAAATTATTTTAAAATTATAACAAAAATATATTTGAAATCCATATTTCACACGGTCATGTCCATATGTACCTACAGTTTGCAAAACTTATGTTTTTCATTTTCTCATTTGCCCCCCAAAAGTGACCCCCATATACAAAATCCATTTATTTATAGTACACGTTCGTGTTTGGGCCATAGAAATTAATTTGTGTACCAAACGGTCCAGTAGATTCGGAGCAAATCGGCTGTGACAAACGGACAGACAGACACGAGTGATCCTATAAGGGTTCAGTTTTTTTTCCTTTTGAAGTACTTACAGAACTCTAAAAACAAATAACTGAAACGCATGAAACAATAAAATAATACTACTTAGACTCCATAAGTCACAGGATCACCTAGTTTAGGAGTCAGGGTTTACCATAACCGTATGACCTTTAGTTAACCAAGTTATGTATCCTAGTCTTATAGCAATGTCAAAGGTTTTTATATCAATAAACTTTTTTATTTTTTATTTATTTCTCACAAGTTGAAAAAAAGTGCGATCTGTCGATCTTTTTTCTCTCTTTCGTCTCTGTCTCTCGTACCAGTGCGAGTGACAACCTCAATTGACAACTCGACGTGTCATGCTCATGTTTCAACGCCCGGATACTGTACCTACTTTATCCTAAGCGACAGCGCAAACTGTGCGTCTTGTCGCTGCAACAAGACGCAGAGTTGTCGTTTGCATCTGCATCTTGTCGCTGCGACTAAACCCAGAGCTGTCGTTTGCTTCTGCGACTAGTAGTTATGACAGACGAGACGTCGTCGCAGCCCCGGATCTAGATTTTTTTCGAGGCGGGGCAAAAACTGCTGTTTGCCGCCCCTCGCCAATCCTTTATCCTATAAGTTTCTCTATAAACCCTTTTTTTTAATATATGATACTAGCTTTTGCCCGCGGCTCCGCCCGCGTAGATGTCGGTTATCGCGTAAAAAAGTAGCCTATGTCCGTCTCCATATCCCAGGCTATAGTCTTTGCCAAATTTCATGACGATCGGTTCAGCGGTTTAGGCGTGAAAAGGTAACATACAGACAGACAGAGTTACTTTCACATTTATAATATTAGTATGGATGTCGGACATTAATTTTAATTAGGATAGGACAGGATAAGGTTTGAGCCGGGTGGTGCACTAGTCTGCCACGCTTGAAATGATGATGTTATAACCAGACCCAGCCGCAAAGTGCATATGCTTAATGTTCCTAGGCGTAGAATAAAATTGTTTTCTAATAATGTATACTGCATATCCATTACTGTTAATAACAAATTACCTGATGGCTTTAAAACTCTCAGCCTCAGAGCATTTAAATGTAAATTATTTTACTTTCTTTCAAGCAAATGTTATTACTCTACTGAAGATTTTATGAATGAAAAATTTACCTAAATATTTGACATTATTATCCTTGACCTTATTGAATTTTGAATTATATAATTAATCTCTTTTACAACTATTGTTCAGTTTCTTTAAATTATTTGTAATTCTAATTCTAATAATTAATAACTTAATTTTGATGTAAATGATGACCCATAATTTTACAAACCATATTTGTACGCCGGAAACGGCAGAATATTATGATCGTATTACATAATGAACCTAACAACTTTGTACAATATTCTGACAAATAAATGCATTCTATTCTATTCTATTCTTGAATTTGTCGCCCCATGAAATTGTCGTCCGGGCAACGGGCCCCGGTTTGCCCCCCTTCCCTAGATCCGGGGCTGCGTCGTCGTGCAGGAAGCGATAATTTTCGATTGGTGTCAGGTGTGCGCGTGCACCTTGCGTCTAGTGGAAGTAGAGAGAGCATGCGACTCCCTTAAGGCTCGTACAGACTAGTGCGATATCGCAGGCGCGACGCGACACTAGTAGCACAATTTCTTTGTCGGTGCCTGTCGCGGCTGCGATATCGCGCGAGTCTGTACTAGCCTTTAGTCTGTCGATGTCGTTGCGCCTCAACTGCAACTCGACACCAAGTGTCGGAGCTTTCGATGAAAATATAAGCAAATTGTCGCTCGCAGCCTGTCGTTGCGTCTAGTCGTCGAGCTGTCGCAGTCGCATGTCGCGTGCGTCATGTCTAAACAGAGACTAGAGACTATTTTTGTCTCATTCACTGCCCAACAGTCTATTTTCGTCCGTGTTGACAATATACATAGAAACTTGAGTTGAGGTCAGCACTCGAGTTAGGTCAGGTCAAGTTGTTGGTTCGTAGGGCTTAGATTTGGATGGGTACCTATGCTCTCATATTCTGTTTGTGCTAGGGATTATATTAATAGGAACTATGTGCGTCTGTGTGCTTAGACAACATACTTACCTACTGCAATAACAAAAATATAAGCTGAGTGTTGAAAATGTAATCAGAAACCTTATAGAGGATGTAGATCACGATCGTGAATGAATAAAATAAGGGTTAAGAGTTAATATAAAAAAAAACAGCATTTATAAGCGACTAGCTTTTACCCGCGGATCCGCCCGCGTGGATGTCGGTTATCGCGTAAAAAAATTAGCCCTTGTTCTTCTCCATATCCCAGGCTATATCTCTGCCAAATTTCTTGACGATCGATTAAAGCAGTTTAGGCTCGAAAACGTAACACAGACAGATAGAGTTACTTTCACATTTATAATATTAGTATGGATAACGTAGCAAAGTATACATTTTTTAATCGTTTTATTATTATTAGATGTTTGTTTATAAAAATATTTTTTCTTTTGTATAATGTACCTACAAGGACCTAACGCCAATGGCTAGTGCCGTGCATTCCCATAATTTAAATACATGCGACATCTAAAATAATGACAGTCTGTCCCAGGCTGCCATTCGTACATCTTTGACAGTCGTTTAGGGCACCTAACCTACCCAAAAGTCTGACAACCAATCTTACCAAGGGGTATCGAATTAACCAGTAGCAAGGTTGTCGAGGTCAAATAGGCAGTCGCTCCATGTAAAATAGGTAACTGTATCCGGTTAGATTGGAAGCGGTTTGACGGCACGGTTGGCGCAGTGGTTAAGCGATTGAGTGCTGCGCTGCGTGTCGCGGGTTCGATTCCCGCATAGAACAAAATATTAGTATGACCGTAGTTGTTTCGGGTCTGGCTGTTAGTGTATGTGAGTTTAAGGCCCAGACATATGCCAGCGACGTTGACTGGTTAGCTTGCGTGTTCTGTACTGAGCTCATGCACGCAATACGTCGTACGTCCAGCCGTAATAGGACTCGCCCATCCAGGCGCGCTGTCCCAATTAAGACGCATTATTAATTTATAATACATAAAACAAAAGGTATTTTAATGAAACACGTACACTAAAAGATCAATAATGAAATTATTTTTAAAAAGGTGAAGGTTTCAGAAAAATACGCTTAATAGAATTTGCGTGATTCTCAGTTTTTTATCCGAGTTAGACATAATTTTACAAATTAATTTCACTATGTAATATAAACATAATCTAAAATATTCATATATTAAGTTATTAGGAAAATGCTCTAATTTAACATATATTTTTACATACAATCATTAAAAGTCGGTTAGCGTCGCCTTAAATGCTTGTAAACGCACCCACAATACAGGAGAAATTCCTAGTGTGGGACAAAGTTTTTTATTTTTTTAAAGAAAGAAAGAAAAGAAGTCGACCATAATACTTATAGTTGGGAAATGCTGATCACCAGATGATGATGAATTACTTTTTTAACACAATATTATGCAGCCAGAGATCGAAACCCTTTGGAAACTTTCAGTTTTGACAACGAGTAGCTACAACATATTGCGGTAAATGTATTTAAAATATGTTTGTCGAAATGATTAAAAATATAAAATGGGAATTTTAATTTTGTTAGGTTGGTAACACTGATGAATTAACTGTCAAAAATTTAAGTATTATTATTTACGAGGTTACCGATATTACTATTATTGTACGATTAGTTTAACGTACCTACAGAACAAAGTAATAATGATGTTATAACCATGTGTTACCTTCTTTTTTTTTATTTATCGTATTGGTACAGACGCAGATTTAAAGTTCATACCTGACAAAAAAAATGTAAACTAACATATTAAAAAGAATTAATTATTATTAGAATGTACTGGATCCAATTGTTTTTCCTTTTATACGCCATCAAACTTATGTTTTGTTACCTACATTCTTTGCAAATAAATGATTTCTGAACTAAAATTAACACTACCCCGTTGAGGATTAAAAAAAACCTTCAGCAGAATTTTTGTGTGGATATTGACTGACGGATTTATGGGGCCTTTAATTTTATTTTTATTAAGCGTCCCACTGCCATAGTAATAACATAACTGACAACTGTCTAAACGAAGTTGTTCTCTCTATACAAGGTGTTTTTTTAGATATCCCATAACTTTAGGGTATGAATGAGACCATATCAAAGAATCAACTGGCATATGAATTATTTTTCAATTATAATTTTTTGTTTTAATTTTTCATACAAAATAATTCGACTAAGTCACGACTATTAATGTAAAACACCCTTACGTGAAATATGACAACGTCGCATTTTCTTAGCTTTAAATATTAATGATTGATTTGAATGAAAATGAATAACTCGTATTTATCAACGAAACTTAGATACCTACACACATCGAGGGTCCCAGTTTCATCAGTTTGGCTGTGAGTCCAGTGTATAGTGAGACCAGTGCCGACTCAGTGAGAGCAGTGCCGACTCAGTGAGAGCAGTGCCGAACCAGTGAGAGTAGTACCGACCCAGTGAGAGCAGTGCCGACCCAGTGAGAGCAGTACCCAGTGGTAACGGCCGCAACTTGCGAGTGGGTGCGATCCCAAGCAGGTACTTTGTGTTAATTATTTCACCACCACTGCTCCCAAAACGGTGAAGGAAAACATAATGTTCAAAGACGTCACAGCATCCACCAACCCGCGCTGGGCCCGCCTGGTAGATTATGGCCCACTCCCTCTCACAGAGAGGAAGCCTATGTCCCAGCAGTGGGAACATTATATGCTAATTATACTACGACACAAAGGCGTTATCAATGTCATATTGTCTTCACCGATGTGCGGTTGACTGTACTATTTGTACGAACGCTTACAGTATCCAAGTTTCTATAATACCTACGTTCGGTACGAGTTTTCGTGATCCAAGAAAATGGACGCAGTGCAAAGGCCAGGTACGGTGGCCAGCACATCAAGTTACCACAAAATGTCAAATTTTCTCGTTCGATCTCGAACTTAATCATCAAAATTTTAAGGTTTAAAATCGTTTGGAGAAATTTGACAGTCTCATGTAGCTGGATGTGCTGGCCACTGTACAAACAGCGCACTTTAGTCGCCACTGATTTTGACAGCCACTTTATCGAAAATATGTGTGTGGTAGTGAGATATTGACATGGCGCACATTATGCGAAATGCGACTGTGATAGCTCGGCGACTAGACGCAACGTCAGGCTGCGGCTGACACTTTTCATATATTTTGTTTATTTATTTAACTATTTATGTACACACATATAAACAGACAAGAAGAAAGGAAATCTCTTCCAGCATACCTGCGATAGGAAAGTAGATATAGAGATGTAGACAGCGTGTATAAGAGTAGAAGAGAAAAAAATATATAAATAAAATCAAAATAGCCATACACTATTATAAATACTCATAATCATACAATAAGAGAACATACATACTTTTAAAATAAATATCACTCAAATATAGGTATATCAAAGCTCCGCACACTTGGCGTCGAGCTGCAGAGTCGCAACGACGACGAGCTAGGGGAGTCGCACGCTTGCGCTCAAGGAATGCAAATCCCTTCCGTTATAAAATCCGGATTTTTAAGAAGGGATTTGGTGAAATCCGGATTACTCGATTTTTACGGACTGTTCATGAAAATAAACCACTACCCATATTAGTTTGTTAATATGATGTTACTTATGTTTTTGTAAAGAAAGTTAAAAACTTAAACCAAATTACGGCAAAAACGCCAACTAAAAAGTTAATAAACAAGTATTTTTTATGGAAAACCTAAAACCTGGTATAGTCGGAGTCACACGTTATTACTAAGTGCTCATATACGCGAGCGGCACGTTGCCGACGGCAACTGCAGCCGTCGAGACGTCTACGGCTGCCATCGACGGGTGTGCAGCGACAAGACGCACAGTTTGCGCTGGCACTTTCAGTCGCTACTGATTTTGACAGCTGATTTTATAGAGGTATGAGGAACAGGGTGTCAAGTTCACTCATACTTTATAGTAAAGTTAGTCGCACGGTAAACTTTGATTGCGCGATGCAGGATTTGTGACGTCAGGTCTTCGATGCGTAGTTTGCATGTGGCGTTCACACATCACTCCCCTCTGGAGACCGGAGGTCGATAGTGGGCTGAGTCAATGCATATTATCATGCTTGCCGGGGGCAGTTGTGGTTCCAGTGAGTCGGAACAGGGTGCCGCATAGTTCACAGTGAGTCGGAACTGTCTGCGGTGATTCCCTAGTGAGTCGGGGTGGCGCTGCATTATGCTCCAGTGAGTCGGATGTGGTACAGCGCCGGGTTGAGGCTGACTGCTGCTGGCGTCGACCAGGAGAAGGTTGAAGTGCTCTGCTTGTGGACCGGCCGAAAGTGCAGTGTGCTGTGCCAAGGTTGCTGATAAGGCTGAGGATGACGACCAGGTATGCGCGTTCACTGCATGCTGGTGGTCAGGATAGCCGTTGAAGCCGTGGGTGCTGGCTGACTTTGTGACCCGCCGCTCGAAAGCTTGAGGAAGTGATGATGATGACGTCACGCTGAGGTAGTTGCACGAAGGCTACGCTAATGTCCATGTTCGGGGTCACCAGTATAGAGGTATGAGGAACAGGGTGTAAAGTTCACTCATACTCTATAGAAAAGGGAGGATCCTCCGACCAGACGGGTGTTGTGTCTGGTGGGCAACTGCCCGACGATTGATGTCGGGATGTTGTATATAATACTAGTCGCACGGTAAACTTTGATTGCGCGATGCAAGATTTGTGACGTCAGGTCTTTGATGCGTAGTTTGCATGTGGCGTTGTATACACAATTTGTCGCTAGAGTTGTAAAAATCTGTGTGGAAATAAGATTTTAAACAAAAACAAATTACATGGAGCGACTACCTATCTAACCTTCACAGCCCAATTACTGGGTAGAACGATATCCCTTGGTAAGACTGGTCGTCAGACTTATGGGCTGTCAAAGATCTACGAATGACAGCCGGGACCAACGGTTGAGTGTGCTTTCCTAGGCACGAAGGGGTCTCGATATGTAATGGATGGTCACCCATCCATGGACCGACCTCGGCCAGCGTTGCTTAACCTTGAAGATTGGCCCGTGCGGTTGTTCCCATTTAGCCACGTTCACGCAGCGACCACGGTTAGGTATTAAAAAAACGTAGTCTTACCTGGCACAGGAAATATCCAGCGCATTTTTTCTATTTCTTCCTTCCGCTTGTCAACTGTTTTCAGCTCGACTTTCTTCTCATTGCCACTTCAGTTTTATCTTAATTGTAATTATTTTAATCGTAAGTTTTTATAAACTAAATGTGTTTTCATAACAAAACATACTTTATTATTACTTATGAAGGTTATTTAAATAACAAATAAGATATAGAAGAAAGAAATAAAGAAGAAATTGAAAAGAAATATTATTTTACGTTTTCATATACCTACTTAGCGATAAAACAATAGTTTTTTATTGATCATTTAAAAAGTTTTTCAAAAAGATATCTCAATAACTCTAATCATAAACACATAAAGAAATAATAATACTTAGGTAAATATAAGGTAAAGAATTCCTTACTCATGATTCAAATGATTAAAAACTGAAAAACCCTTGAAAATCTAATGGTTTAATGGGCCTAGAAATAAAACAAAACTGTAAAGATGTAAATATAAGCAAACGCACTTTCACAAAAGTCGTCATGAGAATTAGGTAAATATTCCAGCGCCATCTATGGCATTTTAAAACAACTAGCGAATTTTCCTATTTTTTTTAATTTTGACATTGCAGATGACAACATTCATTGAAATAATTCAGAATTTTGGCAATAAATGGCGGGAATCGTCATAATTTATTACCATTGTACATAGTTTCGTGATTTTGTGGCACTGCGGCGTTTTAATTTCGCAAAACCGTTCGTATTTACGTAAGTCTGCGTACGTTGGGCTGCGTAATAAATAATGTATTTGATAGTATTATACAAATGAATTGCTTAAATGTGTATTTGTCGCAGTATAATCATTTTGACATTAGTGTGTGGAACCTGAAAAAATCGTACTACAGCACGCGGGACAATGCGCGGACATTATTGATTTTACGTACCGCTACATTCCACGATTATTATTTACCAAAAACACTGCGGGATTATTCATTTTAAGCAATCACATTAACACAGAAAAACTGATGTGTTATTCACTGGAATAATGTACGTTTCCTTTTCGTTCTATCTTAGCCACAATAAAAAAACTACTGTCAACATAGAAAAAAAATAGAAAAAGGTTTTTTATATAGACGATTTCTTGTCTGGAAAACTAATTATTTAATGTATGCTATTTTTTACCTACCAATTAACATTATGATAGCCGTTTACGTGAAAAAATAAACACTAATCACTGTTACCTAATTAACTTGTGTTATAAATATGGTTTAATCATAATTAAATGTGTGTTTTGTTGTATTTTTCTATGTTTTATAACGTTATGCGTGAATGCAGCGATTTTAAGCCCATTTTACGAGGGACACGCCGACTAGACAGCGCGCGGCGAACTCACTGCCGGGGCTGCCAGCCTATATTCGAAGTTACGCAATACGCAAGGTGGAAAAAACAATACTGAAGCAATTATAACGTATTATATGTCACAATTATGCGAAAAATAATCGTTTTGAGGGATTTTGTTTATCATTTTAGCAGTATAATGTCTTTTTCGACGTTTTTGGATGGTTTTGTAGTGTAAAACGATGTATTGTGTCTTAGAAAGACGCATTGCATTTAAATATTCCATTAATAACAGAGTCCAGAGGGGTAGGTCGTTGGAACTGTTTGGTGAAAGCAGTTTACCTAATAATTACTATGCATGGGTATAGTCTAGCTATTGCAGTGCTAGGCGCCTACGTGCCTACGTACTTCTATGGGATAACTGAAATGAGATATTTTATTTATGTTTCTTATTTGTTCGAATAAAGTAGACACAATAAGGAGCCTACTTAATCCTGCATTGACAAATAAGTATTTTATGTTTCATCAATCTGTAAAATGAAAACGCAACTGTACGTTGTGGTTGCATTAGTTTTTTCATGGAACAGATTTCGATTTATTCGAGATCGACTGTCGTCGAACAGCTTTCAAAACAAAAGAAAGGGTTATAGTCAATTCGCAATAGAAAGTACCAACCAAAAAAATAACTTTCCCCATTTTTTATTTCGTTTTCCCTAAAATGACGCAAATTTTCATAATCTGGTAACCCAGTCACTCCGGCATTGGGTCTGTATTACTGCTATGCGGAAAACGGGAAACGCTCACATTTTAGGCTCTAAAGTATAAAATAAGATTTTATACTTTAGCGCCTAAACAACAAGTGTTAAAATAAGAATTTTTAATAATTAATAGATATGTTGCATTAATTTTTCTTTCCAAATAAATTATTGATGGACAATATTTTCTTTCAAAACAGATTAAAATATTATTAAGAATAAAATTTCAGAATAACAGATTTTCAAGGAATCTTTGTTTAAAAAATATGGTTGAGTTTGTATTTAAATACTAATTTAACTCATTAGGCTAAGTCAAACGAGTTTTCAATTTCAACAGAAACCCTTTACTTTTCCTTATTTATGTAATGTAAGAATAATAAAAAAAGAGGTCCAGAAAAAACTCCGTACTTTGTTCAAATTTAAATTTTGTTCTTAGTGCCATCTGCCGGTGGAAATGCCAAACTCTCGCTTCAGCGAAAGAAAATTCCTACATTCCGGTTAAGGTGTACTTAGGATGGTAAGTTTAATTGATAGACAAAAACGCAAGATGGCGTTAATTTCTGCGCTGAAAAGATATTTATAATATTTGTAACCGACTTAAAAAAGGAGGAGATTCTATATTTGTCTGTATGTATTTTTTTAATGTATGTTCATTTTGATATTTCCATCAATTGTGGACCGAAGTTGCAAAAACTTTTTCATTTGGTAAAGAAAGCTCGCGCGGTGGTCCGAGTGGTCCCATAGAAATTTTAGAAACTTTGCTTGGATGATTTTTAAGATCGCTTCACGATCAGTAGTAGTACGTAGTAGTGCAGGTACTCCTTGCCAAGGGGTATCGTGTACAAACAAAAGTCTGAAAATCAGTCTTACCAAGGGGCCTTGATAAGACTGGTTGTCAGACTTTTGGGCTTCTGACGACGCGTAACGACTGTCAAAGATCTAGGAATTACAGCCGGGACCAACTGCTTAAGGCTGCGTTAGGGTTGACAGCGAAATTCAAATTTTCTTGCGTTTTTTGTAATTTGTAGGTCAGTATCAAGTTGTATGTTGAGCTAAATATGATTCGCGGCCGCATGAAACATATATTTAGGTATAGAATTATGATCATAAAAATCATCAATACAACTCACATATCGTCGCCTTCGAGTGAAAACCAATTTTGGTCATTTTTGTCCCTAGGTTCACACAAAAATTTGCTTATTCACTAATCCCCCTGAGAGAATCCCCCTCAGTGAGGAAAATGAACCCTAAAGTAAAAAAATCACTTTCAGGGGGATATTGGAATAAGTTTTTTTTTCCCTTCATTTCCAGTTTTCCCCCTAAGCGGGATTATCATGGGTGAATTCTAGACAATTTTTTATAGATTCCACTTTTCCTCCTAAGGGGGAATTTCAGGGGGGATTTGTGGAATAAGCCACTATAATCAACATACACCCAGACAATGAGCTGCAAATTGCAAAAATCTTTAGACAATTTTAATTTCAGGGGCTACCTTAGCGCGTGGTTTCTCGAACTATTTGTACAAAACTCGATGTATAACAGCAGGCTAGTGGGTACTAAGTACAGGTTATAAAATAAAAGTTTGAAACAATTTTCAAGTGGACGTGGACATATATTTTCATATTTAGATACTTTCAACATTGATTTGAAACTGTAGAACACTTAAATACCGTGTTTTATATTATTTTACTTAGCTTGTGTAATTAGGCCTATCTGTAATAATATTGGCAGTAGCCACAATACATCGTAAAGGCGCAGTTCCACTGGTGCCCACGGTTACGCTAAGTAGTTACGTTACGTGTACTTAGTTCACTTTATATGAAAATGTAGGTGGGATCGTCCACTGTGGCCCACGGCCACGCTACGTACGGATACGTGGCTGGTAAACGAATGAACCGCGCAGCTCAAGCTCCGTATTTGTGGTAAACATTTGTTTATAAACAAAGTTGATGTCAACATGTTGCTGGCAACAGCGTGTTGCAGAGTTGATCACGGCATGTTGACCGAGCGAGAACATCTGTTGATCAACAATGTAGACGTGTGTGGACGTGTTTTCATCAGGTGATACTCATCAAATTTTCTCTTTGCAAGACTTTGCAAGAGATAGTTTCGCACATACCACTTATTTTTTTATTTTTTTTTTTGAAGTTTTATACATAGATACAGAGAACACAACAACACTGCTTCCTCGGGCAACATTTAGACGCAGTGTGGCGTGTGGACAGGACATATTGACATAAACTTTGTTTTCAGCAACTTTGTCGTTGCTCATCAACAATGTTGATCAACAGTCGCTCAACAAAAGTTTACCATGAATACGGAGCTTAACTCAGAATTTAACGTAACCTCTTCGTACACATCCCAGAGTCTGTTGCACGAGTATCTGATGATAGTGTAAAAGGGAATTAGTAACACATCGTATCTAAATACGATGTGTTACTAATTCCCTAATAAGGTTACATAATATCTTACATAATTCCAACAGTTATTGTGTGAATAGCAAATGAAAGATCATGGAAGAAAATTGAGTTTCTAAAATCAACCGCAATTATTAAATAAAAAAAATATTTGAAGGTGATTTATAATTCGATTCTAACAATCAAATCAAAGCACTTAGTTTGGAAGTGGCACTACAAATTGACATCAACATGTACGTTTTCTGATCCATTTTTTGACATTTACATCAGGTACAGAAAATACGCAGCAGTGGAACTGCGCCTTTATCCATAGCAAGGTTCTAGGAACCGGTGACGTAAAATATCAGCTATTATTTTTAAGTTTTAACAGACTGCTTTTGTAACACCTATGTTAGTGCATGAATCCGTTTTAAACGTTAATTTTCAGTGTTTTTTTTTTAAACAATTTTTGTAATACAAATATGAACACATTTAATCTTATCTCGATAGCTTATAGACCAACTATTTTGCAATAGATAAAGCTGACTGCCACTTATTTCAAACATTGATATACAGATTCAGGGTCAAATTAAATTACCTAACAAAACTCCGCAGTCGTGATGGGTAACTAACTAGGTTGATACTGGTGCCAATTCCCTTGTTCGCAAACTAAACAAAATTTAAGTTCAGTGCATCTTTTTCTTTCTATTTCATTATGAAAAGGACAGAAGATAAATTTTAGTTTAGTCCTGTCAAATTAATCAGCGCTTGACGTAAATTGACGTAATTTTAGTCGGCAAGTTTTTAATCACGTCTAAACTTGTATGGAGTAGTGTCAGGCGTGTACGTTACCCCACACATATTGGGTTGAGCCGGTTTCTTGTATTTTGCCGTCAAAGTTATGACACCGTCGTTTTGATTTTTAGCAATATTATTCAATAACGCATGCATGTACACTCTTGAAATTTTTTATGGTTATTAAAAGCGCCAAGAAGGACCGAATACAGTTTTCAGCGAGCTTATACGTTTTCTCATTTAGGCGCTACGATATTTTTTCGGGTTTTCAAAAAAGCGCGATTACTTGAAAACTATAAACAATTTTCATAAATCTAATTCTGTCACAAA
Organism: Dryobota labecula; assembly: GCA_947523025.1. NCBI lineage: Eukaryota > Metazoa > Arthropoda > Insecta > Lepidoptera > Noctuidae > Dryobota > Dryobota labecula. The sequence continues at coordinate 12,492,017 of OX383310.1, forward strand.
TACGCACAAATAAAGAGCTACTCGTGTATGTTTATTCTAAAAGCGCACATAAAATGGTTTTAGAGATACACGATTCTGCAAAACGTTACTCCAGCAGGAAATGCAATATGTCGAAAACCTGAAGACGCACAAATTATATTTTTCGTCGCACATTTTTGCATAAATATAAGCTCTCTGCCCATGCAAAATATTTCTCTCTCCGATCATTCGTTTAGAATTTTCTTGCTGGAAAAACGTTACTCCAGCAGGAATCGTTTTTTCCGTTTTTTTTTCCAAAACGACAAAGCGCACAATTTTTTTATGTGGCGCACATTTACAGCAGATTACGCACTAATTATACGTTCCACTCATATCACTCTACGAGACACTTTTCTGCTGGGGTAACGTACACGTGACAGGCGCTGATTAATTTGACAGGACTAAACTAAAATTTATCTTCTGTCACAGACATTGATATGTGGACCAATGTCAACCTAATCGGTCCATTACATTCGGAGCAAATTAGCTGTGACAGACAGACAGACACACGAATGATCCTATAAGGGTTCCGTTTTATTATTCGGATATAAGGAACCCTAAAACTGTTTTTTTTTGTATACAATTTACAAACATAATGGTTATCGATACCTAAACACTATAAAACAAGAAACTAAAATGTTTGCGGAGTTTCGCTAGTTAATTTAATTCGACCCAGTTGATACTGTCGACAAAAATGTCTACAATTTGGTTAAGGTAAGCATTTTGGCTTATTCCACTAATCCCCCCTGACAGAATCCCCCTCACTAAAAAAATCACTTCTCCCTTTTATCTTGGAATAAGTTTTTTTTTTCAATTCTAATTTTCCCCCCTAAGCGGGATTATCAGGGGTGAATTCTAGACTGATTTATAGATTCCACTTTCCTCCTAAGGGGGATTTTCAGAGGGGATTTGTGGAATAGGCCAGCATTTAATATACAACATTAGTTTTAGTTTATGCGAAACCCGAAACACATGTCTAGTATTTTTATGTAAAGAATTTATGTACAAAATTTCAAAACAACAAAGTTATAAGCTTGTTATGTTACCTGGTTGTCCGTACAAAAACATGCTCACCCGCGCCGCCTGCGCCTTGCGTTCATTAATATTAATATTAATTTGGGAGTAGGTATCTAACCGTACGACGATTGTAATGTAATTAACTGGTGATAACATTTTCCATCACACTTGCAGGCTTTGGACTTTGTCGTAATGGTCAAGTGCGGATAGGTACTTAGTGTCGCTCGGTGTCCAACTTGTAACCTTTTTTAAATATTTTTGGGAAAAAATATAACATGGTGTAAAAACTATTAGAATCGATTCAGTTACTTATTCTGAACAAACTATATTCAGGTTTTGCATATACTAAAAATAATGTTGTATATTATACCTAAACAAACAGCTTGTATATTTTTACAAGTACACCTACTGTTAATAATCAGACATATCCTTAATATTACGACTTTTATCACATCAAGACCTAAAATCCATTCCTGTACCATTCTTTAGAATTATATATGTATTTTATTTTATATCTACAAAATTATATTGAAAAACGAATTCGTAATTTTACAGCTAATTTTCTATCATAAATATGAAAATAATGTAATAATTAAATTAATCGATATTTTAATATGATAGATAACACTTTTGACTTCATTGTGTACTGTCGATGTGCAATTTTTGTGGATTTTTTACTAAGTTTTTGTAGATACATAGAAACATGACATAAGTCATTTGTTAATTATATAAACTTACCGTCTTATTCATACTAAAATTATTCGCTTCATAAACTTATTTTAGCTATCGACCTGTTTTGTCCCTTTCTGTCTAACTTCATTTTAACGACAGAAAGGGACGAAACAGTTCCATAGCTAAAATTGGTTAAAAAAAAAAAGAATAAGACTAATACAATATATTAAAATAAGCATGTGTGTGTGAAAGATGGAACCCTAGAAAGAGCAACAACATTAAACATTTCAACATAACAACAACAACATTTCAACATTTCTTTTTCTTCTATAATTCTCTATTGAGTAGTATAGAAGAAAAAGAAATGTTGCGCGGACTTCAAATACAGTCGGATAAGGTCAGGAGGTAACTGAAAAGTTGTGTGGAAATTGGTTGTCATTGTGTGGGCAGATAATGCGGAGGAATGAAGAAAGTTTTGAGTACGAATGTGGATAGATATAAGAGTAGGAGAAGACCAAAGAAACGATGGATGTACTGTATGAAAAATGATATAGCTAGAAAGGAGAAGACTACCTAAGTCTGGTTTTATTGTTACGCATTTCGGCAGCGCCTGAGCGCGCGCGTTCGGAGATGTACGGGGTAGTAGTTGCGTTTCAAAATCGCGCGCTTGAGCAGCGCCGTTCGGTAAACGCACGCTGTTCGCCGGCGCTCGTGCGCTTCTACGGCCAGTATGCGTTTTAGTGTGATGCGGTTGAGACGCGCCGTTTACAAAATGAATTACACTGTCTCACAGCAGCGGAACGCGCGGTACTAATCTCGTTTCAGCGCACCGCTTTCAAAGCGCGCGCTTTTAGCAGCGCGTCTAGCGGAGTGACTATGAAACAAGCCTATCTAATTCAAAAGTATGGAAGAAAAAGACATGTTGCGCCGACCACAAATAAATTAAATCAAGATCAAGAGAATGAAAATGATTGTGGGTGTGAGAAAAAGTAAAATAAAAAACCAAAATTAAAAATACAAACAGTTGTTTTTATTCAATAGAATGCTGTGAAAAAATCACACTACAGAGTCTAAGATACCACAATACATATAATGTATACTAATATTAAATCACATACATGTAATCATTAATTATTATTATTAAATACTTGCCCCATCTTTATAGGATGCTGTGATACATACATCAAGTTCTTCTAACTTTACAGACAGCTGTGCTGCTTCTTCCCAGCTAAAGCACTATGAAGTGGTGCAGGGCAGGCGTTTTGAGAGACTGTAATTTTGACGTTCAAAAAGGGCTGATTGTCAGCCTAGTTTGAATAAATGACTTTTGTTTTTCTTTTTGGTTGCCACAGCATCCCATATAGATCATTTTCATCTGAACAGATCAATCACAGTTAGTTAATATCCCACAACTGACTATATGTTTTATGAGACACAGTGTTATAGTCGAACTGTCTTAAATTACATTATTTATTATATAAACTTGTAGAGGAATGAGAAAAAAATTGCTGTTTGAAGAAATTATGAAAATCAACTAAAATTGAGCATTAAAGTTGAAATAGCATTCGAAGGCTTTTTTCTAATCTTGCTTTTTTCGGTGGACTATGAAAATGTGTTTTCTGTGGACATTGATAGTGTATTTTCTATGGGTATTCATATTTCTTCTGTGGACATTGACTGCGTATTTACTGTAGACATGAAAATGTCTTTCCTGTGAACGTTGATAATGGTTCAGCAATAAACGTCTGATGGTTTGAAAAATATTAATATTCAGTTAATTTTCATAATTTTCCGTCAGCTAATACAGTTATTATTAATAAATATGCAACATTTAGTAAAAATAAATTGAAATGCTTTCGTGTCAATATTATGGGAAATATCTCTAATTTAATATATCGGCGACAAATTACATAACATAACATCACGCCTGTATTCGCCGAAGGCTGAGGCAGAGGTGTTCCTAAAGTACACCCATATTTAGCCAGTTATGTTTAAGTCCCATGCGCACAAATCTAGATTTGGAGTTGCTACTGAGAAATTGCAGAAAGAAAACCTAATAACATATAGAGGTATGAAGAACAGGGTTTAAAGTTCACTCATCCTCTATTGAAAAGGGAGGATCCTCCGACCAGCCGGATGTCGTGTCTGGTGGGCAACTGCCCGACGGTTGATGTCGGGATGTTGTATATATGCTAGTCGCGCGGTAAACTCCGATTGCGCGATGCAGGATTTGTGACGTCAGGTGTTTGATGCGTAGTTCGCATGTGGCGTTGTAGATGCTGCCACAATCACTTTGCCCGATTCGGGAATCGAATCCAAGACCTCATGCTCAGCAGTAGCGATTCCGACCACTGGACCAGCGAAGTCCGAGTGGATCAACGGCGGACGGCGCTAGTGACATCTACAGACGTGCACGTATTAACGTAAAACACACGGCCATGCCCACAACACAGCCACGCCCCGAGGAATCAAATGGTGACATGAGGGGCGTGGTAGTGAGAGAACACGCGCGAAAGTTCGGAGAGCCACGATACATACACCTTTGGCTACCCCTTCATGAAATACAAGCGTGATGTTTTTATACAATTTATCGACATTATATTATTCGTTCTTCGTGCTAACCACTCGGCAGTCAATCGTTATAAAATAGTGTTAGATTATTAGCGACTACTTAAAATCTAATTTTATGTAGAACATTATTATTTTGGTTTTTGATCGTGTAATAACAAAAATGGAAAAGTCACATGTCAGGTGTCAAAATTGCTGATACAAATAATGTTATCTGCAGTCTTTTTCAACTATGTTGTGCTCGGCTTCCAGTCTAACCGGATGAAGCTGAATACCAGAAATTTACATGGAGTGACTGCCTATCTGAGCTGGGGCCATTTCCACAACCCGGGTACTGGGTTGTGGAAATGTATGGTACACGAAACCCCTTAGTAAGACTGGTTGTCAGACTTTCGGGCTTCTGACTACCCGTAACGACTGGCTTATAGCAGTAGGAAATTCTTGTCTTGTTATTATACGACCAATAACCGTTTTACCCTTATTAAATGTACACCTTGATAATAATAATATAACAATTAATAACACAGCGTTGCGACAGTCGTGCGACAGTCGTACGACTAGTCGTAAGCGCGTTAATACAGTCGCAATATAAAAAGTGATAATTTTTGGACATAGCTCGTCATACCATGAATAGGTCTAGTATATTTTAGTTAATATACGCATTTTTTGTATCATTTGTGATACGCATTTTTTGTATCATTTGTGATACACATACGAAAAAATTACAACATAAAGCATTAACATCTATTCGCGTTTGTGAATTCGGCTTTTAGTATTGTTCGTTTAAGTTTACATAATTACTTAAAAACTACTGAACAGTTTTTTTTTATTATTGAAAAAGTCGATGTAGTGCCCCGAATTCCGTTGATTTTGTTTATAACCTATTTTACAGACTTTCAAATGGATAGTAACTATTTTTACCCAACTACACCAGAAAGAAAGGTTATGAATGTTACTAGTTTTATATTACCATTACTAATTGTAATATTAACCAGAATTTAGCATTATCAAGATCTACAAAGACAATTTATTTTGGAAATTTTGTGGTTAAAAAAAATAATAATCGGGGTACTACGAATATTATAACAACAAATCTCGTTGTCCGAGAGTACAGTCAACCGCATAACAGTGTTAACATTTGCACTACAAAAATCGCCCTTACTGCTATGACATAAAGGTGCTGTCAATATTAAATTAGGGTTTTCTGAAATGACGTTCACTAGATGGCAGCACTGAGACGTCAGGTCCGGGCACCTGTCAAAGCGCATATTTCCTTTAGTCGAGACTGAATGATGAACTAATGAATGAAACGAATGATGAACGTCATCATATATTTTATATTCATTACCGAAATGGAAAACCTCTTGTCGAAGTAGCGCCAACTGGTGGCGCGAATTTTCATGAAAACCCTAATTCAGATTGACAGAAACTTTATGTCATAGCAATAAGGGCGATTTTTGTAGTGCATGTGTTACCACGGAGGTGGCAAAAACAGGCCACTTCTTAAATTAGTATTGTATTAATCGACACCGAGATATTTATATGAGTTAGTTACAAATATATTATTTGGATAAAGTAATCCAACCAGAGTCAATAACATCAATATTTTACGTGGATTTTTTGAGAGTAAACGACAGAAATTGAACTTTCTAACCGGCTTTATTACTTCTGTATGTCTTTTAATATGGCAAATCGAGCTTAGACAGAGACGAAGCTAAACTTGATTCGCTCTATAAAACTGAATTGTTTCATATGAACAGCCTCATTCTGTACTGTATCAGAATCGCGTATAGCGTGATTTCTTCCAAAATGACCCGCGCTGAAAAAACAATAACGACGTCACTTCTGTGGATAAGAAAGGTCTTTTCTGTGGGCATTGATAACTCACCTTTAACAACGCACTCGAGCGAAAACACAACTCCGACAAAAACATCGAAAATAATCCTTTTTTCAGGTATCTTATGATAATAATTACAATATTGCCTTTAACAACACACTCGTCAGAAAAAGATCCCAACTCATTTTGACCGACAAAAATCGAAAAAAATCCCCATTTGAATGTTCCAGGCATCTAATGATTATAACAGTGGTGCCTGTTCTGCTCCACACGGGCATGCCAGCACAGCCCGTACAACACTCAGATGATGTTGCAGCACCTGCAGTACCGCGGCCGCGCGCCCGCGCCGCCCACGGGCGGGGTCACGGGCGCGAAGTAGGCGTGCACTTTTATGTTTGGCAGATGGTTCTGGAAAAGAGACAGACAGATTATTCATTTGAATATTATTATAAGTAAATCGTTAGATTCGCCCGACCGCATGAAGAGATGGTTGCGTTTCTGTTTCATTTTGTCATATAACCAGAGATCGCAATAGGTAGAGTTTATTTACCTAAACTTCGAGGAAGGAAGTAACATTGAGTGGATAATACCTCCTCTAAAATCCCGGAATAATTATAATGACGTTTAAATCCCGGGATTTAAAAACCACGAATTATTTATTGGACTTTATTTATAGTTACAAATTATTGATTCGAAAAATCATAATATTACTAATAAGTATCTAGTATTTCGCAACATAACTTAAGTGCCCAACCCTTTTGGATTAACCCTACTGAGACAGGAGCCTTTTTGGCATCGCACGGATCTTTTTTCTTAATTATTTTCTTTTTTTTTTACAAAAAAAAGGAAAATATAAAACCAAATATTTTTTTCTAAATTATTAATTTCAAATTAATTATTATATATTTTTTTAATTAATAACAATACAACAATACAATACAATAACAACAATACAATATTTTTCTTTCTTTCGTTATTTTTGTTATGTGTAGCTGTAGTGGTACATACCCTCAGTTTCCTGATAGCATTCCTGCTAACCATTTGGCAGTCGTAGAGCTCGATCAGCTGCAGGTTGTGGCAGGAGATCAGGTGTTCCAGGGCGCCGTCTGTCACCAGGGGGCAGTTGTCTAAACCTGGAGGTATAAATATTGGTAACTGTAGGTAATGAGAACAATTTGAGAGAAATGTAAGAAGCACAATTTTATTATGTTTGGAAGTTAAAAGTTAAAAAAGTATATATAGTGTAAGCCCCGAATTTAATGTCTCCGGTAAATTCCGGGGGGAACAGTCAACTGTCATCTATTTTCTTAAATTTCTTAAAAAATATTTATTTAAAAAATTATAAAAAAATATACTCGAAACCTTCGCAGCCTTTTGATTTGATATGTCACACTGCCTTGACAATTCAAAAGTGCCTGTAATTGGTTTATTTGAAATGAATGCTTTGAATTTAAGTTTGAGGTACCACCGCGGTCTAGGACATCGGACCACCGTAACGAATATTCTTGCCTGCAGCGCTCGGCCGCTATAGTAACGCTTACCTACGCCTTAAATCAACCAATAGCATCGCAGCATCAGATTTTTATTTAGTTCCTTGTTTTTATAAATGAAATAAAAAAGAACTTAAAAAAAAAAACCAGCCGAGGTGGTCAGAATTTTTTTGCCCCACACTAGGAATTTCTCCTGTATTGTGGGTGCAAATAACACAAAAATGCATTATTTTTGTCACAAATATTTAATGTCACATGCACGAACAGCCAGACCCGGAACAACTACTTGTAGGTCATACAAATTATTGTTCCGGAATCGAACCCGTGACACGCAGCGCAGCAGTCAATTGCTTAACCACTGCGCCAACCGTGCCGTCAAATAATTTGTAATAATAGAGCTAGAAAAATGTATTTAAACAAACGTTTTTTTTTATTGGTCGTCGCAAAAAGGGGCGGTAAACAGATGACCGACTGTTGATCCGTGAGCACGTAATTTTGTTTTGAAAGTGTGTCGATTCGGATGTCCACGATAGTACAGTGTGCATTCATTTATTTACGTAACACGTCCTGTGTCTGGATCACAGAAATTCATATGAGTAATTTCAAATTAATCGGTCCAGTAGTTTCGGAGTAAATCGGCTATAACAGCAGACGGACAGACACACGAGTGATCCTTATAAGGGTTCCATTTTTTCCTTTTGAGGTACGGAACCCTAAAAAGTGACATAACAAAGCGAAAACTGCGTTTAAAAAGGACGCGGCCTAAGAAGTAATGAAAGAATCTCATCAACTTACCAAGAACGGTGAGATGTTCTGCAGCGCACGGCGACAATGATAATTGTTTGATACCGTAGTCTGTTATCAATTCACAGTGGGATAGCGTCTGGAATGATAACAATATTTTATCTTTTAAAAATCACATACAAATAAAATTCCCGATGGTAATCTCAAAACCAAATATTTTATTTCACATAAACCTACATGGGCACTTATGAAACGTCAAAAGCTAGGTGCACGGTTCCAATTGTTCGTTTCCTATGGAGAAGAGCCAGCAAGAAACTCCACGGTTACTCTTTTAAAAATAATTGGCTTTTACAATAGTTTCAAATTGAACAAATAATTGAAATGGGTTACTGATACTGAACCAATAAAAAAAAAAATTGGGCACTGCTAAAAATTTTTTCCTGGGTGTATACAGGGTTTAAGAAAGTCCTCCGCAAACTAACAGGGTGCATTCAGCTCCTTACTTTGAATCATATTCCACCGGAAATTTGCTCAGGATTTTTTTAAGTTTTTTATCGTTTTATCAGTTACTATTTCCTTTCATCATTTCAGCCGAAAGACCTCCACTGCTGGACATAGGCCTCCCCCAAGCACCGAAACCCCGACCGGTTCCGTGCTTCCCGCATCCAGCGGATTTCTGCGGCTTTCACAAGGTCATCAGACTATTCCTTTATTTCAATGTAAAATAACATTATTTATCCACAGCAATCCATTTATGTAAATAAAACTTAAAACTGCTAAAATCAATAAATCAGCAATATATGTTGAAATACTCTAACGAACGACACGCGAAATCAGCTGTTCACTTTCTCCCTAGCTACAGATTTCATCTCTCGCTGCGCTGCCGTTCGCTACGTGCGTTTTGCAACGGTAACGATACATTGCGTTTGAGGTAATAACACAAATCAGGTTTATTGGATTCCCATAACGTTCCTGAAATAATTTCATGTACCGGTCATCTTAGTATGATATACTGAATTCACCACATCGGCTGTCTGTTACACCCTGTATATTGTACTCACCAATTTCTCAAGTCTGGGACATCCCATGGATAGGTGGACGAGCGTGTTGTCGGTGATCAGGACACACTCTTCGAGGTCCATTCGCTCTATCATCTTGCAACTCTGTAGAAAAAAAAAACTATTAGCATAAGTATTACCAATTTTCTTTTAAGAAACCGTTACGCGACCTTGTTGATTAAAATATCAACAATCATTGATATAGTTCAAAATAGATGCAGAAAATCGAAGTAGGTATGTATTTGATATTACTTGACTTCAGGAATTCTTTCGGGAAACAAATCGCGAATCTTTTTTCGTAATGCCGTATTTTTTTGGGTTCCATAGTCAACAAGAAACTCTTATAGTTTCGCCATGTCCGTCTGTCTGTCTGTCTGCGGCTTAGCTAATCATATTAAATACGCTGGCAAAGTGGTAAAATAAAATCTTGAAATATATTTTTTTAGGGTATCTCCCCTACACATTTTTTTCTCGTCTATCCCATAGTGTGTGATATCGTTGGATAGGCCGATCTTCAGAGCCGGATGAAAGGGACCTATGTAGGCACGAGATGCGTTTGCGCCCGAGCGTAGCGAGGACGCCAATAGTTCGAGTGCCTAAATAGGTTTTTTCACCCGAGGTAAACACTGCTTTTCATTTCTAATATGAGGAAACAAATACATATCTGAATCTGATGAACTCATTTTATAAATATCTGTATAGGTACGTAAATAATTAGCATTCGACAAAACAACTGAAGATCGAATTGCCGCATTCCCGCTTTTTTGTTTCTTTTTCAGTGGCGTTCTACCAGCCAGTATTTTTTATCATTGTAATAGTAAATATTTCGCTTAAATCTATGTAAATGAAGTAATAATTTTGTTACAAAATTGTTAATATATAATTACAATTTTACACCGCGATTTAACAGAATGGCTGTAAAAAAGTTCGAACATGGCTTGCATAGTTTTTTAATTTTTTTGACAGCAGGGAAAATCGTCTCCCAGGGACGAAAAGTACTGTTTTCATCCCTCTGATCAGGTAACTTCAAGCGTACTTTCCAAGAGAAATGAAAAAATAATTGGCTTTTACAATGTTTTCATGTTAGTTTTAATAAGTATAAGAGGACAATGTAGGAACCACTCCGAGCAATTACCAAAGAAAAATTATCACCACTCACCCTAGCCAAAGCCTGAAATCCGGCATCAGTCAGCTGACTGCACTGCGCCAACTCTAAGGTCACAATATCAGGACATCGCGCCGCAATGGCCGATAATGCGGCGTCCGTTAATCGGGAACACCCCGACACGCATAACCGGCGCATCGCAGGCCCGAGTTTGGATATTGAGTCGTCTGTTAGTTGCTGTGGATTAAAAAAAATTGTTTAGAACATTTATTAAGGGACAAGCCGTGTGCTGACATTGGGTGCTGTCAAAGTCAAATCATTTATTTCAATTACGCACATTTAAGGCACTTTTATCGGTAAAAAATACAAAAATAATTAATTGATTCTAGTTGCCCTTTCCAAAAGTTACGTTTGGAGAAGAATGGGAGAAGAAACTTCATTCTTACATACATTAATTAATAATTATATGTGAAGACGATGTATCGAAAATAATATTACTATACCACAATAGGTAAAAATAATGAAAAGTGAAGTAATGACAGACAAATTAATTATGCGATAGATACATGGTGCTCACATATTTACAAACATTGTAAAAGTAGATGATTTTCCTAAAAATATATTACACAATATATAATAAACTGTGAGCTGTGGGTCCCTCATAGCACAGCATTATGCTGAGTGGAAGCCCTCTTGTCACAGTCATGACGTACAGGTGCAGACTGTTTCTGTTTTGTGCTCAGGATTATAATTACGTAGATTTATTTTGTTTTATATTCTTGTTACCTACTCGAGTTAATTATCCCTAAAAAATAACCCTTATACTAAAGGGTTCCGTTTTTTTTTGACAGACAGACACACGAGTGATCCTATAAGGCTTATAGGATCACTCGTGTGTCTGGCTGTCTGTCCATCTGTCACGGCCAATTTTCTCCGAATCTACTGGGTCGATTAAGACGGAGATATATGGCAGTGACCTTAAGTGGTTAGCTTGCGTGTTCTGTACTGAGCTCACGAAACGCATCGTACGACCAGCCAGTAATAGGACTCGCCTATCTAGGAGCGCTGTCCTAAATAAGACGCATTATTCATTTATTATACATAAAATAAAAGGTATTTTAATAAAACATGTATACTAAAACATCAATAATTAAATTATATTATCTTTAAAAAGGTGAAGGTTTCAGAAAAATACGCTAGATAGATTTTGCGTGATTCTCAGTTTTTTATTTTGTTGACATAACTTCACAAATTAATTTCACTATGTAATAGAAACATAATCTTAAATATTCATATATTAGTTAAGTTATTAAGAAAATGCTCTAATTTAACATATATTTTTTTCCAAATCATTAATACTACTTGTTTAGACGTGATCTTCAGTATAAAATCATTAAAAGTCGGTTATTGTCCCCTTAAGTTGAAATTGGTACACATATATGAACTGTGACCCATACACGGACGTGTAATGTAAATAAATGAATTTTGAATATGGGGGTCACTTTTGGGGGGCAAATTAATCAGGTCTCCAGTGATACGGCGATTCTCCACAGACAATGGCCAACTTCCATCTTGCCCCGCATGCCCTGTCATCTGTGCACTTGATGACCTTATGACTGCGTCAGTGAGAGCAGTTCGCGTAGCTGAATTTTGGGCCAAACATATACATATGAACTTTTTGCCATCGATATTGTAAGAAGGTGCATTGTAAGGTCAGAAATACCTCAAAACGTCGTATAAGAATTTTGGGGATAGATTTTTAACATGAATAATTATTCATGTCAAAAATCTCTGTAAGTCGAAATAATGCTAGTTTTGTTTATGAAAGACTAGCTTGGATATCGGAAAATATACTACGGAAACGTACCACCGGGATTAAAATAATTGTATGTCCTAACCCAGGACGTGATCTAACCATTTGCCAAATTATATCCAAATCCGTTCAGCCGTTTTAGCGTGAAATCGTTACAAACAAACAAACTCACTTTCACATTTGTAATATTAGTTAGGATACTTACATCGCATCCCTGTGTATTGAGTCCTGATAAATCTGGGCAGTATGTCGCCAGTGTCGACACGCAGTTATCGTTCACATTTTTACAACCTGTAATTAAAGGGATACTATAATTTTCACTTCTCATTCTCTAAAAGTTCGTCTTTATGTTATGCGTAGGCGACATAAAGTCGCTTTTTATGCTCTAGTGCATAAAGTATTTTTTTTCCTAAGACTAAGATACTAAGATAATCAGGCCCAGGAGCCACACGCACAATAAAACTTCGCAGATTAAAGTCGTTATTTTATTTTTTATTGTTTTAATAAAACCAGATAAAATAGTTCTTTATTATTTAAAAACGCAAAGAAACGTTTTTATGACTTGGCAGTATGAAGTACCCAAGTAAATTAAAAAATACTGTTATATACTTTATTCCTGTTTCATTTGCTCGCAATCGAATTAAAAAGCAGAGTAGGGATAAAAAATAATACTCGGGCATAAACAAGCCATTTTACCAATATAAAGTGAAACTTGGTGCTTATGGATGATACTCCTTGTTATAGTGTATGGATAACATAGTAATTAATTAGGATTATGAATTGGATTTTTCGATTTCTTACGTAGACGTTCATACAAAGTTATCACGGCATATAGAATGAGAAACGTCAAATCAGACTTCTTAGATTGTCGCGATTCTCTCGGCAAATATGACGTAATTATTTTTTCCGCAGCGAGATACGTGGGTTAATTTTTATAAAAAAAAATATTAAGCAAATTATGTTTATTTCAATGAATCCAACACAATCGAGCACACAGATTAACGATATTACATTTAAAAAACGTATTATGAAAAAATCGCAGCTGAGACTACGGGGGAAGGGGCTCCAGGGGGGAGGGGTCGAAAAATCGCCAAATTCGCCTCACGTAGTTAATAGACGCCCCCTCTAGACTGTGTGTTGTCAGCGAATTTAAGATTGTTATTAAGTAGATATTTGACATACCTCTGCATATAAAAGTCTTAAGTCTGGGACAGGCGCGTGCTAACGCCTCCACGCCATTCTCTGTGATTGACTGGCACCAGGACACGTTAACGTGTGTTAGGAGCTGGAAATATAAAGTTTTTATCTTAGGCCTAAATAATAAAGAGGAGCTATCTAATATAAGAATGATTAATAGGAGACTCCATAAGAGAGGCGAGGCAGGGCCTGATTAACTCTTAGGCTAATTAGGCTGCAGCCTAGGGCGCGAGGATCGGGGGGGGGCGCGCTGAAATCGTGTCTTCGCATGCACTATTAATCTAGCATTTTGCGCCTTTGCGTCTACCCTACATATTTCAACTAGACCGAGACAAAGCACTAAAACTAAATGCGCTGTGAACTGAAAAACTTGGGAGTCCCTGATTTTAACAATAAATTTTAAAAAGCGCGCGTAAACAAACACTGACTTGTCATTCGAATCGGTCAGTGAGGCTAAGCAATGAAAATTTAAATCTGTGACCATCCACTGCTTCACCGGCGCGCTCTTATTGTGACATCGTACGAAGCTCCGCGAAAAACAAAGAATTATGCCGTCTTACGCTATTATAACGTGTCGGAAAAGAAGCCAGGTGTGTTGTATATCCCGAGCAGGGATTTCTTTCAACCAGAAAGACCAAATCCTTAAAATACAAGTGATACTGTATTTTTTTATAACAACAGTATTACATTTGTAAACAAACACGAGACAATCGCAAACAAATTCAGAATTATACATTGCTAGCAATACATGGGTACCATCTTGTACTACGTGAGCGATAGCACGTTCACTGCAAATTTCGCGTGCGCCGAGCCAATGCAATCCATCCGTATTGACAATGTTGTACCAACTTGTAAACAATGTCGATATTAAGTATGTGGTGAGTATGAACACAAAAGATTATTATCAGTCAAATTAGAATTAAAATAACTTTGTTTATTACCACCATTTATTATTAATTGTGACATAATAATTGTGACGTAAAACAGAGCTGCAATTAGTTAAAAACGAAAGAAAATTTGAATTTTGCGGCTATATCGGATGTTCCCCTTATGTATTTAGGAAGTCCACACTATTCGTACCCCGTCCCCCCCTCCCGAAATTGCAAGTAACAAATAATTTATCGATACAAATACTCGACGTTTTGCTCACCGTAACATATATGAGAAATTAATGTGTGTGAGTGTTCGTCAAACGCAATGTTTGCGTTAGTGTGACAACCAATAGCAAACCCGCGATCTAAGTGCGTGTGGTTTATTTGTGTGCCTAATGCGTGTAGGTATTGGTCTCTTGCATGTAGTAGAGTTAGAGAGTTCCCGAGACAAGCGGCGACACGCGTTTTAATACAAATCAGGAACTATTTCTTTTTTCTAACCTCTTTTATCTGTTCTGTGGGGCCAACACTGCTCAAGTAATATGGTTTTCACTTGCTATAATTTTATAGCACTCACAAAAAACAATTTGGTCACTTTTAAATTTCTCTGATGGAAAGTGTTACCTGGAGGAGAAGAAACAGGCGCTTGGAAAATAAACGTAGGTAAATAATAATAGTACTAACGAAGGATAATCGTCGGTTGATGACTAATTTCATTTAAAGTTGTCTAATGCGGCTCGGTTGTGGAATTCACTGCCACCTGACATTAGGGACTGCCAAACTGTTGCAGCCTTTAAAAGAAGAGTAAAAGATCACTATCTTTCTACTTCGTCATAGTTGCATATTATTATGTATGTATGTATTATTTTCCACCACATTGTAGTTCTAAGTATATATTTGAGTGATATTTATTTTAGAAGTATGTATGTAAGTATATTCTCTTATTTTATGTATATTTTTTTATTTCATTTTTTCTCTTCTACACTTACACACGTTGTCTACATCTCTATATCTACTTTCCTATCGCAGGTTTGCTGGTTCCGTTCTTCTTGTCTGTTTATATGTGTGTACATAAATTGTTAGATAAAATAAATAAATAAATGGACCTCTGCGAGATGGCTTGACCGACCGCATGGTCCCGAGTTATGTATGTGTATGTAAACATACAAATTAATAATAATGGCAAAATATTAACCTTACCGGGCATCCATCTGATAATGCCTTCAGCGATATGTCTGTGATGTTCGAACACGAGTCCAGGTTTATCCTGAAAAAAAAAAAAAATATAAAAAAAAAAATATAATAAATAGTCGGCGGAAAGTGGGTGTACTATACAAGGTCATTGGTAAAAAAACCGGCCAAGTGCGTGTCGGACTACGCACAATGACGGGTTCCGTACTTGGGAAGAATTTATCCTAAGAACAAACTTAATATTGTAGTTGGTAAACATAGTCTCCTATACAGTTCAACTGTAAATGTAAGTTTGAACGCACAATATCGAGAGATTTATCATGTTATTTTAAGATCATAGACTTCTTATAGATTTTCCTGTAATCTATAAGTATAGAACTATTTTCTGTATTTTTTTTTTTAATTTTAGGTTCAGTGTTTCGGAGATAAGAAGGGGGGAATGGTCAATTTTCGTCTATTTTTCACTTATAACTTTAAAACTATTTATTTTAAAATTATAAAAAATATATATATTTGAGACCCTCACAGTAAGCCCTTTCATTTGTTATGTCACACGGTACAGTTTGCAAAACTTTTTTTTAAATTTTGTGGTTTGCCCCCCAAAACTGACTCCAATATTCTAAATTCATTTATTTACGGTTTACGTCCGTGTTTGGGTCACTCAAATTGATATGTATACCAAATTTCAACTTAATCGGTCCATTACATTCGGAGCAAATTGGTAGTGACAGACGGGCAGACAGACAGACAGACATAAGAGTGATCCTATAAGGGTTCCGTTTTTTTCTTTTGAGGTACGGAACCCTAAAAACGTAAGAAAATATTGAATTTCGGGATACCCTGACGCTTCCTCCTTAAGATTTTCATTCGTTATTACCCAGGCTGCGGGGAGTCAACGCATGCCGTATATCGACCGAGTTATCGACTAAAGAAAATGAGCCATAAAGATCCTGGGTTCGATCTCCGGGTCGAACAAAGTGTTATTAGGTTTTCCATTAGGAAATTCTAAATAGCAGACCAGTTAATGGCAATAGGCTTGCCCTCTAATACATGGGACTTCATAATTTCAGCCGAAATACGTCCACTGCTGGACATAAGACTCCCCCAATTTGGGGGGGGGGGGTTGGGGTTTGCCATTTGGGACTTATGCATGCGAAATGTGGGTAAACTATCACTTGCTTCCTCACATTCGTGATGGTATGTATAATGTACAAAGCGTATATTAGTATTATATTTATATAAGCTCACCTCTGCAACTTTTTGCATCTCCTCCCAAGAGCCTGGCAAGCGTTATCAGTGATCTTCCGACATTTGTTCAAGTTTAATTCTTCGATGTTTGGACATGACTGAAAATTAAAACACAAAATTATTATCAAACGATTTTTTTAGAATAACTGGCATTTCTTGGCCATTTTTCTCCATATTCGTATGGAGAAAAATGGCCAAGAAATGCCATACCTTTATGAAGGGGCAACTAGAATCAATTCTATTTTCTTGTAAATTTTGACATTCAAAAGTGCCTTTAATTCGTCTAATTGAAATAAATTATTTAGCTTTTTAGGGAAACTGGCTTATGCCCGCAACTTCGTCGGCGTTTACCTAGGTATGTTTCTAGATAAAAAGTATCCTATATTCTAAACCAGGTCAAATTTCATCCAAATAGATTCAGCCGTTTTAGCGTGAAAGCGTAACAAACAAACTCACTTTCGCATTTATAATATTATTATGTTATAGTTAGGATAGCTGTTCCTTGAAAAAAAAATATTGATAGTGATATTTGCCGAGACCCCCTTTTCTCCCCCACGTGAGATTGGGTGTGATTCCGCGCGACCCCCTCCGTCCCCCCTAAATGCCTCACGTAATTAATGGACGCCCCCCTCATCTTAGTGCAATATATTAATTCATCATAATCATGTTTTTATTTATTTATTTATTTATGTTGTATTGCCGCTGCACCAAAGTTACGGTGGCGGCGGCGACGCGTTGACAGTTTTACATTCGCCGGTTCAAAGATAGTTTGTCAAGGCGCAAATGTCAGTAGACGGCCGCGAAGTGCGCACACCATTTAGAATTTTTATTTTTTATTTTTATTGTTAAGAAAAGTAAAGAATAAGTCAAATCATATGGTTTCATTGGACAAGGTCCATGAAAGATTCAACATGTTCACACCAAGAATAGTTTTGTACGGTATCTTGTCCATATTGAGCAAGAATGTTAGGTACGTGTTGGGTTGTTTAGACATATCATAACGAGCATACGGCAATTCTAAAATACACCACCCCACATTGTCCGCGTGGTGGATCTTTCACAGAGGGAGGCCTGTGTCATAGCAGTGGGAACATTATGCACTGAATTTGGTTGCTGTTGGTGCAATATGATAGCCCCAATAAACTGACCTATGCTAGCAAACTGATCCATCTCCGATGCTCTCGCATCCTCGAAGGGACAGCTCTCTGAGGACGCCGCCGCATCTGTGTGAGATGTTCCCTGGTGATGTAGTCTCATTAAACTGACCTGTGCCAGCGACCTGATGGATCCGTCCCCGATGCTCTCGCATCCTCGAAGGGACAGCTCTCTGAGGACGCCGCCGCATCTGTGTGAGATGTTCCCTGGTGATGTAGTCTCATTAAACTGACCTGTGCCAGCGACCTGATGGATCCATCCCCGATGCTCTCGCATCCTCTAAGGGACAGCTCTCTGAGGAAACCGCCGCATCTGTGTGAGATGTTCTCTATTACTGGACCCTGCGGATTAAAGAGAATATAATTAAAACTGCTTGTTTTTTCTTGATGAAGCGCTGGTACAGCGGAAATAGCCAGCGAAATTCAAATTTTCTGTACAATTCGCGTCACGAAAAAGACCGCTGGCCAACCACACAACTGTAACGTTGTATAGATCTTGTCCCGGAAAAAGCGCGCTGGCCAACGGCAAAACCATACGTTGATTAGTTCGCGTCACGTAAAAATGGTATGGTATGGTTGTGGGTTCTTTTTACGTGACGCGAACTATATCTAGTCTCTCTAGCCTTTTTCCAATTATGTTGGGGTCGGTTTCCAGTCTTACCAGATGTAGCTGAATACCAGTATTTCACAGAGCGTCGGCCTATCTGGGGCCCAAGTCTGCTATTTTTATAAATTTGTCATTCCAACACGATCCCATTGTCATTTTGCTAAAAGTTCGTAATCTGCTAAATTCATAATGGTCAATCATTGGTCGGTCAATGGTCTCGTAATAGAATTGTATTACAATGGCATTTTGAACATTTATTCATGCCAGATTTCATTTATATATATTTTTACATGTTATTTATTAGTGTTATAAGCAATCTGAAGTAGTAGTAAGTTGGAAGTTTAGTAGGAAATTTCATTTGTCATTATGTACGAGATTACCAATTCTTTCAATGAGTGTCAGTCGGGCTGACCATTGCATTGGAAAGTCATAATGACGCCATTATATTAGTAGATTACTAAACTTGTCAAAATCAACAATTATGAAATCAATGATAGACCATTCTGACACTATTGTAATAGCAGACTTGAGGCCCTGACCTCCACGACGACAACCCAGTTAATGGGTAATACGATATCCCTTGGTTGTATCTATACTTCGTTTGAAATAAGATTAGACATTTCATTAAAAAAACTTTTTTTACAGTCCGTTCAACAAATTTTGACTTCTATTGCGTTGGTGGCATGACAAATGGCAGCCGCAGTAAACTATTGATATCTTAACCCCTTTTTTGCTTTTAATGCCATCCTTATGCCTACAGAATAGAAGTCAAAATCTGTTGAACGAACTGTAAAAAAGGTTAAGGGTCCGTGCACGAAAAAAACTCTCTTTTGGCAATTTCTTATCTAATTGTGAGAAAACTTGAAATAATCGAAACATTAAGTCTGTGTTACTATAAAAGTACAGTTTTCATGGTGCTAAACCATTCGTGTCAGTCACAGCAGCTTTTAATAGTTTCATCATTTTTGTGCTCTCCAAAATATAGTTTATTTCGCCATTGATTTACTTAATGAAGATATTATATAATCATTTAATAAAATTTTGATTATATTTCAAGGATAGCTGAAGACTAATTTGTGATTTTTAAATTTCTTGATACGAGTATGATTAGCTAAATAATATGAAAAATATATATTACTGACGAGGTTTAAAACAAAAAAAGGTTTTTTCAATATTATTTTTCTGCTATATTTTGTATGGAAGTTGAAAAAGTGGTTCCGCCACATGCAAGTAGACCATATAATGATGTTGATGATATTTTTTAATGTTCAAAATCAAAAGTAGTTTCTCGTAGAATGATGATCAAATGTAAGTCTCGCGTAATTTTTCGGAAAACTTGTTGCAAATATTAGTGATTTACCGTGAAAACTTAATTTATTTGAAAAATCCCTTTCAGCCACATGCAAAACAAAGAACACGACTTTTCAAATCTCATATAATTTTGTTTAAATTATTTTTCCCTTTCTCACAAACAATGAACAAAACTGATCAAAATCAGTCGATTTCGTGCACGGCCTCTTAATTTAAATGTCTAATCTTATTTCAAATGGAGTATATGTATTTAATGTAATTCCCTACGTGATGGAATCAGAAATGAAGTGATCCGTAGGAGAACCAAGGTAACCGACATAGCTCGAAGAATTGCCAAACTTAAGTGGCAATGGGCAGGGCACATTGCGCGCAGAACAGATGGCCGTTGGGGCCGAAAGTTTCTGGAGTGGCGACCGCGTATCGGAAGACGTAGCGTGGGAAGGCCTCCCACAAGGTGGACTGATGACCTTGTGAAAGAAGCAGGAATCCGCTGGATGCGGGAAGCACAGAATCGGTCGAAGTGGCGGTGCTTGGGGGAGGCCTATGTCCAGCAGTGGACGTCTTTCGGCTGAAATGATGATGATGATGATATGTATTTAAAGAATTATCACGTAACAGGAGGCACAGATTGTTCGCCGTGCCTCGGAGTCGAACCGTCGCTGGAGTCGTCTCCTGTCCCTCGCACACTGTCTGCGCTCAACGCTCTCTTGGACGCTAAGCCTGACTGTGATGTGTTCGCGGATGAATGGAAGATCTTGTCAATGTCTGCAGTACTGTGAGATGAGCGTATGACTGTCGTGTAGTTGTTTAATTTTGTTATTGTACTTAAATAATGTGTTTAAACTATGTGTCTCTACTGTTTTTTTTCTAAATTCTTTAATTTCAATAAAGTTGTTATTACTTAATAGCTAAGTACAGACACCTGCCGTCCATAGTAACAGTTTGCCAATAAGCGCCCTTATTACGCAGCAGTAAGTGCGAGTATCGTAGTTCCACTGACGTGCTGTTGACCGATCAAAGTCAAGTTATTTTTATAGCATTTCAAAGCTATTATTTATTCTAGGAAATACATATTTTAGTAATCGGCACTGGCGGGACGTCTTTTGGCATGGTATGGGCATGTGATGAGGAGGGAGGAAACGCATGCGACGATGGAGAGGGAGAGGAAGGCCAAAAAAAAAAGATGGATGGATTGTGTGAAGAATGATATGAAAGAGAAGGGAGTGAATGATAGAGTGACGGTTGACAGGGGGGAATGGAAAAAGAAAACGTGTTGCGCCGACCCCAAGTAAAGGCGGCCGTACACGGACTGCTTCAAGCAGTTGAGACCGACTGCTTAAAGCCGCGACCGCGCGGTGAACTATAGTCATTCATTCGCTGCCGTACACGCGACTGCTCGAGTAGTCGCGACCGCTTCAAGCCGTCAACTGCATGACGAAATTCCATCGTGCCGTCGTCGACCGCTCGCGAGCGGTCGCGAGGCATCCACCGACTGCTCGAGCCGTAACATGGGACAAGGGCAGGAAGATGATGATGAGTAATCGGCATTGGGAATCGGACATTCCCCCAACTTGCTCTTTTCTTTGCGTCATTTTTAACGCAAAAAAACGTATTTTCTTAATAAACTGTCTTTTGTGAGGTCAAGTAATAAACTAGCTTTTTATAAAATAAAATCGTAGCCTAAGCTACTCCATATAACATCAGCTATCTGCCAGTCAAAGTCCCGTCAAAATCGGTCCAGCCATTTCGGAGATTAGCCGGAACAAATAAACACAGCCAAAAAAATTAAAATTGTTTTTTGTTTAAGAGCTTTGTCACCGGTCCACTAGCGCCACTCCTTTAAAAACATATTATCTCGTGATTGAGAAGGAATTATGAAAAACGGCTCAATCAGCTCCCTCGGTAAGTGTATCTAGAATTTTCTAATACCTTTTTTAAAGATTCATATTGAGACACGAAGCAACAAAATTCGATTTAAAGGAATGTGGCCGTTTTTATTTAAAAATAACTATTTTCAATTTTTTTTTTTTTTTGGTATCTTATTATTGTTGGTTACAATTTATACAGTTTTTAAATTTTTATTTTATAATATTCTGACATTTAATTTTACAATTTTGACATTTTTACAACTTTAATTATTATTTCTAATGGACAGAGAATTGAAATTTTATTTTTTATTGGGTTTTATTTGTTTTAAATAGTATTGTTATAATTTATAATTATAATTTTAATGTATGTGTGTGTCTATGGACTGTGAATGTCTGATTTAAACAAATTATTATTATTATTATTTAAATCGAATTTTGTTGCTTCGTGTCTCAATATGAAACTTTAAAAAAGGTATTAGAAATTTCTAGACACACTTACCGATATAGCTGATTGAGCCGTTTTTCATAATTCCTTCTCAGTCACGAGATAATATGTTTTTAAAGCAGTGGCACTAGTGGACCGGTGACAACGCTCTTAAGAACCGTGTATATTTTCATATGCATTGAGTAAAAAGCTGTTATATTGACATTACAAACGGACGCTTCAATTTTATTTTATTGTATGTATTTGTATGGATTAGGGAATTCATTCTCAGTTCTACTTTCGTTTCTTACCTCGACGTCCCTTTGAAACTCGAACAAGTCTATCCTCTGCCAGTTGGAGCCGTCCAGAGCTAATATGTTCCATAGTTTTGAAACCTGCAAAAAAAGAAAATATATTATTTATTAGATAGATAGAATACTCTTTATTATGTACACCATAAAAATTACAGATATAAATGTAGAACTGTTACATAGGGTGTCACAAAGGGCGGTCTTATCGCTAAAAGCGATCTTTTACAGACAACCTACACCACCACCACCACCTACCTACTTCGTCGCATAGAAGCCAGAAAAATGGCGGTACTGTTATAGTCGTACCGATGCCTAACAGCCAAAAAGGCATAAGCAACATTTTTTTTTTGCGAGATCGACTTTTTGGTTTATGGTTAGAAACAGCTTTTTTTTCTGCTTCAATTGGTTGTCGATTTCGAAAATAATGTCGCTTATCCCTTTTTGGCTGTTAGGCATCGCGTACCGCATATGCTAAATTTTAGGTAAATAAACGATTACAGTGTTGTAATCCATACTAATATTATAAATGTGAAAGTAACTCTGTCTGTCTGTATGTTACGTTTTCACGCCTAAACCGCTAAACCGATTGTCATGAAATTTGGCAGAGATATAGCCCGTTTTCATAGTATTTTCTGGTATATCGGCTTGTGCTCGCTAGGGCTTTCATCCCGGGAATCCCGGTCTCGAAAATTTCGAGAGTATCGACTTTTTTTTGGTGTTTTGGAGATTCAAGACTGATATTTTCTGTCTCGGGAACATAACGAGACTTTTGAAACTTCTTTCCAATGGTTTAGTTAGGAACATACCTAAACAACGGCATCAACAAAATCGGTCCATCCGTTTTTATCGTTTTTTGGAAGTCAGTTGTTTTTTTTTTGTCTGTTTGTGCCGGCTAATCTCTGAAACGGCTGGATCAATTTTGACGAGACTTTCATTGCCGCTAGTTTATAATATTATTAGTCAGGATTTACTTATCAAAGACTCACCTGTGCACATCTACAGAGCGAGACGACGTCCAGGTAGGAGAGTATCCTCAGCAGCAATTCTTTGGGCAGCTTCCTGTTTATGTGGTAGTCATCCTCGCTCGAAAACCGAGCGATCTGTAACAATGGAATCCTTATATTAGTTTGGATCTATTAAAAATTTGACATTTAATTGCATTTGACATTTAATTTTAATTTTATTCCGTAATCATCATAATTTGTACCTTTGTTCATTTATTTTATTTGCATTTGACATTTTATTTTAATTTTAATTAAGTATGTGAACTTTATATTTTGTACAGCTACTCATTCGTTTATTTTAATTGCATTGACATTTTATTCTATTCTGCTGCAGTATTGTGAAGTTTTTTTAAATTTAATTTTATGTAATATGGTTTTGGCGAAATTAAACAAATTTTATATTTTATTGTTGTGTTGTATAACGAGCTGGAGTCCGTAACTCCACGTACAAGCGCATATTTTGCGTACGGATGGGTATATAGATAATTCGATCCACCCCAGCTCCTCAAGAAAGGCCAGCAACGCTTTGGTGTTACTGACAATCTCACGGAGGGTACCCGGGTTTCTGAAGTACTTTGCCCAGGGTGTCGCTACCCCCGAGGCATTACAAAAAATAAAAAAACCGACCGAATTTCGGTCACGGCGGTCAATCTCTATAGAGATCGACTAGGTACGCAGAGGTTATGAACTTATGATAGTGCACATATGTGTGCGAATGTGAATCTGATTCCCTCTATGATTACCATATACGACCACGGGTAGGCTTAACCTCTCGTATCGGCTAATTACAGACATAATTAAAAACCCATTGTGTCTCGCGTAGATCTACGTTCGTATATGAAGGGTTAAGTTGCCAGAGCTTCTTACGGTCTACGCAGGCTATCCAGGACAAACCATCCAATAAGAGAAGCAAGTTGTGGGAAGAAACAATCCACCACCACCTCCCTGCCTCCTGACTTCGTCAAACCCCGGGAACATTTGCCGCCCGGGCGTGATTTGCAGTGGCCTATATCAAAATCAAAATATTTTATTTCACATAAACCTACATGGGCACTTATGAAACGTCAGAAGCTAGGTGCACGGTTCCAATTAGTCGTTTCCTATGGAGCCGGCAAGAAACTCCACGGTTACTCTTTAAAAATAATTGGCTTCACAATATTATTAAATAACAGTGATAATAGGTATGGGAGGACAGTGTAGGCCTTTCAACAATTACCAGGTACTTAACAAAATAGAAAAGTGCCAACAAATCTACACTCTACTAGGCCTACAACGTTCTCACATTCACAAAATAGAAAATAATCTAAGTATATAAAATGTTAATGACATGATTGCAATTACAACTACAGTAACATATCTGAATAAATATCATGTCCACAAAAGCCACTAATAAAGAATTGGAATTCGATTTGTAGGTAAATAATGTCAAATAATGAAAAGATTATGTCAAGGAAGTATGTAAAATAAAAAAAATAAAAAAATTCTAAATAAACATCGTTACTTGGGAGCAGTTAATAGACATTGACATAGTTATGTTGTTTATGAGGTACCAGGGAAGCCACATGTGCAGAAGGAATTATTGCCAAACTTCCTTCAACGTAGTATTTTATCTTATAATATGCTTTTTTGATAAGGACACGTTTGATGTGGGTTTTGAACTTTAACCTATAATGGAAAGCTCTCAATCGATTGCGTACCCAGGTAGGCTGCTGCAAACACAATCTGTCGAAGTGGGGGATTATTGTCCCATCCAGCATCCAGTGCGAGTGCGGTGTTTATGATCAGATCATGTCCCACGTGCTGGAGTGTTCTAAGTTCCCGTTCACTTGCACTAAAGAAGACCTAATGAACGCCACTGATGCCGCAATTAACTTGGGCTATTGGGCTCAAACAATATAATAACTAAGTACCATCGACACGAAAAGAAGAAGAACCGGCAAAGACTTGAGTTCAGGAGCGCGCAAGCCCCACCATGACGACAACGTAGAGAGAGATACGGGATTGGGGTTATTATTATTAACTGCATAAGCAGTTCGTACTCCATGCCAACAGGAAAAATAAGTACTTAGATGATAAGTTGTAACAATATTGTTTTACTCTCGAGAGTATTATTTTTATAGCCATCGTAATAAGTTCGGTTTTAAAACCAGAATGGAACACAAAATTTTATTTACGAGTGTCCTAAATTCTTTCGTTGCCATTTATATTTTCATAAGATCACTATTTTTCATTGCATACCAACAAATTTTCATATTTCATGTTTGCATGCATATACCTACGTCCAAGATCCTATGCTATGATTGTGGGCGTGGCAAATATCCAGTTCCTTGCATTATGTCAAGAAAACTTACCGTTTCTTTTTTCTGCTTGATTACAGTTTTCGATGTTTTTTGTTGGTATATTGACGTGTGCTAGCTGACAAATAATTTAATTTAATGTTCCGTAATGTATAGTGTACTAGCTTTTGCCCGCGGCTCCGCCCGCGTGGATGTCGGTTATCGCGTAAAAAAGTAGCCTATGTCCGCTGCCAAATTATGTCAAATATCTCTGCCAAATTTCATGACGATCGGTTCAGCGGTTTAGGCGTGAAAACGTAACATACAGACATACAGACAGACAGACAGACAGACAGACAGACAGACAGACAGATAGACAGATAGAGTTACTTTCACATTTATAATATTAGTATGGATATGGATATATAATTCGTTTTTCTAACTGAACAGACAGCTGTGCTGCTGGACAGTTTGTTGCGTCCCTTCTTCTTCCCACCTAAAGCACTAGAAAGTGCTGGGCGACTGTCTCATGTATTTTCTTTGATTATCCCAAGTAGATCCTTTAGCAGTGGATGTGTACACGCAAATTTGATAACAATGTTATTTTATCCGGCTAGAACTAGTCCTCAGCTGTAGTAAAAGCAATTGAAATAGATAAGTGGAACATTTAAATATCTTCTTCATACCAAATGTGACTAGTGCATAGGAGTAGTAGAGTAGTAAGTTTTTTTTTAAAAACGTTGCCCTAATCTAGGGATATCTGCTGTATTATGCCTGTGTTCTGTATTGTGTTTTATATTGTGCTGTGTTGTGTAGTGTGTCCTGTGCACAACACACAGTTTATCCGCCTTATACCTTTCTGCTAAATAAACTTGAACAAGAATAACACTTTTCTAAACTTACATACATACATAAACTCACGCCTTCCTATGGGGGTAGGCAGAAATTCATACTAATTTTTTTTCGTTTACGTTCATACTTCTGCTCATACACGCACGCCGGTTGCGAGTACTTCGCACCTGACCTTTCTGAAGAACGTCACCAATTAGGTCACTATTATGTACTCCTAGGGCGTCCCCTCCCGGCGTTTGCACTCACATCTGCCTTGTAAATACCTTTTGTTATTCGCCCTTCATTCATCCTCTCAACATGACCAAACCATCTAATAATACACTTTTCAATTTTTTATAACTACATCTAAACTTACTTAGTTTCCTGTTAAATGAATGCACTCGTTTAACTATTTCGAACCCAATATTTTGCAGACTTATTTTGGTGCAGTGAATCAATATTATTACTTTGGATTTGAAGTTCTCTTTGGATTAACCACCTAGGTGAACAGTGGGGACCCCTGTATTTATTTTTATCTTGTGTCCCTATATGTTCACAATTAACTATTAATCGTCAAATGCGGTTAATACCATCAAATCAGTCTGTAAAGTTTCGCTAACCTAATAGAAAATACCACGTATTTACATAAACTGGTTCTTACATTAAATTCTGATGCAATTGTTTTATGTATGTGAAAAATGGATTATTTTACTTCTTTTAATTATTTGAGTTGACTTTGAACTTTTTTACTTGGTTATAATTTTGAAATGATTTCTATTCTTTTTTTTTTGTGTTGATATTGAATAATTTTATTTTTGTATTTTATTATGATTTTAATTTTGATGATGATGTGAGCTATGTTGTATTTTTTTATTTGTATGTTATTAGTTACTTATTACGATTTTTTTATTATTTTTATTATGTACTTAGAATGAGTTCAAACACAATGTAAATTGTTTATGAATTGAACAGGATCATGGATGGATAATTACAGGAAAGGTATAACTCAAGCTCATGTGGATACGAGGAAGATGCACCCTACTGACATTAACTACAAGCAAAAGCAACTGCGGGGCATGGAAAGTACAATGTCATCATCATCTAACTATGCTGGTCTCAGCTTCCATTCAAATCAGATGCAGCGGAATACCAGTATTTTACATGGAGCGACTGCTTATCTGACCTCCACAACCCAGTTACTGGGTAACACGATACCCCTTGGTTTGGTTGTCTGGGCTGGTTGGTTGTCTGTTTTTCACGGAGAGTAAATATTATGTATTATTAAACTATATTGCTGAATTTCAAATCTATATAGGTATTGTAATTTAACCTCTTGTATGCCGTAATTACAGACACAATTAAAAAACCATTGTTTCTCATATGAATATGAAAGGTTAAATTACACACACATAAACACATGCTTTCTTCGTATGGGGTTATGCAGAAACTATAGAGCACCACCTGCTACGCTCCTTAAATACTCCGTTTGCTTCGTTTACATTCAATACATCTGGTCATACACGCACGTTGCGAGTGCTACGCACCTGACCTTTCTGAAGAACATCATTCATCATCATCATTCTCCTAGGGCGGCCCCTCCCAGTTTCCACTCACATCTGCCTTGTAAATACCTTTTGTTAGACGCCTTTCATTCATCCTCTCCACATGACCAAACCATCTAAGCATACTGTTTAAAATTTTTGTCACTATATCTCATCTAATTTACATTTACATTACTTCAGCAAATTATCAGTTTTATGTATAATTACTTTGTATAATTTTGACATTATTTTACCTACTTATCTAATGTTTAAGTATGACGTTGTCCATTAGGTTTGTGATTTTGTATAATAAAAGCGATTTTTTCCTGTTTTATCCTTGTTTTGGCCCAAGAATGGGTCCTTTAATAGCCTATATGTACAGATAGGACTACTTTAATTTGGGAGAACAATATACCTGTTTCTAAAGAAGTCTTTCAGCACTACCTATTAAACTCATCCTTTATGAGCATGTCTAGCCACTGTAAATAGAAATAAAATTTTGTTGTGAGTCATATTATCAATACTGTGTCTTCTAAAAAACACACTTTATTAATGAAATAAACAAGCATGGACTAAAATGTGGCAAGATAATTTCTTATCTGATAAAAACAATGTAACAACAATCAGTCTGGCGTCGTTTTTAAACAATAACATTTAAATTAATTACGCGTTATTTAACTACGTTTTACGAGGAAGTTAATTTTCCCGCCTCTGATAAAAAAAAACCTGCATTCTTTAGGACGCTTTCCCCATTTCTTTCGCAGACAAGCAAAGGCAACACGCCTAGATCCAGAAAAACACACGTATCTTTAAAAGACGTTTTAATTTAACAAAACAATCATTATAACGGTTTATTAACAATTCATGGGTTGAGTGGCCGCGCGCCAGAGGTCATTTACACTGACCTAACAAAGAAAAACATGAATACTGAGTACCGCGTGCGATTAAACAACAAAAACATACAAATAATAATCACGACATGATAAAGAACTTATCCACAAGATTACGTAGAAAGCATCTTTTTGTATTATTTAAAAATAGACTATAAATATCTTCCCAACTTGTAAACACATCGGTATTTACAAGTATTTTAGGTTTGTAATAAAGTTTTATTACCTGGAAACGTCGTAAAGGGCATCAAGAACAAAGAAATAGGCCCGTAGCGCCCATGTCAGCTGTTTTTATCACAACGAAAACACAAACAATGACATTAATATTGATTAGTTCTTACCTCGAATTTATTCCTTCCGGAATAACTCATGCTCGGGTAAGGCGTTACCTTAGCCACAATGTATGATTTAAAAAACACTTATTAAAAACAATAATTTGTGCAAAGTACACCACTAAACAAATATGGAGGAAAACTATTTTTGATTTTTCGCAGACAGCGACAAAGCAAAGACGTCCTTCATTCATCAGCTGCAGACTGGGTTACCAGACTGACATAATTTAATTTCCCCGGAAGCCCACTTGTTTTATCGACATGCCAGAAATAGCTCAATGTGTGCCCAACGCGTAAACAATACTAAGTTAGTATCTGTCTGGAATATAAATTTGATAAAAAATCTAATTGTGAGGGCCTATGCCCACGACATATTATAATTATGTGCGTTCCGTGTAGCGCGCGTCGACGCGACTACGCACAGACCATATAGTATTCGACTACGTAAGCGATGACTGCGACGGCGACGGACGGCGCACGGCGCGTTTTTTACCTTAAAAAAAGCAACACTAAACTTGTTGCCAGCCTGGCCATACGCGTCGACGGTGAAGGTACGTATAAAAAGGTCATGTGCTTAGGCCGTAACACACAGTTCGAAAAAGAGTACACACAACACGATCGTCATTCCGACCTTGCCGCCGAGCCCCCCGCGAATTCCCGACTCATCAGTCCTCCCCGACCCTTGCTTTCAAACGAAGCGCCAGCACGCGCTTTAGCTGATCAGCATGTAGTCCAAAATCACCCTGATAATAATCAAAACACTGATTCTATCCAGCCACCGACGGTCCCCTACGACGGCGACTCTGCCCTAAGCCGAGGTTTGTATCCCACAGGGGGTGCCCGTAATAGAAAGAAATATTACACTATATTAGGGAGAATGCCTTACTCGGCAACCCTAATAGCGTTCCAGATATTAATTTACATAATCTGTAGCGTGAAAATTGTTCAGTCACTGCATCGAAATGATTGATATTTTACATCAATAAACAACTGTCTATATCTCTCTTTGTCACTCTTACGTAAAATACCTCTGTTTACGTAAAATACTTTATCTTGTCTCTTTCTAAGCTAAAAATACCGGTCAATATAAATAATTTAGAGATAGTCCAGTTGCTGGAATGGAATTGCATTAAATAAATAGCAATGTTTATATTTCGTATCGGAACTCCCGTAATACAAACGATTCCTAGACTTTTAGGTCAAAACTACGACTCAACGACTAAGATTTTAAATAATTACCAATTAGCAGCATTAGTAGTAAATAGATGCATGAATCACAGTATCTAAATACCTACTGTTCTAATTCTCATTGCACAATTAAATTGATTCCAGTGCAGTAGGTAACTCGGGTAAAAACCAGGCACCTATGCCAGGCACATCGAGCTTTAGAAAGAGACTGTCACACAAGAGCATGAAAGACAGAGACGGCGCTCTATAAAACTGAACTTTTTTTATATCTCGAACTGCATTATTGACGTCCGGGTACGGGATCCGGATGACCCCGTGAATGACCTGAATGACTTATTTTTATTTTTGACTTTTATTTTTATTTTTGTCTTGTCTATTATAGGTAAAGATTTATTTTTTCACCACTTAGAACTTATATGAGAAAATAGATGCATGAAGTATTGTCAAGACACGAGGATGAGTAGGCCTACTCTGCAAGAGGTGGAAGTTCTATGTGGGCCTCGGCTCGTCTCTTTTTCTTTTAACGGACTTCAAAGAAGGAGGAGTTTCTATGTTAGTCTGTATGTTAAAAAAAAAAAAACTTTTCTCGCGTTTGAACACTTTGGCTCCGGCACCATAATTAACTAACAAACTTTCAATCTATACGTAGATAACTACTAATCCATTGCGCCACAGGTTTGAAAAATTCGTCTGCTCAACAACGGAAATAACGCAATGGACGTGGGTGAAATTTTAATATTATGAAACCCATTGCGATCAATTGTCATTATAATTATGTGTGATACGCAATTACCCGCGCAGGTCTGACTGACCAACACATGCAGAGCAAAACTTTCATGTGAACTCTGGACCTGTTGAAGATCGCGGTAATCCGCAAAATCCGGGAGGCACAGGACCACAAGACTGGTTGTTGTGACGTTACTTGTGAACGCCATTGTATTTAGCGGTAGGTAGGTACCTAGACGTCTTTCGGCTGAAACAATAAATATGCAAAATTCATACAATTAATCCAAATAAAAACACAGTTTTGTTATAAAACACATTTATTTTAATAGCCGATAATATAAAGATAAAAGATAAGATATGAATTCTTATGGTTAAAATTACTTAAATACATGTTTTTGTCGCATATCATATTTTGATCAAGATACAACCTGACACGGACCTGCAAATTGCAAAAAAAACCCAAGAACAATTGAATTTCGCGGGCTACCACAGCGCATCCACCTTAAATATAAACTTACTTAAAACTAAGGTAAAACAAAAACTCAAAAAAAAAAAAATCGCTCATAATTTCTCTTGCAATTAAAAATAAGCGCTATTTTTAGTGCACTTTTTAAGAGGTTTTTTAATCATTGGTTTCAAATCTTACATAAGGCGATATGATATGCTCAAGCCGACTGAAGTAGGAAGTAGGCTCGTGAAGTCCCGAGTGGACATTATGGTACGGTGGTGAGCACATCAAGTTACCACAAACTGTCAAATTTTTTCGTTCGATTTTGAACCTAATTTTTTAAATTATAAAGTTTAAAATCGTTTGGAGAAATGTGACATTTACGTGTAGCTTGATGTGCTGGCCACTGCACCGTATTTAGTTTCGTATATTATGCATTTAGTTAGCTGGTATTTCAATATTAGAAATAGACACTTTAATTTTATGGCACTGAAACGTGGTCGCTCACAATGGGCCTTATTTGAAGGCTAAAAGTCACCCAAAGGGCAATGGAGAGGGCTATGCTTGGAGTTTCCCTACGTGATCGAATCAAAAATGCAGAGATCCGCAGAACCAAGGTAACCGACATAGCTCGAAGAATTGCCAAACTTAAGTGGCAATGGGCAGGGCACATTTCTCGTAGAACAGATGGCCGTTGGGGCCGAAAGGTTCTGGAGTGGCGACCGCGTACCGGTATCGTAGCGTTGGAAGACCTCCAACAAGGTGGACCGATGACCATGTGAAAGCTGCTGGAATCCGCTGGATGCGGGAAGCACGGAACCGGTCGAGGTGGCGGTGCTTGGAGGAGGCCTAGGTCCAGCAGTGGACGTCTTTCGGCTGCAATTATACTTTAATTTTATTTATTTGTATTGATAGACTGGTTGTTACTTTCCACAATCTCACTTTGTCTACTTTATTTCAATGACACTATATATCAATCATCCTCTAAAAGGATCTGCAATAGGTTCCTTAATCTTTTCAAAAGGATAGTGAGGATGTGACTGCCAGAATGAAGGCAGAGTAAACCGAGTATTCGAGTCAAATCGATTGATCTTCTCGATTTCGTCTTGTTCTAACTTAAAATCGAATATGTTGATGTTTTCGGCGAGCCTCTTAGGGTTGACCGTTTTCGGGATTGGTACTACGCATCTGTCGACCTGGAAATGATAATATTTGGTTATTTGCTTGTATCGAAAACATTTTAATGTGTGGAGGATAAATTATAGCGTGCAGGAATTAAGTAAATCTTAAAGAAAGAAAAATATTTTATTTAGGACACGCACAGGCAATACAAACCATAAAAAAGGTGCATTTAAAACTAGCTAACAAAATTTACATTGTAAACAGAACAAATCGTTGCCTGTGTTTAAAAGACTCGTGAAGGAACATTACTTGTCGTTGTGATTTTGTTCTCGTTGTTAGCTGTGATAATCTATAAACTTCATTTATTTTCTTTGCTTATATGGTTAGTATGTATGTATCTATGTAGGTATCTATTATATAGCATATATCTGTGTATCTAATAGAGGATATTGTACTGTTATACTTTTTATTTGCACCAATAACAACCCCATTTTATGTCCAGAAATTCACTGTCCATGCCAAGGTTGCCTGGAAGAGATCGCAGTATGCGATAAGGCCGCCCATTGTATATTTTATAGTGTATAAGTTTTCCTTTTCTTTTGTAATGTGCAATCTGATGTACAATAAAGTATATATAAATAAATAAATACCTATGCGAGGCCAAAAAGACTCCTATCTCAGCATAATGCTCTACAAAATACATATACATAACACTCTTTACTCATAACATTATACACTTTTAGCAGTACTCTTCCACCTTTATTCCAATTTGTTTGTTTGACCAAATCATCTTATACAAGTTCCATCGTCGATGATCCATTGTTTCTTCGATCTCACCGATTCTTAGCCATTTTCACACTCATACTCCCACTTTTTTCATGACATGGCCGTTTATGCCAAGTCCTGTTACAATCCATACTTCCATAATATAATAACCATACTTACTATACTAATATTGAAATGCGGGTGTCTGTCTGTTACCTTTTCACGCCTTAACGGTTGAACAGATTTCGACGTTTGTTACACAATTAGATCATGGTCTATTATAAGTTAGGACAGGATACTTTTTATCCCTATTTCTTCCCGTGGGTGTCGTAAAAGGCGACTTAGGGACTTACTGGAGAATGGGCAGCAGCGTTCTCTATGCATTTTGAACAAAATACTGCGATCGCCATCCCACCTGCCAATTTGGCGATTCTAATAACCAAATTGGGGGAGGCCCAAAATATTTCCAGTTAACTTACCAGCCACCTCAGAACAACTTGAGCAGAAGTCTTCCCATATTTCTGTGCTATTTCCACTAGAACCGGGTCATCCATCTTAGGTCCTGGAAAGTGCATACCAAACCGCATGACCAGGGAGCCGAAGGGACTGTAGCCCATGACTATGATGCCTTCAGACTTGGCGAAGTTTATCAGATCTTCTTGGATGATTTGAGGGTGGACCTAGAAAGAGATTTATCATTAAGTGAGTGGTGACCGCGTACCGGCAGACGTAGCGTTGGAAGGCCTCCCACAAGGTAGACCGATGACCGTGTGAAGGCCGTAGGAATCCGCTGGATGCGGAAAGCACAGAACTGTCCAACAGTGGACGTCTTTCGGATAAAAAATGGTGAGTTGCAGGAAACTTATAGTTTTGTAAATAGCTTAGGAAATATCCATGTAAGAAGGTTCATCTGGATTCACCGTGATGGTCCTGCTCGAAAGGTATTAGTAAAGGGCCAAGGAAGGAACACGGGTGGGTTTTAGTCGGTAAGAGTCTGACACTCCCTTCCGCTCCACCCAGAGCGGGAGGGGTCATTTGATGATTTCCCATCCTCAAAAAAAAAAAAAGAAAAGGTAGATGTCGGTAGCACAGCACTACTTTGTTAATGGCAATGTATCAATAAACCGTTGGGTTTATGCAAGTTTCAAAATCCTTTATTTATTATTATTATTAACCGTTTGTGTCGCAGGACTCGCAGGGTAGAGGCTCCCCTCCCTGCCTCCATTTTATCGAAATCCTCTTACCTCTTCGTAATTACAATATTTCATCAACTCGCTTCCAAGAACCCCTCAACAATTAAAAAGTCCTGCCGTTAATCCGGAACATGGCAGTGAGTTTGGTTGTAAGTATAGTGTAAGGACTACTTCAAAATGAGTTCATCCACTCCTCAAAAATATCTAGCAGTTCTTGTTAAGTTACCTCAATCTGCAAAGCCACAGGTCGCACACTACCCTCATCGAGAATCCTCTGTAGCTGATCCTTATTGAAGTTAGACACGCCTATGGACTTTGCCAGGCCAAGTTTGTACATGTCTTCCAACCCTCGCCAAGTTTCCAGGAAGTCCACGTCTGAGTAGGAGTAGTCAGCCTAGAATGGACAGAAAACAACATGAGTATTATTTTTTAACAATAAATTCTTATCGTGAAAAACATCCACTTCTGGACAAAGGCCTCCCCCAAAGTAACGTGACCCCATTTTCAGAGGATTCCCACGACCTTCACCAGGTCATCTATCCATTTCTAATCCCACGCTGCTTCATCCGGTAAGTAGTCGCCACTTCAGAACTTTTCAGCCCCATTGGCTGCGAGCAATGTGTGGGGTACATTGCTCGCAGCCCCGTTCATTGCCACTTTTAAGTGTGTTGGTCTAATGGTCTCTTTTCTTGCAAAACTTTTTTACTTGAAGGTCATACTCACATTAAGTCCAATAGGCCAGTGCATCAGATACAGGTCTACGTAGTTGAGTCCAGTCTTGTTCAGTGTTTCCCTCATGGCAGTTGCTACTTCTCCCCTTCTATGATAAGTGTTCCACAGCTAAAAATAAATAAAATGAACAGCATTTCATTGAATAACATAAACTCACACCTACTATTTCCCGGAGTGTTAGGCAGAGGTGTACCTATAGTAGTAGTATTCTTATGATTTACATTAATAATGAAGTGCAGACCACATTGCGTATCACCAAGAATTCTGATCACAGTGACTATTTCAGATCATTAAATCAATCGCTAAAAATGGTATTGGGGATACTCGTATGAACTAAGTAAATTAATAATTCTTCCGTAACCCATAAACTATGTGTTATGAAGAGGGTGACGAGCGCGCAGTGGCGCCCTCATCGTTTGTTTGGTGATTTATTTAATTTTAGAGTAAAAATGCAAAAAATAAGCAGAATAAGTTGTGCTCCACAAGACTATTCGTTATTATTATTACAAACAGTAGTTTTAAATTGTTAAGTTTTATTGTAATCCTTAAAATGGAAATTATTGGCCACTAAGCTCCGTTTTATGGATTACAATAAAACATAACAATTTATCTCACCTTAGTAGTAATAAAGACATCCTCTCTCGACACGGCTCCCTGGTCAATCTTCATCCGGATAGCTTCTCCTATTTCAGCCTCTGTGTTATAAATAGATGCTGTATCGAAGTGCCTGTAGCCAATGTCTATAGCATTTAGTACCACGTCCCGCAGCTGCTTGTCCTTGGGTTTGACCACGCCATTCTGTAAAAAGAAAATGATTTACAGTTTTCGGGCGTATAAGACACTTCGTGTTTTAGAAAGAGACTGTCAGACAAGTATGAGTGACAGAGATAACGCTCTTTTCATTAATAACGGCTAATAATTTAAGCCTGGAATAAACATGTGTCTACGAAAAAAGTATTATCATTTTACATAGACGGAGAGCATGCTATAAATTAGCATGCTACTTGCTAGCAAACAAGCATGCTTTTAATAGCATGTGTATTCCAGGTTTAATGAATGAGATGCAGATCGTTTGTGACTGACGGGCCAATAGGACAAAATGAAAGAAAATTGATATCTACCCCTTTAAGAATTACAGGCTTGCGCGATTTTATCATTACTTATACTTTTTTTTGTCAAATAAGTATAGATACGCTAATATTATATAACACAAACCTGATCAAATCCAAGGTACGTGCCCAAACCTATAGCTGGCATCTCCCTGCCATCGGACATCTTTAACCTCGGCACTTCCACAAAAGAGCTCATCTGAAAAAAAAAAAGTGACGAACTGACAATACTATAGGTACCCGGGAAGTAACATGGCATAATAGTAATCTGTGGCTTATTCATGTAGAAAGGTAATAACCCAGGCGTTAATAGAGCACAAGGAGTTCAAGAAAAAGTTCGTCTTTGTCTCGCGTCGTCTTTGTCACTCATATCACACCTGTGTGTGACCTCTGAGTATATAATGTTCTGTGTGTGTGACAATCTCTTTCTGAAGTTCGATGTGCACTTCCGTCATTAAAGCTTCTTGTACACACAACTAAAGCTTGTCAAGCTATAAGGACGGTGGCCAGCACATCAGGTTATAAGAAACTGTCTTGCTCCAATTATTTTAAACCTTATATTGTTGATGGATATGTTCAAAAGCAAATGAGAAAATTTGAGTTTGTGATAACTTAGGGGTTTATTTATAAACGCTGCTTAAAGTTAAGTAATGATTAGCGACTGTTTAACCATACATTTTGACGTTTGAACGTCACTTAACTTTAAGCAACGTGTATGAATAAACCCCTTAATGTGTTGGCGATTGTAAATTTCCAGTATAAGCTGGCCTCTCATTGTACGGAAATCCTGAATTGCGAGATCAGCTAATACTGGAAATGTATAGCTTGATATGTAGCCGTGTGTACCACAAATCAATAAATACGTTACGGGCGAACGCGTTAATTTCAAACATATTTTTAGTGACTTGCGGTGCAAAACATATATCAATTTCAAAGTGCCATATTTCATTCCAAATATCAAATCAAGTCATTAGGTATTAAAAACAGCAGTATTAAAAGGCGAATATCCAAGTATTATTTTAAAACAAACAGTTTTAGTGTTTATTTTTTTATGTGATAATAAACATTTGAACAGGTAAAAAGTATAATTAACCTGTAAACCACTGTAATTTAATTTGACAGACTTAAAAACCTATATCTTACATTGTTTTCCAGAATAAGAAGTTGAGAACATAATAAATTTAGTAAGCAACCGAACTACACGCCATTTTTTAAAGTTTGTGATGCAATGATAAAATATTAAAATATTGTAAACGCGAGCGCGCGCGGGCAAAGTCTGCGCGGTACTGCGTGTGTTACTCATTTTACTCAACTACTCAAGTAACAATTAAACCATGCATTGTTGTTATTATTATTATGTATATGTGTAGGTACGTATAAACACCAATCAATTGTATGTATAGCAGCATAATATAATGTACTCTGTGGTATATAGCAGCGAGCAAGTCATTGGTGCCGATTCCCTTGTTCACAAACTATAATAAACTTAAGTTCAGTGCATCTTTTTCTTTCTATTTCATTAAGAAAAGGACAGAACAAAAATTTTAGATTAGTCCTGTCAAATTAATCAGCGCTTATACAAGTTTGTTGTTTGTTTATACAACTTGTATAAGTCTTATCCTGGGAATAAAATCACAAATTACTCTAAGAGTTAGAGAAATTTTCGTTTTACCAAATCTTAATCCCGGAATAACTGTCTATCCGAGAGTAAATCGCTATACGGCCAAAATGCATCGAGTAAACAAGTTATCCGAGAGTAATGTAATGGAGGCCGGTACCTCCTGTATTATTGTTCTGTGGCCGGTACATTACCGGCTGTTTAGGTATGCTTTGTTGAAAAAGTTCACAACAGACTGGGAACTTTTGAGTCTGTGGTTCACAGTTGATCCTTGAGCGCATGTGGATAGTTAATTTCTCGTAGTTTTGTGATTTGAAAGGATATTGTTTTTTAATAATGCAACGTTTACGAAATATGATCGAAGATTCCGACAGTGATGAATTTTTTTAAACGTTGCCCCACACTCGGAATTTCTCCTGTATCGTGAGTGCGTTTACAAACATTTAAACTCACATCCCCAATAGCCAGACCCGGAACAACTACTTGTAGGTCATACAAATATTTGTGTAGTTTGCGGGAATCGAACCCGCGACACGCAGTGCAGCAGTCAATCGCTTAACCACTGCGGCAACCGTGCCGTCGATAGTAAAGTTGACACCATTTTAAACCGGCAAAATTACGTGGACATAAACGCCCGCGTGGATGTCGGTTATCGCGTAAATAAGTAGCCTATGTCCTTCTCCATATCCCAGGCTATATCTCTGCCAAATTTCATGACGATCGGTTCAGCGGTTTAGGCATGAAAACGTAACATACAGACAGACAGACAGAGTTACTTTCACATTTATAGTATTAGTATGGATTATTATTAAGTTATATTCTTCTAGCTAATATCCAGCATGCGTTGCAATGCCTTTTTAACCGACTTCAAAAAAAGGAGGAAGTTCCCAGTTCGTCGGAATGTTATAAAGGTCCTAACTCCTACCTACATTATATATATTGTATATATTTTCTTATTTTTTTAATGTATGTTCCCCGATTACTCGAAGACGGCTAGACCGATTGGAAAAAAACTTTCCAGGTAGTCCCATTGTCATCAGGTCAGGATATTAGGGTATTTTTTTTATAGTAATTCGTTTTTTTGCGTTACTTGAAACAGTATCAATTCATAGACGAAATATTTGAAGGCGAGGTTCTTCGAGCGTGCATTTTTGTTCTAGAGGTGGCAGCTGGGCGCGAGTAAACTGTGCCGTGAATTTCGTTAATTTTGGGTTGAAAATTATATGTTGATATTAACAATGTTAAACGAGAGGAGCTCGTGGCTAAGTAATAACAGTCGCACGGGTCGATCCGTCAGGTTAAGCTACGCTTGCCGGGGTTGGTCCGTGGATCGGTGACCATCTTTACATACCGAAACTCCTCCGTGCCTCGGAAAGCACGTTAAGCCGTTGGTCCCAGCTGTCATTCATGGATCTTTGACAGTCGTTACGGGTCGTCAGAAGCCCAAAAAAAAAAGTCTGACAACCAGTCTTTCCAAGGGGTATCGTGTTACCCAGTTACTGGGTTGTGGAGGTCAGATAGGCAGTCGCTCCATGTAAAATACTGGTATTCAGCTGCATCCGGTTAAGACTGGAAGCCGACCCCAACATAGTTGGGAAAAGGCTAGGCAGAGATTAACAATGTTAAACCC
Source organism: Dryobota labecula (assembly GCA_947523025.1). Taxonomy (NCBI): domain Eukaryota; kingdom Metazoa; phylum Arthropoda; class Insecta; order Lepidoptera; family Noctuidae; genus Dryobota; species Dryobota labecula. The sequence continues at coordinate 12,531,927 of OX383310.1, forward strand.
GACGGATATTACATCATCATAGATGTTTATTTTGATTTTTAATACATCAGTCTATAGGTGGTAAAAAGCCATACCAAACAACGATTTTTTTTTTATATAAGTGTTTTTATTTTTACGTAACTATTATAATTTTAAAATTGCTTGAGATATTACGCAAAAAATCTTTACTTAGGTACTTATTCTATGAATGACCCGCCCGGCTGCGGCGACGCGGACGGTGCCGGTGACGGCGCGAGCGCGGTGCCTTTTGATTCATTCATTCATTAAATACTTAGATTATTTAAAAAAAAATCGTTTCCATGGCTTCTTTACCACCAATAGGTGTATCTCTTAAAATATTTCGTGTATGAATAGATACACCTTATCTAATATATAAATAACTTTAATTTTGTCTTTAGATCTGTATTTTAGGTTTTTGCCACAGACTTTTTTTTTGTTCAAAAGTATCATTTTTCTTTTCTGTTAGGGCCCCTCTTCAGCGCGCTCACAACCTTTCCAAAGTTTCATCATAAACAGACGAGCCATCTTCGAGTTTTTGCGAGACTAACGCACGTCAATTGAATAAAAGATAGATAGTTAATATTCGGGAGCCCTTCTCCACCTTTGAATAACATACATCATGCATCAAGCCAGACTCAATTCGATGTCCTGCTTGTAAAAAAATATATTCACTGGATCGGAATCATCAATTCCTTTATACCTACCGCTACCACAAAGAGATCATCCAATTTAAGGCGCTATGACTGCCCGAGCCGAGAAGTAGGCTCGCGAAGAAGTCGCGCATTTGATAGGTAGGTATTTAAAAATAGTACTTAATTATTGTAATCATTTTATCAAGACAAACCCAGCGAATTGTTCTAAATAATCTTACTACCTCATTTATATTTAAAAAAAAGAAGAAAAAATAAGTGTGTTTTGTAGCTTATATGAGATTGATTGTAAACATTACGAGAAAGGTTAACTTTGGGACTTTTTTCTATCGAGTTAAGTTAATCTAATCGTGTTATTAAAAGCAATCGCAAGTCCGCCAGATCTTTAAATAAGATAAAAAAAATCAGAATTTTATAAAATAGTTTTTTATGTTTTCCAGATTATAAAAAAAAAAAAAATAGTAAGCGCGGTCTCTGGCGGGTCGTACCGCCTTAAAACTGCACGCCCCTCCACTATAATTTATATACAAACATTGAAATGTGTATGCAGCAAGCAGTAGAGGGGCGTGCAATTTTAAATTAGATGATCTCTACCCACCTTTGCAGGTGAATGATCTGTATATTTTTTGTTCGTAAGATGTATAAGAAATGCAACATCACTTATTATATAGTTAGGTATTTTAAAGATTACAGCTCTGCTCTGGCCAAACTGAAGCGAGCGGAGAGAGTGGGGTGATTGTTTTTTAACACGCTTCTCTTAGAATTCGCTTCGCTTCTCTTGTATAATGTAACGGAATTTTTGAAAAATATACATATATTTCGGAAACTAAGTAGGTATATCGGTAAGTGTGTCTAGAATTTTCTAATACCTTTTATAAAGTTTCATATTGAGACACGAAGCAACAAAATACGATCTAGAGGAATGTGGCCGTTTTTATTTAGATCGAATTTTCTTGCTTCGTGTCTCAATATGAAACTTTAAAAAACCGGCCAAGTGCGAGTCTGTCTCGCGCACGAAGGGTTCCGTAACAGAAACCTAAGTTAGTTAAGTTTATTCTTGGGATAAATTCATCCCAACTACGGAACCCTTCATTGTGCATGGTCTGACACACACTTGGCCGGTTTTTATTTTATTTTTATATTTGAGTTGATTGAATGAAAGGTAAATTGCGGTTTACGATTTATGACGTATTAAAAAAAGTTTACATGGTAATGTACATCATATCGTCCCCTTACAAGGAAAACCGATTATCTGATATGAACCTAACATATCAGATAATCGGTTTTACCTGTAAGGGTGCGATATTTTTTTTTAGTTTTATAATTCTCTTATTTTAGAAGTTACAGGGGGGGGGGGGACACATTTTACCACTTCGGTTTAAAGACATTTATTTCTCAAAGAACAAATTACAGTTCACCTAAAGAGAAGTGTCTCTCACGCAAACTATTCAGTTTAGAAAAAAATTATATTAGAAATCTCAATATCATTTTTGAAGACCTAATATCCATAGATACCCAACACGTATGGGTTTGATGAAAAAAAAAATTTGGGTTTCAGTTCTAAGTATGGGGAACCCCCAAAATTTATTGTTTTTTTTTCTATTTTTGTGTGAAAATCTTAATGCGGTATAGTTCTTATATTTTCGGAAAAAAGTGGCTGTAACATACGGACGGGCAGACAGACAGACATGACGAATCTATAAGGGTACCGTTTTTTTTTTAAACTTTGCCCCACACTAGGAATTTCTCCTGTATCGTGGGTGCGTTTACAAACATTTATATAACGGTCATACAAATATTTGTTCCGTGCGGGAATCGAACACGCGACCCGCAGCGCAGCAGTAAATCACTTAACCACTGCGCCAACCGTGCCGTCAAATTGGCTATGGAACCCTAAAAAGATATTAGAAAATTGTTCAGGCTTTTTTAATAAAAATGTGATGTCCGAAAAATGGGCTTCATAAAACACTGCCATCCAACTAGGGCTTCCATTACGTAATTACGTAATTACGCAATTACGTAATTACGGACAGATTTTAGAAATCTCACAAATACGTAACTGAAGAGCTGCAGTCCGTAATAACGTAACTATAGGATAATATTAATTAATTTAGGTACCCATTTATTTAGTTCTATAGTTTCTGCCTACTCCATGGGAAAAAGGCATGGGTTTATCTGTGTATTTACAATTTACCTTAATTTAGTTAACCTACGACTTACATTATGACAACACCAAAACCCTTTCTGTGGGTATCCCCCGAATTCCCGGGGTTTATTTTATAACTTCCAATTTGAGTCCGCAAGATTTAATTTCTTAGTCGTACAGAATAGAGTTCATTGTTGACCAATCGGGAAACGAAGGGAATCCCCGTTGGTTGTGGATAGTTCGGTACGTAACACAATCAAAGTTTATAAGTGTTTCGCAAGTATTTGATCTACCTCGTAGATAATAAAGTTTAATATTGTGGATTGAGCAAGCTAAGGGAACTCCCTACATTTTTCTTTACTTTCGTGAATTTAGAAACAATCTCAATACTCGGTACTCAGTCGTCTTACGTACACCTGCGAGATACTGTCCTGCCTGGTCTAAGCTTATTTTATTGACTTTTGTGATTTTGTGTATGTGCCGCAAAGTTTGACGCTTGGTTTTCAGAAGCTTTTCATTACAAGTTTCTAAGTAGATATCACCATACACGAGTAGAGATACTTCAACGAAAATGTAAGTACCTATTTTAACATTACTTTACTTGTCTACTTACTTTGTTTCTAGGGTATTGTGTGAGAGTTTATACATATAATTTAGTAGTTGATTTTATATTGTTGACGGCACGGTTGGCGCAGTAGTTGAGTGATTGGCTGCTGCGCTGCGGGTCACGGGTTCGATTCCCGTACGGAACAAATATTTGTATGACCTACAGATAGGTGTTCCGGGTCTGGGTGTCTTGTGTATGTTAGTTTACATGATTGTGAGTGCACCCACGATACAGCAGTAATTCCTAGTGTGGTGCGACGTTTAAAAAAAAAAAAAAAAATGTGCGATTTTATTTTATTGTTGCTTGTTAGATGTCTGTGCAAATAGACATTGATTATGAGTTCACGGTACGTATGTAAATGTATCCCGTTTTAAGTGTAGTGCCTAACTATAGATGCTATTTATATGTATTACCTAACTATTAAATTATGAAATATTTATATATTGTTTTAGGTCTGCAGTAAAGAAGACTATTTATAAGGAGTTTTTGAACAAACGCACACAATCAGCTATATGGGAACACTTTTTGAGGGCTGAAAATGGGCAAAGTGTCCAATGTAAACATTGTCAAAAAATTTTGAAGACTCCTGGTGGTGCTACTGGAGCACTACATACACATATGCGTGCTAAACATATTGGCGAGATGTCACAAGAGCAAGATGCGCAAAGGGCAAGTACTTCATCGTGCTTTCAAGCAAGAAAAAGTTTAGAACCTCCATCGAAGAAAACTAAACTAACGGATTACTTTTCCACCACTGAGTATTCCTTGGACGTTATAGTGACTAGAATGGCAGCATTGGATGGCATCCCATTAAGCAAATTTTGTACTTCTGAAGATCTAAGGTATGTTTTCAAAAAATCTGGCTATGATCTACCGAAATCTCCTTCAACTATTACCAAAATTGTCCTGGAACAGAGTTGTGCCATAAAAAAACAATTAATAAATCAGTTTAAAGATATGAAGTCCCAAAAAAAACGGTTTACTATAACGTTTGATGAATGGACCTCTACCCGGAACCGGAGGTATATGAATATAAATATTCATAATAAAGACCTAGAACCAGCTAAATATAAAAATTTAGGACTAGTAAGGATAAAGGGTTCAATGCCAGCTCACGTTGGAACTGTACTGTTAGAAAATCATCTAAATGACTTTTATTTGAAACTTGAAGATATAATTGCATTCACAACGGACGGAGCCAGTGTTATGGTTAAAATGGGCAAAAATTTTGATGGTCACCATCAGTTGTGTTTTGCTCACGGAATACAACTTGCAGTGCTGGACGTATTATATAAGACACGGAAAAGTACAACTACTGAACCAGAACTAGAAGATGAAGCTTCAGATACTGACACTGAAGAAATTGAAGAAAACGATGGCGGACTTTTCATAGAAGTACCTAGAGTTCTAGAACCAGAGTTTCTGTACAAAGATATTATAGTAAAAGTAAGAAAACTTGTTAAATCATTCAAAAAATCACCACTGAAGACCGATTTGTTGCAAAAATATTCTTTACAAGAGCATGGTAAAAGCCTCGATCTTATACTAGACTGCAAAACGCGATGGAACAGCTTATCAGATATGGTTGGACGATTTCTGAAATTGAAATCAAGTTTATTTAAGGCTTTATTAGACTTAAAATCAAATATAAGTTTCACAGACACAGAAATACAAGATCTACATAACATTCATCATAGTTTAGATATAATAAAAACTACAGTGATGGCATTGTGTCGCCGTGACTCGAATTTGTTAGCAGCAGATGCTGCGCTTCAGTTTATGTTAAATAAGCTTGATGCTCAGTCCAATGGGCTCAGTGACAAGCTTGCTGTATCCCTTAGAAAAAGAATAAAAGAAAGGCGAACAAATGTGTCTGGTGTCTTGCAGTATTTGCATAATAATGAAGAATATTATAAAACCGAAGAAACAGAAACTTTTACAAAACCGACGTCGGATTATATTAGAACATATGTTGCAAACTTATTAGAAAGGCTCAAATTTACACCGCCTACAAGTACACAAATGAGTTTAGATTCCGAAGCAGATGACAATGATGCTAATGATGGTTGTGGCGACGAGTTGACTGTTGCACAGCAACTAGAAAAAGAAATACAGAAAACTATGTCTACAGTAAACAAATCTGGAGTAAACACAGATCTTGAATCCATCATCAGAGTTGAAATGTGTATCTACGATAGCACTGGCGGCGGTCGTGAAGTTTTCCTAACAGCAGCTTATAATTATTTACTATGTATAATGCCTACTAGTGTTGAAGCAGAACGGGCATTTTCTTCTGCCGGCTATCTTTGTTCTAAACTAAGAAGTTCCCTTGGTGACAGAACATTGCATTCGTTATCATTTATGAGATCATATTATCAAGAACAAAGATTGGAAAAATAACCATATTTTATATTGTTTCTTACTTTTAAACCATTTGTGCGTGGTACATGTTTTGTTTGAATTGTTGATTGAGTTTAGTCAAAATCAAAATCGTCAATCAAATCAAAATATTACATTTTGATTTGATTGACGATTTTGATTTTGAGTTTAATTTTAAAATTATCATTTTAATCTGTAATTTACTTTTAATTCCTTAATATTATAATTTTTTTCATTTGAAGTTGTTTGATTTTTTACTTCTAAAATACGTAATAAGCCCAGAATTTATCGTGCTTTAAAAAATCAAAACAGTTAAGTACGTAATTACGTAGTTACGTAATTGAAGCATCAAAATGCGTAACTAGTTACGTAATTAGCAAATCCGTAATTTTGGAAGCACTACATCCAACGATACCCCATACCATGGAACAGGCGAGAAAAAAAAAACATCCGCACTTGACGTGTAAGGTTTAAATACTACTTTGTCGGCGTGGAAAATTACGGCTTTCTCAATACTCCATCCATAGTCATAAGAGTCTCTGAGCTTAGCCGCGGACGGAGAGACAGACAGACGGACATGGCGAAACTATCAAGGGTTCCTTATTGTTGTCTACGGAACCATAAAAAAGCTTGTTGTTATAGTATGATGCATCATAGACCGGTACATTTTATTAGTAGAGTATGTTGTGAAGGTTACACCAAGAAGAGATTGTAAGGATAATCGCCATTTGTCCTTGCGTAGGCACTGAGTAAGGCACCTCTCAAATCCTCTTTAAAAATAGCAGAAAACGTAGGTACCTGTTTCGTCAAGATCATTATCTTCCTTGTTATGGAAAATGGTATTTTTAGTTAGCGGTTAGTAGAGAGCATAATTTTAGTGTTCAAGAAACCGTCAAAATAACGAAGGAATTAGGTACCTACCTATTATGTAGAGATGAATAATAAATCATTCATAATACGTAACGCGTTTCTAATGTCAATCGCCTTTGTTTATGGGTCATTTCTGGTGTTGTCTATGTCAGACAAGACATCTAAAATTCCCGCCTAATAATGACAGCTGACAGCAGGACGCAACCATGTAAAACCGTAGTTAATAAGTTTAATAGAAGACAAGAAATAAACTTAAACCATTGAAACATTATATTTAATTGTGTAAAATGGAGAACACAAACAGCCTTCTTTGTGACAGTACAACAACATCCATTCCAATCGCTTTGACTTGTCGTAACTCGAATCTATGTTGAATTCCTCGCAAGTCTGTTGATAAACGTCGTATGAAACGCGTCTGTGCATTGATCATTACACGTTCGCCTTCCTTATCGCGCTCGCCTGCGGCTTGCGCAAATAATACCGCCTCCGGCGCAATGATCAACTTAGCACACATGTACCATAATGTACTATTAATTTCCATAGTGCGCTAACTAAATAAAAACAAATGTTTTCGTTTTTTTTTTAAATTACTTACAGCAAAATTATTTTAAAATAACCACAGCATGAAATTACTAATACGCATCTTGCCGAATTTACGAACTAATAGTACACAAAGTAATAGTTTATTTTCACTAAGTAGGTATGTAGTAGCAAAACAGACTACCAACCAACTGATAAAGTCTCCAAGTGAATGACTTATTTAAAGATAATGTTTTTAATTGTCATGAAGACTCAGATTAAATAACTGGAAATTAGTTTTATACAAAATCATCTATCTAAATTAAAATAAATGTTTGTGTGTTTGTCCTCTATGCGTTCTTAAACCATTGAACAGATTGTGATGAAACTTTGGTAGGGTTTTCTGAGTAAGCCCGTAAGGGTTTCTGGCTCAAAAAAAAAAAGATCGACCAAACACTTTTTTAGTTGATGTGGCATTACAACGCAGGTGCAGCTATACTTCGTTTGAAATAATATTAGACATTTAGAGATAAACTTTTTTTTTTAAAGTGGTTACATTACCAACTGTTTACTGCAGCTGTCATTTGTCATGCGACTAACGCAATCAGTACCGGATTAACCACGTAACGAGTAGCAATTGCTACGGACCCCATGAAAAAGGGGGGGTATTCAAACCGGGCGGGTTTGAATACGCGGGGCCCCATAAACAATAATAATTTTGCTGGAAAAAGCCAATTTTTGGAATAATTATAATAGACTTTATAGAACGTTTAATTTCTTATAAAAACGTGTATCGCAGTAGGTGGTAAAGTGCTTGTGAGACCAGATGTAAAATTCCAAAGACCACATAAAATTCTACATATTTATAAAATTCTTGTTTTTTATTTTTTCCATTTTTTACCTGAGAACCCCTAGCAGATCAAGGGCCACTCGATAGTATTTGCTACGGGCCCCGCGCTTGCTTAATCCGGCACTGAACGCAATAGAAGTCAAAATCGGTTGAACGGACTGTAAAAATGGTTTATTTAAATGTCTAATCTTATTTCAAATGAAGTATAGTTACCTACTTTATAAATTACCTGTAGGCTTTATATAAATATAATGAAATATCCGGCGGGTTAATTGTGTAACACTAAGACACTATCAGTACCTACCAATGGGTTTCATTTTGACAGGTCAACAACATCCATTGCGTTATTAACGCTGTTGAGCAAACACATTTTTCGAACATATGAAGCAATGGATAAGCAGTACCTATCCTTCAAAATCATTCAGCCGCGCTACGACCTTACTGACTAGCAGGGCTTGTTAACGTTACCAAATAACAAAATAATAACCGTTACGTAACGTAAAATTTCAATGTTATACCTTACCTACTAACGTTACAAAAATTTAACGTTACTTGATAACATTACCAGTAATATAACGTTAACATTAAATAAAATACGATAATTAACGTTAAATTAGCTACGTTGCCGTTCTGTGGGTAAGAATCAGGCAGATTCAGGCAACGTTTTGACCGGCACGGCATCGGCATCAGAGAGCCGGGAGGACGGGCTCCCGCCGCGCCGCACGTCTCAGGCCCCTCTATAACTTACATCTCACCCGTTTAAAATAACGATAAAATTGACGTTAAGATACAATTAACGTTAATAAAGATTAGCGATAAAATGTAGCATAAATAACGTTAAATCGATTACCGTTATTTTAATAATAACCTTAACTCTGTCAATAAAAGGTAACGTTATGAAAATTCACCGGTATTTAAAGCCCTGCTGACTAGACCAGCACGTTCCCCCCAAAATACACGCAAAATTGATGAATAGCATCGAAATACTGTTTGCTGTAACTCGAAACGACACCTAACGTAACCCGAGACTGCCTATATTAATAAAAGCGTACTTACTTCAAACAATGTTTATCTAATAAAAACAATACAACAAACTCACCGCTCCTTGATATAATATTAATAACACAAGTAAACTGCTCGCCATCATCTTTTCTCTACAAATGACGAGCGATCGGTCGGGGTAACTATTTATTTATATTTACGCGTGTATAATAATTGTAATATACTGAGCTTATGTTATGTCAAAACATTGAGCAGAACAGCTATAAAATGACCCGTCTGCGCCCCCGTTGCCTAGACAAGAATGACGTTGGTGCCGATTCCCTTGTTCACAAACTAAACTAAATTTAAGTTCAGTGCATCTGTTTCTTTCTATTTCATTAAGGAAAGGACAGAAGATAAATTTTAGTTTAGTCCTGTCAAATTAATCAGCGCTTGACGTAAATTGACGTAATTTTAATCGGCAAGTTTTTAATCACGTCTAAACTTGTATGGAGTAATGACAGGCGCTGATTATTTTGACAAGACTAAACTAAAATTTATCTTCTGTCCTTTTCTTAAGGAAATAGAAAGAAAACGATGCACTGAACTTAAATTTAGTTTAGTTTGTGAACAAGGGAATCGGCACCAAACCCTTTAATTTAAAAAAAAAAAACAATAATATCCATTGCGTTATTTCTGTGTAGTTTTATAGTGTAGCTACGTCATGAAACCATGACAAAATTAGCTTTTTCATATTTTTCCAAGGTTTGTAAATTGAAAGGCGTACTTCAAAGTGCAGATTGGCGCCGCTTACCTGACATTCAAACATACTTCTTTGATAAATTTATCAAAAAGTAGTGTAAATAGTAAGAAATAAAGTTAAGACTAGCTACTACCCGCGGCTTAGCCCGCGTGGTTTTTGTAAAATAAAAGCAGCCTAAGTTGCTTCTTATAGTATCCGTTATCTGCCAGTGAAAGTCTCGTCAATTTCGGAGATCAGCCGAAAGAAAAGATGGACAATTTTTTTTTTTTTTTTTTGTAATAAGTACCTTTTAGACTTTCTTATGCATTTAGTAAAAAGATGTAACAGATGGATAACAATTGTATATGAAAAAAAGCCGGTTATAATAATTAATTATTGTTAATTAATTGTTAAATATTGTTATTTTGACATATCAAACAGACACTTCAATTTTATTTATTTGTATAAGTAGATAAAAATTATCTCCAACACCGTACCTATTAAAGCTGGTGTCTAAGTTCTCAGATAAGCCAAGCAAAGATTCTAAATTAAGAACATCATAATCATTAACGTGACTCTATTTCATTTACTTAAGTTTGACTGCGTTTTATATGGTGAAATACAGCATCAATCAGTAGTTAATATCTACTTCTGAAAAAAAAAAAAAACATCTTCTCTTTCTTCTCGATCTACAAAACAATTAAAATTTTGAACATTTTGAGAAAAAATGTCCAATGTTTGAGGTTCTGTATCTCGGGTTCTATTGGACCTACAGAGCTACGGCTACGCTCAAATTGTATCAAATTATGAATAGGTACTTTAAATATTTAATGATGATTCTTTATGCATGACGCACCTTTTCGATGTTATAAGCAAAAACCTGAAAGAAGTCCAAAAATGTTAAGGTTTTTCGAGCATTACGCAGTTAACACAGGTCGTTCGTAGCTGCAAACTTGGTTTTACACTATTGGTACCTATCTATCCTAACAACATCCCAAAAACCAGCAATCATAGATCGATGTGGCAAAAGTTACACTTTACCAACTTATGTTCACTTCGAATTTTGACAGATGAACCGCCGAATTTCAGCTTAGTTTCGATTTTAACAAGTGTCAAAATAATAGTAGAATATCTGAGTAAAAGTCACCAACGTAACCGTAATATTACGGTTACGTTTTAGTTTACGCCAACGATCGACCGAAACAATCTTAAAATCTATTCAGCTATTAAAATCGAACATGAGCGTGACTTTTACTCAGATATTCTACTATTATTAATTGGATCGTTGTTCATTGGTAGAATGAGAAAACGGTTAAACGCCGTGATTCAGCTGAGCCGTGATTGCGATTTTTGAATGATTTTGTTAGTAGAATCGGTCCCCTGTACCTTGGTACAGTGCAATTTTTTGCCGTTTGTTCTCACTAGCTCGATTCATTAATTCGATCGTCGACCTAATGAATCGAAGCACTTTAGTTAAATTTGTTTCCAAGCAATAATAAGGCTTGTCGACTGAGCCCCGCTTGACGGGGCTCCTGCTTCTGGATGGTTTAATAAAAATACGAAAGACTACGAAGGAGACGGCGGCGGCGCGGCGGGGTCTTTGTTCGGTCACTTCGCTCGCTCACTAGACTCCGCCATCCCCTTCGAACCTATCCTATCCGAGTCGAGGTGCCGCAAGTCCCGAGCTCGCTTCGCTCGCTCTTGCGTAAAATTTCACTAGTTCGACGATCGAACTAATTAATCGAACTAGATGAGAACATGCTTTTTTTGCGGCCTATAAGTAAGAAGCTCGTCCGGAGGAGTACTACCACAACCATAATTACTTATTTCTGCCGATTAGCAGCCTTGCTGTGTTCCGGTTTGAAGGGTGTGGATCTTCTTTACAGGCACATGAGACATTTTCAGCTTTGTCTCTAAAATGGCAACGCGCTTGCGGTGCTTCTTCCGGCGTTAATCACGAAGTGGGCCGCCTGCTTGATAAAAAAAAACCAGTCAATTCTGGGCCTAGTCTTCTAGTGAACAATAAAATAATAGCGTGCGGCGAGTCCAAGCGCCGAGCAACTTTTTAGGTCTTGAGATTATGAAGGTGATTTAGGTGCAATTTTTTTAGTCTTTGTTTTATCGAGCTTTTGGCATTAAAAAAATCTAATTATTGTAAACTTTTGAGGCTATAACAGACTTGATACACACTTAATTGTTTTACTGGCAACACTGAGTCAGAAGTTCCGTTGGTTTAGTGGAGTAGTGGCTTGGTAGTGGGGATTAGTCTACGACCAGGCAGAAACGATTCCTTTCGAAGATTATTCTTGTTCTTGAGCTCATGGCGAGCAGTCACTTCTAAAAAGCCGACACGTAATTATTTGCTAGAAGATATTCCTAGAAAATAATAAGCATTTATTGTAAAAATAAATAATTAAAACGCTTAATTAACTATCTTGCTGTTTCAATTCTGGTTGTTTCTACATTATTATACATAAGTACATACGATGCATTGTTATTATGAAAGAAACCGTTTATTAAGAGATAAAAATGGAGAATTTTGATGACATTGTGACCTCCGAATTAGGGAAGTGAAAGATAATTAAGTAGTAAAAACTAATCAGCGCATTCGAGCAAGCGAAGACGAATGTTTAAACAGCCCAATAAACAGCCTTAATGTGGAAAAGCATATTCTGCATAGCCCCACAAGTGTATAACAAAATTCCAAAGTGTATTAAAGAGTTAAATTTAAATGGATTCAAAAAAAGGCTTAAAGACCTCTTATGTAATAAATGCTATTATAATTTAAATGACTATTTGAATGATACTTTGACATCCTAATTTAATTGTAATCTTTTTTGACATCTTACTCTTTGATACTGTGACATTAATACTTTGACATCCTAAATGTGTTGTGTTTACGATAATAATTTAACTGACCTCAAATTGTATTTTAAATTATGTACCTACCTAACATTTGTACGCCACAATTGGCAGAATGTGATGATACTATTGACTAATCTTAAGACCCTATAATGTACCATATTCTGACAAATAAATGATTATTATTATTATTATTTTTATGTTTACATATCTCGGGACCCTGGGGTCCCGGACCTTTGGAAGGCGTACGAGGGGCCGAAGCCAACTCGCAGAGGCCCGTTAGACGCTTTTTAATTAAATGAGGCACCAACCGACGATTATCCCTGTACGCACTACGCAAGTGCACCCAAGGACAACCCCCGGTTGGTGTAGGACTATTGCAAGATATGGAAACAAAGATATTGGACTATGGGTTTGGGTGGTTAAAATGGACTGGTTACCTAAAACTATGGAAGGACTATGGCCCCTGCCTGATCAATGTTTTTTTACACACTGATAAAATGGCAGGGGGTGACTTGCACACTCAATAATGGGCCCCCGAAAACGGTCGCTAGCACATAGTGACGTAGCAACAAGGGGGCAACATGTCCTGAGGTGCTCGAGGAGTGGAGAGGTATTCCAAGGCTCTCAGAACAATCCCAGAGCCCGGAAGATGGTCAAGATCCCTACAAGCACTTACTGGAATACTTCCTTCCTCCGAGCACGTTTGCTCTTGCGAATCTCCACTCAAGCCGGCCAATAAAGGCAAGAATGAGATGGGAGCTCAGTTCCTCGTCAGTGTTCACACCAGCCGGCCAATAAAGGCAAGCTAGAGATGAGGAACATGACTTCTCCCGGGAGATAGGGTCCGTGGGGTCGCAACTGCCCAACAACTCGCCACATGCTGCCCTGCGGGTTTCTGTATCTCTCTTGGTCTGGCTCCTCACCCTAGACATGTTCCGGTAAAGTAAACTCTACCGGCACAGACCCAGAGTTCGGAGCGCGCAAGCCCCACCACGACGTCAACGTAGAGATACGGCGGTGGGGTTATTATTATTATTATTATTTTTACGTTTATATATCTCGGGACCCTGGGGTCCCGGACCTTTGGAAGGCGTACGAGGGGCCGAAGCCAACTCGCAGAGGCCCCTTAGACAATTTTAAATGGAATGAGGCACCAACCGACGATTATCCCTGTACGCACTACGCAAGTGCACCCAAGGACAACCCCCGGTTGGTGTAGGACTATTGCAAGATATGGAAACAAAGATATTAGACTATGGGTTTGGGTGGTTAAAATGGACTGGTTACCTAAAACTATGGAAGGACTATGGCCCCTGCCTGATCAATGTTTTTTTACACACGGATAAAATGGCAGGGGGTGACTTGCACACTCAATAATGGGCCCCCGAAAACGGTCGCTAGCACATAGTGACGTAGCGACAAGGGGGCAACATGTCCTGAGGTGCTCGAGGAGTGGAGAGGTATTCCACGGCTCTCAGAACAATCCCAGAGCCCGGAAGATGGTCAAGATCCCTACAAGCACTTACTAGAATACTTCCTTCCTCCGAGCACGTTTGCTCTTGCGAATCTCCACTCAAGCCGGCCAATAAAGGCAAGAATGAGGTGGGAGCTCAGTTCCTCGTCAGTGTTCACTCCAGCCGGCCAATTAAGGCAAGCCAGAGATGAGGAACATGACTTCTCCCGGGAGATAGGGTCCGTGGGGTCGCAACTGCCCAACAGCTCGCCACATGCTGCCCTGCGGGTTTCTGTATCTCTCTTGGTCTGGCTCCTCACCCTAGACATGTTCCGGTAAAGTAAACTCTACCGGCACAGACCCAGAGTTCGGAGCGCGCAAGCCCCACCACGACGTCAACGTAGAGATACGGCGGTGGGGTTATTATTATTATTATTTTTATATCTTTACATATCTCGGGACCCTGGGGTCCCGGACCTTTGGAAGGCGTACGAGGGGCCGAAGCCAACTCGCAGAGGCCCGTTAGACGCTTTTTAATTAAATGAGGCACCAACCGACGATTATCCCTGTACGCACTATGCAAGTGCACCCAAGGACAACCCCCGGTTGGTGTAGGACTATTGCAAGATATGGAAACAAAGATATTGGACTATGGGTTTGGGTGGTTAAAATGGACTGGTTACCTAAAACTATGGAAGGACTATGGCCCCTGCCTGATCAATGTTTTTTTACACACGGATAAAATAGCAGGGGGTGACTTGCACACTCAATAATGGGCCCCCGAAAACGGTCGCTAGCACGTAGTGACGTAGCGACAAGGGGGCAACATGTCCTAAGGTGCTCGAGGAGTGGAGAGGTATTCCACGGCTCTCAGAACAATCCCAGAGCCCGGAAGATGGTCAAGATCCCTACAAGCACTTACTGGAATACTTCCTTCCTCCGAGCACGTTTGCTCTTGCGAATCTCCACTCAAGCCGGCCAATGAAGGCATGAATGAGGTGGGAGCTCAGTTCCTCGTCAGTGTTCACTCCAGCCGGCCAATAAAGGCAAGCTAGAGATGAGGAACATGACTTCTCCCGGGAGATAGGGTCCGTGGGGTCGCAACTGCCCAACAGCTCGCCACATGCTGCCCGGCGGGTTTCTGTATCTCTCTTGGTCTGGCTCCTCACCCTAGACATGTTCCGGTAAAGTAAACTCTACCGGCACAGACCCAGAGTTCGGAGCGCGCAAGCCCCACCACGACGTCAACGTAGAGATACGGCGATTATTATTATTATTTTTAAATGTTTACATATCTCGGGACCCTGGGGTCCCGGACCTTTGGAAGGCGTACGAGGGGCCAAAGCCAACTCGCAGAGGCCCGTTAGACGCTTTTTAATTAAATGAGGCACCAACCGACGATTATCCCTGTACGCACTATGCAAGTGCACCCAAGGACAACCCCCGGTTGGTGTAGGACTATTGCAGGATATGGAAAACAAAGATATTGGACTATGGGTTTGGGTGGTTAAAATGGACTGGTTACCAAAAACTATGGAAGGACTATGGCCCCTGCCTGATCAATGTTTTATTATACACGGATAAAATGGCAGGGGGTGACTTGCACACTCATTATTATTATTATTTTCAAATGTCTTTGACTTATCTCGGGACCCAGGGGTCCCGGGCCTTTGGAAGGCGTACGAGGGGCCGAAGCCAACTCGCAGAGGCCCGTTAGACGCTTTTAATTAAATGAGGCACCAACCGACGATTATCCCTGTACGAACTATGTAAGTGCACCCAAGGATAACCACCGGTTTGTGTAGGACTATGGTAGGACATGGAAATAACGATATTGGACTATGGGTTTTGGGTGGTTAAAATGGACTGGTTACCTAAAACTATGGAAGGACTATGGCCCCTGCCTGATCAATGTTTTATTATACACGGATAAAATGGCAGGGGGTGACTTGCACACTCAATAATGGGCCCCCGAAAACGGTCGCTAGCACATAGTGACGTAGCGACAAGGGAGCAACATGTCCTGAGGTGCTCGAGGAGTGGAGAGGTATTCCACGGCTCTCAGAACAATCCCAGAGCCCGGAAGATGGTCAAGATCCCTACAAGCACTTACTGGAATACTTCCTTCCTCCGAGCACGTTTGCTCTTGCGAATCTCCACTCAAGCCGGCCAATAAAGGCAAGAATGAGGTGGGAGCTCAGTTCCTCGTCAATGCTCACTCCAGCCGGACAATAAAGGCAAGCCAGAGATGAGGAACATGACTTCTCCCAGGAGATAGGGTCCGTGGGGTCGCAACTGCCCAACAGCTCGCCACATGCTGCCCTGCGGGTTTCTGTATCTCTCTTGGTCTGGCTCCTCACCCTAGACCTGTTCCGGGAAAGTAAACTCTACCGGCACAGACCTTGAGTTCGGGGCGCGCAAGCCCCACCACGACGTCAACGTAGAGATACGGCGGTGGGGTTATTATTATTATTATTATTTTATTTATGTCTACATATCTCGGGACCCTAGGGTCCCGGACCTTTGGAAGGCGTACGAGGGGCCGAAGCCAACTCTCAGAGGCCCGTTTGACGCTTTTTAATTAAATAAGGCACCAACCGACGATTATCCCTGTACGCACTATGCAAGTGCACCCAAGGACAACCCCCGGTTGGTGTAGGACTATTGCAGGATATGGAAAACAAAGATATTGGACTATGGGTTTGGGTGGTTAAAATGGACTGGTTACCAAAAACTATGGAAGGACTATGGCCCCTGCCTGATCAATGTTTTATTATACATGGATAAAATGGCAGGTGGTGACTTGCACACTCAATAATGGGCCCCCAAAAACGGTCGCTAGCACATAGTGACGTAGCGACAAGGGAGCAACATGTCCTGAGGTGCTCGAGGAGTGGAGAGGTATTCCAAGGCTCTCAGAACAATCCCAGAGCCCGGAAGATGGTCAAGATCCCTACAAGCACTTACTGGAATACTTCCTCCTCCGAGCATGTCTGCTCTTGCGAATCTCCACTCAAGCCGGCCAATAAAGGCAAGAATGAGGTGGGAGCTCAGTTCCTCGTCAGTGTTCACTCCAGCCGGCCAATAAAGGCAAGCCAGAGATGAGGAACATGACTTCTCCCGGGAGATAGGGTCCGTGGGGTCGCAACTGCCCAACAGCTCGCCACATGCTGCCCTGCGGGTTTCTGTATCTCTCTTGGTCTGGCTCCTCACCCTAGACATATTCCGGCAAAGTAAACTCTACCGTCACAGACCTAGAGTTCGGAGCGCGCAAGCCCCACCACGACGTCAACGTAGAGATACGGCGGTGGGGTTATTATTATTATTATTTTTATTTATGTCTACATATCTCGGGACCCTGGGGTCCCGGACCTTTGGAAGGCGTACGAGGGGCCGAAGCCAACTCGCAGAGGCCCGTTAGAAGCTTTTTAATTAAATGAGGCACCAACCGACGATTATCCCTGTACGCACTATGAAGTGCACCCAAGGACAACCCCCGGTTGGTGTAGGACTATTGCAGGATATGGAAAACAAAGATATTGGACTATGGGTTTGGGTGGTTAAAATGGACTGGCTACCAAAAACTATGGAAGGACTATGGCCCCTGCCTGATCAATGTTTTATTATACACGGATAAAATGGCAGGGGGTGACTTGCACACTCAATAATGGGCCCCCGAAAACGGTCGCTAGCACATAGTGACGTAGCAACAAGGGGGCAACATGTCCTGAGGTGCTCGAGGAGTGGAGAGGTATTCCAAGGCTCTCAGAACAATCGCAGAGCCCGGAAGATGGTCAAGATCCCTACAAGCACTTACTGGAATACTTCCTTCCTCCGAGCACGTTTGCTCTTGCGAATCTCCACTCAAGCCGGCCAATAAAGGCAAGAATGAGGTGGGAGCTCAGTTCCTCGTCAGTGTTCACTCCAGCCGGCCAATAAAGGCAAGCCAGAGATGAGGAACATGACTTCTCCCGGGAGATAGGGTCCGTGGGGTCGCAACTGCCCAACAGCTCGCCACATGCTGCCCTGCGGGTTTCTGTATCTCTCTTGGTCTGGCTCCTCACCCTAGACATGTTCCGGCAAAGTAAACTCTACCGGCACAGACCTAGAGTTCGGAACGCGCAAGCCCCACCACGACGTCAACGTAGAGATACGGCGGTGGGGTTATTATTATTATTATTAGCTAATGATGCGCTGAACAGATTTTGTAAATTAATTCTTTATTGCCATAGGTAAACGCACAAACATACAATATAATAATATATATAATATATAACGCAGCTGTATATATAACGCATGATTTACCTAACATAATCCACCTAGATGAACTTAAAAAAAATAACTAGCTATTACTTATATTATAATATGTTAAATAATAATAATTCTGAAATTAAATATTTGCACACCACACGTAATGGTAGAATGTAAACGGGCCACATTTATAATAACATCATACTACTTTGTACACCTACATTTTGGCAAATAAAGTTTTATTATTATTATTTTGTTTATATATATCTACATATCTCGGGACCCTGGGGTCCCGGACCTTTGGAAGGCGTACGAGGGGCCGAAGCCAACTCGCAGAGGCTCGTTAGACGCTTTTTAATTAAATGAGGCACCAACCGACGATTATCCCTGTACGCACTATGAAGTGCACCCAAGGACAACCCCCGGTTGGTGTAGGCCTATTGCAAGATATGGAAACAAAGATATTGGACTATGGGTTTGGGTGGTTAAAATGGACTGGTTACCTAAAACTATGGAAGGACTATGGCCCCTGCCTGATCAATGTTTTTTTACACACGGATAAAATGGCAGGGGGTGACTTGCACACTCAATAATGGGCCCCCGAAAACGGTCGCTAGCACATAGTGACGTAGCGACAAGGGGGCAACATGTCCTGAGGTGCTCGAGGAGTGGAGAGGTATTCCAAGGCTCTCAGAACAATCCCAGAGCCCGGAAGATGGTCAAGATCCCTACAAGCACTTGCTGGAATACTTCCTTCCTCCGAGCACGTTTGCTTTTGCGAATCTCCACTCAAGCCGGCCAATAAAGGCAAGAATGAGGTGGGAGCTCAGTTCCTCGTCAGTGCTCACTCCAGCCGGCCAAGAAAGGCAAGCCAGAGATGAGGAACATGACTTCTCCCAGGAGATAGGGTCCGTGGGGTCGCAACTGCCCAACAGCTCGCCACATGCTGCCCTGCGGGTTTCTGTATCTCTCTTGGTCTGGCTCCTCACCCTAGACCTGTTCCGGGAAAGTAAACTCTACCGGCACAGACCTAAAGTTCGGAGCGCGCAAGCCCCACCACGACGTCAACGTAGAGATACGGCGGTGGGGTTATTATTATTATTATTAATCAGTTTTTTTTTTTTACAATCTACGCAAATAACACCGCGACTGAATTTTGCAAGACTGCAGCCTTAAGTCGCACTGTAAGTAATTTACCAACCACGTTTTAATTTCTAAATATTAAGTCCCCGTTCACTCGATACCGTGGCGTAGTCTAAACTTATTTTCAAATAAAAATCCTCCTTTTTGCTTCCCCGAAACAGGATTTAATCGGGAACGGCGGGAACCTGTACCATAAACAAGTTAAATTAATAACGCCTTTTTGCAGGTAAAAACTTTGTACTTTCCGTTTTTTATTAACTCTGAGGCCCTAGTGTGAGTTTATTTTAACCATCTCGAATTTACGCATCGAGCGCGTTCATTACTCCGATTGGTGAAGGGCTCATCGGTGGCCAATCGGAACGCCGAACGCGCTCGATGCGTAAAATCGAGATGGTTAAAAGAAACTCACACTAGGGGCTCTGATCATGGTATAGAAATGTGGACCAGGGTATAACTAGTTTTGAACCTGCGCTGCGGGATAATTTCATACCACACATAAAATGACAATTGATCATGGGTTTAATTTTGACAGTCCACCCATTACGTTATTTACGTCTTCCTTTTATTTAAAATGCTATGTTATTTAGAAGAAATAAATGTATGATTGAGCCTTTCGATAGATACAGGTTTTTTTTTTACATTTAGCGGATTTGATTCCCGGTTCAGACCTAGGCGATTATTTAAAATTCTTTGAAAGCAGTTCGTATTGTTTTTAAAATAACAAAAAACCGGCCAAGTGCGAGTCGGACTCGCGCACGAAGGGTTCCGTACCTTATCTAAACTGCCAAAAAATCATGTTTGTTGTATGGGAGCCCCCCTTAAATATTTGTTTTGTTTTAATTTAATTATTTATTTTTAAAGTGAATATATAAATAAATATTCTGTGAATATTTTAAGCGCCGTTATCAATATCGAGCAAAAACGAGCAAAAAAATTACCTTTGTTGTATGGGAGCCCCCTTCAATATTTATTTTATTCTATTTTTTAGTACTTGTTGTTATAGCGGCAACAGAAATACATCATCTGTGAAAATTTCAACTGTCTTAACTGTCATGGTTCATGAGATACAGCCTGGTGACAGACGAACAGACGGACAGCGGAGTCTTAGTAATAGGGTCCCGTTTTACCCTTTGGGTACGGAACTCTAAAAATGAAGTCTTCATTCAGTAAAGTTTTCCATCTACAGTATTTAAGGTACTTTCCCTCCATGTGGTAAAGTCGTGAGACGCCCCATAAAGTAAAAGCCATAGCTTAGAATTTGTTTTTCTATCATTACTAGCGTATAAAAAATTTCAGAATCCGTGTTCTTTCGGACTTTTTTCTTTTTGCCCAGCTCCTAAGGGTCGTAGCGGGATATTAAATAGCTTATAACCTTCCTCAAGAATTAGGCTATCAAATGCAAAAAGAATTTTCAGAATCCGTTCAGTAGATTCAAAGTATAACGGACAAAGGTAGAATACCTACATAGATACTTTGTGTTTTATATATACACCGTGAAATTTAAATGGTTGTTTTCCCGCAGCGAAATGGTTTTGTCTTGGTAATACAATCGTTTTATAAACAAATTAAATGTTAGAAACAAAAAATGGCAGATTAACCATTGTAAAAAATCACCACGTGCGAGAGTTTATTTTGCTTTGAACATTTATGAATCGCTGTGCCCTTTGTTGGCGGCGCGTGCGATTCGAGTAGTATCTACAAGTTACCTCTAGTGTTACTATTGATTCTCACGTTTTCGAGTTGATGCATATTTTTTAAATTATTTTTAAAACAAAAACATCTTAATTTTTTTACTTTCACTCTATATTCCGAAAGTACTCCTTATGGCAAGTTGTTCTGCTGCGGGAAAACAACCACTAAAATTTCTCGGTGTATACAGGGTTATTGGTAAGTACCTAAAACACGAATAACCCGTCATGACTATATTACTAACATCATAAACAACAACTTTTGTTCTATGACATTTATTATTTCATCAGATTTTAATTCATTCAATTTGACGGCACGGTTGGCGCAGTGGTTAAGCGATTGACTGTTGCGCTGCGTGTCGCTGGTTCCATTCCCGCACGGAACAAAATAATATTTGTATTACCTACAAGTAGTGGTTCCGGGTCTGGCTGTTTGTGTATGTGAGTTTAAATGTTTGTAAACGCACCCACGATACAGGAGAAATTCCTAGTGAGGGGCAACGTTTAAAAAAAAAACACACCAGACTTTCATACAAAAATAATAATAACTCAAATTCAACGCTCTATTAAATGTATAGAATAACGAAACCTTGAAGGTTTGTTTTTGGTAAATGTATTATGTTTTGTAAAAAGTATATAGATGTGTAATGTGTTGGTGCGGTTTTGGGCAAGAAAGTGGTCTATCAGTTGTTATTAGCCAACTACAGAAATACTTACTTATTTTTGTTACCAGAAATTTTTATTGATGTCGTCCGCGCGTCCGCCCTGTCTGGGGCGTGTGGTCAGACTACTACTGACTAATACCACACGGTGTTGGTCAACTACCTTTGGACGGAGCGCTGGAAGACTTGTGCTGCAGCTCATAGACGGATCATCATCAGCCTAGCTTTGTCCCAACTATATGCGGTCGGCCAGTCTATCCAGATGCAGCTGAATACTTAGTATTTTAAATGGATCGACTGCCTATCTGACTGGTTGTCAGACATTCGGGCTTCTGACGACCCGTAATAACTGTCAATGATCCACGAATGACAGCCGGGACCAACGGCTTAACGTGCTTTTTAACTGGTCTTCGTAGGTAAAGACGGTCACCCATCCACAGACCATCCACGGCAATCGGCAATGTAACCCGATCGATTGACCCTTGCGGCAGATATTGGCCCGAATGACTTCCATGAGGACCCCGTCACCAACTGCAGTACCTACTACAACTGCATTAGTGTTACTAAGTTTATTTTATTTATTTACTATTACCACTTAAATTTGTTTTTACAGGTGGGAACCCAATATAACAATGCAGTCACAATTTCCACACTCGGGGTCGTCACACAAAAACCGATTAACAGATACCACCACCAACAAAAATTAAATGTTTTTAAACTGTCCTATTTTGACTGACAGGTTTCAAATGTAATACGTACACTAATTAAAAGTACCAAGTATCGGCACCATTCATACAGAGGGTGTTCCCTCTGGAATTCCGCCAAAGAGCAAGTAAAGATATACAATCGCAGAGACGCTGTTGAGTATCTTTATCTTTAAGTTTGATAGTATGTTAGGTAATTATCGTGTCGATTAGCCTTTGAAAACACAGCACCCTAATTGGTAACTCCCTGGAAATGAGAATCAAAATGAAAAATGAGCAAAAACATATCAGCGAAGGAAAATAAAACAAAACAATTGTTAAAAGACTATTTATTTATAAAAAAATCGTATTTTTAGATGCAGAAAATTATCAATAAATGGCTTGGCATTTCTGATAGCTAAAAATAAACCTAGCTAGCTTCTTTGGTCAGGGATCTATTTTAGAAATTGTCTTCAACAGGAAAAAAATGGGGATTTTTACATAATAGGGATGTGTTGTCAATGCGATTGCAATGAACATTTGATTTGTCAGCTGAAAGTAATCGCGACTGTGATTTGATAGAATGAGTGAATGCATTTTTTGCGACCTTCTGTTATATAAAAGTAACTTATTCGCAAATATTACATCACTATATTATTATCTATAAAAAAAAAAAAAAAAAATTGGCGTCCAACATGCCTCGGGGATACACAATGGATATTTTTTTTAAACAAAAAAAAAAATAAACCCTTTATTAACTTTAAAAAGCCCTACAACCATTTCATTCAACAGTGAATGAACTACACAACATTCACTCAAAAGCACTCAGCCATTTATCAATACACACTAACGCCATCTATCTACTGCACAACATCACTACTGTCATCTAACGAAACAGCATTCTTTTCTGTCTCCCCTGAACTTAATTTGTTGAAATGTTTTCGTTTATCATCTTTAGAACGTGAATGTTTTTTGTGCGAACGAGAACCAGATCCTTTGTTCCGCCTCTTCTTGTGAGTGTGTTTCTTGTGTTTCTTCTCGGAGTCATCTCCGTTGTCTGGAACGGCGATGTGGACGGGTGCTTTGCGACGGTTTTCAACTACTGGTGCCATGTAAGTTGATGCAGGTTCCTGGTGATTAAAGGCATTTTTAGCGAGTCGTGAGCACAAATGGGCAGTATTGGGGGCAAGCTCGCGCATGTACACTTTCGGCTAAATAAAAATAACACGCGAGAGTTCAATAGACGACGAGTATCGGCTGACGAACCAATCGCATGCAGCTCGGCGCCCCCCGGCCTCTTCATTCCTCCAAAGAGACCTAAAAATTCACTACTGCGCAGGTGTCAGTTTGTGCTCACGATTCATGTCGTTTATTATACCACTGGGCCACCACTGCTGTTTATAGCAAAGTAAGGGTTAGGTAAAACATACTATATCATCACGCCTGTAACAGAAACAGGGGGCGAGCGTATTGAAATCAACCGAGCACAAATCTAGACTCCGGGCTGCTACTGAGAAATTCCAGATGGTAAAACCCAATAATACTTTGCCCATAACCCAGAACCAGTGCCGTGTGGTGTCAGACGTAAAGAATAGCACGGGAGGAAATGGGGTGGCCATTTCCTCCCGTGAGTGTCGTAAAAGGCGACTAAGGGACTTACTAGAGAATAGGCAGCAGCGTTCTCTATGCATTTTTAACACCATATTGCGATCGCCAACCCGCCTGCCAAGCGTGACGATTATGGCAAACCCCCTCCAATTGGGGGAGGCCTATGTCCAGCAGTGGACGTCTTTCGGTTCAAATGATGATGATGATGATAAACCCAGAACCTCATGCTCAGTAGTAGCGCTTGTGAAAGGAAAGTAAAAAGAAATAAAAAAAAGTAAGTAATTCTCAAATAATATTACCTTAGGCGGGTTCTTTCTTCTCAAAACACTGTTGCTAGCATCACTGAAATATCCGGTCAGTTTAGTGTCTTCAATAAATAGTGGCTTCTCGGTAATACTATCTGAAGAACTGTGGAGGTATTTGCTACCTCGGTCATTACGCACGTTAAACCTTTAAAAGAAATGTTTTAATTTATCAACTCGGGGTGCGACGGGAATTTGCACTGGTGTTGTACAGACGCCAGCAGGTCAACCTACCCGAAACTGTCAAATTTTCGCAATCAACCTTGAACCTTATACTGTAGTGATAAAGTTGAAAATCTATTAAAGAAATTTGACAGCTTGTAGTAGCTTGATGTGCTGGCGTCTGTACATGGTGAAACTGCTCCGAGGCATAGAGCACAACCCGAGAGACCTGCAGCGGTTGCACTTGTACGTTTATGTGTTTATGTGTGGAGGCGACGACGGCCCTCGTTACTGCTGTTCGTACCATCAGCCAGGACTAACATGCTGGCCAAAATCCCTCTGACTCGAGCAATTCGCACCATCAATTATATGCAGGTCGAAATTGATATAATATTTACATGTCACTGGAGTGAATTCGCTAAAGTACTGTTTACGCTGTGTTACAAACAATGATTTTGAGATGTATTCTATGCTTTAATTTTAATTTTGTGTGTGACTTGGCTATCGCATTAGGATAAGACCTGTAATGATAGTTGTAAGGCATTTAAATAAATAAATATGTTTTAGCGTTTTTTTCGTTTGGGGACAAGCTTTTGTCATTACAAAACAATATTTATCTTTTTATCATCAGCCTACAACAGTCTACTGCTGAACATAGGCCTCTCCAATCGCACGCCATTCAACTCGATTCTCGAAAACTCTCATCCTGTTGTTCCCAGCCACCCAGAGATCGTCGCTCCACCTAGCCTTATCTATCACGCAGCGAGGTAATTGCGTAACACATAAAATGACAATATCGCAATGGGTTTCATTTTGACAGTTCACCCACGTTACAGTATCCTCCCTTTTCTATGGGAGATGAGTGAACTTTACACACTGTTCCTCATCCCTCTATACCCTCTTGGACGCTCTTGGCTGATGTGTGTATTTTATAATGTGCGTCTTAATTGTGCACAATCAACAATATTTATTTCTTTCCTTCTTCAAATATTACCTTTTATAACTTTCGTCTTCTCCACTTGGCCGTTTGACTTCCATATGGCGTTTATGTGATCCATCTCGCTCGGCTGACATTCTGAATACACAGGGTTGGTAAATAACATGGCTATTACGAGTACTAGTCTCCTAGTTTTGGTAAAACATGAAGATCTCGTCCGTAATTCCGTATAGGATTCATGAACAAACACAGAAACAAATACAGGAACAAAGTTGAAATTACTTAATTATTTAAGTATTTATTAAAACTTTATGCTTAAGTAAAAAAATACTGTACAAATGTGGACTTTTTGCCTGAGGCGTTTTTTACCAGTCAACCTTAGGGTGATGCAGAGACAAAACATGGCAGGTGCAACATAAGGGATAGATGACACCAAAAATAATAAACACTAATAAATACATTTATATGAACAGAATGAACTTTGTCAGGAGAAATAACGATAGGTAGAGGAGAAAACGAATCCAGCATATCAACGCTGAGATGATTCTGCCAACTGCTTACTCATTTTTTCACGTGCGTTCACTTTAAAAGATTACCGGGTGGTTGCCGTCCTGATTTTCAGAGGGGGCGCATTCCAAAGAAAGACCGCTTGGACAAAGAAAGAAGAATGAATGAAGCCAGATCGGTGAGAAGGACATCGTAGAAGACGATTGTTGGTGGCACGAAGATTTTTACTATGGGCAGAGCATAGTATTGAATTTAGGGATTCAGGTATGAAGGAGAAGTGGGTTTGTCGAGAATAGAGAACAACGTAGACAGAGCCCTCAACTCTGCGCTGACGAATGGGTAACCATTTTAAAAGCAGTCGGTGCGCGGATAATTTTTGGATAGACACGGCTGAAGACAGAGATACGATCGAGAACGCTGCTTTATTGCGAGATTTACAAGAAATCAAAAACGAATAGTAGCGAGACCTCAGGCGAAGACATGGAAACAGCAACGTGTCAACGTGTAACACAGCATAGAGTGACATACACAAGAGTCGAGAAAGCAGCTGGACTTGGGCCACAAGGCGACGACGTTAAAAGAAAAAAAAAATATCACCCGCCTCTCCACTATTCCATTGCTTACTCTAGGATGCATATCCGGTATGGCTCTAATTATCCTTCCCTACCATTACCGCGCCCCCCGGTCTACTCCTTGATATGCACTGGTCTCTGCAGCATCATGAAACATGAGGCTTCAGGGGCTAGTGTGAATCTTTGGATTCATTCGAGCAATCGAGTCTGGTCAAACCACGCGGTGCACTTCATTCATTCATTCAGTCGGTGCGCGGATAAATGTTCATAATAATACTAATATTATAAAGAGATTTTTTTTGTAAGTTTGTATGTAGGGGTTAATCTCTGGAACTACCAGTCGGATTGGAAAAAATCCCAATTCTTGAGGAAAGTTATAGCCGATTTAATATCACGCGGTGACCCTTAAAAGCCGAGTAAAAAGAAAAAACTCCTAAAAAACGCTAAGTGAAAACAAAATAATATCGCGGGCGGGCTATGGGTTGGGGGAACAAGAAATTTCACGCGGATGAAGTCGCAGGCAGAAGCTAGTATATATGTTATGGACCAGGTGATTAATGCGGGCATTATTACTAATGTACGAGCATTATGAATAATGTCTAGCTCTATCGGGCTAAGTGATTAATTACTATCTTAACTTCATTATTTATCACATTGCACGGTCATTATTATATTGCTAGATGACAATTGGGCAATTTGATAATACACGTTCTAACTTAACCTAACCCAAATGATTCACCAACAATAGAGGGGATCTGGCACTAAACCGGTAAGTCTATCAGTAGCATTCCATGACGCCCTTAAATCATCATCTGCCTAGCAATTTCCAACTATCGTTGACTCAGCCCACTATCGACCTCCGGTCTCCTGAGGGGAGTGACGTGGCGGCATCTAGAACGCCATATGCGAACTACGCATCAAAAACTGACGTCACAAATTCTGCATCGCGCAATCAGAGTTTACCGCGCGACTAGCATATATACAACATCCCGATATTAACCGTCGGGCAGTTGCCCACCAGACACAACACGCGTCTGGTCGGAGGATCCTCCCTTTACCATAGAGTATGAGTGAACTTTACACCCTATTCGTCATACCTCTATAGTGTGTTGGGGTCAGCTTCCAGTCTAAAGCATACACCTAAATACCAGTATTTTACATAGAGGAATCCTCTCACCTTTTTTCATTGCTGCCTTCTGCGGCTGGTTTCACTTGATGGACCTTATCGCTCATCTTTTGTACAACACTTTCAATGTCCCTCATTCTTGTTCCTATGGCGTCTACGAGAGCCTGAAGATTCGAGGGCTTCTCCGCGGGATCTTTCTTTGGGGCTATTTGTACTGCTTCCTGTTTCGATTCTGGGGGCTCCTGGGGCTGTGCTTCTTGGGGCTGATAGTTAGAAAGGTGCTCCTGAAAAATTATGTTGAAGAATTGAGGAACTGTCGTTTAAGGAACTTAAATATAGTGAGCCTAATGTTCCCACTGCCTCAGGACCCCTCTCTGTGAAAAAGAAGAAAGAGAAGGGTTGGGCCACTTAATGAAAACTTTGCGTTCAGAGACTTTAACAATAATAATATTGGAATTTTCCGGAGAATTTACAGCTAAGTAGATATAATACAATAATAGGTGTGCCGTGTGGTGCCGGACGTAAAGAATAGCACCACCCCATTTCTTCCCGTGGAAGTCGTACAAGGCGACTAAGGGACTTACTAGAGAATGGGCAGCAGCGTTCTTTATGCATTTTTAACACCATACTGCGATCGCCAATCCAACTGCCAAGCGCGGCGATTATGGCTAACCACCTCAATTGGGGGAGGCCTAGGCAGTGGACGTCTTTTGGCTGAAATAATGAATTATGATAATGAGATGACAATAGTTGCCTACTTTGTTTATTACAAAGATGAGTCTTCAACAGCCAAGCCTTTTTAAAGTTCCGTATTCAACAAGGAACCCTTATAGTTTCGCAATGTCCGTCTGTCTGTCTGTCCGCGACTTTGATCAGAGATCCATAGTACTAGCTGTAATTTGGCATGGGTATACATATTAATCACGCCGACAAAGTGGTAAAATAAAATCTTGTTTATTTTTATGGTGTTCCCCTAAAACTGGGGATGATTTTTTTTCTCGTCTACCCCATAGTGTGGGGTACCTATTGTTGGATAGGCCGTTTAAAAATATTGCGGGTCAGTGAAAATCATTTTTCAATTTAGGGATCCGTTTGCGTTATATTAAGCTTTGAAGTGCTAATTATTGTTAGAGTCAAGTGTTTCTCCCCCTGTCAGCTAAATGGTTGTAGTTGGATATGTGAAAAAAATTACAGCAGTAGTATATATAAGAAAGTTAAAAGAAAACTTATCACAGCTAAGTAGGCTTTACAAGTTACCGAGTAATAGTCGACCAACTTGCATTTACAGTTGAAAAACATATTCTCCGATACATTTTGGAAGAACGTGTTTTTCAACTGGACGTAGTTAAGCAGAAAGGACTCAACCCACATTGTGATCAAGGATGAGTTGTTAAAACCAAACAGGTCCTAACGGTTAACGGAAGGTACAAAGCTACATGTGGGTTGGTTCCCAACATTAAAAAATCAACCTTCTCTTTGTAGAGTCACGGATCTTTTGTGCTGAGTGAAAGAACCAACCGTTAGGACCTTTTTGGTATATATAACTCATCCCTGACTACAATGTGGGTTGATTCCTTTCTGCTTAACTACGTCCAACTACGACGTTAAATTTGTTCTTGGGATAAATTCATCCCAACGGAACACTTCATTGTGCGTGGTCCAACACGCACTTGGTAGGTTTTCTAACTACAATGGGGTCGGTTACCAATATTGCTGGATGCAGTTGAATACCAGTATTTAACATGGAGCGACTGCCACGACCTCCACAACCCAGTTAATGCGCCATAATAAGTAGAGGGCGAACAACGGTCTATTAGCGTTACTCCTTTAAAAAAATATTATCTCGTGAAGTCGTGACTGAGAAGGCATTATGAAAAACAGCTCAATAAAGAACCTCGGTAAGTGTGTCTAGAATTTTCTAATACCTTTTATAAAGTTTCATATTGAGACACGAAGCAACAAAATTTGATCGAAAGAAAAGCGGCCACATTCCTCTATATCGTATTTTGTTGCTTCGTGTCTCAATATGAAACTTTATAAAAGGAATTAGAAAATTCTAGACACACTTACCGAGGTTCTTTATTGAGCCGTTTTTTATAATGCCTTCTCAGTCACGAGATAATATGTTTATAAAGGAGCGCTAGTGGACCGTTGTACACGCTCTTAAATGCTTACGCTGTCTCGAGCTTCTGTATCCGGATTCTCTTTTGGTTCATTCCATTGGTTCTGGGGTATTTCAGTCCAAGACACTGGATTGTGGGTTTTCTACAAGCAAAGAGTACATTATCAGATTACCTGGCGAAAACTCTTTAGCACGTAAAACGTAAAATTAGATTACTAGGGAGTTCGTTGCGTTACAAACATGAATTTGGCAAAAAATTATACTTCTAAATATTTTAGATTAGTCTCTTCCTTTCTCTTCTGTTATTCTATCACGAATTTCTCAGTAGCAGCCATTGATATATTAAAAGGAGGAAGATATTTTACGCGCTAACATCACACATCAAAACTCATACATCTGTGATCAGTGTGATCACAGTCGCAAACCTATAGTTATCGATAGACAAGAACAGAGATAGGAAACGGCGCTGTCGTGCGAGCGAAATCGCGTTAGCTGCCGAATGTTGGCCTAATGTTTACGATTATGACTGACATTGCATGTGGTAGCACAAACATGGCGAAGCAAACATTAACTATTATTATAACTTTCAACAAATTAGCATTTTTGGCTGTGCTTACGAGTGATAAGTAATCCCGTGTCTTATTTTTCTTCCTTGTATTATTAAAACACTGTTTAGCTGCACAAGAAGTCATTTTGATGCATATTTATCACAAAAAAAAAAATATGAAGCTGTTTGATCAACGATATCCTGTGCGCGACTGAGTGCCAACTACGGGCCATCACTTAGTTTGATAGGACCAGGCTCTGTTACTAAGTCCAGTATTTACCGGTTTTAAAACATCAATGGTGGCAGCCCTGAGTGATCAAAATCCGAATGATTTTGAAGTATATTGCTAATCCATTGCTTCTTAAGTTCGAAAAAATTGTCTGCACAACAATGTAAATAATGCAATAAATGTTATTGAACTGTCAAAATAAAACCCTTTGCTGTTGTTAGTGTGTAGTGTTTTTACGTGCTCTACACTATGGTGGTCTTATCGAGTAAAAAAAAGGCTTGTGTTTTGGTCTTGTCACTTACGTTTTCAGTAGAAGTAGGTAATTCCTCCAATTCCGGGTTCACGGGCTCAACCTGTTTCCCTTTCTCTGCTTCCTCTTCGAAGTACTTCGCTGGAGGCTGCGCGTTTGACTTCCGCCGCTTGCGTTGTCTAGACGTCACATAAGATGTAATTGTAAAATAAC
The DNA here is from genome assembly GCA_947523025.1 of Dryobota labecula. Classification (NCBI taxonomy): domain Eukaryota; kingdom Metazoa; phylum Arthropoda; class Insecta; order Lepidoptera; family Noctuidae; genus Dryobota; species Dryobota labecula. The sequence continues at coordinate 12,562,991 of OX383310.1, forward strand.
TAAAAACCTCTTAAGGCGAGGAGGCAGCTGGGCGCGAGTAAATTGTGCCGTGAATTTAGTTAATTTAAGGTTAAAAATTATATGTTTAACGATATTAACAATGTGTAACCCGACGGACATTACGTCATCATAGAAGTTTATTTTAATGTGATTTTCAATACATAATGTGGTATAATATTGAAATAAAATGATTTTAATCTACAAAATAAGGGTATGTTTGGATTTTTTTTTCTATCGAGTGCATTTTATCCAATTATGTAACGAGGTACCTACAAAAAGGTCTCAAAAGCAACATATATTTTTCAACATAACGTTTCTAAATAAAATGACATAATTACATTTCCTAGAGGTTAACTTGAAGAACTTTGCCTTAATGGGGATGACACCATTTTATTTTTTATTTTTTGGTTGGGATATTATCTAATAACTTCTCCCGCTCTGGGCGGAGCGGGAGGGCGTGTCAGACTTTTACTGACTAAAATCCATCCGTGTTCCTTAAGTTACCTGTGTGCCAGGGCCACGGTATCCCTTTCGGACAAACCTGCCCATAGCTCGCCGTCCGCAAGCCCGCGCCTACGGTGGCCGGGAATTGGCTACCCTATTTATGATGGTATTATTACAGTCCAGGGCCTCAAGTCTGCTATTACAATAGTGTCAGAATGGTCTCTTCATTGTGAGTTTTTGACAGATTTGCCATACAAACACTGTCAAATACTCACAATGGCGAGACCATTCTGACACTATTGTAATAGTAGACTTGAGGTCCTGCAAGGTTGTTATTGTTTTACCAATATAAATAAATACTTGACCAAATCTACGGCACAGTCCGATCAGCAGATTTTCAGCGATCTCCTGACGCCAAACGTTATGGCCTGAGGGTGACAGACTTTAGAAGTCTGTCGTCTAAACAAACAAAGACCCGAGACGGCGCGGCGCAGCGTCGTCGGTACGCCATGTTCCGCGCGCGCCTCTCATGTAGCCGTAGAGTAAAGGCTCCCACACACTGGTGCGATATCGCAGGCGCGACATGGGTCACGCTGCCTGTCGCGCCTGCGATATCGCGACAGTCTGCATGAGCCTTTACGGCTGCAGGGAGTGACGGGTTCCGCATATGAAATGCATAGGACAAGAACTGCGCAATTGCGTCCCTGGCCTTTGGCCCAATGTAGTCGAAGAACACCGTGCCCAAGTAGAATTTTTGTTGGCGTTTGGTTGGGCCACATACCTCTGAAGTTGGCCCAACTAAATGCTACTAGGGTGTGGTTTTAGTCAGTCTGACAGGCCCTTCTACCCACCCCAGGGCGGAGGATATCCATGAGGATTTCCACTCAAAAGAAAGAGAAACCCAGCAAATGGTAGCGCGACACTAGTAGCACAATTTCTTTGTCGCTGCCTGTCGCGCCCGCGATATAGCGCGAGTCTGTACGAGCCATTATAGTAGTTAGGTACAGTCAGCTGCAGATAAATCTCACTCCCTAGCAATGAATAAATATTATACATTGCTAGGGGGTGAGATTTCTCTGCAGCTGATCGTACTATGGGGGACATCCGAATCGGATCAACGTATTATATGGAATATTCTTGCTTGCAGCGCTCGGCCGCTATAGTAACGCTTAGCTACGCTCATCAGCCAATAGTATCGTATCAGATTTTGCTAAGCCCTTTGTTATTGTAAATTTAAAAAAAAAGGACTGTAAAAGACCAGCCGAAGTGGTCCGACATCTGTGATCATTGTAACAGAGCCTGAGAAATTGATTTAAACAAAAGTTATTTTTTATTGGTCGTCCTAAACAGGGGCGGTAAACAGATGTGGACATCCACGAGCACGAGATTTTTTTTCGAAAGTGTGCCTATTCGGATATCCCCCACAGTACATAGTACTCACATATGTGATATTTTATTATGAGAAGACTCCTTTCCTTCATTTGTTGATAGCGCGATCTGAAATTGAAAACATTTTGTCAACAAAATATAACCTATAAACCCCCAAATCATATCCGCAGCTTTAATTCGTAACGCAATTGCAATCACTTTCGTATAGATAATTCACTCGTGTTCGTTGAACTGTCAAACTCAAAATGAAAGCGATTGTAGTTGTGTTACGTAATCAGACTATGAGTGTGCAGTCAAAAATTCATCATCCTTAATTTTTGGTTTGACAGTAACTATCCAGTAAGGGATGCTACACACTTGTTCGAGTAGGTATGTTCAGCACAGTTGTCTGAATAATTTGATATCGAACCAACCCGAACATGTGTATCGTTCGGGTTGGTTCGATATTAAATTTTTCCAAACGAGGGTAGATCCATGAATGGGTTTGTTGATCAGCACGAGCCGACTTGAACCGAAGTATGTGTAGTAATTACTTTAGTTCAGCTTTGTTGTTTATCAAAACTGTCGAATCGAATGTGCGGCACTCGAACAACAGTCTCTAGCACCCTGAACTGAGGAGGAATTTCAATATAAATAATTTTAGCTAGGATTGATTTTTAGCAACTTCAGACCAAATAAAAAGCCAAGACAGCGCTGCGAACAATACAGTGAAGCATGCCAAAACTATGCCTCCGCGCTGTGGGTACACGCTCACACGCACACATTTACAACCATTTACAATCAAACTACATCTCACTAAGTGCACACATGTTTATGAAACCGGCCTCGCGTCACTATTGACAGCGCTCTGTCTTGGTTTTTTATTTGGTCTAAGTTAGCAACATGATTATGTTTTGGGGGTGTGAATGCACATAGAAGTTTAACTTTTTTAAATCAACATGGCATACATACACAAACGACAGTAAATTCTGTCTAGAGTCTAGTTATTTGCAATCAGTTTTACCGATTTCTATTCCCGAATAGTCTAGTCAGTCAGTCATTCTGTCATCATTCAGATGTGCAGCTGCGCGGAGTTGGTTGCGCCATTTCTTCTCAGCTAAAGCAATAGGAAGTGGTGAAAGGTGGGCGTTTTGGGGGACTGTCTTATGTATTTTGGAGGTCCAAAAAGTACTGATACTCTGCCTTATTTAAACTTAGTCAGTTCCCCGAAAATTGCTTCATCACAGTTCAAAACATGTTTTCCTGCTTAAATTTTGTAAAAGAAACTGAGCCTTCTTCAAAACAAGTCAACTGGATGATTAGATTGCAGTCTGCTTTAAAACTACGATCACCGAACTTCTACAATTTTTTTAATTCTTCGATGTTTATTTTTTTTCAGTGCGATCGCAGCGTTGTTTAGCCCCGTTCAGAAAATAGTCGTCAACGGATTTCCATCACGATTATTGATTACCACGATGTCTGGGGGCGGCAGGGCAGCCCTAGGCACGGGCACGGGCGCTATTTCGTTGTAGCTTGTGGAGTCACTAACTGGCTTCTTGCCTGATCGTAGCACCTTATCATGTTCGCCTTGTTCTGAATCGCTTTCTGACAACTCGTAGACTGGTCCTTGGTCGATGGTCCTGGAGGGATTAAATCTATTAAGTAAATTATTACAAGACACTGCAAGACCTCAGAAACCCCACTATTTTAACTCTGTTGATTATACCTATGACGATTATTGAAACTTTCACCTGCTGCACTCATATTATATAACACTCCCGGAATGACACTTACTTAAGAGTAAGTGTACATATTGTACAGTGGCCAGCACATCAAGTTACCACAAATTGTCAAATTTCTTCATTCGATTTTGAACTTTATCTTCAACATTTTAAAGTTTAAAATCGTTTGGAGAAATTTAACTGTTTCGTATAGCTTGATGTGCTGGCCACTGTTCATATGTGTATACTTTCTTACATCAAAGTACTATTTTTTTTTTTCAGCCAAGCACTTGATCGTTTTATTATATAATTATTTTTAACATTATAGTAGGTAAATACAAAAATTTTGTCGTAATATTGCAAATAGAAAATAATAGACAAATTGTATTTTTTTTTTAATACCAAAATAACTGTAAAAGAATAGCATACATATTTATAAATACCAAAGATCTAGTGCTTGGTCTGCACGAAATCAAAAATAAATTGGGATTCTCGTTACGCCATTAGAGTGCAGTTTTCTGAAAGGCCAATCAACTGCTGCTGATAGATTGTCAATCTTATTTCAAATTAATATATTTAAGGATCTGTTGTTTTTTCAGTCAGGAAACTAAAGCAGTTAAGCTGACAGAATCATAAACTCATTAATTTGTCAGCAGTTTTTAGGATTTAGGAATCTGGGTGTTTAAACTAGTTTGACAGCTAAAACATCGCTGTCCATTTCTTTTCTCTCTGTTAGTGAGAGACAGCAATACTCTAGTGATGGTTTAGTTTCTAAACAAGAGAATAAACCACTTACTTGGGAAGGAAAGTGGAGTCAGCTGGAGGTGGCTTCTTCATCTTGTACATGTGACTCCACGGCGCGGCGGGCAGCACCTCCCAGGGTTGGCCCAGCACCCTAGTCCATACTTCTCCACGGACTACCACCAGACACCTGGGGAGACACATATTTATTTGCAAAGAAGAAGAATGACTTAATGACTTTTTGACTACTTATTCAATGATTTAAAGCTACAAGCCGCAGACGGCCTTAAAATAAAAATATTTCCTAAAGGGGTGCTGTCCTGATATAGCTATTCTCAAAACGGTTCATGCTACGATTCTAAATGATGTACTTCATTCGTTTGTTCCATATTTATGCATCATTTTTAGGGTTCCGTAGTCAACAACGAACCCTATGTTATAGTTTCGTCATGTCCGACTGTTTATCTGTCTGTCTGTCCGCGGCTTAGCTCAGAGACTCTTAAGTACTAGAAAACTGTAATGTAACGTATTGAGAAAAAGCCATAGTTTATTTTAATCAATAAATCTAATCGATATCATGACTGTAAGCAGGTTTTTAACGCTAAAGACGCTGATTATTACTTAAACATTACTGGTTTACGCGCAACCATTTATTTTTAAACGTCTATACCTCAGAAGTGTAGTTCTGTGGAATAGCACACAGAAAACATGGTACAAAAGGTGGTACATAACATGCAAATATCGTCATATTTGCGTGTTAAGTATGATACCTTTGTAAGCTTATTACACTATTTTTAATGCAAATAAATATTATTTCTATAACTATAAACATCTAAACTTATGATCAAGATCTTACCTAAGTCGCGTGCAACAGAAAGGGAATTGCATGTTAGTATCCTCCACCACTTCTTCACATTCGATGGCAGATTCTGGAGCTTCTACCCGCTTACACCTGAACAGAAATAAAATATTCATTATGAGCCGTGAGGTGATCACTGAGTACCTATGCCAATCATGAAGCTTTTGGCGTCACACGGAACCCCAAAATCCAAAGACCAAATCTCTGATTGATCCCGCAGTTCCGCTTCATCATCATCATGCTTACAGGGTGTAAGGGACAGCCCTCCGCAGACTGATAGGGTAAATTCAGTATATCATATTAAGTACCCGGAACATGAAATTATTTCATGAACGTTATGGGAATCTAAACCTGATTTGTTTTATTATCTCACACGCAATGTATCGTTACCGTGGCGGCAAAATGCACGTGGCGAACGGCAGCGCAGCGAGCCTTCAGCCACCCTCCCCGCCTCGGGGCGCAATGAGTTCGATGAACTCTGTAGCTAGGCTTTTGCCTAGTTACATCACTCATCATTCGTGAAATCTGCTGTTCACTTTCTAGTGAACAGTAGATTTCACGCGTCGTTCGTTACTGTATTTCAACATCCATTGCAGATTTTTGTATTTTAGCTGTTTTATTTACATAAATGGAGCGCTGCGTACAGAGAATGTAATTTTACATATAAATAAAGAAATAGTAACTGAAAAATTAAAAAAAATAAGTTCCGGTGGAATATGATTTAAAATAAGGAGCTGAATGCAACCGGTTAGTTTGCGGATGACTATCCCTCTCATAGGGTGTAAGGGATAGTCATCCGCAAACTAGTCAAAAGACTACCAAATAATTTACTTTTCATACCTACTATTGTATAGAATCAAGTTTTTCTAACTGTACAGACAGCTGAGCTGCTGGGGAGTGTGTTGCGCCACTTCTTCTTTCCAACTAAAGCACTAGGATGTGGTGAATGGCGGGCGTTTTGGGAGATTGTCGTATGCAATTTTGACGTTCGAAAAGTACTGATTCTCAGCTTAATTTAAATAAATTACTTTTTATTTAGATTATGAATGCTAGACAAAGGCCTGCTTCCCTTAGCAATGCCACAACGAACCATCTTGTGCCTGCCGCATCTACTAAGGTCCACCATGCTAGGGTCTACCGACGCTGCGATTTCCCCAAACGATTTTAGATTTTATAATGTTCACGATTCAGTTCAAAATCGAACGAGAAAATTTGACAGTTTGAGGTAACTTGATGTGCTGGCCACCGTACCATGCGTAAGAACGTTACATTACATGGAAATGCTCGAGAAAACGCTCTAGTGTACACACTCTGTATGCGAGCAATGTGGCCCGCTCACTGCCCCGAAAGTTCGACAATTCTTGCTAATGTTATGAATTTGTAATAGTTTTTTTTTTTTTTTGGGAATTGCTTCTCGCAGTTCCAACCTAGGAGGTTGTCCTCTGCTTAACTGGACTTTCCGGTGGGTGCCTCAACAAATTAAGGCCTCTAGCCAGGGCATAAAAATTAAAACTAAGCGACTACACGCTAAGGGCACCCCTCTGCGGGGGTACGGACCTCAGCTTAGGGCGTCGCTGGGGAAGGACAGCAAGTCACGGGCTGGATCGGATTGTTTTGTAGATAGTACGAACCCAACTGTGTATATAGCAAGATTCCGGCCTCCGGGCTGGCATCTATGCCTGGTGCAGGAGTAGGCATCTGCCCACTCTGTGTATGCTGGGTGCTTCTTCAACGTCCTAGGGTCCGTGCAATCTGGGGGCAAAGAGATGACGTAATGACAGAAAGTGTTTTAAATGTCTAGCTGCTGAAATTAGCTACCATAAAAAGAATTGTGTAGACCGTATGTGATGGTCGTGCAATAAAGAGAAAAAACAATTGCCTGACCTTTTTCATATTTGGTAGCTGATAACCTATACAAATATTATAAAGCTGAAGAGTTTGTTTGTTTGATTAAACACGCTAACCTCAGAAACTGGTGGTTCGAATTTAATAATTATTTTAGTGTTGGATAGCCCAATTCCTTTAGGAAGGTTATAGGCTATAGCTATTTAAAATCACTTAGGAGCCGCGCAATATGACAGAGTCAGAAAAAACGCTAAGCGAAAACGTAGTAATTGCGCGGGCGGGCAATAAAGGTTGTGGGCCGAAATTTTACGCGGACGAAGTCGCGGGCAGAAGCTAGTAATCTTATAAAAATAATAATCACCACATTGAACAAACAAAATGGAGATTTTTTCTGTTTTTGTTTAAGTAGGTACATATATAAAATTTTGGATCTCACAAACATCGTTTTCCTAAACGAATAAGCACAGTGTAGTGACATTTTCATACAGTAAAAACGTGCGATTCGTGCCAAAACAAGTGCGGAAAAAGTTACATGTTTATAAACAGAACGCCTAATCAAGCAATTCGTCAAAACAACACGCATAATTTGGTTTTTTCTAACAGACCTACTGTAACTTCCCATAGAAATATATTCTTATATCTATGGTACTTCCTGTATTTCTTACTTTTAGGTTTTGTAAACCTTCGATCAAAAATATCTTGCAAACCATTTGCAAACAGTCTGACTTCTAAAGCGATTACAATTAAAGTTTATTTTTTATTTTTTTTATTCTACTATAAATAAATAAATAAAATCATTTTATTTCGGATAATACAAGATCCATAAATTGTTAGTAACATGTTTGCACTTAAATCACTATTGTTAGTAACTTAAACTAAAGACGAATTTGTGAGAAGACCACCCAACATCTAGACACAACGAGAAATGGTAATGATCTAACTATGGTATAAGTCTCCGCACAAATTGCCTTATTATGGCGGAGGAAGTGTCTGCCGCCACCGCCTTCAGGATACTATTGTGACTGCGTCTTATTCTGCTCAGGAATGAGGCCGTTTTTTTGCGGATGATCGTATGAAATCCATCGGTATGATTTACCGCGAACATTTCCGAGGCACTGCAAAAACTATGAGTTTGCTCTTGACTTTAGTCTAGGTCTGGATGACAGAGACAAAGTCTACGATGGAGTGAGCTTACCCAGAAGAAGCCTGTTCACTCTCACTTTGAATAGATTAGGGTTGTATGCGTTCGGAAACACAAGACGCAGGCAGAGAGTTCCACTCCTTTGCTGTGCGCATTATAAAAGACGTTTGAAAGCGCTTACTGCGAGTTGGTGGAATATCAACTAGGTAGGGGTGGTAACCTGCAGTGCTAAGGAAGTTTCAGTTTTTTATTAATCTAATAAATCAGTACCCTGAGATACAGTTTGATCTCTCATCAACACAAATCAAAACTTATTCAATGCTCTTAATTGCATATCACACTCGGAATGGCAACCTTTCATTGCAAAGACAATTCCTTTCAATACAATGACAATTCCTTTCATTACAGAGACAATTCCTTTCATTACAATGACAATTCCTTTCATTACAATGACAATTCCTTTAATTAAAATGACAATCCCTTTCATTACAATGACAATTCCATTCATTACAAAGACAATCCCTTTCATTACAATGACAATTCCTTTCATTACAATGACAATTCCTTTCATTACAATGACAATTCCTTTCATTTAAAATGTAGCGCGTTGGTGCGCGTTGTGGACTTGAAAAATCAGACCTAAGGCGCTGTCTCCACGGGCGAGAGAATCGCATCGATATTCACGCTGGGCCTTCAAATAATCGCCGCGATGATAACGCAGTGTGGAGATTGATTCATAGAGCTTCTATTGAATTTGATGGCACGGCGAGACTATCGCCGCGATTTTCTCGCCCGTGGAGATGGCGCCTAAGCGTTTTGTGTATACAGTCAGTTACTGAAATTAGCTGACCCCTCCTTGCATGGTTGGGATTTTTTAGAATACGAATCGAGAGAATTTTATATTTCTTAATTTTATTTAAATACCTATATGAAATCAACCCTAAACTAGAAAAACATGAAAATCTTACGATTTGTTACAAAAAAAAACCTCAACCATTTGAGCAAAGGGGGGTCAGCTAATTGCAGTACCTAACTGACTGTACCTAGAAATGGATTTTATTGTGTTGCCAATTCAAGTCATTCCGAGTAGATATGTCACACAGAGGGGTAACACAATCACAATCAAATTAAAGAGAAAACTTGTGGGCAGCTAGCTAATTTTCTCTCCGTATCGTCATAAAAATATAAAATGATATCTACATTCTGAACTGAAGTTCTCGAGTTTCCCTTTGTGTTTCCCAGCATGGCCAGAATTGTGAACTGCAAACAATAGGGAATATGCAAGTCAGTTTTTGATAATTAAAATCAATATAAGGCAGTACCCTTAGGCAGTGACCTTTTAATTGTCGGTGGCTATAAAACAGCACTACTTAGAAAAAGTGTTTTCTGCATGGGTTCAATAATATTTAATAAACTACCGGACAGCATAAAAAGTGACACCCTTCAACAATTTAAATATAAATTCAAGGCTTTTTTGATACAGAAATGTTATTATTCCATAAGTGATTTTTTGAATGACCCCATGTGTGACATCTAAACAATTTAGGTGACATCTAAACAATTTAATATTATTGACATTATTTGTAAGATTTTTTGTGCATGATCTGGACTTGTTAAAATGATTTATTAATTTATTATCTATTTCTTAATTGAGCTTATTGATAGTGACATTATTTGTTAAATTTTGCATGCCAAAAATCAGGCAGAATGTACCTGGCTCACTATATTTTTATAACAACTTTATTGTACAATACCTACATTATATGCAAATAAATGATTTGATTTTTTTTAATTTATACAACCCGAAAAATCTTTGGTTTATTCTCGGCCCTAAAAGACGTCATTGTAACTTTATATGACTTTATGGTTTTGTATCTCGCACCTAAACGAAACAACTTTTTAGTTATTTCCTGTACTTAACTCAAGCAGAAATGACAAAATAATTATAATAAAATTAAAAACTTAGACATCTCAAGCACTTTGTAAAGACTAGATGATTGTTTACCTATTATGTACTTAAATCTTGACGTTATCAACGGGATTGTCGATGAATATATAGTTTGCCCATCATTGTTCTAACCTATCCGCTAAGGTGCAAAACATCTCGAGCTCGTTAGGGTCAAATCGTACTAGAGCAGAGTCATCTGAAACTTAACATAGCAAATTCATCCTTATCTCCACAACATAATACACATATTTCATCTAAGATAAAAAAAGATGCGCATTCAACAGAATTCGCGCGTCAGAGCGCAACCAACGTTGATTGGTGCGCGCGCGTTACGTTGTAGAGATAAGGGTGAATTTGCTGCGTTATCCTTTGGATTGACACTTCGCCGCGCTTCGACTCTGCGCTAGTATGAATTGAACCTTACGCTCCCTCTCACATTCTTCAGCGTTTCTCCATAAGTCGACAAAGTAACTCAGTGGGTCACAGTCATTTTAAAAGAAAGTTAGGGGTGGCGCGTAAGTTAAAAGTTTGGGAACCACTGATCTAAATAAAATATCAGATATGTATACAAACGTGTGATGCGATTGCGAGGATTTTAAATTAAGCCGACAATTTATAAATAAATAAAAATATCTTACATTGATTCTTGTACGAGTCCTTATTTTCCGAAGTAGAGCTAGCAAAGGCCGCGGCCAGAAGCCCCAGAATTAATATAATCATGTTAAAACAGGCACGTGGACTGTGCACCAAATGCGATGTTTTCAAATGACTGACCGTTTGTAACTGCTATGCTTTGAAGGTAGTACAGTGAAGCAGATATGGCTAAAAGAAAAAAGAGTGAAATTGTAAGTACTGTTTCAGCCTTTTTCTGATTCGTTAATCGTAAGCGTTATTTTTTGTAGATGTACTTTATGGGTTAATTAATCTGTGAAGGAGTGGACACAGCTGCTAATTTTAATAGGTACCTACTACTCTTTATATACAAATAAGTAAAATTGAAGTATCTTTTATTAAGATACCCTAGTAGCATTTTTTGTTGGCATTTAGTTGGGCCACTTACAGAGGTAAGTGGCCCAACTAAATGCCAACAAAAAATGCTACTAGGGTAACTACTTAATAGTAAATACATAAATATGATGTGGCCTATTAAAGTACCTATACATACTTCTAATTGCATTTTAACAGCTCAACAACATTAATAGCATTTACGTTGTTGAGCAAACAATTTTTTCGAACATAATGAAGCAATGGATTAGTAATATTCTTCAAAATCATTCAGACTACTGAGCTGGGGCCTTACTCCCGACAGCGTCGAGTTCGGAATCAATCGAATTGGATTCGAATTAAATGCCGATCCATACTCTTGAATCCTACACTAGCGCACGATCGTGCGATGGTTCGAAGCGAAACCATCTGACAGCTAGATATCGAGTTGTTGGATCAAAACTAAACGTCAAATTACACGATATCAAAAAAGCTACTTTATTCAGATCGAGCGAGATAACTACTTAAAAGACATAGAGCACTTGAAGATGACGTAATCCGCCGGATATGCTTAAAACGACGCTGATATTACTCGAACCTATGTCGATCTTGGTTTACGATTCGAATTGGTTCAGGAGTAAGGTTTTAAATCGAGTTCGGATCGAAACGAGTTCGAATCGGAAATAAAATCAAACTCGAATAGTTTTCGGGAGTAAGTCCCCTGGTCCTGGGTTTGATTCCCAAGTCGAGCAAAGTGTTTTTGCTATTCCCTATTAGAAGTTTTCAGTAGCAGCCCTGCAATAATAATATTGTAAAGGGGGCGGGCGGGGGCGGGGCGATGTCTCATAGAGCGTCTAGTGGTACAGGGCAGAGTAAAAGGTAATAGGCCACGCGAGAGGTCACCGATTAGGTGGACCGATCAAATTAAATCCGCGGTTGAAGGCGGTTTTGAATGCGCTAGACTGTCATCTAACAGAACCAGATGGAGGGAGATCGTGAGGCGAGCTACGACTACACCTGCGATTAGATAAAACTCATTGTGACCATGACCGCTCTGTCAAGAGCAAAGCGAAGAAGAAGATAGGGGGTGAGCCTGACCCCGATGGGTTCCCGCATTGTCGAAGCGGGGGAGCTCAGTAGCCGTGGCTTGGACAACCACGGTGAAGCTAGGAGGAACCCGAGGAGGGGCCACTCGTCAGGGCTTTTGCAGATAAGCCGACGACGTAGCGGCCACAAGTAGGTTGCGGTGCCGCTTTTTCGACATCGCAACTGAGGCCGCGATGTGGTATGGGAGGCATCGCGCCTGAGGGTTGGAGGCCGTGGCAGGAGGGGGCGTGGCGGCGGTGCGCCGTTCTCCCTACCTTCCGCGGCCTTGACGGGGTCGCCACCGGTTGATGGCGGACGCGGTGAGGCCGCAGAGGAAGGGGAGTGTAGGTATTGCGTTGGCCGCTCTCCCTATCCTCTGCGGCCGAAAAGTGGTAGGCGGCGGGGCCACTGATCTGACCCGTCGCAGGGGGACCAAGGGCACCTAGACACGGGTTCGTCTGACGCCCCTGTGCTGGTTTGGTCCCTGCGGTGGTCACGGCGCGCAGTGTGTTCTGGTGCGCCGGTGATGGGGGTTACTCCCCAGAGGAGGGTTCGGTGACGGACGGCCGCGGCGAGTTCGCGGATGATTTCAAGTTCCCGTGTCCCTGCCATAAGCGGCAGAGGAGGACACCGTGGAGTTTTAGTGGGTTGGAGTCCCACATAACTGCACTGCCTTCCCGTGGTAGTAACCCTACATCAGCACCCTAATTGCGTAAACCGATCACTATTACAATCCCGCTCATTTTGAAAGGGATTAATAGTCCATATATTGCTTCATTATGTTGGAACAATTCGTCTGCTTGACAATGCACCTAAATAATGCAAAGAATGTGGTAAGTCTTCGTTTTTCACTTTTGATGGTGCCTGTACTTTGATTTGAGAACAATACAATTGTTTTGTATTTACGTTTACAAGAGAGCGGCATCCGGTTCTTTTTCTTGGAAAAAAACTTCGATCACTAGGCTAAGTAAGCGTGTGAAAAATATCGTGAAAATGTAAATAAAGTTTGATGAAAAATGTCTCGGGCAACAGATAGTAATGGGATAGCCCAATTATACTTCGTTTGCGTGTATTTTGTATTTCATAATTTTTAGGGTTCCGTACCTCAAAAGGAAAATCGGAACACTTATAAGATCACTCGGTGTGTCTTTCTGTCTGTCCGTTTGTTACAGCGAATTTGCTATTTCTGTGAACCAATCACGAACGTGTAACGAAAATAAATGAATTTTGAATATGTGGTCCACTTGCAATAAAATAGAATGATAATAATAGAATATAAGCAACAAAATACGATCTAGAGGAATGTGGCCGCTTTTCTTTAGATCGAATTTTGTTGCCTCGTGTCTCATTATGAAACGTTATAAAAGGTATTAGAAAATTCTAGACATACTTACCGAGGTTCCTTATTGAGCCGTTTTTCATAATTCCTTCTCAGTCACGAGATATTTTTTTAAAGGAGTGGCGCTAGTGGACCGTTTTACGCCCTCTTAAGCTATCCCATCTACAACTACAAGCCAGTGATCCAGAGGATACTCCCTAGTAGCATTTTTGTTGGCGTTTGGTTGGGCCACATACTTTTGAAGTTGGCCCAACTAAATGCCAACGGAAAATGCTACTAGGGCTGGCTTGTAGTTTTGCACTGGGTGGCGTGGGTCATGTTGCAGCTTCTCCCTCTCCATGCGGCTGGCTATAACCCTAGTAGCATTTTCCGTTGGCATTTAGTTGGGCCAACTTCAAAAGTATGTGGCCCAACCAAACGCCAACAAAAATGCTACTAGGGAATTCTGCGAATTTCTGGAGCCGCAATGCCAGTTAGTGGATTCTGCATTAGATGATTTTATTTCTGTAAGTAGGTTTTTACAAACACTTTCACACGTCAATCATATTTTAAAACTAGATGAGGTCGGCGTTTCGTATCTGACTACTCTGAGAAGAAAGGCCGAAACAAACTCAGAGGTCACAGTCTCTTTTAAAGTCCAGACATAATCTTGGTCAAATCATGTGAAGACCATGTAGATTGGTGTCTGAATGGTCATTCGCACCGGGGTCAGTTTTAAACAAACAATAACAGCTGATTTTGCAATAGTCATAACTTTTTCTGATGTCAGAGTTATCAGACTTGAAAAATCAGCCTTAAGTGTTTTGTGTGTACAGTCAGTTACTGCCATTAGCTGACCCCCCTTGCATAAATGGTTGAGATTTTTTTAAATACGAATCGATAGAATTTTATAATTCCTAAATTTATTTAAATGACTATACGAAATCTACCCAAAAAAAAAACCTCAACCATTTGAGCAAAGGGGGGTCAGCTACCCCTTTTGCTCAAATGGTTGAGGTTTTGAAAATCGTATGATTTTTATATTTTTCTAGTTTTGGGTTATTGCAGTAGGTAACTGTCTGTACATAAAGATAAATAACTGCCTAAAAGTGGTTCTTACACCTCTGCCAAACCCTTTAGGGAATACGGGTGTGATAATATGTAATTAAGTAAAGGGAAAGTAAAATAAAAACAGTTAATTCTCAACATAAATTTATTTACACTAAAAACTAATAATAAATCTTATAGCTTAATTATTACAAATAACAGAAATGCATTGTAATAATACATAGAATTTTATGAGAATATACAAACGGTCGTTTTTCAAACGTTCCTACTCAAATCGTGCTAAATATAATCCGGCTAAGAATTTTCGGATGTGAGCTTTTAACAGTCTACAGCGTGTATAATTATAATTATACAGGCCATCAAACTGTACAATCTTTTGATAGATGCTGTATAACTGGGCGATCACACGACAAAAATAATAAAGTTACACTTCCGAAGACGACGGCAGCGGCGTTAGGTTGACAGTAACCGCAAGCGACAGTGCCGCTGCGATTTAATTCCGAACGCAATGTCACATCTACGACTGCAGCGTTTTCTTCTAGTTCGAAACATACGTCGCGACTGACAGCACTACTGATATGCTGCAGTCGCCGCTCTAACGCAACAGCAGACGGCATTATCGCCACTTACGGTAGCGTTTATATAGAAACCAGTAGTGTCGCTGCGGTCTGTCGTTGCGATCGGACGGCAGTGCCACTGCCTACGGAAATGCACCTTAACACTTTCGCTGTCCCATGAATTACATACGATTCACGTTATTTGTTTAACTATTGTGTCTACTTTGTGGACAGTGAATCGGTTAAGATTGAAAAAAAAAAAAAAAAAGACATTATACAAAGTTTTATTAAAATGTTACAGGTCATCATTAAGGCGGCGCTCCACTATGACCTACAACCACGCAACGCCGGATGCGTGGCTGGCAAACAACTGAACCGTGCGGCTGACGTGCATAACATCTCTGTGCACATCCTACGCAGCAGTGGATCTACGCGTTTTCATAGAAATTATTCTACTAGAATCGCGTCGCCTGTCTGTCCGTGGAGCTTTTACTATCCAATCTCAAAGTCTTTAACAGATTTCAAGACGAAACCAGTAACCGTTAAAGAGTTCCTTAATGCGGAGATGATCCTCGTTGCATCATCTAGTCATGTCTACCAAATAAATGTTTTGTCATCGGAACGGAACCAGTATACAAAGTTTCAGCTTAAAATGTCAAGAGAAAGTTGGTTTCAATTGAATTGCAAGATTTGACCATAAATCATAAAAGCTTGTATTCATAATGACGGTTTTCTGAAATGACGTTCACTAGGTGGCAGCACTGAGACGTCAGGTCCAGGCACCTGTCAAAAGAATGAATGAAACGAATGATGATCGTCATCATAAATTTTATATTCATTGTCGCAATGGAAGACTTCTTGTCAAAGTGGCTCCAACTTATGGCGTGAATTTTCATGAAAACCCTCATTAACAGAAAATAAGTTTATGGTATGGGTTTATAGCAGCCAAGATAACTAGAATAATTTCTAAAAAAAAAAAAATATTATGTCTATTATTTATTTCAAAAAATCTGTAATACTATATTTTCTAATTTACAGTTGAATTTTAACAAAACGACATACGAAACAAAACAAAAATTTCCTTTGGAATAGCGTATACATTCATATTTGAGTTGGGTGTAATAAAATGATGGGACTTAAGAGGGCTGTCACCGGTCCACTAGCGCCACTCCTTTAAAAACATATTTTATTATCTCGTGATTGAGAAGGAATTATGAAAAACGGCTCAGTCAGCAACCTCAGTGTGTCTAGAATTTTCTAATACCTTTTATAAAGTTTCATATTGAGACACGAAGCAACAAAATACGATCGAGGAATGTGCCCGTTTTTATTTAGATCGAATTTTGTACCATTTTGAATGGTTTTCTTTAAAGGGTGGATTTTTTATATGGTTTTCGCTAAGGTAGACCGCGAAATTCAAATTATTTTACGTTTTTTTGCTATTTGTAGGTTAGTGGCTACATTAAGTTAAGCTACATCAGCGTTTGCTTATGCGCGATCATTTAGCGAACTGGTTATGTAATAAATCAGTGATTTTACCACACTCAACACGGGCGGTTTCTTTATCCCCGGGTTTCCATCATTACAAGTGTACAGAACAATCATCCGTACGTTTGAACAGCGCGTACAATGCACAGCGTTGCGCGCGCAGCGTTTGACGTCCTTTCGTCGTACAGGTTGTTGATTAAAATATGATTCGTGACCGTAAAAAATATGGCTGTACAGAATTATAATCATTAGAATCAGCAATACAACTCCTTAAGGCGACGATAACTGACTTTAATGATTTTATACTGAAGATCACGTCTAAACAAGTAGTGTTAAAGATTTGGAAAAAAAAAAATATGTTCAATTAGAGCATTTTCTTAATAACTTAATATGTGAATATTTCAGATTATGTCTATATTACATAGTGAAATTAATTTGTAAAGTCATGTTTAACGCAGATAAAAAACTGAGAATCACGCAAAATCTATCAAGCGTATTTTCTGAAACCTTCACCTTTTTAAAGATAATTTAATTATAGATTTTTTAGTATACGTGTTTTATTAAAATACCTTTTGTTTTATGTATAATAAATTAATAATGCGTTTTATTTGGGACAGCGGTCCTAGATGGGCGAGACCTATTACTGGCTGGACGTACGAGGCGTTGCGTTAGCTCAGTACAGAATACGCAAGCTAGCCACTCAAGGTCTCTGGCATATATCTGCGTCTTAAATTAGAATTGGCCTCAAATGTCATGATTTCATGATTATAATTCTATGAATAAATATTTGATACGGTCGCGAATCATATTTAGATCAACATACAACCTGCTACTGCCCAGCAAATTGCAAAAAAGTAAGAAAATTTGAATTTTACGGGCTACCCTGACGCTTTCGCCTTAAGTGGGAAGATGAACATTATAAATGTGAAAGTGTGAGTGTTTGAAAAATATAAATAATGGCAGTAATGTAGGGAAAAACTAAGGCTTGAATTCCTCCAACGCTGATGTCGGTCGCGTACGATGATCGATGTTCATAGCGACTGTCGCGCACGCGTGGCATTCAACTGATCGTCGGTAACAGACTGAGGGCGCTCGCACAATCCATACTCGTCAGTCGGCCAACAAACGCGGGGCTGATGAGCGAGACAAACGCGCGCGATACGCGGCGCGTAGCAACGTCCGCGCTGCTGACGTCAGCTTCGCAGTGTGAAGCTATAAAGAACAATAGGGATGATGACTCTAAAAATATTTTTTGTCCGTCATGTAGATTATTAAAAAATATTAAGACATGTATTTTTCTTTTTTTACATAATCAAAACATTATGGCGATACATTGAGTTCAAATGTGGCATGACGTCACTTCTCACTAGATTTTATAAGTAGCTGTAACGTAACGAGTATTATCTGATTGACGGACTAAACAGTTTTTCTTTTTTTTACTCAGGACACATCCCTATTATATTCGTACGCGCTGCAACCGACGTACGCGACCGACATCAGCGCAGGAGGAATACAAGTCTAACAAACGGTTTTCGTGTCGGTTAGATCTAGCATAAGGGATGGATCACACCCATGGTAACGCTCACTCACAATCAGCCACTGAAAGTGAGCTGGCGTTAGGGTCAGCTCAGTCAGACAGCAGCAAAATTCTCGATACCGTAGACAATTATCTCTTGCACACTTATTTTGAATTTGACGGGCTCGTGGCAAAATATTAACAGCCGTACCGGTCGATTGATTTTGCTGCTGTCTTTGCTGACCTTTAGGCGGTTTCCTGATTCTTCAAAAATTTTCAACTTTACATTCACACTCTCTCCAACAATAACAATAATCCAACTATACCTTCCGTGTGAACTGCCCCTAAACTATATCTAAGTTGTTACGATAAGTGGAGAAGAATTACAGAATATTTTACTTCTCTTCTTTAGCATTCTTCTTCATGATTGCCTGTGATGTTGTCTTTATAAAACATATTTGCTGTAAAATCCTTTATTGTTTATTCTCAATAACCAGTTTGTCAGTTCGGTATAAATCTCCAACTATTATCTGGAAAAGAAAACATGATTTTGAAAATATCTTCGTAATATATTCGAGTGTCCCTACGTTTTTAAAGCCATTTAATCTCTAGGCAGGTGCAAACCTGAAGTGCACCGCAGTGCAGTTTTCAATAATAGGTAAACAAATATCAACCTTAAATAAGTTGAAAATATTTAAACTTACATTAGTCTAAGAACATCAAAGCAGACAGAGATACGCGGTTAAAGTTTTTTATTTTCGACTTTATTTAAAACTATTTTCTGCCCGCGATATCGTTCGCCTTAATTAATTTCCTTTGGAATGGCGTACACATTCGTATTTGAGTTGCGAAATGCGAATTGCGAATGAAGGGACTTAAACATAAATATACTCCATTTGAAATAGGATTAGACATTTAAATAAACCTTTTTTACAGTCCGCTTAACCGATTTTGACTTCTCTCTCTCTTCAAATCCAATGTAATAGGAACATGTATAGACGAGATACATGTCCCTATTACATTGGATTTAAACATAATACAATATTGCTAACCCTCAACAGCCAATAGCGTGGTAATATATAGCCGAGTTATAGATTCGATGAACAAACATTTAAGGTATATTTGTGCAAAATTTGAACAAAATCTATTCAGTAGTTTTTGCCCCAATCCGGAACATACATCCATGGGCCTAAGTCTACTAATGTACAAACGTTGCAATGGTCTCTACCATTGCAACGTTTGTACATTAGTAGACTTGGCCCCCAGATAAACAGACAAACATTCTAAAAACGATATTTTCGGCATTAGACTCGTTCCCACACCTCTTAGCAATAACCTTTTTTTTTTTTCAAAAATATTCAATGTTCAGTTTTGAATTGGTTACTACGGCAAGTTAATATTTGTTTGGAAAACTGTGCTGCACTGCGCTTTGCCAACACCCGAATTGCGTACCCAACACACTATCATATCAGTAACAATGGGTTTAATTGCGTTATTTACATTGTTGAGCAGATAAATTTTTCGAACATTTATGAAGCAATGGACAAGCAATATGCGTCAACATCATTCAGATTGACCAGGGGCCTTACTCCCGACAGCATCGAGTTCTGAATCAATCTAATTGGATTCGAATTAAATGCCGATCCATACTCTTGAATCCGACACTAGCGCACGATCGTGCCGTGGTTCGAAGCGAAACTAACTTCGATCGAAAGATTCGTTAGGATCGAAAAGTTTGTACTCCGCACGCCATCTGACAGATAGATATCGAGTTGTTGGATCAAAACTAAACATCAAATTACACGAATTCAAAGAAGCAACTTTATTCAGATCGAGTGAGATAACTACCTAAAAGACATAGAGCACTTGACAATGACGTAACCCGCCGGATACGCATAAAACGACGCTGATAATACTCGAACCTATCGATCTTGGTTTACGATTCGAATTGGTTCGGGAGTAAGGTTTTAAATCGAGTTCGAATCGAAAACAAAATCAAACTCGAAACGTATTCGGGAGTAAGGCCCCAGCTCCCTAATCGCGTAATACAATATCCGATTGATAGTGTATTATTATTATATTAGGGGGCTGGTCTGGGCCAACCTAATTGTGCTTAGCCAGGTGCCCGTCCCTCACTCACATTATTTTATTACAAAACTGCTGCTCGATTAGACACGCACACATCCCACATGCCACACGTATTAAATATCTATCGAACAGACAGCTGTGCTGCTGGACAGTTTGTTTTGCGCCACTTCTTCCCAGCTTAAGAGGGCGTTCACCGGTCTACTAGCGCAACTCCTAAAAACATATATTATCTCGTGATTCAGAAGGAGTTATTAAAAACGGTTCTATCAGCTGCCTCGGTGTGTCTAGAATTTTCTAATACCTTTTATAAAGTTTCATATTGAGACACGAAGCAACACAATACGATCTAGAGGTATGTGGCCGTTTTTCTTTAGAACGAATGTTGTTGCTTCGTGTCTCAATATGAAACTTTATAAACGGTATTAGAAAATTCTATGCACACTTACCGAGGTTGCTGATTGAGCCGTTTTTCATAATTCCTTCTCAGTCACGAGATAATATTTCTCTTAAGCACTAGGAAGTGGCGATGGGCAGGCGTTTTGAGGGACTGTCTTATGTAATTTTGACGCTCGAAAAGTGCTGATTCTCACCCTATTTTGAATAAATAACTTTTTATTTTGATATCGTATGGCACTCAGCAATGGTTGTAATTGGAAACATTAAAAACAGCACTTCCAGAGATTACCTCTTACAAACAAACAATTTTACTTCTTTATATTATTATTAGTTAAGATTATATGCATACCTGTCTCCTTATAATAGTAAGGTTTTCCAAAGCAAAGTCGTATTGTTTCTTAATTTGTTTAGGTTCGGTCAGCATCTTGTTGTCTCTAAATCCATCTTTTACTCTTCTCATTGCATAGGCCCTGAAAATTATAGAAGAAATATTATTAGTACTAATAGTTGATGCCCCCCTGCTTTGGTAAGCCCCTTAAGCCGTTGGTCCTGGTTGTCATTCGTGGATCTTTGAGTCATTACAACTTACAGTAGTAAGAAGCTGACGAACTAGCAAGAAGGGCATCCAGCACGTCAGGCTGTGGACCCAAGCCTATCATACCCATCCCCTTCAACCAATTACGCAGGTGGCTACAGGATTTCACCCACACACAAGCGGAGAACTGGTGGACCTCGACACCAGGCTGCAGGCAGTCCAGAGATGCAATGCCATCCTTGGATGGTAGGCTGACTAGGCTCTTTTTACGCCTGGACAGGAACGGTCTGCGCCTGGTGACGGGGACCATCACGGGACACTGCTTGCTAAACAAACAGTTCCACACAATAGGGATAACGGACAGCCCTCTGTGCAAGGCCTCCATGGAGGGGAAGAAACCGTTGCGCATGTGCTTTTCGAATGCACAGGCGTCACCCAGATTAGAACAAACACCCTCGGGGTACCCAGATCCTTTACCGATGTTCTGAACAGACCAGGAGAAGTGATTAGCTTCTGGAATGGCTTCTGGCTGGTTGGAATAACCACCTAAGGCCGCCATGGCCCACGCACAATGGTCCATCTTAAGGACTAAGTGCGGAATCTAAACCCGATCTAAAGTGCACAACCAATCTTACCAAGATATATCGGTTTATACTAACACAGATATTCACTGTCTCAAAAAATGCATATTGTTGTACTTCATATAATGGTGTTTTATTTGTTTTTTATGTTTGATTGAGATGGACAAATTGTATTTAGCGTTTTTGAAAAATAAATATTATTATCATTTAGAAGTTATGTACAGTATTTATTTATTCAGTAATAAGGTGATAAATAGAAGACAAATTTCGTAAAAATAAGAATTCTAAAGGTCAAACCAATCAAAAAAGGTTATCTCAACCTTGAAATTGGTGCTAATTTTACCAAAAATTACTTCAAAACATGTGTTGATAATGTTATCAGTATCAAAACAAATATTATGACATCATGATAATACAACAACATCTATTCTTGTAAGAATCCTACTAGACTATTTCTTGTCTTATTACATTGCTACAACTACCTGTTGTATTCAATATGGATGTCAAGGAAGCTGACCCTGTTCACTCTTGCTTTCTTATGAACAATTGCTGGTTCATACAACATTTGTTGGGTTAAATAGACTCAGGACCCAGGTTGGGTGAATCAAGGAAAACCCACTCAGGTGGAGATTCACACAAGACTCCACTCTGGAGTGTAAATATGGTACTGTGCCAAAAACAATGGGGCACTTAATATTGTGACCTGTTGTCTGCACGTTACAAAGTCAAAATCAAAGCCAAATAATTTATTTCAAATAGGCACGAAGATGCACTTTTGAACGTAAAAAATTACAAGAATAGTCAATTGATTCTAGTTGCGCCTTCCAAAATGTAGTTATGTATGGAGAAGAATGGGCAAGAAACTCCATATTTACTCTTTTAAAATGTTTACAATAGTTTGTTTAATTAATATTTATAGGTGAAGACTATGTACCTAGTATAAAAAATATAAAAAAATTCATCAAAATTACTTACCACAATTGGTAAAAAGAATGAAAAGTGAAGTAATAACAGAAAAATTAACAAATGCGATAGGTACATGGTGCTCACATATTTACAAACATTGTATATGATTTCCCAAAAAAATAAAAACAAAATATAATAAGTCAGTGTGTGAGTTAAAATATTAATCACAGAAAATGAAATTAATATCATAAAAATTAAAATACAGAAACTGATGGGCAGAATTCAGCACCTGCTGCTGAAGGTGCTAAACTCGTAGCCAAATTCTGAGCCGACTCTATTTAGATTTCCATCAACACGCTAAGGGAATACAAACGTACAATGCAAGTACTCAAAACTTGAAGCTTGTGGTCTATAAGCCTTGTTTTAGAGTATCATCATTTGTATTTTTTTCAGAAAAAAAAAAAACATGTTATGGTGATGAAATATTTATCTTGTCGTGAGACTGTGAATGTGTAAAGATATTTGAATATTGATTTGCGTGTTGTTAAAATCACATTTTTCTAGCTAACTTAATGAGTACTTCGGTAACCTTATTATTTTTTTGTGGCAAGAGAGGTTATATAATTTGAATTAATTTTATTAAAGTTTACCTGAAGTTATAATTGGAAAACTTGTCAGCTTCTCTCAGGAGCAACTTGTACATTGATAAAATTTGCCGTCTTGTCACTCCTGAAGACATTTTTATTATATTTTTCTTACTCAAGGAATTTTTACCGAAACGAATGAATTTGTAAATATGACCACGTTACGTTTCACTTATCACTCCTGAAATTGATCGCTGAAATGTTTGATGACACTATTAAGCAGCAATATAATTCTCAAAACTTATATGTTGTTAAGTATTTTACAGCAGTTTAATAATATTCATTTTATATAACATCAAAAAAAAAAAATTGCGATAGTGAAATGCATGAAATGAAACGAAATTATCTCACGGAGTTGCCAGGTAATTTAGTTTTAGTAGCATGGTAATTAATACTGATTGAAACCAAACCTTCAGTCGTATTCCAGAAGAATTTGAAATGATACGAAGAGAGAGAAATAAAATTATGAAGTCCCACAAAATAACAATAGCTACTATGAAGAAGGTCTACATTCACTGGCGGACTAAGGAAGAGTTGGCAGGTCCGTCCCAGGGCCCTAAGGGGTCCCCAAATCTTGAGAAGTATTTTTTGATCAAATCCCAATAAAGGCTAAAATATGTTCAGTAAGAAGCAGGCCTCTTACGTTTAGAAAATTAAACGCAGGGTTCTAAAAGAGTTCGCTTCGCTCGCACTGTCAACATTCTCTTAAATTGTCGGGCTTTTCTGCATACCTAAGTCGGCAAAGTAACTCGTATTCTGTATTTAGCACCTACACAAAATGGTGTGCTAAAATTGTAACACATACATTTATTCTATTTCTAGCTTGGAATTTATAGTACAGGATTTTCATCATGCATGATCAGCATGATAATGTTAATGACCATGTTGTGCCAAGTTTCTTTCTTTAAGTAATTTGGTTATAAAATCCTTCAAAGTTTGGCAACATTCGAACTTTTTACAAATGGCTGCTGCAGCTGAATCAAACTTAATGTGATAGTCTGTTTTCATTGTAAAATAATAATTTAATTAATTGTTAATAGTGTTAAAGTGTTTGAAAATACTAGCATAACCTTTAATTGTGTGAATCTCATTACTTCTAGTGCCCAGTAGCTATCAAACGGTGAGTAATTTGAAGAAACAAAACAATCCTTACGATATTGTTTATTTATATTTAAAATTTTCGTCTAAATTGGGACTGCACGACGTCCTGGATTTCAGGAAGGCTTGCTAATTTAATTATTAACTTATACCTGCCGTGTAACTTTACGTCATTTATGAAAGTTCGTCACATCGAGGTTAAGGATGTCATTATTAAATCATAATATTTGTATGTACTTTTCTTACGATTTACGATGTATTTTTTCTACAGTCGTGTGATATTACTTCTTTAAAAAATCTACTACATTCTATACTTCCTCAAGCAATAATTTAACTCGTATTCGTTATCCATTTCAAACAAATCGGTCGCATTTGTTAAAACACATTTTATGCGTATTTTTCCACAAAAACTTTATTAATTCTAACACAGTGATAAATTATATGAAATTGGGCTTCGTATTTAAAGAGTTGAACACTTAAAGAAGTGTGTTATCATAATTTACAAGCTCATTTGTAATTCTAATATGATTTCATTCATAATAATAGGCAGAGCCTACATTATGTTTTATTCATAAGAATTTGCAATAAATTATACTTCGACTGTACGAATGTTGTAATCGCAATAATTATGAGTTTAGAATACTATAAAAAGTAGACTAAATTGGTCTTCAATGACAATAAAGGTTTAAAAAAAAAAAAAACAGAATATTCTTTAGGAATATATATAATACTTACTCTGTAATATGACTAAGACTAAGGCCCGTATTACAGAACATCACTCAATACTCAAGCATTACTTAAAACTAGTTTCAACCAATCAAATGGCTAGAATCTAGTCTTATGTACTGTTTGAGTATTGAGTGACATTCTGTAATACGGGCCTGAATGCTGGATATGCTTGATATTCGCCTTTTCATAACTTAATTCTGTTATTGATTTGATGTCAGTATTACTTATTTGCACAATGTACATATGGCTATACATCTAGCTATCATTTCGAGTATAAGCTAATCTCGCATTGTATATGATTTCCATATAATGAGGGGTCAGTTTATTCCAGAAATGTATAGCTTAATATGTAGCCGTGTGTACACACAGTTACAGGCTATGACCAGCTACAACTTAAGAGTGCATGACTATCCATATTAAAAAAGTTAGTTGGGAGTCTCCTTTCCTACGAACTGTATGGGAAAAGTTTTTGTGATTTCTGACTTTTCTAGTACTCAAACCTCAATTGGTCCGATACAGGTTTTCGATCCGTATAAGAAACAGGATCAATTTATTGGCATCAAAAAAAGTTTTTGTGAAACTGGCCCATTTTATTGCTGACTGTAATTTTTTTTTCAAAATCTGTGATTGGATCAAAATTTCTCAATAAAATAAGGACAGTCTCCTACCTGACCGTTTTCCTGCAGCTACAACAGTTACCTGCCCTTTCTGCCCCATCTCAAAAATCCAACCTGTATAATATAAAGCTGAAGAGTTTGTTTGAACACACTAATCTCTGGAACTACCAGTCGGATTCGAAAAAATCTTTACATTTAATAGCCCAATTCTTGAGGAACGTTATAGGCAATTTATCATCACGCTATGACGCTCAGGAGTGAAAAGTGAGAAATAACGTTTAAGCGAATAGGAAGTAACAGCGCGGGCGGGCGATGCGATGCGACGCGGTGGTTCGGGGGAGCAAGAAAATCGCGCGGTCGAATTCGCGGACAGAAGCTAGTACATTTTAAGTTGACATGTTCTATAAAACTTGAGTTATTTATTCTGTTCACAAGTTCATGTAAATGCTCTCTGACTCATAATAGATTATTACTCATAACATTTTAAACTAATGAGTTTTGTGTCAATTACTTTATTACTTAGCTTATCAACAGTTTGATAATGTATTAACTTAACTCAATGCAGATTTAAAAAAATACACAATAACAATGTAATTGAAATACTAGAAAACTTGGCAACAAAGTAGCTCGATAGATAGAGTTATTTGCGTTAGATCGCGATGTGGGTTGCAGCTGAAAATCAGCGTCAGTTGGTACACCTTGTGTGTCATCTGACATTATGCTGAGCTGAGGCCCTTTTGGCATTATAATCATTGTTTTCTGTTTTTTATAGTTTTTAAGGTGTATTTTTTGCTGTAATGCCAATAAACGCATTTTTCTTTCTTTCTTTCTTTCTATGTGTTTTTTACCCGACTATTGCCCAAATACTCAAACGTCACTTAACTTTAAGATGTTCTTATAAGTGTTTCTGTCGCTACAAAACGGTTTAAAGTGACAGAGACAGCATTAGACTTAACAGCGACTTAAAATTGAATTGCGTTTGAGTATTCAGCAGTATGTCGGTTACCTGGGTTCAGTCAGTACCAACTGCCTATTTCCCTGGGTTCGTTCCCCAGGTGATATACGGGAGGCGTAGTTAGGTACAACAAAATACAAAATTGAAATGTGTTAGATAGAACAACGAAATCTTGAAGGTTTGTTTTTGGTAAATGTATTTATTATATTTTGTAAAAAGTCATAGAACAAAAGTTGTTGTTTACGAAGTAGTAATACAGTCCAGCAAGGTTGTTAGGCGCCGTCCTATTGTCAGCGCTCGCGCGATAATGCGTCCGTCCGACGAAAATGATCGTGCGACCATGCGTTCAAACATACTGATATCTATTGAATGTCCTATTGATGGTCGCACAATCACATTTACTGTGCATCTCTGTTAAGAGCCATTTCGAGTGTGATCTAGTGTTGGGTAGGACATACAAGAGGCACCTCAAATGTCCCATACAAAACGATTGAATGTCCCAAAACCTCAAAATAAAATTTTGTACCGCTTCACTGTGACATACAAATGAATGAATCTCGAACTGACAAATGAGTGAGTGTGGTGAGGTGAGTGAGGCCTGACAATGCTGACGTGAGGTGAGCGAGCGAGTGCAAGGATTGTCGTTGTCGGTCGAATTCGAATGTCGTCCTATCTTCTGTCGCAGTCGCACTTCTAGCTAAAACGAGGTCTTGTCTTGATTCGTTTTGTTGGTTCACTTCAAGTGAGCGGGACAGCGCGGCCGGACGAACGAATGTGTGCGGGCGGGAGAGTAGACCTTATTAATGTAGGTTATATGAAGTGGCTAAAAAACGACTGTGCATATCTGCTACAAGTGTTCCTTCGGAAAGAATTTTTTCGAAGTCTGGTCAGGTTATCACCGAGAGACATAACAGACGCGGTAAAAAAGTGGCAATGTTGCTATTTTTTAATTATTTTTTTATTGATTACCTATTAAAAAAAAAAAATCATGTCGTACGCTGTTTACTTAATTTGAGACACAAATTTTATTCGTCATCCTTCTAAACTACGATGCGTTTGTTGTAGTCATGCATTGCTCAGTAATATGATATTTTCCCTATCCCTCATATTTCTAAGCTCAGCTCAAAACCTCGTATGTCTTTTGTGTTAGTACTTCAAATAAGGTGCGACAATCTGACATTATTGGGACAATGTCACATTTTTGGGACAATATCCCATTGATGTTACATTGTCCTATTAATGTAATATTGTCCCACCTCATTTGAAGTGGTACAATGTACTACCTCACCAAGCTGAATGAGTTACTCATACAAACTCATGAAAATTGCTTGTCCTACCCAACTCTAGTGTGATCGCAATGATCGCACCGCAGCAAAACAAGTCCCAAGTCTGCTATTTTTATAAATTCGTCACTCCAACACGATCCCATTGTCATTTTGCTAAAATTTCGTAATCTGCTAAATTCATTATGGTCGATCATTGGCCGGTCAATGGTCTCGTAATAGAATTGTATTACAATGGCATTTTGAACATTTATGCATGCCAGATTTTATTTATATATAGTTTTACATATTATTTATTAATGTTATAAGCAATCTGAAGTAGTAGGAAGTTGGAAGTTTAGTAGGAAGTTTCATTTGTCATTATGTACGAGATTACCAATTCTTTCAATGGAGTGTCATATGGTCAGTCATACTGACGCCATTATATTAGTAGATTACCAAACTTGTCAAAATCAACAATTATGAAATCAATGATAGACCATTCTGACACTATTGTAATAGCAGACTTGAAGCCCAGGGGGCCAAGTCTACTAATTTACAAACGTTGCAATGGTCTCTTCATTGTGAGTTTTTGACAGATTTGCCATACAAACACTGTCAAATACTCACAATGGCGAGACCATTGCAACGTTTGTAAATTAGTAGACTTAGGCCCCAGGGCCTCAAGTCTGCTATTACAATAGTGTCAGAATGGTCTCGCCATTGTGAGTATTTGACCGTGTTTGTGTTTGTTTGTAATAGCAGACTTGAGGCCCAGGACACACGATTTAATATATATGAGAAAAGACTACGATGAAGACACGGAAGTTTGGCAATAATTTTTTCATGTGGCTTTCCTGGTACCTCATAAACGACATAACTATGTAAAAAAAAGATAAAAACTAACTATAACTATGTAAATGTCTATTAACTGTTCCCAAATAACGAAACGATGTTTATTTAGATTTTTTATTTTTTTACATACTTCCTTGACATACTCGATAATCGAATTCCAATTCTTTATTAGTGGCTTTTGTGGACATTATATTTATTCAGATTTGTTACTGTAGTTGTAATTGCAATGATGTCATTTGGTTTAAATAGGTTTTTATTTTAATATATATATAACTAGCTTTTGCCCGCGGCTTCGCCCGCGTGGATGTCGGTTATCGCATAAAAAAGTACCCTATGTACTACCCTCTCCATATCCCAGGCTATATCTCAAAATTCTAACTTAATATTAATTTTAATGTGACTCACTATGTGTTTATTACCGAGCTGGTAATGAGTTGAACTATCTAACTAATGTGCACACTAATAGGGTTGAAAATAAAACCACAATAGTGTACTGATCTAAGCTGGTATACTTAATTAAAATTGCGAGACCCCAACCAAATCGCGGTAACGAAACCATAGCGAGATCTATTTCGACGTCAACGCCATCTATCGAGCTTGACATCAAACTTTTAACATTTCACAATAATAACTATGGTTTTATGGTTTCTTCATGAACACTATGTGAATAGAAACCGAAACAAATGATTTAATATAGTAAAAGTACTTATGTTCTGAACGTGAATGAGTCTTTACCTAAAGATAACAAACACAAAATCAAAATACGAAATTTCACTCAAATTCTTAAAGCAATCAATTGTACCAAATACAACACGAAATAAAATTGCGACACAAATAATAATTTTAGAATAATTCACGTAAGTACTAACTTTTCTCAGGGTCACGTTCGCAATTGGACGAAATATTAGACATTTATTTTGTACTTGCAAACACGATCTGGATGTAGAATTCGATTAATCGACTAATAATTGACCGGTTGACATTTTAGCGGGAACACCACTAAACGAACGAAAAAAGAAAACAAAATACGTCTATACTCTGTGGTCGTGTGGCGGTGTGACGCGATGCTTAATGTAAACATTCATCAAGGTTTATACGTGCGTAAATTAATGGATTCAATGAGAAAACGGTTTAATCTTAGAAGAATCTTATACAGAATTACTGAGAAATAAGTGTAGATTTCGTATTGAGTGTTAGTTTATCGAAAAGTGATAAATATGTCAGTGAAAAAGTAACGAAAGTTTTGGAATGCACAAATTTTGATCATAAGGCCGCCGTGTTTAGTAATGTTTTTATGATAAATATTCTTGTATACTGTTTGAAATACACGTAAGTAGCTAGCTTATTTATCTACGAACATAATTTGGCTTATAGCTACTGATATTATAGCGTATTGTTATCGTAATCGTATTTCCAAGAGTAAAATTCGGCAAACAAATACCTACAAAAAGTCAATAAAATGGATATAGTATGTTATCCTTAAGAGATAGACATATGCCATCGCGGACTTTTTTGAAGACCTTTTTATGATACACAATTCCACCATACATTATTTTGTTATATCTCAAAGGGTTTAGACAGCGTTTTCGTTGAAAGCTCCCAGACGGCTTATTTTTTTCCGACACCTCCAACAAATATCGTTAATTCATACAAAAATGCATACAAAAACATAACAAATTATATACTAAAACCTTCCTAGAGAACCAAGCTATCCATTGGTGAAAACAGCATGAGAATCGGTGCAGCAGTATTTGAGTTTATCGCGAACAGACAGACAGACAGACAGACAGACAGACGCGGCGGAGGACTTTGTTTTATAATATGTAGTGATATTACACCTATCTTCCTTTTTTTAAATTTTTGTATAGATTATTTTCTATTTTGTGAATGTGAGAATGTTGTAGGCCTAGTAGAAAGTAGATTTGTTTGCACTTTTCTATTTTGTTAAGTACCTGGTAATTGATGAAAGGCCTACACTGTCCTCCTATTAACAGTGTTATTTGATAATATTGTAATGCCAATTATTTTTAAAAGAGTAACCGTGGAGTTTCTTGCCGGCTCTTCTCCATAGGAAACGACTAATTGGAACCGTGCACCTAGCTTCTGACGTTTCATAAGTGCCCATGTAGGTTTACGTGAAATAAAATATTTTGATTTTGATTTTTGATATCGCGCTAGCGGTTTCATCGCCCGATGAAATCGCATCGCATTATCGCGCGAGCGATGACATTAGGACGGCGCCTAAGTGTTTTACCAATAACCCTGTATATCTTAATGTGACAATCGGTCACATATATTCTAACAATATGTAAAACATAAAATTATATAACCTTCATACTGCAATAGTCTATTTTAAGTGCGGTATTAGCGATGGGTGCATGACGCATTCTGCATCCCACACTCTGTTAGTACCACGAGTACCTATTCCTAGCTACTTCGAGGCTAAATGATAATTGATAACAGCCGCAGGGACGGTCTATTAAAGGTTAAGTAAGCTACGCTTGCCGCATTCTATTCGTGGATGGGTGACCATCCATTACATACCGAGACCCCTCCGTGCCTCGGATTTGGTCCCGGCCGTCATTTGTAGATCTTTGAAAGTTGCCAATTTACTCCGAATTTAATGGACCGATTAAGTTGAAATTTGGTACACATATCAATTTGAGTGACCCAAACACGGACGTGAACCGTAAATAAATGAATTTAGAATATTGGTGTCAGTATTGGGGGGCAAATAAGAAAATTAAAAAAAATGTTTTGCAAACTGTACCGTGTGACATATCAAATAAAAGGGCTTACTGTGAGGGTCTCAATTTTTTTTAAAATTATAATTTTATAATAAATAATTAGGTTATAAGTAAAAATAGACGAAAATTGACCCCCTTATCTCCAAAACCACTGAGCCTAAAATTTTGAAAAAAAAAAAAAAGAAAAAAATACTATAGGTACTAATATATTACAGGAAAATCTATAAGAAGTCTATGGTCTTGAAATAACATGGTAAATCTCAATATTTGTCGTACGTAAAAACCGGCCAAGTGCGTACGCACTTGGCCGGTTTTTTTATAGATGAATAGAATCATTTTGCAATTATGACATTGTCAAAGTGTGTGGGAGATTTTATTTGGGTTGCCATGTACTAACATTAAATAGTTTATAATTTTTCTCATAAATGGAGGTCTAAAAATATTATTTCAGTGATTTCAAGTTCCATATTTTTGTCGCTTTTATTTAGATGTAGGTTTATGCTGGTTAGATTTTTCCCGGAATAAAAAACCAACCTCCATACAAAAAGCGGACATCTCCTTTGGCAAAGATATAGTCTGGGATATGGAGAAGGACATAGGCTACTTTTTACGCGATAAACTTCATTCACACGGGCGGAGCCGCGGGCAAAAGCTAGTAAACTATAAATATCTGGACTTTTGTTATTGCGGATAATGCTGAGCTGAGATAAAACTATTGTATTATAGTATTGACCTTATATTATCTGTGACATTGAACAACAATGAACTAATAATTATTTCGCAAGCAATTGATACATAAATGTCCTGTCCACTAAACATGTGGACTTTAATACCTGACTGTAACAACTTTATACCATGTTTAAGGCAAATAAAGACATATCTAAAGATCTACGAATGACAGCCGGGTTAATGGCTTGTGCAACGGTAACTGGTACTTTCCGAGGCACGGAGGGGTCTCGGTATGAAATGGATGTTCACCCATCCGTTGCTTAACCTCGATCGTATCGACCCGTCGTCGGTTTTTACTAAGCCACTATTTATCGAAAACTAGCTAGTTTTTACGACCAGGGCCTCAAGTCTGCTATTACAATAGTGTCAGAATGGTCTATCATTGATTTCATCATTGTTGATTTTGACAAGTTTGGTAATCTATTAATATAATGGTGTCATTATGACTTTCTAATGGTCAGCTACTGACACTCCATTGAAAGAATTGGTAATCTCGTACATAATGGTAAATGTGAAACTTCCTATTAAACTTCTAACTTCCTACTACTTCAGATTGCTTATAACACTAATAAATAATATGTAATAATATATATTAATGAAATCTGGCATGAATAAATGTTCAAAATGCCATTGTAATACAATTCTATTATGAGACCATTGCCGACCAATGATCGACCATTATCAATTTAGCAGATTACGAACTTTTAGCGAAATGACAAAGGGACCGTCTTGGAGTGACGAATTTATAAAAATGGCAGACTTGGGCCCCAGACAAATCAACGAGATTTCTTTATTGTAAATTTTAAGTTTAATATAAATGTATTTTACGCATAAACCTTACGGAATAAATTCTCTATTATGATGGTGATAACCGCAAAGTCCTTTTCCTTTTCCCATCAAAATATTATTAAATAGTTACTCTGTCCGTAATTAATTACCTTTGATTCTCCATAAAAACTTACAAATTCAACATAAATTCAATATAATTTGATTTCATTCCTCAAATATTTTTTTGTCAATACATTTTATACAGTGGTGACGAAAAAAAATGTATGTGTATTTTGTTTATTTCACTCCAAACATACAAATTAATATCCTTACAGGTTAGACACAATGCGATATTGTAGTACACTTAAAAATTAAATACTTCCACTGCTTGTGTCATAACAAATTCTATAAATAGCAAATTTTTTCAAATTCACCCAAAGCGCAACAGAATATGTCGACGTCATCAGTAATGAGGTTGAGAGTGCGGAGCGCGCTCGTCGCATTTTGCGGAACATGTTATGTTATTTTGTGAGGGCTTGACCAAAGCTATCACCACCTAAAGTATGTTGGTCGATTTCTGGGACACCCTGTTGGTGCGATGGCCAGCACATCAAGCTACACGAAACTGTCAATTTTCTCCAAACGATTTTAAACTTAACAAGTTCAAAATCGGATGAGAAAATCTGACAGTTTGTGGTAACTTGATGTGCTGGTGACTGTACTTAAATTCTTCGATTGTTTCTTTTTCTTTGTTTCTTTACTTATGTATCAATCTGCCTGCCTTTTCTCAACTATGTAGGGGACGGCTTCCAGTCTTAACTGGATTCGGCGGAATACCAGTATTTTATACGGAGCGACTCCTATGTATGTGATCTGGGTACACGATACCCCTCGGTAAGACTAGTTGTCAGACTTTTGGGCTTCTGTAACCGTCAAAGATCTATGAATGACAGCCGGGACCAACGGTTTAAAACCTCATAAGGGATCATTGTACTCATCATTATCATCAGATATTAATTTTTATTTTCTGTGATTAATATAAATTTAACTCGCACACTTATTATACGTTAATTTTTTTTTTTTTTTGGAAAATCATATACAATGTTTGTAAATATGTGAGTACCTATCGCATTTATTAATTTTTCTGTCATTACTTCACTTTTCATTCTTTTTACCAATTGTGGTAATTTTTATTTTTATTCTAGGTACATCGTCTTCACATAGAATTATTAATTAATGTATACAAACTATTGTTAACATTCTAAAAGAGTAAGTATGGAGTTTCTTGCCCATTCTTCTCCATACATAACTACCTTTTGGAAGGCGCAACTAGAATCAATTAACTATTCATGTAATTTTTGACGTTCAAAAGTGCATCTTCGTGCCTATTTGAAATAAATGATTTGACTTTGACTTTGACATTATGAATAACTTTTACTATGGGACCAACCCTGAAATCGAGAAAAAAAAAAAAACTGCATATATGTATGTTCGCATAAGACAGTCAAAATGTATTGAACATTTTGACTGTCTTATGCGAACATAAATGTAGGGAACAGCAGCTTTTTTTTTTCATGATTTCAGTTTTGGTCCCATAGTAAAAGTTATTCATAATGATGATTACAATGATCCCATAAGAGGATTTAAAAGAATTAAATTTGACTGTGTATACTTATATACATGTACGCTGTATCTCTTCAAACACGAAATATTTTATGAGATACACCACATTTTCTTTTTATAGGTAAAAAAAAAATTACTTGATATGATGATTAATTATCAAAATTCACCGCGCTCGTGCCGCCACCATCGCCGGGCGGGTCATTCATAGAATAAGTAACTAAATTTATTATTGCAAAATGTCTCAGTCAATTTTAAAATTATAATAATTATGTAAAAATATAAAACAGATTTAAAAAAAATCGCTCCTATGGCTTTTTTACCACCTTTAGATGTTTTTCTTAAAATATTTCGTGTATGAATAGATACACCTTATATTATGTGTTATTAATATGTTGTTTTTGTCCACAGTTAAATCTATGGATGGCGATAAACATTGGTATGACGACGACCGCCTGTACCCTTCTGTCTCGAACAGTGATGACAGCCCCATACTGTCGCACAGGTAACACATTTATTATACTAGCTTTTGACTGGCGGGCGTCGTCACCGAGGCAGGCCTAAGAAACGCTGGCGTGACGATTTGCACTCGTTCCTGACCGATTGGAGAAGGCACAGCAAAAATAAAATATGAAAAGTAGGGGGGAGTCCTTGCACAGTTGTGGACAAAAAAAAAATATATTGATACTCGATGCGGTTTCGAAATTCCCGGGAAAAACTAGACTTTCGAGATTATTTCAAAAGTAAGTTTTATACTTATAGGCTGGGCTTTTAGGCAGTCAAAACAAGCAATTTCTGTCAAGTAGTTTATTAAACATACAGTTACAAATTCACATTATAAAATCAAATGATATAAGATTTATAATTTGTACAGTGGGCACGTAAGAAACAAAGGGCGTTTAATGTAGTTTCAGACAGAGGATCTGAATTTATTACAAAAGAAGTTTTAGAAAAAGCTCTCTGCTTTTACGCTAATGGATAGATATTAGATAATTGTAACAACGGTTTACCCTAAACCATTGGACAATTCTTAAAAGTCTAGTTATTTCCGAGACCGATAATATTAGTCTCAAGTCTCGAAAAAACAAAAAAAAAACGACATTTTAGAGACCGAGATTCCCGGGATGACAGCCCTAGTATGGATGTATCAGAAAGTTCGGAGTCCAAGGTTTAAATAGGAGGAGAGTGGTGTCCGCAACTCAATGTCAATGCGCGTATTTTGCGTACGGATGGGAATATCGATTATTCGATCCACCCTAGCTCCTCAAAGAAGGCCAGCAACGCCTTGGTGTTACAATCTCACGTAGGGTACCTGGGTTACCGAAGTACTTGTCCCAGTATGTGGCGACCACCCGGCTGTTTAGTAGCACATGAGCTGCTGTCTCGTCGTCCTCCATGCAGGCCCTGCATAGCGGTCTGTCTGTGACTCCTTTGACTAAGACGTGTTTATTAAATGACCCATGACCAGTTATAGCTGCTGTAACTGTACGCAGCTGTTATTTCGTTAGTCAATTGGCAATTGGCAACCGGAAATTGTAGGCAGAGCTTCCTTAGTCTGCCTGCACTGAACTTGATCCGACCATAGTTTGTGATGTTGGTCTCTGGTGCGTTTCCTTACCAGAGTGCGTAAGTACCCGAAGGGGAGTGGTACGAAGGGTTCAGGACCCACTGGTGCCATGCTCGACCCCCTTCTGGCAAGCTCATCGGCTGCATCGTTGCCTAGCGAACCACTGTGTCCTTTGATCCATTGAATGTTTATGTTGCTGAGGCTACCCACCTGGTTGAGGCGCTGGTGGCACTCGTAATTAGCTCAGAGTCAACTGTGTCACTGCTTAGCGCCTGTAGGACAGCCATGCTTTCTGAGAATATGCGGATCGAGTGGTCCTTAACTTCCCTGGCCATGATGATGGCTGAGGCGGCTAGAGAAATACCCCAAGCATTCGGCCTGGAACACCTTGTTATGGACCCCAATGGTGTGGCTATGTGTATGTTGAAGTCCTCCGAGAAGATTCCAGCACAGCCACTACCTGTTTTTATTACATGGGACTTAAACATAACTGGCGAAATGTGGATGTACTTTAACGTGACCATACGTCCCGTTTTGAACGGGACCGTTCCTTTTTTCGGTTCTTCGTCCCCAACGACCATATACCCGGTGTCCCCGAAAAAAATCTGAGGACGCAAAATTGTCCCGTTTTCAGAAACCGGTAATTAGCGGATCGGATATAGAAAAAATAATTTGGTTAAATAAACGTGTAAAGAGTTTTAATTTTACTTAAAATCATTACCAGCTATGTTAAAACAAATTTGTTCTGCTGACAGATATAAAAATGACAAAAAATTTATCTTGCTTAACTTTTAAAATTTAATTTTTTTAAATAAATAAATAAGAAATATGTTTTTTTTTTTCTTTTCATTGTGTTGGCTGGTATTCTCAAAATTGAGTTTCCTTTATGAATCGGCCCTACTAATTGAGATAAATAAATCGATGTTCCGTTTTGAGTCAAAAAATAAATGGTACGTTAACTATAGGTACATCTCCGCCGAACCTTTCGTAAAAACAAGTCCAAGGTGGTATGTTACGTTAAAAACATTTAAAAGAATACTTAATAGTCAAACAGAAGTGGTGTTTATGTGAATAATAATGGTGATGCCGTCTTCCATCGTTTTACACTCATTTGTTTATCAAATGTAATGTATTTTTAACTCACCTGTTTATACCTGGCAACCCGGTTATAGGATAGCAGAAATAGATAGGTATACTAACATTTCGTGTGTCTAATGCTTCGTTCTCACGATTAGATATGGAATTTGTTAAATAAACAAATTACCGTACCACCAAAACTATTAAGGCGGCAATGTCAGGGTAGCCCGCGAAATTCAAATTTTCTTACGTTTTTTGGGATTTGTTAATTATGTTGATCTAAATATTATTCGCGGCCGTATCAAATATTTATTAATAGAATTGTAATCAACAACTCTCTGTTCATATTACCCTATTGAATGACTATTTCATGAAATTATGTCATTTGAGGACAATTCTAACTTAAGGAGTTGTTTTGTTGATTCTAAAGCCATAATTGTTACGGTCGCGAATAATATTTTAATAAACATACAACCTGTAATTGCGTAACACAAAACCAATCGCAAACTGAATGATTTTTAAATGCTAATCCATTGTTTCATATGTTCGAAAGATTTGTCTTATCAACAACGTAAATAACGCAATGAATGTTATTGAACTGTCAAAATAAAACCGATTCCTACCGATAGTGTGTTAAGCAATTAGGCTTCTGACGCTGACCTGAAAATTGCTAAACAAGCTACAAAAAGAAGAAAAAAAAAAAAAAACTTTGAATTAAATCAAGAATGCATGAATTTCAGGAATTTTCGCATTAAACATTTTAAAAGAGTAATGAAATGCAGTTTTTTGCCCATTCTTCTCCATACGAAACTACATTTTGGAAGGGGCAAAAATTCTATTTCTTGTAAATTTTGATATTCAGAAGTGCCTTTAATGTGCCTAATAGAAATAAATGATTTGACTTTCAATCGTGCTGAAGATCACGTCATTAAATTAGAGTATTTTCTTAATAACTTAATATATAAATATTTTAGATTATGTTTATCATAGTGAAATTAATTTGTACAGTTATGTCTAACGCGGACAAAAAAACTGAGACTCACGCAAAATCTATTAAGCGTATTTTTTTTTAAACCTTCACCGTTTTTAAAGATAATTTAATTATTGATCTTTTAGTATACGTGTTTTATTATATTAAAATACCTTTT
This sequence comes from Dryobota labecula, assembly GCA_947523025.1. Taxonomy (NCBI): domain Eukaryota; kingdom Metazoa; phylum Arthropoda; class Insecta; order Lepidoptera; family Noctuidae; genus Dryobota; species Dryobota labecula. The sequence continues at coordinate 12,601,397 of OX383310.1, forward strand.
GTTTTATGTATAATAAATTAATAATGCGTCTTATTTGGGACAGCGCTCCTGGATGGGCGAGTCCTATTACTGGCTAGACGTATGTAGGACGCGTTGCGTGAGCTCAGTACAGAACACGCAAGCTAACCACTCAAGGTTACTGACAGATATCTAGGCCTTAAGGGCCCCATCTCTGCTAGGATACCAGTGCAGTGGCGGGGTATCCATGATCGCACTGTCAAAAAATGTGTAATTGGTTGCACAACCGATTGGATGCCTGGTGCGATACCCACCATAAAGCTATGTATATTTTGCTGTCAGCGCCACCATGGTATCCTAGTGAGAGATAATCCTAAAGGGCATCGCCAAATACGTGATGTGTCAAGCTCGATGATTGTGTAATTTAGCCCGGGCATTGCACCTACCTATATTTGTAAATAATGCTTCCTCCGTCCTACTTGGCAGAACTTCAATCCTTCGTCATTCCTAATGAAATAACTTTGTACGTACCATTACAAATGAATGCGAATTAATTAGCAACTTTAACACATAACCTACTGATAAGTACCTACATAAGTTGATAGGGTTATGCCAATACACTTTCTCTTATGTATCAAAAGCAACGTGAATTTGTAAAGGAAATTATTATAATGACTAGCTAAATATATAAAATTGTAGTGTCTGTTTGTAATGTATTTTTTTTTAGACACGCGCCCGAATGCAGCAGCATGTCGATAATAAAAGTAGCCTTTATTCCTTATAACATCAGCTATCTGCCAGTGTAAGTCCCGTCAAAATCAAAATCGTCAAAATCGGTCCAGCCGTTTCGGAGATTAGCTGGAACAAACATACAGACAGACAATATTTTTTATAATTATTTTTGTTATAAGTACCGTATATATGTAAGTACTTTCTTATGCATTTAATAAAAAGTTGTTATTTTGAAGTTACAAACAGATACATCAATTTTATTTATTGGTTTTTGAATGACAGCACCTCATGCTGAGCAGTAGCGCTTGCGACCATTCAACCGACGAGACAAAGACGACCTTTTACTTAAGGCGATAGCGGCAGCGTAGCTCGCGATATTCACATTTAATTACGTTTTTTGCAAATCGCAGCAGGTCATTATCAGGTTGTAGGTACGTTGATCTAAATATGATTCGCAGATTTTATCACTTTGTCGGCCTGATTAATATGTATACCCATGCCAAATCACAACTTTCTACTACTAAGACTGGCCATATACGGGCAGCTTAAAGCAGTCAGGATCGACTGCTTCAAGCTGCCACTGCATAGTGAACTACAGTCTTCTATTTACTTACATACACGGAACCGCTCGAGCAGTTGCGACTGCTCCGGGCAGTTAGGGCGGCCGTACACGGACTGCTTCAAGCAGTTGAGACCGACTGCTTAAAGCCGCGTACTATAGTCATTCATTCGCTGCCGTACACACGACTGCTCGAGCAGTCGCGACCGCTTCAAGCCGTCAACTGCATGACGAAATTCCATCGTGCCGTCGACCGCTCGCGAGCGGTCGCGAGGCATACACCGACTGCTCGAGCCGTTGCCTGCGCTAGAGCAGTCGACAGCTCTCCGACCTCCTCCCCCGTCCCTTGTGGCCTCGCGGCGTCTGTCTGTCTCGTCTCATTTGTCGACTGATCTTTGAATTTCAAAATTGGATGAACCCAAAATTTTCTCGTTTGACGTCGCCGTCGTCGTCTCCGCTTGAGCAGAAGCAGCAAAAGCAGTGCTTCCTCATCAGAATCCATGACTCGACTGTGGTAGAAAATCATACGACCGCTCGAGCGGTCCGTGTACGTCGCTCAGCTGCTAACTGCTCGAGCAGTCCGTGTACGGCCGCCCTTACGCACGGTGAAATTTCATCGTGTGGTCAAGCTGCGACTGTTTAACCGCAGGTATACACTGACCTCTCGCGCAGTTACACCCTCCGCCCGCGCTCCTCATTACACGTCGCGTGCGCCTCCCGCCCACTAGCTTATTGTTTTGCTACTGATTTGAAATTGTGACGTCTAGCAGTTGACGTTGACTGCACGAGCGGTCCGTGTATTTTGATCACTGAATTGTTAGTCAGTGATCAAAATACACGGACCGAGCAGCTCGAGCTGCCCAAGCTGCTCGGCCGGTGTATATGGCCGAGGGTCTCTGAGCTAAGCCGCGGACAGACATACGGACATGGCGAAACTGTAAGGGTTCCTTGTTGACTACGAAACTCAAAAAATTATCAATCAATACAACTCCATAGGTTCATTAATGAATGACTATTTCGTCCCCGTAGAGCGAAAAGTCATCGAAAAATCGTGTTTTGAGATAATAAAAGTTAAAGTTTTTGAAAATAAAAATCGATATAACTTTGGCTTGCCGTTACATATATCTTTATTTTTTAGCTTTAATTTGAAGGAAATAAAATATAATTATACCCTAGTCAAAGTGTATATCGATGCACAAGGCTAGTAATTATAACTGATTAAGATATGACTTCAGCGGGCAGTAGGTCAATTGTCTATTTAAATATGATACAATACAACATTCGATCTAAAGAAAAACTGCCACATTCCTCTAGATCGTATTTTGTTGCATCGTGTCTCAATATGAAACTTTATAAAAGGTGTTAGAAAATTTTAGACACTTAACGAGGTTGCTGATTGAGCCGTTTTTCAAAATTCCTTCTCAGTCACGAGATAATATTTTTTTAATGGAGTAGCTCTAGTGGACCTGTGAGCGCTCTCTTAAGGAATGCTATAATTTAATTTATTATGCTATCGCCTGGAGACACCTGGCAACAATACATTGCACTGCGCACAGGTGGCCTTCAGTCTTATAAGCAACAATACTCAGGAGACTTGTCACTGTCTCGCAATCGACGCAGCAGTGACGCGGATCTTTTACGCATGATCGCAAAGAAGTCATCCGTACGCGCTGTTGCGAACATCCCTGACGCGCTACAGAGACGTGGCAACGACAGCAGTATCCTAAAATCATTATTGTATTGCACACTGCAGGCATAAAAAGATAATATTTCAGCCGTGAAGCACACACTATTGTTGTAATACAATATGTACTTTCACTTTTTATTTTGTGATTCACGAACTGTGATCAAATAAACATTATTCTTTCTTTTCTTTATAGATATGAGAAAACCCGCCGCCTCTCTCCGTATCCCTCCCCTAAGGCCGAGGAGCGCGAGCGCCGGTCTACTCTCACCGTCCTAGCGAAGTTCTTCCTGTTCTGCACCGCCATGATACTGTTCTGCGTGCTCTTGTACATACCTGTTTATAATAAGGCCAACGATCAGCTGTCTAAAGGTAAATTGTAAAAATTGTTCTGTTTAAACATATTCCAATGTTTTTGTTTAAATTAGTTTGTGAAACTTCACAGAGGGCAACTAACGTTAACAAAATGATTTTATAAAATCATAATATCCGTATTTTTAAGAAAAGTCGTATTCTAATCTATGTTTCAATCTGTCAAAAAATATCCCTTAATAACCTACCTACATTTTTATCAACTTTCTGACATTGTATGTCGCTGAGATGAGATTTCGACTAGATTTTGAATGTTTTTAATTTTAAATACGGGATTCCGTCTATTCAATTCAAAGACATAATCTGCCGGTCTATTTAATTCAAGGACATAATCTGCCGGTCTAGTCAATTCAAGGACATAATCTGCCAGTCTACACAATTCAAGGACATAATTTACCGGTCTTTTCAATTCAAGGACGTAATCCGCCAGTATATTCAATTCATGGGCATAATCGTCAGTCTATTCAATTCAAGGACATAATCTGCCGGTCTATTTTGTAAAAAATCGAAAATTTGGTGAAGTAAACCGTCATTCCACCTAATGCTAAGGATTTACACTATTGACAGTTCACTTCAAGCTCACTCAACCTAAGTTATCACGGTGAGATTTTTACAGGCTGTTCGCGGGATCAACGACCGGCACAAAATGCTGTGATGATCATCATCATCGGAAATCGGAATACGTAGAGTTAATTTACCTAAACTTCGAGGAAGGATGTAACATAGAGTGGATAATACCTCTAAAATCCCGGAATAATTGTAATGACGTTTAAATCCTGGGATTAAAAAACCACGAATTATTTATTGGACTCTATTTAAAGTTATACATTATTGATTTGGAAAATCATAAAACATTTTTTGGGGTGCCGTACTAAAACTATTAAATTAAAGAGCTTTTTAGCAACTAAGTACGTAACCCTAAATTTTTTTATACATGATTCTAATTAACTCTAACTATTCCGATCTCTGATCATCATACATCAATTCTGTGAAGTTTTTCCAACTAACTTTATAACACGCATATTTTGATAATGTCTTTATTCACTTCGACGTGCAATTTCCAGGTTTAGTCGCGGGCTGGTCGATCCACACGAATCGCGACACAAAAATATACGTACAACCAAAAAACGTAACGACAATACACGCCCCTAGGAATTTATGTCCTAATACTAGTAAAAACAAACTATTTCTACTAATAGTTGTTTGCTCATCCACCCTAAATTTCGAGCGCCGAGTAGCTATAAGAGAAACGTGGGGTAACCACAAAAGTTACCCAGAAATGTCCAAATTATATCACGCAGTCAAACAGAAGTACATAAACTACAATTATACATATGATCTTTATTCAGAGAATGGTGTACATAATGTATCTAGTGATAGGGTCAAAAGAGACATATCTAGCTTTAGCCGGCTTTTGCCCGAATTGGCTAAGGCGTTGCAGGACAATCTGGTTAATGAGAAGACTGATAATGTACCTGAACAGAGGTTTGAAGATGAAGTTATGTTGCCAGAATTCGACATGAATCAAGAATTAGGAGATAATACAGAGCCAAATTATGATTATTATGATACTAATGTCATGAAGATACCCGCAAAGGGGTACGAAGAGACCCCAGATTTAGAAAAAGTTCTATCAATGTTAAAAGGTAATAAAAACTTCCGAAAAATGAAGGAGAAATTGTCACTACCTGACAACACTGATCCGGAGTACAAAGTCGTGTTCCTTTTGGGGTTGCCAACAAGTGACAACGATTCTACCATTCAGAATAAAATCGAGGAGGAGTCGGAAAAGTATGGAGATGTTATACAAGAAGGGTTTATTGATTCATACAATAATCTGACGCTGAAATCTATTATGATGCTGAAATGGATCACTAATAATTGTAATAATAGTGGTAAGTTGATAAAATAATAAGAATAATTATTATTATTATATTTACCTGTAACACATAGTCAGTAGTGTTCCCAACTGCTGAGACTCAGGCCTCATCTCTTTGAGAGGGAGTGGGCTGTACTGTAATCCATGACGCGTGCAAAGTGCGGGGCATTGATGACGTGACACACACATGCTTCCTCATGATGTTTTCTTTCACCATTTTGAGAGCAGTGGTGATAAAATAAATTGCACAAAGTAAAGTGCATGGCTGGCTTCGAACCCACCAATTCGTTAGTCGGAGCCGTTAACACTGGGCCACTACTACTCACGTTTGTAACTATTTCGTTCAAAATCGCACTTGTAGTCAGTGGCGTAGCGTGTATGTGTGCCACCCGGAGCAACCCCTAAATTCCCCCCCCCCCCCTATTTTCACAACTAAGCATAATTACAAAGGACTTCCATACTAAATACTTGAAATTTGAATTTAAAAAAAACTTCAATAAACCAGTCTGTTGTAAACAATCCTTTATTTTTCAGTCCGCTACATACTGAAAACAGACGACGATATGTATATAAATGTGCCAAATCTCATAGACAATTTGAGGAACAGATCTCACGACTTTGATACGAAGACTCGAGGACGTAATATTAAGGAGTATATGCTGATAGGAGACCTCATCTGTGGTGCAAGACCAGTGCTGGATTCTAGTAATAAATGGTGAGTGTTTTGTTTGTATACAACATGCCCCGGAATTAACGCAGACCACCAAACACCCCGATTAGAATATTATGTTATAATCATAATACATACACTGAAATTTTACTATTATGTAAAAAACATTGTTTATTTATTAAATGAGTTATACTGATTGTGCAGAAAATTGTGGTCACATTACAAATCTATGCAGGCGGCACAGTCGTACGCGTATAAGGTTCTAGCGCAGTAGGTACTTCGTCCATTTTGGTTTGTTTTGTCTGTATAGCGGAAGGGTGCCTGTAATTTACGTAGTTTTAATTATTTTTGGGATAAATATACGTAAGTGTATTAAAAATGTCAGACATCGAATTAGTAAACGATTCTGACCAAACTGTCCATGTAATAGGGGGCGAGCCTATTGCCAATTACATGTATTTGACTGGACAGGTCCACTCAAAATTATGTGGTTCTTTCCTTTCCTAAAAGACCATTTCAGACACGGATCTACATGGTCCTCACATGATCTGACCAAGATTATGTCTGGACTTTAATAGAGACTGACCCCAGAGTTTGTTTCGCTATTTCTTCTCAGGAGTAGTCAGATAGGAAATGTCGACTCCATCTAGATTTTTTGGAAAAAAATGGAAATAAAGACCTGTGCGATACCAAAAAGGCTCCTATCTCAGCATAATGCTGCGATATTAAAAAAAATATATCGCAGCGCTGGTATTCTGTACATATTTTGCCGTTAAATCCCGTGTAATTGGATGAGCCTATTGCCATCAACCGGGCTCAAATCCAGACTCTGGGCTGCTACTGAGAATTTCCTTCCGAAGAAAACCCATAAACTTTGCCCCGTTCCAGGCGTTAAACCTAGTATCCCACAATCAGTATTAGCAACCACTAGACCAGCGAAGCAGACTGATTAAACGTTAATAATGATTTAACTATTATTTACAGCAAAACGGTATGCTATTGAACTTAATTAATTAATAATTAACAATTTACCTTATCATTTTCCTGTAGGTATGTGCGTTCACGTTAATTATCATTAATTAACATAATTTTTCCATCTGATAATAGTATTAAACATTTTCCCTTTATATATGAAAATTATCTGGTAAGGAAACAAATTGTGTATTTATTACTGGTTTCTAAAAGGAGGATAAATTCGACAAATATGGGTTGATTTGGTTGTTTGAAATTGTTTTTCGGGATAGTCCCATTAAAATTAGGTTAAGATCTTATTATGACCTTCAGAGATAGATAATGGAATGGAACTCTTCAATGGATGTCATGGATGATAGCAAAACACACACGATGGATGCAATTCACAGAGAAAGAAAAGAAAGAAAGAATAACGTTTATTTGGTCACAGTTCGTGAAGCACAAAATACAAAAAAAATAAAAAGTGAAATAAAAAATGTTATAAAAAAAAAAACACGGAACACAGCACACAATCAAGCACAGAATCGCCGCGCCGCCGCCGGCAGCGTCAGTTATACATACAAATAAATCAAATTGAAGTGTGTTTTTACTAAATGCAGATGAAAGCACACATCAAAAGTGTCTAGGGATCATGTACGTTTTAGAGTATCGCCGCAATTGAGGATTATTATTTTAACTTTTTTGATTATTTTTAGTGAATATCTCTATTTATATAAAGAAATTTCTTATTTTTTTATTAAAAATCATTTGTCAATCGGGATTCCTATAAAAGTGTGTAATAGCGTTTTTACAAAACCATTATAATTTCTGCATCGGAACTGAAAAAATTGCATCGATATGAAGCAAGTCTCTGTGTGTCTGTCTGTCTGTTTGTTCTGGCTAATCACCAAAACGGCTGGACCGATTTTGACGGGACTTTCACTGGTAAATAGCTGATGTTATAAGGAGTAACTATTTTTATTATCTACTAGCCGCTGCCCGTGGGTATGCCCGCGTGGAATTTTCACAAAAAAAAAAGTAATATTTTAAATAGACACTTACATTTTATTTATTTGTATAGAAAAAGCCACGCGGGCGAAGCCGCGGGAAGCAGCTAGACACTAATAAAATTCGTGGCTTCGAAAGTGCGTCCCCTTCAAGCAGGCACAGACAATAAAAAAAAAAAACAACTTTTTCACGGCATTGAACTTGGTTTTAGTCAGTGGCGACAACGAAGTTGCTTTTGGAAGTATATAGTATTTGGTACATTTTCGATACTCGATATTTTATATCTATATATCGAAATAATATCGCCCGAAAATATTGATATATCAAACAAAAAATATCGATATATCGATACATCGATATTTTTACAAGCCTAGGTTGTGGAGGACAGGTAGGAAGTCGCTCCATGTATTCAGCTGCACCCGTTAAGACTCGAAGCTGACCCCAACATACTCGCAAAGTGCAGGCAGATGATGACTCAGTAATGGATAAAAAAGAACTTGGAATTCTTTCAAATATTACTTAATTCTTATTCACAGGTACAGCCCAAGGTACATGTATGGGGGACGTGTGTACCCCAAGTATCTATCAGGTACGGGGTACGCGCTCTCCGCAGACACAGCCAGAGCCCTCTACGCGGCCGCTTTAAGAACCAACTACTTCCATTTAGAAGATATTTTTATTACTGGTGAGTTTAGAATCAAAAATCTAAATATTTTATTTCACATAAACCTAAATTGGCACTTATGAAACGTCAGAATCTAGGTGCACGGTTTCAATTGGTTGTTTCCTATGGGGAAGAACCGGCAAGAAACTCCACGGTTGTACTTTTAATAATAATTGGTTTTTACAATATTTTCAAGTAACAGTGTTAATAAGTATGGGAGGAAGGTATAGGCCTTTCAAAAATTACCAGGTACTAACAAAATAGAAAATGGTCAACATATCTACAGTCTACTAGGTCTTTAACGTTCTCACATTCACAAATTAGGAAATATTCAATAAAAAATAAAATAAAAAAAAACTATATAAACCAAATGACACGGTTGCCACGACTACAATAATAAATCCGAATCAGTACTGACTAAATGTCATGTCCTCATAAGCAACTAATAAAGAGTTGAAGTAGGTAGTTAGAGAATGTTCTGTCGGTACCCATCACGATAATTTCGCTAGCTAATTTAATTTGACCCTGTATTATGCATAAACTCACGCATGTTCATGGGGGTAGACAGAAACTACAGAACTCCACCTGGTACGGCTCCTAATTCTTAACGCTTAAACTCGAATTTGATACCTAAAAATTGTTAATAATGTGTCTAAAATTGTATGTTACCGTTTAAATAACTAACATACCAACTTTATCTACTAAATATTTGCATGCCATAACTACATGGCGGAATGTGTCTTTGCACCTAATTTTAAAGTTAACATCTTTTGTACCTACCATATTTTATGCAAACAAACGATTTTGATTTGATTTGACAAGCAGATGCAATGATGTTTTTGTGCTCACCAGTTTTACGCTCACGTTGCCCCACACTAGGAATTTCTCCTGTATTGTGGGTGCGTTTACAAACATTTAAACTCACATACACTAACAGCCAGACCCGGAACAACTACTTGTAGGCCATACAAATATTTGTTCCGTGCGGGAATCTAACCCGCGACACGCAGCGCAGCAGTCAATCGCTTAACCACTGCGCCAACCGTGCCGTTAAACGTGCCGGCCGTTTATTTTATTACATTTTAGAACTTCAATAACATTATACATACATACATAAACTCACGCCACGGGGTTAGGCAGAAAATATAGAACCCCATGTGATACGCTCCTTATGTACTCTTTTTAACATTATAATGTTCCTAAAATTGGCCTTCCTCCACGTCCTACCAAATTAGATCCTAAGTGGTAACTTAAAAAGGCATGTTGCTGATGCAGATCTGTTTACAACGCGATTGGTTGCGGATCTCAAGTTTTTTAAGGGATTCGACAAGGCGGTAAGGTGCAGTTCGAAATTTCTTTACGTATTTTGAAAATTGCAGCGCTGCTTTGTTGTACACACATCAAAAAAAGTTTGTGATCACTAGCATTAAAGCTGATATACGAGTAATTTACAATATAAATTGAACTTTATCAAGAAAAATTCTTTGTTGTGTGTTTTCTTTAAATAGAAATACCCTGTTTGAAATAAAAAAAAAAAAAAATAACTTTTAATTTTGTATATTTTTTTTTGTTTGTAATTAATCATAATGTAATTGTAACAGAAATTTGATATAAAGAATAAGACTGTTTAACCAAACTTAAACAACAATTTATTAATAAAAGGTTTATATTCAATATATATAACTCCTCCCCTGGCTCGAACACATGCGGTGATCCTCCTGGGCATGCTGAGAATCAAGTTATCCAGCATTTCTTGGGGTAACCTGTCCCATTCTTGAATAGCGGCTTCCCTGAGCTCTGGCACTGTCTGGGGACGTGGCTGACGGTTCCAAACAGCTCGCTTAAGAGCATCCCACGTGTGCTCTATTGGGTTTAAGTCAGGCGAGCCGGCAGGCCAGTCTAGTCTTATAGTCTAAGAAGAAGAAATCATAATATAATCTACCGTAACAAAAAAGATTCCGATTTTTCAAAGTGATCGCAAACTTTTTTTGATATGTTTATTTTGATCATAATTCAATTCGCGGCAATTTTAATAAAATCATTACTAAATTATAATAATTTAAAAATAAATATAGCTCTCGCAATAATCCTTTTTTATTTATTTTTTTGGTGGTAAATTATCAAACAACGTCCCCCGCTCTGGGCAGAACGGTAGGCCGTGTCAGACTTTTATTGACTAAAACCCACCCGTGTTCCTTCAGTTGCCTGTTTGCCAGGGCCACGGTATCCCTTTCGGACAAACTCGCAACCCTGGCAGGCTCGCAATGACCCTGTGGTATAAGATCTACAACGCTACATGCAAACTACGCATCACACTGACGTCACGCAAAATCCTGCATCGCGCAAGTAAAGTTTACCGCGCGACTAGCATAATATAATATACCAGGCACAACACCTTTTTCTATGGAGGATCAGTGAACTTTACACCCTGTTCCTTATAATTCTATAGCATCCAAAGCAAAAAGAAATCGTGGGCTTTCTTAAAGCATTCGCCCTACTTAATATTCACAATCTACCTTCCAGGTATGTGTGCCGGTCGAGCCCACCCCCGCATCATCCCGCGCGACGACCCCTCGTTCTCCTACCAGACGCCCTCCACGGGCGGGGCCATGCGGGCCTGCGGGGCCCACGCCAGGGCCACCGCGCATCGTGTGGACCCCGACCTCATGCGAAGGTTGCATGGCATGCTGAGGAAACCTGGCTTGTTGGATACGTATGTATTGTTTTGTTTGTTATGTGGAGGAATTGTGGAACATGTCGTGGGGAAAGTTTTGAGTATGAATGTGGATGGATATAAGAATAGGGGAAGACCAAAGATACCATGGATGGACTGTGAAAGATAATATGGCTAGAAAGGGAGTTTCTACTGAGATGAGGACTAATGGCTCATCCGTCATTGCTTCAGTTTTAGGGTTCCGTAGTCAACAAGGAACCCTTATAGTTTCGCCATGTCCGTCCGTCTGTCCGTCCCCAGCTTAGCTCAGAGACTCTTAGTACTAGAAAGCTATAATTTGCCGTGGATATACATATTAATCACGCCGACAAAGTGGTAAAATAAAATCATGAAAAAATAGTTATTTAGGGTACCTCCTGTACATGTAATGGGCTTATTCCACAAATCCCCCCTGAAAATCCCCCTTAGGAAGAAAATTGGAATCTATAAATCAGTCTAGAATTCACCCCTAATAATCCCGCTTAGGGGGGAAAAGCAGAATTGAAAAAAAAAAAACGTCCCAAGATGAAAGTGATTTTTGTACATTAGGGTTCAGTTTTTCCCACTGAGGGGGATTCTCTCAGGGGGGATTAGTGGAATAAGCCCATGTAAAGTGGGGATGTCGCCTACCCTATTGTGTGGGGTATTGTTGGATGGATCTTGTGAAAACAATTTTTCGATTAAGGGATCCGTTTCTGAAATATTAAGCTTTAAAGTGCTAATTTTTGTTAAGAGTTAAGTGTCCCTGCCCTGCCAGTTAAATGGTTGTACTTGGATATGTAAAAAAAATCACAGCAGTAGTATATATAACGAAGTTACAAGGAAAACTATCACAGCCAAGTAGGCGTCCCAATTTACACTAGAAATGTGAAAAAGGTGTGAGTTTATGTATGTATGTATCGGAAATTGTCTCCTAAATGGTCCAAAGAAAAAAAAAACCGAATGACTATATTTATTCTCCTAATTTATTAAAACGGACACATGCACTTCCCTGTGTGTTTATTATTCTAGCGTTTGGCACTCGTGGGCTGCGGGTGCCAACCAGCGTCAGGTGGTATACCTTGTGTTGTCATCCGACTTGTCTTGACTGAGCTGAGGCCCTTTTGGCTTTGTTTTGAGTTTTTTTTTTTTTTTTTTTTGCTTTAATGCCAACTAATGCATTTGTCTTTATTTCTTTCTTTCTTTCTTTGATTTGTGGTCCAAGCGGACCACAAATCTTCATTCTTACCATCTATTTCGGATCTCCCTAATAGTAAAATTGCTTGTTTTCGTTTTTTTTTTTCTCTGCATTTTTATGGTATTCTAGTATTGTTACTAAACCAGTTAACAATTTTCAATTTTTAACCGCCTCTGTGGGCTAGTGGTAAGACCACCTGTCTCAGACCCAGAGGTTCTGAGTTCGATTCCCAGCGGGGGGAAATTTTCTGTTCGGTCTGGTTGTTGGTAGGGCTTGTTCTAAGTCCGCCTGCCTAGCTACCACCATCTTATCTAAGTCTGTCGCCATAACAACAATGCTGGTTTCTCTGTGGTTGAGGATTCTGGGTGAAGCTCGCTTCCATCTTCGACCTAATCATCACTTACCATCAGCTGAGTTTAAGACCAAGAGCAGAAACATTGTGGATAAAAAAAATAAAAATTCTGCCTAGCCCTTTCCCAAGTATGTTGAGGTCAGCTTCCAGTCTAACGGAATGCAGCAATAAGACCGCCCATTGTGTCACCCCTTGTAAAATTTTCTCAGCGATATATATTCCGTGTGGTGCCGGACGTAAGGAATAGCATCACCCCATTTCCTCCCGTAGGTGTCGTAAAAGGCGACTAAGGGACTTGCTAGAGAATGGGCAGCAGCGTTCTCTATGCATTTTTAACACCATACTGCGAAATCACTGCAAATGCCCTCCTTTTGGGGAGGCTTATGTCCAGCAGTGGACGTCTTTTGGCTGAAATGATGATCATCTATGCAGCTGAATACCAGTATGTTACATGGAGCGACTGCTTATCAGACCTCCACAAGTTCCAAAACCCAGTTACTGGGTAATACTATATACCCCTTGGTAAGACTGGTTGTCAGACTTTCGGGCTTCTGACTACCCGTAACGACTGTCAAAGATCTACAAATGACAGCCGGGACCAACGGCTTAACGTGCTTTTCGTGGCACGGAGGGGTCTCGATATATTATGGATGGTCACCCATACACGAACCGACCTCGGCAAGCTTAGCTTAGCCTTCGATCTACCCGTGCGGCTATTCTGGCCGGTGCTCGGGCCCTATCAGATTACCAGAGCTGCGGTATTAATTTTTTAAATTTCGCAGCGTTATGCTGAGATAGTGGCCTTTTTGGCCTCGCACAGGTTTACACTGTAAATGTAATTTTTTTTTTACTCTTTTTATTTCTTGTGCGTGTCCCAAATAAAATACTTTTCTTTCTTTCTTTCTATTATTTTTTAGCCGCGAGATAAAACCAGTTAATATTAACAAAAATTAGAAAAGTACATCAGCTTATAATGGAATGGAAAGTTTATACTGTGTACTAATAAAAGTGCATTACATAAGGCCACGCGCCCACGACGACTTTTTGTAGCGATGCTGTTGCGCGTTCGCATCGATACAGCCGCTATGCGGCCGCTAGCTGTTTGCCCTCGCTCACACCACGATTCTCAGTCGCGATGCAAACGCGATATTGTCGCGCTTCTGTCGCAATGCAACGCGATACAGTAACGGCACAAAAATGCCACAGTTGCACTGATGCTCGGTTCTCCACCCACGCGCCATCCTCCCTCCGTTCTCTCCCCGATGTCATCCGACACGGTCGCGCGTTTGCATCGATACATTTGCGATACTGTAGCGCGTTAGTAGTGCATTGGCATCGCTTTTGTAGCGCGTTTCGTAAACGCGCGACAGCATCGCTACAAAAAGTCGCCGTGGGCGAGGGGCCTAACAGAAAGATATCGCATTTGTGATGGATAAGTACTTTTTTGCTGGTTATTTTACTTAACCAGTAACAAATATACCGTTGGTAGGGTTCTGTAGTCAACTTATAGTTTCGCCATGTCTGTCTGTCTGTCTGTCCGCGGCTTAGCTCAGAGACTCAGAGGCTCAGATGTACTAGAAAGCTGTAATTTGGCATGGGAATATATAACGTGTATCTATCTATTCATACACGAAATATTTTAAGAGGAACATCTATAGGTGGTAAAAAAAGCCATAACAGCGAAAAAAAATAGTAATAAAAGTGTTTTATATTTGTACATAATTATTATAATTTTTAAATTGCTTGAGACATTTTAGCAAAGGAGTTGCATTTTCCAAAATTTTACTTATTCTATGAATGACCCGCCCGGACGCGGTGACGGTGGCGGCACGAGGGCGGTGAATTTAGATAATTAATCATCAGATCAAGTAATTATTATTATTATTATTTTTTATCGTTTCCATGGCGTCTTTACCTCCGGTAGGTGTATCTCTTAAAATATTTCATGTTTGAATAGATACACCCTATATATTCATCAAGCCGACAACGTGGTGAAATAAAACCGTAAAAAAAATTAATTAATAATATACGTAATTTTTATCTGAATTTACACACAAAATTACACAATTACAGTTCAATCCAAAAAATAATTACATTTGAATTCCATAAATTAGATTACAAATATACCGTTTTTGCATCTTAAAATGTAAGTTAGTTTAGAACTAAATACATGTTAATTGTATTGTTATGTATTTAGGCTATCATTATCACTACATATTATAAAACAGTCCTCCGTCGCGTCTGTCCGTCTGTTCGCGATAAACTCGAAAACTACTGCACCGATTTTCATGCTGTTTTCACCAATGGATAGAGTGGTTATCGAGGAAGGTTTTAGTATATAATTTGTCAAGTTTTTGTATATATTGGCTATTTGTTGGAGGTGTCGAAAAAAGTTAAGCCGTCTGGAACGGATCTGAATGCGTACCATAAGCACTATAGATTTCGATAGGTAAGAAACCTAACGTAATCTATTCGATAGTCACTAACGTTTTTCAGCTGTCGCCATACAAAACGGCACCATGAGTCACTAATTTGACAGACGCTATCGAAAAATACGCTTACGATAGTAGTTACGTTACTCACTAGCATTTTGACGAGTGAAACGTAGTTTACAATAAAATTATAACCGATTTTGAGTCCAATTAAGTAAAAATAATGCCTGGAAGATATTATTTGGCATGGAATATGTTAGCGGCCGCTGAATTAGAACACCAACGACGTGAACAACGTGAATTTCAAGCCAACATGAGAAAAATAAAATGGAATATCTATTTCATTGAAAATAAATATCAATCAACCCTGGCTACCCTGGCGCTTCCCCTAATTATTAAAATAATTTGATAGAAAGTAGAAACATACCTTTCCATGAAATCCACCATCAGTTGAAATTGTGCCACAAAGGTCCTCATTGTATTGTTATCTTTTAAACTTATTTAACTCCGCGAACCACACAACGTCAACAAACTCGATAATACAACAGTGACATACTTATAAGGAATAAAAATTCAACAACCACTAAATACCTTAAGTAGTTCACTAACCGCCAACCTTTCTATTTAGTCGGATCATTGACTGTGTAGCAAGTACATTTTGAATATATGCCTTCTCTCTTCTTATTACTTAGAAAGAAAGAAACAAAACTTATGGAGTGAAGTTAGCTAGACGACACGATCTATCGAGCTTACGTTAGCGCCCGCGTAAGACTCCGTAAAACTCATGGTGCAAGCATTATCGAAATCTATTCGATCCACGTTAATACGCTAGCGAGTTTAACGATAGCGAGTAAGTTTTCGATAACAACTCATGGTAGGGGTACAGGCTGTTTGGTACAGGGATAGATTATAGCCTAGAATAAGACATAGGCTACTTTTTATCCCTGGAATAGGTTCCCATGGGTTGCGGGAACGGGATCAAAATTTCATGATTACTTTTGGTCGCGATGATCGACATCCACGCTGGCGAAGCCGCGGGCGTCAGCTAGTAAGTGATACCTAATATTACCAACTGTCTGTCATACAGAATAGGTAATAGTACATTACTTACCAAGGGCTGTAAAAAAAAAAGAAATCCCGAAATCGCAGGTAATAAATAAATAAATAAAAAAAATATTTATTTATTAATATGCGATAGAGGGCTTTCTTTTTTACTGCCCGTGGTGAGTACACAATTTTACGTCTTCACCTGGCCACAATGCGAGTTTTACTGTACGCGTAGCGTGCAGTAAAACTCACATTATGGCCAGGTGTGACGTAAAGTACTTTTAATTCGCGAAGCGACGCGCGCTTTACTTGTGGTAACCAAACAATCACGCTGTGAATGTGTGTGTAAACGAAGGAGCCCTCGGTGCCTTCTGAGACAATGGCGAAGTTGGAAGTGTGTGTGTGTGTCTGCAATTCTGCATGTGTGTTATGTGCTCGTAGTCACGCACACATGCACAGCGTTTTTTTTCACTTGATTACGACAAGTAAATTTCTATTTGTTAGTTCAAATTGCGCCATTGAATGACTCATGAAATCATGATATTTGACGCCTAATGAATTTGAACTTAGAAAGTTGTATTGATGATTCTAATTATTGTAATTTTTGAAAATCTTGCTTTGGATATGCTTGATAGGGATAGGATATTTAACATCACGCTAGGGCCTTTAGGAGCTGAGCAAGAAAAAGAATAAAAGTGAGAAAGAACACTACGCAACGACAGCGCGGTAAGCAATGCGATGCGACAGGGTGGGACGGGGGAACAAGGAATTTCACGCGGTCGAAGTCGCGGGGAGAAGCATTTTAGTAATAGCACGAAGGCATTTTTTTTTTTCAGTTCAATTTATAAAATACTACCTAAAACTTTTTTCTTTATTTTTTCAGATGTGAAAGAATGCGACTCACAAAGGTAAGGAGGGACCGGCTTAAGCCCAAGACGCCGCCAAAGCGTCCAACTAAACATTAGCACTAAGAACAATTAGTCACAATAGTCAACTCGTCCATAATAGTACATAAATGATAGTCACCCATCGATATACAGGTTGTTTTCCAGATCTCATATTAAAACGTAAAAACGGCTCAAATAGCAACCTCGGTAAGTGTGTCTAGAATTTTCTAATACCTTTTATAAAGTTTCATATTGAGACACGAAGCACCAAAATTCGATCTAAAGAAACGACCACATTCCTCTAGATCGTATTTTGTTGCCTCGTGTCTAGACACACTTACCGAGGTTGCTGATTGAGCCGTTTTTCATAATTCCTTCTTAGTCACGAGATATTTTTTTTTAAAGGAGTGGCGCTAGTGGACCGGTGACGGCCCTCTTAATAATTTACTTCAGAAAAAATCAACTAAAACAAAAAACGACCTTATTTCAAAACAAGGTTTCATCTATGTATAGACCGAGGTTTAAACCGTCGAGCCATTTTTTGAATTTCGACCCTTATTCCACAATGTTAAAGCTCAAATTACAAAAACTGACGTTAAACCCGAGTCTTAAGATGTCAATTTTGATAACTCGATAAAAAGCTCCAAGGTTTAAGTTTGGGTTTGGGTTAAAACTCGTTTTGTAATAAGACGGAAGGTTTTTAAACCACTTACTACTATTTTACTTACCTACTTTACTTGATTTCCTAATTTTTTACAAACTAATTCTTTAAATCTCTGACGAACGTGTCTTCCACGCTCCATTTTTCTCTTTGATTGGATCAAAACCCATTGCAAAAAGTTTATCTTTAAATATTTAAAAATACCTGCGCTATGTTTTTCATACCAAACCCGAAGTAAATTCTAAAATAATCTTAGTTATAACACAAACAGCCTGTATATCGAATAAAGGTATCTTAACACTAGTTTATGAGTACAATATTAACTATAGTTTGGTCTCAAAGAGTCGTCATAGAGTTATAGGCAAGAATCGTCGTCATAATACTTTGTCTCGAAATGAGAGAAATACATGCGGTAAAATTATAAAAATACTGGCTTAGATTATGTAAAACATCGATTACATTAAGCTTAAAAATATTGCTATCTTGTTCTAGCTTATGAAATAAGTAAGAGATTGAAACAGACTGTCTGTTTCAAACTGTGAGACTGTTTCAAATTGTCGTACTGTTCGAAACTGTCAGACTGGTTCAAACTGTCAGACTATTTTAAACTGTCAGATTGGCTCAAACTGTCACATTGTTTGAAACTGCCAGACTGGGCCAAACTGTCAGCACTGTTTCGAACTGTCAGACTGGTTCAATCTGTCAGACTGTTTCAATCTGTCAGACTGATTCAAACTGTTAGACGTATTGCCAGTTCAAAGCACTAAAGCTCCGGTTTTCTAGGAAAGCGGTGGCCGCCACATAAAATGATGGAAATGATGGCAGCGGGGTTTGACTTTACGGTGTCCAATAACGCTCTCTGGAAAACACACCAACTTGCTTTTATAAATAGCGTTTCAATGACGACATTCGATGGTAAATTGTCGACGCTATGGGGCGGCCAGCACAGTCTTAGTGAGCCCTAGCTTTGGGCCTTGAATCACTAAATACATTTATCGCTTAACGAATTTATAACATTGTTCTATATCTGTCAATCGTTTGAATATGAGAAATACAGAATGATGATTTTAATACGTTTAGCGCTAAATTTATTAAGCCATTTGTGGCGCAGGATGCAAAATAAAAAGAATTAGGTTGAGAATCAGCTACTTTTTGAAAGTCAGAATTACATAAGACAGTCCCTGGCACGCGCGCCCTTCACCACTTCCTAGTGCTTTAGCTGGGAAGAAGTCGTGCAACAAACTGTCCAGCAGTAAGAGATAGTAGCATTTTTATTATAGCTTAGTCGATGCGCTACATAAACAGCCTATGTAAAATAACATAGAAAATACATACTCTAAAAATTACCCCTGTAACAAAAGAATCTCTTTAAATTAGGTTTTTCAGCTATCCAACTATAGCAGCTTCAGAAATCTATGTTGCTTTATTTCGCAGCCATCGTTTAGTTTATATAGTAACAAAAACTGTTCATTTAGCATTCCCGTTTTTGTTTATAATATTGTTAATACCGGTCTCTTGAATAAGCGCTAATTTTTGCATGTGTATTCAAATTAAAAATGGAGTGATAACATTTATTAAGATTACTTACTACGTCATCATCTGCCGAGCCTTTACCCAGCTATATTTAAAAAAAGCCGACAAAAATAAGACATTAAATTTTATTTTTATTATTTATTGTTATAGCGGCTAAAGTAGTACACACTGCAAACATTTCAAGTGTCTACCTATTACGGTTTAAAAGATACAGCCCTGTGACAGACGGACGGACGGACGGACAGCGGAGTCTTAATATTAGGGTACCGTTGGCACACTTTGGGTACGGAACTCAAAAAAGGTCCTAAAAATACTGGTTGCAATTAAATTTGAACTTTGGTATGACGTTGAGTTTGTTGTTTGTTCCAAAATTAGATAATTATCTAAAATTCTAAATTCAAGTTTAGAGTTACTTAAAATAAATGGGAAATATTACTTACTATCCGCGCACATTCGGTCATCGGGTTATTTATTTAAACTTCTCGCACACAAATAAGGTACAAAGGCGGATTTACCAATTCTTTTTTAGTCTACGAGTACACCAAGTATGGTGATGGCATAAGTTGGCAGGTGCTCTGTTCGAAAGGAACTTAAGAATAATAATTGATAAAAAAAAGTTATCATTCCATTTATACATTTCCGTGATAGTATGGTAGCTTTTAGCCTTGGTACATTAATGTCTTATTCTTTTACACTCTGGAAGAGTAATATGTACCTCGTTCCACACAGAAAACGCTAAAAAACGCGGTCACATATTATGGCACATCGAGTTTTTTTTAAAGTTCAGCCTTGTGGAGCGTTGTCTCTGTCACTTATACCAGTGTGACAGTCTCTTTCTAAAGCGCGATGTGTTATATTAACACCCAGAGCGTACTGACTGCTCTAGGACAGCCGTTCTACGTAAAAAACATTACACTCCTTTTGGGCTCCGCCAGAGTCGGGTGGCGTGGACGAGGCTTTTAACAGAAATAAGAATCTCATATTTTGTAGAAATAGTTGACAGTTGCTTTAAAATATTGTATGAAGGAGCTTCTATGCAAGTAGTTTTTCATTGGTTTTGTAATGGTAGCTTGCTGGCAAACTAATGTTTTTATAGCAAAAAATACTTACAGTCTAGCCGCTTCTTTACTGTGAAAAAACCGCAAAAAACGTAATTACGTTACATTTTAGTCCGTCACACTGTGGCCAATACCGCGCGGGAATCGTTTGTTTTCATAATTAGGAAGTCATGCGACTTTTCGCGCCATTTTGAACACCTCCATACAAGTTAGTTGATGACATCGGCGCAAGCAAATTTTGTCCCGTATCTCGCGCGGGTTTCCCTTTAGTTTGACCAGAGATTAAATCAGTACCGTCACAATAAAACAATTAAGCTTCGTAAGCCTTGGAAAGCGGTTCCGTCATTTTGATAAATGATTTTATTTCTATAAGTAGGTTTGTACAAACACTTTTACACGTCAATCATATTAAAAAAACTCGATGAGGCCGGCGTTTCCTATCAGACTACTCTGAGAAAAGGCTGAAACAAACTCACAGGTCACAGTCTCGTTTAAAGTCCAGACATAATCTTAGTCAAATCATGTGAATACGAAGACCATGTAGATGGTGTCTGAAATGGTCTTTTGATGAAAGAATCACACACATTAATCAGTCAGTGCACACATTTGTCAGTAATCGAGCAGCTCAACTCAGAACTTATGGAGCTCAACGATTCGACTAACAATAACAAAGAAAGGACATTTGGGTAGGCCGCATAAATAACTCAAACTGTCAGACTATGATTAAAACTAACTGAGAATCAAAACAATGACCCACATAGTCTTCACATTCAGAATAATTAAAATAATATAATACTTTACAAAGTCATGTCATGTCGTGTTATGTGGTCATGTTATGTGTATTCATGTCATTGTATGTATAAAATATTTATAACTATATCGACTGTCATTAAAATCTGTCATTTTATAAATTATATATATTTAAATTTGTCATTAACATTAAAGTGTCAAAAAATGCTCTGTATTTGGACAGCCGTTATTGCTTGACCGTGCACCGCTTTCCAAGTTAACCAAAGTTTAACAAATGCATAAAATATCCTTTTGAAAAGTGCCATGAAAATCAAAGATTTAATTGTCACGTGTTTGCGTTGTTTGCGAATACCTTAGTTTTATGTGGCTAATGAAAATGCAGCTTCATAATACTAGAAACTCGCATATTACTGTCGCCAAATAATATATTCACTTAAGGGGAAGGGAGCTATAGCTTTAGGGACAAACGACTATCAATTTATATTAACTTAGGGGTAACATTAATTTAGATAGACAGACATATTGTATTTACCCCCTTTTCTTTTGAGTAAAACTCAGGTTAAGGGTCGGTTCAACCATAGTGAGAGTAGTTTACCCCTTCGGGTTGAGAGTAGATAACCCCTTCGGGGTAAAACTCGCGGAAATCAGTTGCCTTTTTATGTTAGTACAGAAAATGGTTAGGGGTAGTCTAGGTGGTAGGTAGTTTAAAGTAGGTAGGTATAATATTGTTGATATAAGTACAATATTGTTGATATTTTCTCGTGATATCTAGTATTTAGTTTAAATTTAGATAAGGAGTGTTTTCTAGACCAGTGTTACCATAATCGGGCAACTTTTATAGATATTTAAACTGCTTTTAAAAAGGACGAGGTTCTTAGTATTTACATTTATTTATTTGAAAGAAAACATTTTGCAGAAGCACGCAAGGTGGCAACTCTAAACAGTATAGTAAAAAAAAAAAAAAAATACTGTTGGCAATATTTTCTATATTTGTGTAATATCCTAAGGGTGTTAATGTTCGCTTATTACTAATTTCATTAATCAAATACAATTCATTATATTAGACAAAGTGCATAAAATGTAACTGTGTTAGTTTTAAATATTATGTAACACACGTCTCTCTATTATTTCTATTCGCTATTAATTAAGAGCATGTATTTAACCTCTAATAATTAATAATAATAAAACATAACATTTGCATGAAACATGGTATACAATGGTGTTAAAATATAATTGGAATGTCAGAAACATATTCAGCTAGGATAAAACATAGCGTGCAAAATTTCAGGGTTTTTACATTAACATTTTTTATCCATAAATTCTTTTAAACTATAAAAGCTACACTCATCCAACCACTTGTACAACTTTATGTTAAATAATCTAGAATTTAGTGATATGAATTGGCTTAATATTTTGTTATAAATACCCACGCACATTGCTAGGTAGTTTTTGTTGTATTTGCCAAGTCTTGGCAAATCATCCAGCACTAATACAATACACATATTTCATAAACGTACAGAGATGGCAACGGTAACAGTAATTCCCATTTTGCGCTCCTAAAAATACTATTGAACAGTCTAATATAATAATTGCGCCTCTTTTTGTGAACCTTGTGGTCTTAAAACTGCTAAATAGTGCAACCAATTTGGATGTAGCGCTCAACGGCCGCAACAGTGGCACCACTCGCTCCGCTCGCTCGGCTCGCGCGCGGTTGTTCACAGGTCTAACCTAACCTATTTGGTCGGCCTGCCCTAGCTTAGTTACTTTGACCAACTGTGAGAAAAGGCCAGAAAGTTAAAAAGAGACTCTATTATTTAAAAAAAATGCGTCATTAGAAGCGCAAAATGTTTTTAGAGGTTCATTAATTTAAAAAAGAAGATGAATGAGGTTTTAGAGGATCAATTAAATATTTCTCTTAATTAAGCTTAATATTATAATATTGCATCGCGCATTTACTGGTTACTAACTAAAGTATATTTTACTTTATTTGTCTCATTTGGTAAACTAATGTGGCGCTCTGAGATTTCGATTTTGAGTGAATTTGATGTGTTTTTATCAATTCGAAGGAGTTTTAGAGGTTATTCACATATATGTGGAAACCACAATACGACATTAAATTTATCTTCTTATATCCAAGAGTTTAGTCACTATAATAGCTAAGTAATTAATACATTTCGTACCATGTTTGTTTGCTAAATAAGACGTTTGGTCAAATCAAATTAGCTGGCGAAACATCAGAAATCGCTATAAAAAAATAACAGATTCCAGTTCATTTAATTTGACGATATACAGCATGTATCATAAGGTAGTCGTGGTCATATTTGGGTGTGGTTCAGACCATCAAATTGAGTAACTTACTCCATGCGATCCTCATTGTTATCGGGAAAAAAATGTCAACTGTCCCATACAAAACTTCAATACTTACGCGACCCAAATGTATACAATGTGTAACTGAATTAATAATAATAAATTCATTTATTTTAGGTAAATAACACCCATTGCCAAACATTTAAAATCATATAAAATAAATCAAATAACAACAAATAAAATCAAATCAAATAACAACAAATAAAATCAAATCAAAATAAATCGAATCAATTGGACAAAAACATAAATCTAATCAAATTAAATCAAAATAAATTAGCTCAAAATAAAATAAATCAAATCTATATAATATAATAATAAATCGCACCTTTAGAATTATAGAGACCTTATTTGAAATCATCAATCACATCATCAGTTAATGACATCATCAATTAATTCACAATATTATAGTGACCTCATTGGTGATGTTCTTTAGAAAGGTTGAAATCTTGAAATTTCTAATATAGGTCACTATAATATTATTATAGTGACCTAATTTGGTGATGTTTTTCAACTTCTGTCGAAATTAGGTCTCTATAATTCTAAAGGTGCGAAATAATGCACATTATGAAAGTAGTTTGTTCAGAATCGTTTTCTGAATTCGTTTTCTGAATCGATTTCTGTCGTTTTTATCCCAAACATAATTAAAACTACGTAAATTACAGTCACACTTCCGTTGTACAGTCAAAATAAACTAAAATGGACGAAGTACCTACTACGCTAGACCCATATACGTGTGTGTGCATAGATATGTAATGTGACCTTTATTGAATAAATAAACAATATTTTATACATAATAGTAAAAATTCAGTGTTTGTATTATGATTATAACATAACTACCTTTCGCCCGCGGCTTCGCTCTTGCTTAAATAAAAATAAAAATACTCTTAACACACTACTAAAGTTTCTATCCATACTAATATTATAAATGTGAAAGTAACTCTGTCTGTCTGTCTGTATGTCTGTATGTTACGTTTTCACGCCTAAACCGCTGAACCGATTGTCATAAAATTTGTCAGAGTATAGCCTGGGATATGGAGAAGGACATAGGCTACTTTTTTGCGCGATAACAGACATCCACGCGGGCGGAGCCGCGGTCCAAAGCTAGTAATATAATATAATATAATTCAATCATGATCCGAAAGACACGTGGCGCCATCTATTATTATAAGAACGTTATTGTTGTTATCCTCGGGAACAGTACTATTTTTCGGGATGAAAGGTACCCTATGTCCGTTTCTATACACCTGACAACGTATATGCAAAATTTCAGGATGGTCGGTTCAGTGGTTTAGGCGTGAAAAGGTAATAAACAATGTCAAACTTACTTTCGCATTTATAATATTAGTTAGGATAGTATAACATAATATACTAATTTTATTGCGGTGTTTGGTGGTGAGCGTTAATTCCGAGACATGTTGTATACAGGGTTATTGGTAAACTACTATCAACCTTGCAACTCTGTATTGCTAACATCATAAACAAAAACTTTTGTTCTATGACTTACAAAACATGATACATTTACCAAAAACAGATAGAACAGAACTTAAGATTTCGTCCATTTAGAGCAGTGGTTCTCAACCGGTGGTCCGCGGATCACTGGTGGTCCCTGGAAGCTCCCGAAGTGGGACCACTTCGGGAGCTTCCAGGGACCACCAGTGAAGCCGTCCTAAAAATAAGTAAATGACAGCAAGTCGACACAATGACACTCGGTGAGAGTGCGCTACGAGTGAGTGAGAGACTTGTCAAATGTTACCCGTAATCTATATTTTTTTTATTGACAAAGATTTGCGAAATTGCTATACGTTACCTTACTTTATTTTCATTGTCATATATATGGGGTTCTCGGCGCTTCTGATAATTAAAAACAAGCACCGAAATCGGTCCGAAACTAGTGTGGACATGCGTTTGGCTTTGAGTAGCACTGAACCAAGGATTCAGAAGTTAGTAAAGAGCATGCATTCACAAAAATCGCATTAAAATATATCTCTGTAATGTAAAATTTTCGTAAAAAATTTAAATAATGTTGACTTTGAACAATAATTGTTAGAAAGCCAACAACTTTTTTTTTTGTATTCCTGTTTTATTTGTAGATAGAAAAACCCTTTAATTTACATTTATTGTTTATTACCTAAGACAGGGTGGTCCATGGTAAGCTTCGATCAATAATAGCACTGCGCTGCTATTATTTATCGAAGATGGTAAGACAAATTTCGTCAAATGGTCCCTCATCACCAAAAGGTTCAGAACGACTGATTTAGAGCGTTGTTTTTTTTTTTAACAAATGAGTAATGAAATAAAATCTGATGAAATATTTAAAGTCACAGAACAAAAGTGGTTGTTTATGATGTTAGTAATATAGTCCTGAAAGTTTGTGTGTTTTGATGACCCCAATGATCCTGTATATGATAAGACCTTTTTGATACACGCTGTATAATAGATATAATATTTCGCTGTGTCTGTCATTGTAGTTCTTATAATGTACATATAACCATTATTTTGCTCTTTTTTTTTGTTGATTTTTTTCTTTCATCCTTTTCAGATAAAAGAACGACTGCGTAGAGTTTATGTGATTTATAAGTTCTTACGAATGCTTGTCACTACCGAATGCTAGTGAAAGTAGCGCCCTGAAATATTGAGGATAAAAAATAACCCTTCCTGTTGGGGCAGTCGGGTAAAAATGTCCGAGGTCGCATATTTGAGATTCTTATGAGAAAAAAAGCACAATCGGGATTATATTTTTGGTATACTAATTACTTGTAATTTAATCTAAAAGTAATTGGCTGAAAAGAGAACAAAATATGGCTTTAGCCTACGTCCACTTGGGCTCATTTTTTAACGGGAAGTTTTTGACCTTGCTCTAGATTTTCTACTCTCGGCGTCGGATCGAGCGTTGAGAATCCAACAGAGTGCATCTCTATTGCTTTAAAAAAGTCCATAGTTGGATTTTCAACTCAGGCTGCTAAACCGAGCGTTGAAAATCGAGTGCTCGGCAAGAAACTTCGCGAAGTCGCGTTGATAAAGCGGACGGAGGCTAAAAGCACTTTTTGTTCTCTTTTTCCTCGATTACTTTCAGATTAAATTACTAATAACTAGTACTTAAAAATAATAGAATCCCCGTTTTCCTTACTCTTATAATTAATGTGGGCTTGGTGTTTATAGCTGTCAAGCTAACAATTGCTCAAATGAAAATGGCGATTTTAGAATTTATTTATTTTAAAACAATAAACCTAGTTCTGAGTAAATCGGGGCTCTACTTTAACATTATTTTAATGACGATAGAATTGTTAAATCGAAGGCCGAATATGTCGGCCTAAAGCCGAATATCGAAGTACGACAGCCGACAGGCTGAAACGATGCTTTATGTTTGCACCCATTTTTATCTTCATTTGTAGACTTTAAACATTCATCTAATACAATAACTTCGGCTTTAGGCTTCAATATTTATTTTTAAAAGAAAATGAAATTGTAATATTTTTATGTTTAACCATAATATCTATATTTTATACGCTCGCTAAGAACTAACGGTGCATTTATCGAACACGCAATTTTTTAATAATTACTTACCAAACACCTAGTCATGTAGAAAGTTGTGGTCTTATAACGTGTAAGCAGGACGGTGTCGTGTCATTTCGGTCCCGTGTTTTGCGACCGCGACTACCACGACCGCTCGCATTCATTGATTATGTGTAGTATCGATAAAATTGCGAAATTACGCCCCGTTTGTTTTTAGTGACAACTCGTTGCGATATTATCATAACCCAGTGCACATTTTATGCTTAGTCTAGCCAGTATTTCAACTGCGTAACACACTTTTAATCACAATTCGAAGGAATTTAACACTAACACAGCAAAGTGTTAAATTGAGACGGCGTAAAACAATAAAATTTCTATTGTCTCGTTCAGTGTCTATCAACCGATCAAAGAAAATAGACTAGTTGACAGTTTTTGAGAAACCAATTAGTTCCTTGTGGTTTATTTTCCTCAAAATTGAATATTTAATTTTGGCTGTCAAACGGTGTGTGTGTATTTGAAAATGTTTTTATTTTAATCTGCACAAAACAGCACTACTAAAATGATTAATGTTTGTTTGTTTCTGCCTTGCTATAAGTATAGCATTATTTTAACCTTGACCGTGAAAAAAAAAAACAAATATACAGGGTCCATTGGTAAAACACTAACAGCCTCAGCCTCAACCATATCACTAATATAATTACAACTTGTTCTATGACTTTTAATAATTCATAAGATTTTAATTTATTATATTTTTGTACAAAAATATTTAAATTCAACCCTCTAAATGTTACGAACTCTGTGCGTAGTGACACAGACTGCCGTGTCTAGTGCAAAAGGCAGGGGCGACAGTGTACGGGAGGCGTAGGTAGGTACGACAAATACAATATTAGACTTTTAAATTAACAGTCCGTTCAACCGATTTTGACTTCTATTGCGTTGGTGGCATGACAAAATGGCGGCTGCAGTAAACAGTTGGTATTGTTACCTAACACTTTTTGCTTTTAATGCCATCCTTCCCCTATGGAATAGAAGTCAAAATCGGTCAAACGGACTGAAAGTAGGTTTTTTTAAATGTCGAATCTTATTTCAAATGGAGTTTAGACAGAACAATGAAATCTTGAAGGTTTTTGGTAAATGTATTGTTTTGTAAAAACGCATAGAACAAAAGTTGTTTTTTATGCTTTTTTTTATTTATTATTTTTAAATTGTATGCATATTAACAGTACACATTTTAGTTTGCTTTACTTATATGAATTAAATTATTTTATTAATTGCGATAAGTACCTACATGTTACAAATAGGAGCCCAGCAATCTCGAAATTATAATTGTCACAATTAATGTGCCATACATAATAGTAGAGAAAATAATAAAATAAACTTAATTAAAAAAATATTGTTGATAAAAATAATATAAATAAGGATGGTATTAAAAGCAAAAAGTGGTTACAATACCAGCTGTTTACTGCAACTGCCATTTGTCATATCACCAACGCAATAGAAGTCAAAATCGGTTAAACGAACTGAAAAAAGGTTTTTTAAATGTCAAATATTATTTCAAATGGAGTTTAGATAGAACAACGAAATCTTCAAGGTTTGTTTTTGGTAAATGTATTATGTTTTGTAAGAAATCATAGAACAAAAGTTGTTGTTTATGAAGTTAGTAATACAGTCTTGAAAGTTTGTTAGTTTTCTACCAGTAACTCTTTATATTTTGCCGCCCGGCTGTGCCGAATCTTGAACAAGTGTGTGTGCCTTACAGCATGTATCAAAAGGTGTGATCATATTTAACCTTTTGACCGCCACGTCAAAAAAGTAAAGACGTGCCCTCGGCGCCAAGATACGAATTTATCCTTCCGAGTTTTGGTCATCTTAAAGAAAGAAGTCAACTGATATAAATAAGGATGAGTCAAGGAACATAATGTAGCTTCATTTTTCTTACTGACGGACTCCTTGACAGTTAAAAAGTGCCTGTAAATGGTTTAATTAAAATAAATGATTTGAGTTTGAGTTTGATAATTAGCAAAACATTTTGTTTTTTTTTTTTAAGATAAGATCATTTATTTGTCCAAAACATAAGTATACACACACATGGCATGCAGGATGTTACATAAAATTATAGCACAGTCATGTTTTGCCTTAACGGCGTACAAATATAAACAAGTAGGTTAATTTTATTATTAGGATATAAACAGATTAACAGATTTACGTATAAAAGTCTAATGTAGTCGTGACCGCGGCGTACTGGACACATTGTGGTTTGTCATCTTTACATGACTGTGGTGGTCAAAAGGTTAAGGGTTTGGTACATCAGCCATGAAACTGAACAATTTTCTCGCGATTATGACGTTGGTCCCATTGAGAAAGTTGTGCAGTTTGATGATCTGCATCCACACTCTTAAATATGACATATTTCTGATACATGCTGTGTATGCTCTTTTTAATGGCTGGAGCACAATTTTGTCTGCATGTTTATTCACTATGATTTTTTCTTAATTTTCATTGTTTATATTTATTCATAATGATGAGTAGGTTTGAAGTTTTTTCAATTACACACACTGTACCCTAGTAGCAGTTTTGTTGGCGTTTGGATGGGCCACATACCTCTGAAGGTGGCCCAACTAAATGCCAACGGAAAATGCTACTAGGGTAGCTTCATATTTTAACGGTCAAGTTTGTAGTTGAAAAGATATAGTTTTACAGCTGATTTAAAAATATAATTATTATGTATAGCTCCCGATGTTATGCATAGATCGGTAACAATTAACTGACGAACAAAAATTTTATTGGGATTTAATTTTTTTGGATATATTTTTTTTCGTTATTTTTTTAGAAGAGCCTCTTTGCCTTCCCCTTAGGTGCAATATTATACTCGATAAAAGTATACTTGTTTTAGTTTCTTATATTTTCATACTTTGCAAAATAGCATAGTGCCTTCAAATTGTTATATTATCTCGAAAATATATGAAGGTTCTTACTTAGGAATCTCGTAAAAAAGAATCTCGTTACGTAATTATTTTTTATATGACCAATACTTACATAATTTTTATATATACGTCTGCATTTTACGTTTTTAATATTTTGATTTTGTTTCAAGTTTTACAGATTTTTATACTTTTTATTTTTATTTTATATTTTTAAATTGTACCTATGCATATTAACAGTACACATTTTATTTTGCTTTACTTATATGAATTAAATTATTTAATTAATTTCGATAAGTTTTTACATTTTACAAATAGTGGAACCAATCTCGAAATTATAATTGTCACAATTAATGTGCCATACGTACATAAGAGAAGAGAAAATATTAAAAAAACTTTATTTTAAAAATATTGTTGTTAAAAAGGATAATTATTATAATATTTTTTTCTTGTTTAAATAAATATTTTCACAGCATCAGTTTAGTAGTTAATTGAAACCAGTTAAAACGGGAAAATAACATGTTTTTTATTATAATTATTAATATTTAATGAAATGAATGCATAGGAGTAACAGTAACAGTAAGTTTTAGTGATCAATGAATCTCAAAAGTTAATTTAAAAATTTCGAAAGGTGTTGTGGAACACCCGATTGAAACGAAGTTCCTTTCGCTGTCTATTTTGTATTAAATAACAGGCACCATGAAATAACAAAGTTTGTGAAAAAAAAAAAAAACACTACAGCAAAAGTATTACGGTCGTACGGTCAAAATGTTTAATTTTTTTACCTACCAGTTCTCATTCGCCAATCGTGCAGAGAATAACGTGCGATAAGGAGCTTCGTGCCAATATTACATTTTTTATTAAAGTAATTTCTCAACGATTTCCAATTTGAAATAAAATCCCAGTTAAACTATAACCGGTCCAGTAGTTTTCAAACAAATTCGCATAAATATATAACTTTTATACCATTCGTCCTGTATATATCTAAATAAGTATAAAAAATGTACATAACATGTTATTATCTATATTAGGTAGATTATAAGTAACTAAAGTGGTTTTGTATGTGCCTATACCCGATTTGGAAGCGGCGTGATGTTAAAAAGTACGCTAAAATATAAAAGCCAGTATTAGAAATTGCTAAAACTGGTTAAAGCTGATATTGTCTGGTTGAAGCGGATAAATATAACTATGTACAGTCCGGAAAATTAATTGTTAAGCAAATTGAAACGTAACGTCAATTTGCCGTGTTGTAGCCATCTGTCAAAGAATGACTATTGTGATTATACGAACACTTGTCGTCAAGTAGGTAGTCAGTTTTCTTAACAATTAACTTTCCTTTACTTTGCCCGTAGAGTAAGATTCATATCAAGTTATTTTCATATCAAATTGTAAATATTAGATTTTAATATGTTTTTTGCCATATCTTATTGTTGACTAAAATCTGATACCAGATTATTTTGAGGTTATTATTCATTTGAACAATTTTTTAAATCAATTTATTTCAAAATCAAAAAGAATTCAAACTAGTCTAAGAGTCGGCTCTTTTTGAACCTCAAAATTACATAAGCCAGTTCCCCGACACGCTCGCCTTCACCAATTTCTAGTGTTTTAGCTGGGAAGGAGTGGCGAAACAAACTCCCCAGCAGCACAGCTGACTGTTCAGTTAGAAGGACTTGATTTAGGACCTAGGTCCCTTGGCTTTTAAATAATGAAATTCTTGTCTAAACAACAAATTAAGTTTTTTATTATATTTCATATATAAATTTGGAAAACGCTGCATTTATTTTATTCATTTTTTTTTTTAATGTGATATTGGCTTCATTCCATATAATAGCTACCTAGTAGCTTTGTCCAAATTATTTGCTCAGCGTTGATTATATTTTTCGAGATTTTTTTATCAAAATTTTAGTATTTAATTTTTTAAATTTTTTAATATTAATATACATACTTTTAGAAAAAAAATTCTCAGTAATTTTGACTGTGGGTAGCGCTTCTGACCCATTTAAGGGGCAGTCGAAAAATCATTGCTATAAATTGGTGATAGATATATTGGTTATTTAAAATTAGGTATTGTCAAAATTATTTTTAATTTAATTTTGAAAAAAAATTAAGCGCTCGTAATACACTATTGAGAATTGAAAAGGTGCGAAAAGCTGAAAGTGAACTATTTAGCCGCTTTTCTTGAGAGCAATGGTGGAATGAAATGAATAAAATCTTAGTATAGGAAAATAAAAGGTTTATGGGGAAAAAATTGCTAAAAAATGTTACGTAATTTAAAAATTGTAATTATTTAAATTAGTTTGCTAGAAAATAAATTTTTTACCGTAAAAAGATAATACCTTTCTTAAAAACTAGGCAGTACCGTATCCAAAAGTAATTTTATATTCAAAATAATCTATAACAGAACAATAATAAAAATAATACACGAGTAAAGTTGCCTTTAATATATAATAGTCAATGTGAAAAACTTTAAGTCCTTCGCTTTATGAATATACAAATATCTTTTAAAGTAAAATGTATGTTAATGAAGCGATACAATAGCCATTCCGTTGTTAAAATTATAATAATAGAAGAAAAAAAAGTTCATTTAATTAATTGACAAGAAAATTGTATAGATAGTAATATAAAAAAATAGTAAGTATATAAATAAGATCTGGTGCCGTATTGTTGATAGTTGTTTAAAATTAGCTTTTTATTAGTCCCAAGAGAATAATAAAAATTATTCGAAAAATATATAAAGTGGAGTGGTGTTAACTAAAAATATTTCGTACAGAATTTTTTCGGACAATGGAAGAAAAAGCTATCTCTCTTCTATTTATTATATTATAGTTCTACTGAAAATAACTTTCGTAAGTCATCTGTACTCAACCAAGATAATTGCGGATTGCACAAATAATTAAATTATGAAAAAAGCCAAGTTGCAGCACAAAGCAATAATTAATGCATTTAACACTAAACGACTTTCAAACAACGTTCTGTTTCTGTTAATCGTTTGAAGATGATAGAGACAGAATTTTGTTTTTGATTCGTATTGACGCTAAACGCAGGTACTGATTTGTGTTGCAAATGATGAGATGACGGCGTCGAAGTAGCGATACATTTACGATGTCACGTTCGGTTCGAATAATTTCGTTACTCGGTGAGGTACCGGTGACGGTGGCGGTGGAAAAACGTACCAAGTCTCTAGGTTGGGTATGGCTGATTTTGATTTTGATGCACGATGCATCGCCCATGTCTTAAAAACTTTGCTCATACTTAGTGATTCTTAAAACTGTAGTTTTCTTAATAAGAATCTCTGATAGATCTAATTTAAGAACTAAACTATTTTTATGTTGAAGTAAAATTATATATTCACATAATTTTTATATATTTTGCATCTAGATGAAATTTTTTTTACAAGCTTATTTTACTGTAATCTGCCTTTTAAAAATCAAAAGTCACATTTTTTCATTGCAAATGCTGTTCTAATTCCCAATAAAAAATCTATTCCGAAAATGTATGATAATGACTAAGTCGAATATGAATCACATTGGGCCAGTTTCTTGAACGAAAAATATAGCAAAATTAATGTGACAAATTGTCAAGCGCGCGTAAACTGCTGCAAATGGCTGTTGATCAGGGGGAATTTATTACGTGAGGTGATTTTGGCCTTTTTTCGACCACCTCCCCCACTCCCCCTCCCCTAATCTCACGTGAGATTTTTCATATTGACGTTAATCTGTGTTTGATTGCGTTGGTTTGTTTAAATAAACCTAATTTGTTTATTTATTTTTTATAATAATAACCCAGCTTTCTCGCAATTTTACTCTCCACGTGAGATTGGGTGAAATTCGGCTCGACCCCAAAAAGCCTCACGTAAATTATTAATGGACGGCCCCTAACTCATTCAACCAATCGCAGCAGTTTACGCAAGCTTGACAATTTGTTACATTAATAAAAAACTAAACAGTCTGGATTTGTTCCATTATTGACTTAGCTCATCTTCTATAACATGGAACTTAAACACAACTGGAGTTAGGTTTAGAGAATGCAGGGGTGATGATGTAACTTATCTTTTTTTTATAGTGGGCCAGTCAGTATTTGCAATAAAAAAATTGTGTCCTTATTTTTGTCCATCTTAAATATTTTAATAGTGTCTCAGCATTATCTTAACTTAGAATACAATACGGCCGATGAATCATGACTGGTCTGAACTTTGCGCAGAAAGCTGACCAATTTTTTTTTGGGTACCAAGTGGTGACATAAGGCGAGTGTGAGTGAGAGAACATGCGCGAATGTTCGGAGAGCTTATGTTCAGACCGGCCATGATTCATCGGCCGTATTGTACTATTACTGTAATAGTAATTAATAGTACCTTTGTCATTCCTCCAAAAATAATTTCTCGTAATAGGTCTGTGATAATACCTATTTTAAAACACGTAATATAGAAATATAATAATATTAATAGTGATGCGAGGTGGCCTACTTCTGTTTATTTATAAATTATATATATATATTTTTTTTATAAAATACACCTACTAAGTTATTGGTTGTGTATGAATTGAAAAAATCGTTTTTTTTATATAAAAATCTTAATGATATAATCGTAATAAGAATACAATATATTGTTTATGATAATTCTTTATAGAATATTATTGTGTGCCTGATCATATAATGTACCTATGAATATCTCTGGAGAATTATCCGTTGGTAGTTTACTAATATGTTAAGCCTTTTATGTATCTAAAATATCTGTCGCACTGATGAGAGTTAATAAAACAATAAGAGCCAAACAAAATACCAGGACCAAATTTAACAGAGCACAGGACACATGAATATGATAAAAAAATATTATAGGACAACTCTGCAATATGAAAAAACAAAACTGTCCCATCCAAATGTGCAATGCTAAAACGATCAACAAAATGAAGCAGAGTTTGTTCCATGGAAAAAGTTGTTAATACTAATGAGTTTTCAAATTACTCTGCGTAGTTTTTTCTCAGCTATGTTGGGGTCAGCTTCCAGTCTACCCGGATGCTGCTAAATACCAGTATTTTACACGGAGCCTCTGCCTATCTGACCTCCACAACCCCGAGACTGGGTAACACGATACGTACCTCTTGGTAAGACTGATTGTCAGACTTTCGGCCTTCTGACTCGTAACAACTGTCAAAAATCTACGAATGACAGCATATTAATGAGTACTGTGTTCTATTTAAGCTGATCCGTGTATTTTAATTGGACCTATGTATGAAACGTCTTAACTAAGTTACCGTCAAGTTAATGACTCATTAACTTAGTTAATACGTAAATAGGCCACCTCTATAAGTAGTGAAATAATAAAAAAGTGAGACTATGTTTGAAGTGAGAGTCCCAGGCGATTGATATTATTGTATAAATTAGTTTTTCACAGAACATAAATAAATATGAGATGTTTAAGATATTGTTATAAGCTTCGCCTGTCCGTATGCGTAGTTCTAATGTCAACCAATTTTATAAATAAAAGTTTTTAAAACTGTATTTTTGTTTCTTTCAAAACCAATCGGTACCTACTGCAAATACAATATAAGATTACCTACCTTTTTCTAGAGGTCAACTTGTTTCACCTAAGAGAATGCCTGAATAAAAATAACAGATTTTTAACTTTCGATGCTGAGCCGAGCGTTAAAATCCAACGCCGTGCTTTTATTCATACATTCATTTAGTTCTCACTTACTTAGTTTTAGTGAAAACAGGCGTAAAACTAGGAATTTATTAAGATAAGGTAATTTTTTATTTTTCCAAAACATGAGTAGGTATACACACATAGCATGCAAGATGTTCATCAAAATATAATTATGACAGTCATGTTTTGCCTGAACGGCGTACAAATAAATAAGATGTCGCTACACAGCATAACTGAATTTAAATTCCATTACACACAGCAAATAATATAGCAATTAACAATCCAATTTAGACCATACTTAACTAAATGGTACAACAAAAATACAATCAAATGGTGTCATAAACTCATCATAGTAAATAATAGAAAATACAAATGTTAAAGCAATTATTAATAAAATTAGGATGTCAATTAATTTGACTTGTATACAGGGTGTTTGGCGTATGGACCGACACAATTTTTTGGGGGGTTGGGAGGGTCATTAGCGAGGTTTCATCCAAAGACACCATGTCCAAGTGTCACGGTTATTAAGATATGATTATTATTAGGTTTTTTCCTAAAATTATCCGGAATCTCGCCTTTAAATCGTCATTACTTTTTTATTAATGGTTGTAATTGCACGAAATAAATTTTATTGTATTCTGCCATGTATTTTTATTTTAAATAGATCATTATTCGATGCCATGGATCTGTAAAAAAATACTTATGTGCTTCCAAAGTCAATTTTGTTTTTAAATGTGTGAAAAATTGCAACTTCTAAATTCAGCATTAAAAAAATTGAACTTAGTTTTATTTTAAAAAGTTCTTTGGATGAAACCTCGCTAATGACCCTCACAACCCCCCAAAAAATTGTGTCGGTCCATGCGCCAAATACCCTGTATACAAGTCAAATTAATTTGTCTGTTTGAAATTCGTCAGTGCTGTAATAAGACTTTCTCTAGCAAAATGCTTTTTAATCTATTTCTTAATTTTTCAGTAGTTAATTCTCTCCAATGTTTTGGCAACTTATTAGAATATACTTTACGTCACACCTGGCCATAATGTGAGTTTTACCGCACGCTACGCGTACGGTAATACTCGCATTGTGGCCAGGTGAAGACGTAAAATTGTGTACTCACCGCGGGCAGTAAAAAAGAAAATCCTCTATCTCATATTTACAACCCTCGCCTGCGGCTTGGGTCACAAATATCTGCGATTTCGGACTTTCTTTTACAGCCCTTGGTAAGTAATGTACTATTTCAACACACTTGCTCTTAAAGTGGCTCTTAATGAACCGCTTTTAGGTCCATAATGCAGTGTATTAAAAACGCTTGCTTTTTACTTTACGTTACCGCGCTAGTGCTGTAATGCCACAGATAACTATTTACTAGTCGGATAATTGCGCTTTTTTTAATCTCATCAAAGAGACTTCCATAATGCTGAAGCCATAATGCCATATTTCACTTTTTTTTAAATAGGTAGTCTTGAATTGTCCTTGGTCCCAAAATGAACTAAAAATGTACCTTAAATTGTCTGTGGTCCCTCCCGGAACCAAACGAAAAAGACCCTGACTGGCGTTCTATTATTGCGGATTCTCACTGAACAAAATTATATTTCTCTATGCCAATAGTACTTTCTAATTCCATACTAACTAAACTACAATTTGACATACGACAACATTATGATCAGTCTAAACATAATTTTGTTTTTTTTTTATATAGGCTCTTTAGCGGTTTTGCCAGTGCCTTTATTTACACCTGCGCGCGTATCGCTAGCGCAGCGCGCGGAAAAACAAAACCAGCGCCATTTTTCATAAGGTTGATAACAATACAATTCTGTTTTTCTCCTCGCAAGTGTGTTAAAAAACGTCGTATGAAACGCGAGTGCATTGATCATTACACTCTCGGCTTCCTAATCGCGCTCGCCTACGGCTCGAGCGCAATAATCAACATAGTACACATGTATCATAATGTATGTAGGTACTATTCACGCATTAGAGTTGTCCTGGATATCGAGATACATAGCTTACTATTGTCGCGTCTATTTCGAACCACTTTATCTGACACTAAGGGGAATAGGTGTGGATTCGATTTGCCAGACGTGATGGTCTCTAAAATGTAGGTAGAGGTTAATATTTTATGTGCTTTAAAAATGGTTTGCAACTCTCTGTATTCTGCATCGTATCGAGAAATGTTCGATATTATTTAGTTATTTGCAAGGACAAAAAATAAAAAGAAGACACGAATTTTTGAAACATAAAATTTTTATTGAAAAAAAAAAAAAATACCAAAAATTAAAATTTTGTTAACACCAAAAATCCTCGTTTCCAATAAGCATTACCAAAAAGCAAAAAAAAAAAAAAATCGAGTGATATAAAATAATAATTTTCATCTAAGTATTTAATTTCAAAGTTGTATTGTATATACATAGATTTTCAATGAATATGTGGGAAGCAACCATAGTCGCAAATTAACGAAGTCATGAAGATTCCCATTAAGGAATTTCCTCTGGGAAGGAAATTCTCCCTTTCATAGATGTCCAAGTGACTCAAGATATTCGCTGTCCTCTTATCTGTAATAAAAAATATAAAAAAATGTATTTTCTTTTCTTTCTAGTTTTAGCTAAAATAGTAACAGATATTAAGAAAATCAAATATTAATTCGTTAATCTATTCAGTTGGTAACATTTAGCCCAGGTACCTACGCAAGGGCGATTATTAATCGCGCCGCGGACAACAACTCTTTGTACGAAGCCGAACATTAAGAATTCAACAAAGCGCAACCCAGCACGTCAAAAAAAAATACTTTGTTGGTTGGTGGTAGGGCTAGTTCTAAATCCGCCTGGCTAGCTACCATCATCATAACTAAGTCTGTCACCATACCATATCAACAATCAATGTTAACAGAGTTGTTGTGATAAATGACAAATCAAGTCCACAATAATAACCATATTATTACATCCTGACAATTTGTACACTATTCAATTATTGTTCAATATATGAAAAAAGATAGGTATATGATCTCATTCTATATATCTCCTTTTTTTAAAGTACATGCATTTGATAAGAGCGCGTTGTGCCCTCTCCAGCGTTAGAAATTTTGTTTTGGCTGCACCACCCCAGACAGGTATACAATAGGAAAGTACTGACTGGACTAGCGCAACATAAATCATCTTAAGGAAATCTTTTTGATGGCCTGAATGATTGCCAGAACTCTTGGGAACGACGTATCTAAGAGTCCTGAACATCCAACTTAATTTCCTGATGTAGGGAGAAGGTAACATTGTGGAGTAAATAATAAACTTGATGTAAGCTGTGAAATTGATATGAGTCAGTTGAACTGAATAGGTAGGTATGTATTTTATTACAAAACAAAATGTTAATAAAGTATCGATTCTAAATCTACGGTTTCCCAGAAGAGCGGTGGTCGCCACATTATGAATTATTGATTATGGCACGCTAATTACTTGTAATTGTATAGATATCTTCAAAACTGATATCGACTTATTCGTAAATTGACAATTTAGCGTTGACATGTAGCAACACATAACACAGCACACACCACACACCCTCACATACACACACACACACCCTCACACACACTGTTACACAAAAGATTTGTCCCTCTAGTTGTAAAGGAACAAAAGCCCAGATGCAAGGTGGTTAGGTATATATACAAGGAAACAATGAACTGTCTGAAATAACCTATATTTGTAAGAATATATCTCCTCCATACAACATCACACGGTAGTCTTTAGGGGTCTACCGCAATAATAAGTTATTACAACCAACCCTTACAATTTAATCTAACATATAATCTAGGTACCTACCTACTTTATATGTTAGATTAAATTGTAAGGGTGATATCGGCACATTTTATGAGAATAACTGTAGTCGCCTGACTACAGTTATTCTCAAAAAATGTGCCTATATCACTTATTGATACGGTAAGGGACACAAATTGTAGACGATCGTCAGCGCTAATGTTAAGCTGTTCTGGAAACACAGATAAGATTGGCTTGCGGAGTGACAGGAACATCGGGTATGAATGTCATAGGACAGAAGATGGGTGTTTATTAAGCGAAGAATGTAAGGTTTTGGAACGCTGGAAGGGATACTTTGAAAGTTTATTTAGTTGTCAAGATAGTGTGCAAGGAGTGGGTAACTGGGCCAGTTTTGAAGATCCAAGCTCCGGTGCAGATGAGGGAATGAAATAGAAATAGATGAGATTGTGAGAGCGTTGAAAGGAATGAAAATTGGGAAAGCTGCAGGGCATGACAGAGTGTCTGCTGAAATGCTAAATGGTGGTGACGGGGTGGTAGCAAGTAGCAAGCCTGTTGTGCCGGATCTTTAATATGCCAAGGCTGTAATCGTACCACTATATAAAGGAAAAGACTTTCAACAGGAGAGTTAAAACTACCGCGGCATTAGTCTTTTGAGTGTTGTCGGCTAGCTGTACCTATGTGAGTGAAGATTTTAATCAATAGAGTGATAAAAGTGACAGATTTTATGACGATCGGTTCAGCGGTTTAGGCGTGAAAACGTAACATACAGACAGACAGACAGACAGAGTTACTTTCACATTTATAATATTAGTATGGATGGTAAGGAACCCTTCGTGCGCGAGTCCGACTCGCACTTGGCAGGTTTTTTTGATTTTGAACACGCTAATTTCTGGAACTGAGAGTTGGATTTGAAAAAATCTTTTTGCATTTTACAGCCCAATTCTTGAGGAAGGATGACATTCTATTAACTAGGATACAATTTTTTTAAATGAAACTTTAAGTGAAAACGAAGTAAAAGCACGGGCAGGTAATGTGATGCGACGGGGTGGGTCGGGGGAACAAGAAATTTCACGCGATCGAAGTCGCGGGCAGAAGCTAGTGTTATAATAAAATTGTATGGTTGTTGCTGTCAGAGGTCAATTGACTGTGAAAGGACTATACTGTTCAAATCCGTAAAATAAATGACGTCACTAATGGTTGTCTAACTAACTTGGTCGATTACTAATAAGTAGGTAGGTAATGTGGTAATAGTGCCGATTCTCTTGTCACAAAATTCTCTAAACTAAACTAAAAATCACCAAAATTTAGTTTAATCCTGTCAAACGACGATTTCTTATTCTGAAATTGACTAAAGTGACACAACTTAACTATATTTTAGTTTGACAGCACTAAGATTGTACTGAGTTTTTAATATAGTGAAAATGGCAATTTTGCTATTCTGAATTTGACCTTTTTAAACTAAAATTTAGATTTTCTAACTGAA
Organism: Dryobota labecula; assembly: GCA_947523025.1. Taxonomy (NCBI): domain Eukaryota; kingdom Metazoa; phylum Arthropoda; class Insecta; order Lepidoptera; family Noctuidae; genus Dryobota; species Dryobota labecula. The sequence goes on from OX383310.1 coordinate 12,642,171, forward strand.
TCTGACTATTTTTAATCGCGATTAAAAAGGTGTGGAATAAAATTAGTTGTCATGAACTAAAATTCACACCAATACCTCGACTTCTGGTGCAAAAACGGTACCTATTGTATAATTTTTTTTTTTTGCTTATATGTCGAAAATGGTGCGTCCTATCGCAAAAATAAAAAAAATAGCGACTGTAAAAATGTTTACCGTTTCGGAGATATGATTTTTTATTCCAAAAAAATTGGAAATTTCAATCCCCTCCCCAAGTTAAGGGTTGCATCAAAAAAGTTTCAATTTAAAAGTTGTCCATCCTTACTCGGAATGATAAAAATGTTAAACTGTTGGCCAAAAAATTTATTTTCAGAAAACCGCCCCACCGCCGCCCCCCATGGACGCATTCCGCCCATTCACGAACTTAACCTAAGTTTTGACCCTTTCGATTTTTGGGCCAAGTTTAAAAGCAATCAGTGCATAATTGCGACCTGTAGAGTGTGGCAAAATTTTGCTTGTCGCCCCACCAACCAACCAACCAACATACATACATATACATAATATAATTATATATATAAACTTTTTAACCGGCGGTTGATTTGGGTTCTAGGGTCATAACTAGACCTCCTATGGTGAAATTTTCGGAAAACTCGACTTTAGGTGCAAGACCAATAGGTAGATTTTTTCTGACTAAATCTACCTAATACCACGTGGAAACGATTGTCAAATTCGATTTAGTTGTTTCAAACTTATTTTTTTTGAGAATTTTGTTTGTAGAATAGCTTTAAGATTCTCATAGCCAAAGCAAGGAATTTTAGTGATAGTTTAGTTAGTTTAGTTCGGTGTACAAGAGAATCGGCACCAGTATTTGTGTCGAATGAATAATGAGTATCTCCGTGCTGTATATTAAACATGTTGTCATTTATCAGTTTCATAACATACTCTGAAGAAAAAAAATTGCATCGCTGGTAGCCAACGCCCTTTTTTCTTCTCCAAACAGTCTTTACGACACTGCAGGATAAAGGCATCTTCTCACGCAGAGAAGAAACAAGCATTGATGTTTGTGAACGATTAACTTAAGTCCAAAATTCATAACGATAATTTCTTCTCAGTAGAAACCTGTTCATTACTGTCACTCCCACAGATCTAGTGCTGGTCAAGAGGTCAAAAGCTATACTTAGGTATAATATATAAAACTACTTAGGTACCTTTAGGATTGATGGAGAACTTTGGTAGTGCGACAACTTCAGTGAAGACGTGCGCTTCACATAAGTCTGCCACGGTTGGCAGGTTCACTGTCATGCGGATCATTGCTGAAAACATTAGGTTTGGTTAGCTAATAACTATGCCGTCTAGTTATAGGTATCTTTGTATGTGGTATTCTTTGTACCCTCGATCGAAGCATCCAGATGGCTGGATGGATTTGAATACCTACCTTAGGTGTCTGTCGACTCCTCTTGGTCGCGCGATGGATACCTATAAGCTAGGTTTTGTTTTTATACAATTTAAATGGTGGATATTGATGCATTTTTTTGGATTTTAAATCCGAAATTGAACTTAAATAACTGCCATCTACTGCTTTCAACTTTTTAGTTGCAGTCGGATATACCATTTTTTTTTTCTTAGAACATTTTGCCTTTCATTTCTTGTATAGTATAGGCCTTAGAGTACCTATATAACACTGGAGAAGCCTTACGAACACTTTCCCCTCTGTAAAAGTACAACAACAAATGTTCTAGCACGTTCATAAAAATTTTATGCATCAGTTGTTTTATTTCATGGATTCAAGCAAAATTCTGAATGAATATCTATATCGATTTAAAAAAAAATCGGTGGTACGGACTTCTCTTTCCGGGCGAGCCCATTGTTGTTTTTTATTGTAGTAGTTACCGCGTCCCCCGCAAAAAGTGACAGACTTTTTTGTTCAGAATATTGCGCCTTATGCCTTCTCCAGTGTTAATTTTAGCATACTCTAAGGTATAGGCAGATCACAATGACCTAACATTATTTGGATAAAGGTAGGTACTTACGATAGGTAGCATGAACATTGTAGTAATAGTATACGTCTTCTCTCTTGCTTCGATGTTGGATCAGCACTCGGTATGCCTCCATGTCCAGTTTCGGGCAATCTACGGTCAGCACAATCTTACCTGAGTTGGTGTTGAAGCTGAAATAGTTTTTATTAGTAAGCAGACATCTATACTGGCTCGTTATTATAGTCAAGCTCGAATGCTGACGTGGGGCTATACTGGTTCGATTTCCAAGTCGGGCGATGTGTTATTGGGAATTGCTCAGTAGCAGTCTGGATTTGTGCTCAGTTAGCCGTGACTAATAGGCTCGCCCCCAATTACACAAGACTTAGACCGCTAGCGAAGCTATCTAACTAGCGAAACAGTTTTAATAACGTTCTCGTCCCTAAGTAATCATGCACCAAATGTCCTTAATTGCAGACGACAGCACAGGTATATTTAAGTTTAATCATTTTAATTATTTCAGCAGAAAGACGTCCACTGCTGGACATAGGCCTCCCCCAAGCACCGCCAGTGTCAACCGGTTCTGTGCTTACCGCATCCACCGGATTCCTGCGGCTTTCACAAGGTCATCGATCCACCTTGTGGGGGGCCTTCTAACGCTACGTCTTCCGGTACGCGGTCGCCACTCCAGAACCCCATGCCCCAACGGCCATCTGTTCTGTGAGCAATGTGCCCTGCCTATTGCCACTTCAGTTTGGCAATTCTTCGAGCTATGTCGGTTTCCCTGGTTTTCCTGCAGATCTCTTAATTTCTGATTCGAACACGTAGGGAAACTCCAGGCATAACCCTCTTCATTGCCCTTTGGGTGACTTGTAGCCTTCTAATAAGGCCCATTGTGAGCGACCACGTTTCAGTGCAATAGGTCATCACTGGCAACACGCACTGATCAAAGATTTTCGTCTTGAGACACTGCGGTATGTGGGACGAGAAGATATTGCGTAGCTTCCCGAACGCTGCCCAGCCAAGTCGGATTCGACGATTGACCTCTTTCTCGAAGGAAGTTCTACTGAGGTCATCGAGCATTTTACTGAGGTCTTCCATACTCTCAGCCATGACAAGTATATCGTCGGCAAACCGAAGGTGAGTGATATACTCGCCATTGATGTTGATACCAATACCTTTCCAGTCCAGAACCTTGAAGACATCCTCCAATGTAGCGGTGAACTTCGTTGAGTCGCTTGCGGTGAGCTTCGGAGAGATAACATCTCCCTGTCTCACACCTCGCTGCAGAAGGATAGGTTTCGAGGTCTGGTTTTGGAATCGGACTGACATTGGCGTTTTTTACAGACACTTCAGCACCTCGATGTACTGACAGTCGATCTGGCACCGTTGAAGAGACTGCAGTACAGCCCATGTCCCGATTGAATCGAAGGCTTTCTCATAGTCCACAAGGCAGGTTATATTCCTCGGTCTTCTGTATAACCTACCGCAGCGTATGTACGTGGTCTACGGTGATAGAGCCTTTACGGAATCCGGCTTGTTCGTGAGGCTGGAAGTCGTCAAATTTGCGTGTTAGACGGTTCGTGATGAGTCTTGAAAACACCTTATAGACATGGCTCAGAAGTGAGATGGGCATATAATTCTTAAGAAGGGCATTATCGCCCTTCTTAAACAAAAGTATCACCACACTTCTGTTCCATGCCTGAGGCGTTCTGCCCGCGAGTATGACGGAATCAAACAGCTTCTGGAGGACCTTGAGAACAGATTTTCCGCCGGCCTTTAGGAGTTCAGCCGTAATTCCGTCATCACCCGGTGCCTTGTTATTTTTAAGCTGCTTCAGAGCCATCCTTATCCCGTACAAGCTGACGTCCGGGATGTCTTTGGTATACCTAGTGGCGGGTAAATCTAGCTCTTGGGTCTTTTGCCAGATTCATAACCGGGTTACTTGTCCATAGAACCTCTCGATCTCTCTCAACAGCTCAGGTTTGGCGCATATGATCCTGCCATCGTCGGTCTTCAGTTTCGCAAGCGGTAAAAACCGGAAGTGATCACCGCATGGTAAGAGGCACATTGAACTTAATGACTGATAAAGTCTAAACTCCACCCAGCACCGATCCAAGTCCAAAATTCCGAGAGCTTTCAGTTCGACCTTCAGAATCGCTTCGAGTACCTAGGGAGCTCCGTGGACGATTATAACGATGGGTTTGTGGAAACTGTCCATACGGTCGGGTCCAAGATCTTCAAGACCCGTCGTATAGGTAGAAACAAGAAGCTCTCTGATCCTACTTTACAGCTCATGCAATATTTTTAATACGGGTAGTCAGGGCTTGTTAACGTTACCAAATAACAAAATAATAACCGTTACGTAACGTTAAATTTCAATGTTATACCTACTAACGTTACAAAAATTGAATGTTACTTGATAACATTACCAGTAATATAACGTTAATTAACATTAGCAAAAATACGATAGCTAACGTTAATTTTGTTACGTTGCCGTTCTGTGGGTAAGAATCAAGCAGATTTAGGCAATGTTTTGATCGGCACGGCATCAGAGAGGCGCGAGGGCGGGCTCCCGCCGCGCTGCACGCCTTAGGCCCCACTACTTACATCTCACCCGTTTAAAATAACGATAAAATTAATAGTCGCATAAATAACGTTAAATCGATTACCGTTATTTTAATAATAACGTGAACTCTGTCAATACAAGGTAACGTTATGAAAATTTATCGGTATTTAAAGCCCTGCGGATAGTAATAAAGAAATAGAAGATATCATTAACACTAGTCTTGTTACGATTGTTGACTGGCTCAACGCTAACCATCTTAAAATTAACTAAAACTAAAATTACGATTTTTTTAATTGGACATAAAATACTGTCACATTTTCAGGTAAACTACAAAGGTGACCAAATACTTGAAACTAAACTTAAAATTTTTTGGACTGCATATTGATAACGATATGTCATGGAGGACTCAAATCAATAGATTATGTATGTGGAAATGGAAAGCTCAGTAAGTTTTCCTATGCTCTTTATATGCTAGGCAAAATCCATACTAATATTATAAACGAGACAGTATCTCTGTCTGTCTGTATGTTACGTTTTCACACCTAAACCGCTGAACTGATCGTCATGAAATTTGGAGAAGGACATAGGCTACTTTTTTACGCGATAACCGACATCCAAGCGGGCGGGGCGCGGGCAAAGCTAGTTGTGAATAAGACAGCGCTCCTAGCAGCTTATCATAGTTATGTCCCCTCTACTTTGCGATATGACCTTATATTTTGGAGCAATTCTAATAAGGTTGAGGAAGTAGATATCGGTGGTCATACGTTGACAACTCGTAACCCACATTTTTTATGCATTACGAGTTATCAATGGGAAGATTTGGCGCTTAATTTAAAAAACAAAATTATGTACTTATCTCATTTTGCGAAAAAATGTGGGTTATGAGTTGTCAACGTATGACCATCGATATAACATTACGAAAATGTATTCGAGCTAATCCATACTAATATTATAAATGTGAAAGTAACTCTGTCTGTATGTTACGTTTTCACGCCTAAACCGCTGAAACGATCGTCATGAAATTTGGCAGAGATATAGCCTGGGATATGGAGAAGGACATAGGATACTTTTTTACGCGATAACCGACATCCACGCGGGCGGAGCCGCGGGCAAAAGCTAGTGTAAAATAAAAGGGACGTATTCATGCAAGCCACATTTACAAAACTTAAAAATATTAATTAACTGAACTATCATAAAAAAAACCGGTCAAGAGCGAGTCGGACTCACACACCGAGGGTTCCGTACCAACAAAAATAATATGAAAAAACATTAGTTCCACTATCAGTCAAGAGATGGCGCTGACCTAAAACTGCAATATAAGAAAAAGTGTGCTATTTAGAGACATCGTTTTTTTTTTATAATTTCAGATTTTTCTCTATGCAAACTTCGGAGATAACGGGGGAACGGTATTTTTTTTTATTTTTTGTTAAAAGTCGAAAACTATGTGGCGTAAAAAAAAATGTGCAAATAGCGCTCGTTCATATGATACCCCACATGCCTTAGTAGAATTGAATTTTTAAGACCCCCCCGTTCAGTCCCTGTTGAAAAAAAACCGTTTTTTTTTTTCTTATTTGCAACTTAGTTGGGCAAACGTCATCTAAAACTATTCCAAATTTCAAGTTGATAGCATTAGTAGTTCTTGGGTTATCCAGATGTGACAGACGGACAGACAGACTGAGTCGCACCATAAGGGTTCCTTCTTAGCATTTTGGTACGGAACCCTAACAACATGTTTTAATATAAATCTGTCGAAAGTCAACGACGGCGACGCTCAAAAAAGTTGAATCCGTTATGCACTAAAATCAAATTTCTCTACAATAGTAGGTATGATTTAAGCAATGGCTCCAAAATACAAATAAAAGCCCTCTTTCTCTCTCCTACTTTTGCTGTGCCCGACAGGGCCAATGATTATATTTTATAACCTACCACCTAAGTTCACATGTGGAAGCAATAAATATATTAACTACTAGCTTTTGCCCGCGGCTCCGCCCGCGTGGATGTCGGTTATCGCGTAAAAAAGTAGCGTATGTCCTTCTCCATATCCTAGGCTATGTCTCTGCCAAATTTCATGACGATCGGTTCAGCGGTTTAGACGTGAAAACGTAACATACAGACAGACAGACAGAGTTACTTTCACATTTATAATAAGTAAGTAAGAATGCCTTCTGACGAGACATAGTATGGACATTTTTTTGTAGCATACTGTATAATTTTACCCTATGTTCACAAAATTAATAAATTGATCTGAATTTGAATTTCTAAAAGCTCTACAGTACCTACCGCGGCGACAAAAGTAATCGAGTACAATAAAAAAACCTACAGACGAACATTATAACCTCCTCCTTTTGAATTCGATTCAACAGAGACTATCACACCTACATGAGTGACAGAGACGAAGCTCTGCGAAGCTATATGTACAGCATCCTCTTTTACTTACTAAAACTCCGAAACTTTGCACTTATCATGGTTCTTCACAAGCACATACTGGTCATCATGCGAAGCGTTGAAGGACGGAGTTTCAAAACGGAATTCCTTCATCAAGTATTGGTTAGGCAGGCTTCCCCACACATTCGTATCGCAGTTGGAGTTGGCTGCTAAATAGTTGCCGATACATTTGTGGTCGCTGAATTTGCAAGGTCTGACGATTTGGGCGATAGCTGAAAGATAACTAGGTTATTATCACGAAGGAAAAGGTTACGTACACACATCAAAAAAAGTTTGCGATCACTTTGAAAAATCGAAATGTTTTTCGCCTGACTTAAACCCAATAGAGCACGCGTGTGATGCTCGTTTGGAGCCGTCAGCCACGTCCCCAGATAGTGCCAGAGCTCAGGGAAGCCGCTATTCAAGAATGAGACAGGTTACCCCAAGAAATGCTGGATAACTTTACTCTCAGCATGCCTAGGAGGATCACCGCATGTGTTGGAGCCAGGGGAGGAGTTATATTATACTAGCTTTTGCCCGCGGCTCCGCCCGCGTGGATGTCGGTTATCGCGTAAATAAGTAGCCTATGTCCTTCTCCATATCCCAGGCTATAATTATCTCTGCCAAATTTCATGATGATCGATTCAGCGGTTTAGGCGTGAAAACGTAATATACAGACAGACAGACAGACAGACAGACAGACGGACAGACAGACAGACAGACAGACAGTTACTTTACATATATAATATTAGTATGGATTGAATATAAACCTTTTATTAATAAATTGTTGTTTAAGTTTGGTTAAACAGTCTTTTTCTTTCTATCAAATTTCTGTTACAATTACATTATGATTAATTACTATTTTATTATTATATAAACTTAAAAAAATGTTCAAACAAGGTATTTCTATTTAAATAAAACACACAACAAAGAATTTTTCTTGATAAAGTTCAATTTAAAAAATTATATCAGTTTATGCTAGTGATCACAAACTTTTTTTTATGTGTGTTACCTATACTAAAAGATAAATAATTAAATTATTTAAAAAATGGTGAACGTTTCAGAAAAATACGCTCGATAGATTTTGCGTGTTTCTCAGTTTTTTATCCGCGTCAGACATAACTTTACAAATTAATTCCACTATTTAATATAAATATAATCAAAAATATTAAGGAGTTATATTGAGGAGCTCGTGGCTAAGTAATAACAGCCGCACGGGTCGATCCGCCAGGTTAAGCTACGCTTGCCGGGGTTGGTCCATGGATGGGTGACCATCTTTACATACCGAGACTCCTCCGTGCCTCGGAAAGCACGTTAAGCCGTTGGTTCCAGCTGTCATTCGTGGATCTTTGACAGTCGTTACGGGTCGTCAGAAGCCCAAAAGTCTGACAGCCAGTCTTACCAAGGGGTATCGTGTTACCCAGTAACTGGGTTGTGGAGGTCAGATAGGCAGTCGTTCCATGTAAAATACTGGTATTCAGCTGCATCCGGTTAGACTGGAAGCCGACCCCAACATAGTTGGCAAAAGGCTAGGCAGATTTTTATAATCAAAAATATTCATAAATTAATTTATTTAAAAATGCTCTAATTTAACATATACTTTTCTAAATCATTAACACTACCTACTCGTTTAGACGTGATCTTCAGTAAAAAAATATTAAGAGTCGGTTATCGTCGCCTGAAGGAGGGCGCTCAACGGTCCACTCCTTTAAAAGAATATTGTCTCGTGACTGAGAAGGAATTATAAAAAACGGCTCACTATGGAACCTCGGTAAATGTCTAGAATTTTCTAATACCTTTTATAACGTTTCATATTGAGACACGAAGCAACGAAATTCGATCTAAACGAAAGCGGCCACATTCCCCTAGATCGTTTTTTGTTGCTTCGTGTCTCTATAAGAAACTTTATAAAAGGTACATATTAGAAAATTCTAGATACACTTACCGAGGTACCTTATTGAGCCGTTTTTCATAATTCCTTCTCAGTCACGAGATAATAATATTTTAAAGGAGTGGACCGTTGAGCGCCCTCCTTCAGGCGACACGCATTCTATAATTTTTATAAAAAAAAAAAAAATGCCAGGAATAATAGAAAACAGATATAATCACAAAATAAACTTTACCTGTGGAACAGATCGCGACCACCACTAAAAGAATTATAATTTTCGCCATTTTGCTACCTCAAAGACGACCGTCTCAAAATGTAACTGAATTGCAACTACTTAATGCACAATCTGACTGCAATAACATAATAACACTTATTATTTACTAAATTATAGATACATTCTAGATCAACTTTGCTGAAAGGATAATTTATTGCGTTTGTACAGTTGGGTGAAATAAAGCCTATAAACAAAAGAATAGAATATAATACTCTATTGCACACCGTATAAATTATAGATTTATGAAAACACACAAAACAGACACGACAATAATACAATACAAATACAGTTTTTTATTTATTGTATTGTATTAAGACTGCACCGAGCGCACAGTGGCGCCCTCATCGTTATTTCGGTGATTTCTTTTATTTTAGAATGAAAATGCAGAAAATGAGCTCGTCAAGTTGTGCTTCACAAGACTATACGTTATTATTACTACAAACAGTAGTTTTAAATTGTTATGTTTTATTGTAATCGTTAAAACGGAAACCAAGCTCTGTTTTAATGATTACAATAAAACATAACAATTTAAAACTACTGTAAAAAAAAAAAAGATGTTTAAAATAAAAGAAATCACCGAAATAACGATGAGGGCGCCACTGTGCGGTCGGTAGCCTTTTAATCGATTTACTGTTTGTTTACATAACTACTATTTTCGATAATTTTGTAGGTAGATTGGTCTGTACGTCATCTACTAAGATGAGTAGGTAGGTACCAGTACCTACATACCCTTTTTCATGTTAGGCCACTAATATCGGTCGTAAGCACGGCAGCTGAACGCAGGGTCCTTCGATTTCCAAGTCGGGCAAAGAGTTATTGAACATTTCTCAGTAGTTTCCAGAATCTGGGGATTGGATCAAAAAATCAAAATCAATATTTTATTTCACATAAACTTATATGGGCACTTATGAAACGTCAGAAGCTATGTGCACGGTTCCAATTAGTCGTTTCCTATGGAGAAGAGCCGGCAAGAAACTCCACGGTTACTCTTTAAAAAATAATTGGCTTTACAATATTATTAAATAACAGTGATAATAGGTATGGGAGGACAGTGTAGGCCTTTCAACAATTACCAGGTACTTAACAAAATAGAAAACCGCTAACAAATCTACACTCTACTAGGCCTACAACGTTCTCACATTCACAAAATATAAAATAATCTAAGTATATAAAATATTAATGAAATGATTGCAATTACAACTACAGTAACATATCTGAATAAATATCATGTCCACAAAAGCCACTAATAAAGAATTGGAATTCGATTTGTAGGTAAATAATGTCAAATAATGAAAAGATTATGTCAAGGTAGTATGTAAAAAAATAATTAAAAATTCTAAATAAACATCGTTATTTGGGAGCAGTTAATAGACATTGACATAGTTATGTTGTTTATGAGGTACCAGGGAAGCCACATGTGCAGAAGGAATTATTGCCAAACTTCCTTGTCTTTAACGTGTTCTTTTATCAAGGACACGTTTGATGTGGGTTTTGAACTTTCCGTTGCTAAGTTTTGTAACCGACTTTGGCATCTTGTTATAAAAGCGGATACTGTTTATAAGAAATGACTTGCTAGTTTTAGTTAATCTGAATTTGGGTATCACAATTTCATGTTTACTACGTGTATTTATATTATGGAAATCGCTTCTTATTTTGAAAAGTCCTAAGTTTTTGCGAACATACAAAATACTTTCTAAGATATAAAGAGAAGGCAAAGTTAGTATATCAATTACTTTGAATTTATTTCTAAGGGACTCACGAGGACCCATTTTATAGATCGCGCGGATTACTCTCTTTTGTAAAATGACAATGGAATCTACGTCAGCTGCCGATCCCCACAGCAGAACGCCATAAGACATAATACTGTGGAAATAAGCAAAGTATACTAACCTAGCTGTGGCTATATCAGTTAACTGCCTTATTTTTCTTACTGCATATGCAGCTGAACTTAATCTACCTGAAAGAGCTTTAATGTGGGCGCCCCATTGCAATTTCGAATCTAAAGTAATTCCTAGAAATACAGTTTCCGTAATAGCATCTAGTTTCTTGCCATCAAGTTTTAAAATTAGACCCACTTGGGGTACATTTGGTAATGAGAACTTAAGACATTTCGTTTTATTCGCATTAAGTAAAAGATTATTAGCTGCGAACCATTTTGAAAGAACAGCGAGACTATCGTTGACGTGTAAGACATCCGTGTCTTTTCTATCTATTTTAAAAATTAGAGATGTGTCATCAGCAAATAGAATTATATCCGATAAGTTAGCCATCATGTAAGGAAGGTCATTAATATAAACTAGAAATAGAAAAGGGCCAAGAATTGAACCTTGAGGCACGCCCATCTTAACCCGAGGAAGTCGCCCCGTTAACGTGTACTTTTTGCTGCCTATTTGATAGATAGGAAAGAACAAGATCGGCAGCTTGTCCACGAATTCCGTAGTGGCGTAATTTACAGATCAGTGTGTTGTGGTCAACGCAGTCAAACGCTTTTGAGAGGTCACAAAAAATGCCAATTGCATCCTGGGACTTCTCCCAGGATTGCAAAATGTAACTGATGAGTTTTACTCCTGCGTCAGTCGTCGACCTACCCTTCGTGAAACCAAACTGGCGACTATGTAAAATCCCATTTGAGTTAAAATGTGACAACATCTGGTCTAGCATGATTTTTTCATATATTTTACTCAATACTGGTAGCACAGATATAGGTCTATAATTAGAAGGATCACTCTTACTACTCGATTTAAAAATTGGTACTACTTTACTATGCTTCATTAAGTCTGGAAACGTGCCGCTGTCCAAACATTGATTAAATATTCCTGTTAGGACAGGGGCAATTGTGTCAATAATATCTCCAAGAACTTTAACGGAAATCCCCCATAAGTCTTCAGTGTTTTTCATGTTAAGACTTTTGAATGCTTTTTTAATTGTGACAATAGAAATGCGCTTGAATTCAAAACTTGGAATATCCTTACTGAAGTTTTCTTTGAGAAGAGATTCAGCTAGTATAGATGATGAGGGGAGAGATTTCGTAACCTCTATTGGGATGTTGGTAAAGAAATTTTCTAGTGTCTCAGTAACTTCTAACTTATCTGAAATGGTTTCATTGTGAATTTTTAAAGACAGTTCATTCTGATCTCGCTGTATTGTGTTTCCAGTTTCTTTGTTAATTACCTGCCACACAGCTTTTATTTTATTATTAGAAATACTAATTTTGTTACTTATTAATTTAGATTTAGCTTGAGCGCAGACTCTTTTAAATATCTTAGAATAGTTCCTGACATAATTATGAAGGATTTGATCAGAAGTCAATGATTTTTCGTGGTACAAATTATATAAAAAGTTATATAAAGATCTGTTCGGTAATAGGCAATAGCCTCGCCCCCTATTGCATGGAACCTACACATAACTGGCAAAATGTGGGTGTCGACTAGGGCATGCAAAAACCGTGTTGTTAAAAAAACCCGGGTTTTCGGGTTTTTCGTTTACAAAACCGGTGAAACCGGTTAAATCGGTTTTTTCGTTTAATTTTTTAAAGAAATGAGAAATATGTGTGTAAAGAAATCAAAATAATGAAGTCTAACCAGAATATGTCTTTTTTACGTTTATCTCACTTATTTTTATAATAATGAGCATTTGTTTGGACTGAAATAAGCTACAAGTACTTAGTAACAATACAAAAAGTTTATTGTCTTTATATATAACATAGAATAAAGCTTATTATTTAGGAAAATAACATATTCTTCAGAACGTAAGGTACCTAACATACAAAATTAGGAACATTTGGTAGGTACACAAAGGTCTAATAAATCACAGAATATTAAATAACAATTTAACTGTCATAAAATATAAACATGCAAAACCAAAAAATAAAACGTAAAATGTGATCAAAATAATTATTTAAATATCGCATAAAATAGAAGTCTTATTACTAATTTACCAAAACATAAATCAGTCATTCTTATAGATATAGATAAAAAATTTAAAATTAAAGTTACACAGCTAAACCAAATTACTATTTTTTACTTTTTTAATTTAACTATACTGATGATTTATCACCAGCAGATTTTTATTTCCACATATTTTGTCTTTGCTGTATCGGCATCATCTACATCGCCAGCCCTCTTTATGATTTTTCTTTCTGTAAATATTAAGTGCCATTGTTGCAAACGTTCATGATCATAATCTTGAAAATAATGACGGACAAATGGAAGGAAGTTTTAGGAGACGTAGTCTAGGTAAATGCACTTTAGGTGCAGAAAGGCAGAAACTCAACGACGAAGATTCTAAATTGAAGATAATTAAGCAAACAATATGCCACATTTGTGCCATATTACCTACTGTAAAAACTTACTTACTACTATTTAGTGAAAAAACGCACCCTTTGTGAGTTTAATTAGCTATGTATTAATTTTATATTTATAACATTCACATTTCACATTATGCAAAAATCATTCAAATTTACTTCGTTATTAATATACGTAATCAAAACATTAAAGTTTAAATGTAACAATGTGCTTAAGTCATCATAATCATCATTTCGGCCGAAAGACGTCCACTGCTGGACATAGGCCTCCCCCAAGCACCGCCACCTCAACCGGTTCTGTGCGTCCCGCATCCAGCGGATTCCTGCGGCTTTCATAAGGTCATCGGTCCACCTTGTGGGAGGCCTTCCAACGCTACGTCTTCTGGTACGCGGTCGCCACTCCATGTGCTTAAGTAATCAGCTCAAATTACTTCAAACAAAAACAGGCTCTTATTTATAGGTACATTGCATATTCACTAAAATAAGAACGTTCCGGCTGCCATAACCTAATTATTTAATTAAAGCTATTACTTAAACATGGAAAACATCCTTGCTGTGATTACATTTCAGTATCTGGTCAGACACTTCATGTAATATAAGCAATGCATAATATACAAGTGATATAAAAGCATGTGATCAAACTTGCCTTGATAAAAATAATATCTACAGTGTAACCACCGAGTGTGTGAACACTGAGCACTCGTCTCACTCACTCATGTCACTATACAACTAAGATCTAAATTAACGTGGCCGAAATAGGAACTACTGCCGCCTCGCTGTCCTGTCCACGTTTGTCAGTGATAAATTTAATATTTTGTTTGTGAAAATTAAAGTATTATTAAATCAATAACATAGGAGATAAAAACCCGAAAAAACCGAAAAACCCGGTTTTTTAATCCTAAAAACCCGGGTTTCAAATCAGTCGGTTATCCGTTTTTTTCGGTTATCCGGGTATCCGGTTTGCATGCCCTAGTGTCGACTCAACTCTGCCTTTCGAGGAGGAAAGACGTCATGTTTTTACTTTTAGGTATTTTTATTATTATGAAGCCAGAAGAAGGAAATGAAATCTTTCTTAAAAACTAGGCAGGACTGTATCCAAAAGTAATTTTATATTCAAAATAATTTTAGAGCAATAGATAATAAAAATAATACACAAGTAAAGTTGCCTTTAATAATAGTCTTAAGTGATTTTTTCTTAAGGTCTTCGCTTTTTAAATATACAGATATATTTAAAAGTAAAGTGTATGTTAAAAAAAAGCTAGCTTCTGCCCGTGACTTCGTTCGCGTGGAAGTCGTAAGACATCACAATATACTAAAATACCAATTTTAATAAAACTTTCCTGAACGCCGTTTGTAGTTTTGGTCACAGCCGTCAAAATATACAGACAGAGCCGGCTCCAGCCCATGTAGCGCCCGTGTGTAATTAATACCCTGGCGCCCTATAGTAGGCGCGCGATCAAAGGGTGCAAATGGTGCAATTATAAATGATGTTGGGAAGCAATAGCTAGTTCACTTCGCTTGCGTTACGCCCCCGCGGGGCAGACTTGAGTGTGAAAAGTATTGGTAATTCAAAAATCTTTATTTAAAAACTAAAATAATGTAAATCACAGGACAAAGTAGGTATGGATAAAATTGCGCAGATACACAATAGAGTTCACATTAGTAATTTTTGTGTGAAATGTGTACCTTGAAACCTTTGTTCGCGTAGTTCAGACGACGAACAGACGACGCAGTTCAGGAACTCACAGACACAATAATTGGTCATTTAAATAGTAAGCAAAAAACTGTTGGAATCTTCCTAGATTTATCCAAAGCTTTCGACACTGTCTCTGTCCCGAAGTTGCTGTCCAAGCTGGAAAGCATTGGAATTCGTGGTATTGCGCACGACATCTTCCGCAGCTACCTTAAAGACCGCTACCAGGTAGTTCAAATAGAAAGTTACACTAGCAAGGAAGAGAAAGTTACTTTTGGTGTCCCTCAGGGAAGTGTTCTTGGACCAACTCTCTTCCTCATTTACGTGAACGAACTGTGCCAACTGTCTTCTCCTAACTCTAAAATCGTCACATATGCCGATGATACAGCTCTTATAGTTCACGGCAAAGATTGGTCTGATACTTTCTGTAAAGCGGAGATGGCTCTCAATATGGTCATGAAATGGTTAAGTACCAACCTCCTCACGCTTAACATCAGCAAGACGAAGTTTATTCCCTTTACCCCAGGAATTTTAAGCCAGCCCCCCATTTCCATGGCAATTAAAGCTCACGAGTGCACACTCACCAACTCTTCCACTTGTAACTGTACTCCCATCGATGTAACTGACAGCATACGATATCTCGGAGTCATCATTGACAACCATTTAAAATGGAAAAAGCAGATAAACTCTATGGTGACACGAGTGCGAAGATTAATTTACATTTTCAAAAAACTTAGGGTTGTTACTGATTTTAAATGTCTTATAACTGTCTACCTTGCTCTCGCTCAATCAGTCCTTGGGTACTGCGTGACCACGTGGGGTGGTGCCCACAAAACAACCATGCTGCGACTAGAGAGGGCGCAGAGGGCCGTACTAAAAGTCCTTTCTAAAAAACCTATCCGCTATCCGACGTTTGACCTTTACTCACTATGCAAAGTTCTCACGGTTAGGCAGCTTTTCGTACTACAGACTGTACTCAAAAAGCACATGCTCGTACCCTTCGACCCAACCTATAGTACTGCGAAGCGACTCTCCGACAGAGTCTGTAAAATTGTGCCCTGTAGAGCAGCTGTGGCGAGAAGACACTTCAGGTTCTTGAGCTCCAAGGTCTACAATAAAGTCAATAAGAGCATCGACATTTACCGCTTACCTCGTAATATCTTAAGAGTAAAGTTGACCGACTGGTTGAAATCTCTATCATATGATGCAACTGAAAAAATTGCGGAAACTTAAATCTTAACTACTCCAAACACTCACACACATCCTCACTCACACACACCTTCACTTACACACACCCTCACTTACACACACTCACACTCCCACTCCACTCTGCACCACAACTACCAAGATACAAAGTTTGCATGGCTTTTGTTTCTTTATTTCTTCTTGCATTTTTAATTTTTACCTTATTCCAAAGCTAGCTAAATTGTACCTATATCACAGTTAAGTCTGGAACAATGTGTTTCTTATGTTTAGACGGGCGTTGATAGCTGCGACACAGTTTTTAACTTTTGTAGCTATCACCGTTTCTATTGTAATTATGTCAATTTGTTGTTGTTCCAAAATAAAAACTTTTACTTTTTACTTTTACTTTAGTTTAAGGGCAACCACATGTAGCTTACTTATATCTAGATTCAATCAGGTCTTCTCCTAAAAAGACGCAAAATATCCATAATCCCTATTGACACAGCTTAGCGTTCTCTACAGACTACAAAAACTTGTTGTCCTAAAACTAAAACTATAAACCTAGGAGAAGATTCCCTAGACAAAACTAACGTGTCTCCGAAACAATTAAAAAACACTGTTTCGTAGTCTGATCTTTATTTCCTTGGGTAACTTAATCATACACCTATACCAAAGCATTTCAAATGTATTTAAGGGGGCAACAAAGCTAAATGAGACCCCCGGTATGCAGAAAAGTTTGAGAAATAGGCGAATGTAGGATGTAAGAGCGAGCGCAGCGAGCTTAAATTTTTGGCACGCTGCCTCTAAACGGTAACCTTACCTTTTCGTAGCAGCGTGCTAAAAATTCTCTTGAACATTGTAACGAAAAGTTAGAGCAGAATATAGTAAATATAGTAAATTTAATTAAAATTGAAAGTTACATTCCTGCCAATTAAAAAAAAATAACTTAAGTCAGGTGTCATCACCTGACTTAGGTCGTTACATACTGCTCAGTTATAAAAAACATTTTGTTTTTATATCTATGATAACTTAGTTATAGTTTAAATATATTGATTTACTAATTTAAAAAATAATAAATGGACGAAATAAAAAATATAAGTTTATTTCATGAAGTTTTATTGTGTACTTTGGCTGTTGGTATCCTTGCCTTGTTCTTAGAATACTAACGAAACGAATTAAAATAAAGAGTCTATGAAGTTGAAGTTGTTCGTGTGGCTGTTGGAGCGATTGCCTTGGTCTTCGACGAAGATTTTACTTTATGCTCTAAAGCATAAAAAGCGACTTTATGTCGCCTACGCACGACATAAAGAGGCACTTTTAGAGCATAAGAAGTGAAAAAATATTAATCAACTATAGCTGACCCGACAGACATTCGTTCTGTCAAAAGCTATTTGACTGTGGCAGTTTGTCTATGCGCAAAGGAAATATACTATAAACTCCATTTAACGTCACTCGATTTAACGAAAAACTCCCTAAAACGTCGAAATTATTTTGGATGATGATGATTTACCTTATTTTAGCCACCCAAACCCATAATCCAATATCTTTGTTGCCATATCCTGCAATAGTTCTGCAGGTTTATCCAAAATTCCGGGACCCCAGGGTCTCAGAAATGTCAAAGATGTATAATAATAATAATAATTTTCCAATAATCATACCTTTCAATTGGTGTTAATATTTTTTTTCGAGCTCTGGTTCCAGAGATGACCCTCCACATATAAGTACACAAACTCACAAAATTCGCTCTCTCTCTTTATAATAACTTTACTAACGACCCGCCCCCGCTTTGTTATGTGGCTATGCGCTCCTGGTACTTTGCGTCCAAAAAAAAAACATTGGTGTACCTACGTCCTATTCTCAGACTACTGAACATACACACAAAATTTCATAAGAATAGGTCAAGCCGCTTCGGAGGAGTATGGTCACTAACATTGTGACTCGAGAATTTTATTTATAAGATTAGATGAACTTTCCAATGAATGGACAGAAAGAAACGTTTTTAAGTTCAGAGACACCGCCTGACAATACTAATGGAGCAAAGGTGACTGAAAAGAAAAAGCAACTCTGACGTTTTTCGTATGTAACATAACATCACGCCTTGTTTCCCCGAAAGGTTAGGCAGAGAAGACAAAAAACCTCAACAAATTAAAAATGTTTTAAAAGCCCACTACTGTGGGGAAGTATGGAATGGAGGATGTCAGCGTGTAGGTTCTTAGCCTATAAACATAAGTGAGCAACTCTAATTTTAAGCTGATAGCGCACATAATCTTATTTGTTACTTAGATTAAGCGCTATTTTTTGTGTAAAAATCGTGATTTTTTTTTTAGGAAATAAATCGTTTAAATTTTTTTAGTTTTTTTTTTAGGTGTACCCATAGTATGAACACCTACATTTCGCCAGTTATTTTTAAGTCCCATGTAATAGGGGGCGAGCCTTTTGCCATCAACCGGGCACAAATCCAGACTCCGGGCTGCTACTGAGAAAATCCTAATGAAAAATCCCAATAACTCTTTGCCCGACCCGGGAATCGAACCCAGGACCCCATGCTCAGCAGTCGCGCTTGCGACTACTAGACCAAGGAGGCAATCATCAGGCAGTCGTCAGTATACAAATTTAATTCGTTTTAATCCTCTTAGGGGATCAGTGAACTAATCACTAAGAATAACTTTTACTATGGGACCAAACCTGAAATCGTGAAAAATTCATAATGATGAGTACAAACTCAACTCAAACTCAAACTCAAAGCATTTATTTCAAATAAACCAATTACAGGCACTTTTGAATTGTCAAGGGGTCGGTCAGTCAGAAAGATGAAGCTAGTTGCCCATTCCAAAGCGTAGTAGGTTCCTATGGAGAAGAACGGACAAGAAACTCCATGGACACTCTTTTAAAACAAAATATTGTTACAAAATGTGGGTTACATCATTCATGTTGAAGTTATACATGTGAGAACAATGTAGAAAGACGTGCACGTTAGAAGCGTCCGTAATAGAAACAATTCACAAAAATTAAAATAAGCCGTGGCAGCTAAGAGATGACCAGTCCCAACTGACGGCGCCCGTTCACGAACATGACGCATGGATCAGCACCATTTAGCTCAACCATTTTGAAGGGAACTTAATGATCCAACACACACGCCACCACCAGCGAGACATTTGAGTGAGCATGACATACTCTCAGCCGCCAGGGCACATTCAAGTCAATAAAAGACATATTACCCGGTAAATGGTAGCTCTATAGTACATAGTACTCACACCTGTGCTATGCAATTATATAATTCAAGGACATTGAGTTTATACAATGCAAAAATAGTTTACAATCTTCAGCAGCTCCAACATGATTGTCAAATGTTAATTAACTAGCTGAGGTTGTGGAGCAGGACCAGCATTCAGCCAAGCATTTTTATCAGCGATGTAATCCCCCAACTTATAATATGCCTGCCTGCATAGTGTGCGTTTTATACAAGATTTAAATTTAGTCTCATTCAGTTGAAGTATGTGGGGAGGAATTTTATTGTAACATTTTAAACAGTACCCCATGAAAGATGAGTCTACTTTAGCCAGTCTGAAACCTGGTTGATCTAATAGGTCCCTATTTCTAGTACTATAATTATGTCTTTCACCTCTTTTTCTAAAAAGATGTAAATTTTTCCTTACGTACATGATGTTTTCGTAGATATATTGACAAGGTACCGTCATGATGTTAATATCCTTAAACAGTTCCCTTAGAGAATCGCGCCTGCGGAGATTATATATGGCTCTGATGGCTCTTTTCTGCAGAATAAAAATAGACTCGATGTCTGCAGCCCGTCCCCAAAGTAAAATACCGTAAGACATTATACTATGGAAGTAACTGAAATAGACTAGCCTCGCGGTATCTACATCAGTAAATTGACGGATTTTTCTGACAGCATATGCTGCTGAACTTAGCCGTCCTGCAAGAGATGTTAAATGAGGACCCCATTGTAGTCTTGAATCGAGCGTGATCCCCAGGAAAACAGTTTTATCGACGAATTCTAGTTTCTCTTGATTCAATACTATCTCACAATCACTACTTTTGACATTTGGTAAAGAAAATTTTATGCACTTCGTTTTTTTCCCATTTAATACTAAATTATTAGCAGTAAACCAATTTTGGACCTGCAATAGAGCGTTATTTACGTCGTCAAAATTTGTAGCACGTCTATCTACCTTAAAAATTAAGGAAGTATCGTCAGCAAATAACACCATTTGTGGTTGATTTTTTAATAAATGGAGTAGATCATTTATATACACTAAAAAAAGGAAAGGACCCAATATCGAGCCTTGTGGAACACCCATTTTTACTTTTAAACCGAGTGAATTGATACCATTTATTTGAACTTGCTGTTGTCTATCATTTAAATAAGATTTTACTAAACTAAGTGCAAGTTTTCCAAGTCCGTAATGCTCAAGTTTCAAAAGTAAGGTTTCGTGATCGACGCAATCAAATGCCTTGGAGAGGTCACAAAAGATTCCTATGGCGTCTTGGGCCTCTTCCCACGCGTTAAAAATGTGTCTTAATAATGTTACACCGGCGTCGGTCGTGCAACGTCCTTTGGTGAAACCATACTGTTGTTCGTGAAGGATTTTATTCGTGTTAAAATGATTGAGCATTTGATTAAGCATTACCTTTTCAAACACCTTACTGAAAACCGGCAACACGGATACGGGTCTATAATTATTGGTGTCTTTACTGTCCCCGGATTTGAAAAGAGGTATTACCTTACTGTATTTCATTAAATCCGGGAAGACTCCTTGATCTACACACAAGTTAAATATTAAGGCTAAGTAAGGGGCTATAGTCTCAATTATATAGGTACAGACTTTAATAGACATTCCCCAAAGATCTTCGGTTAATTTGATCTTGATTTGCTTAAAAGCTTTTATTACTATTATGGGGTTAATATGCTTCAAGTTAAATTCAATCGGGCAGGCTGAAACGTTCGCCTTTACTAAATCAAAAGAGAGCGAGGGTGAGGAATTTAAGGTTTCAGTCGTTTTGAGTGGGATACTGGTAAAGAAATTTACAAATTCTTGCGCAACTACTTTGTTATCGCAAATAAGACCACACGACGTCTCCAGTGTATAATCAGAATTATGCTTTTTGTTCCTATTTGTTTCATTATTGATAATTTTCCAAACCGTCTTTATTTTATCGTCTGCTGATTTAACCTTGTTACTGATGAATAAGGCTTTAGCTGCCTTACAAGTGTTCTTAAAAATTCTAGAGTAAGTAGCAACATACTTATTAAAAGTTTCTGTGTTAATATAAGGCTTAAGGCCATACAACTCGAAAAGTCTTTCCCTACTTTTCCTGAGTCCTTTAGTTGCCCAGTCACTAAATAAAAACCTAGGGCTGATAGTTTTAGTGTTCTTTTTAAAATAATTATTGAACTCGGTTTGGACTACTGAAAAGAATTCTTTATACAAAATATTAACATTGTTCATTGTAAGGTCCTGATCATTTAACTTATAAATTAAAGTGCTATTAAATTTATTTAAATTAACTGTTGTTAATGGTCTGAACTGTATCTGCACTTTTTGTATTGGTATGTTGGACTCAAAGGTTACGGTTTGACCGCTGTGATCAGAAGGGAGATAATTAACTATGGCTTTATCTAAATAGGTGCAGCAACAAAAAACATTATCAATACATGTAGCAGTAGTCGTAGTTATTCTGGTTGGTTCTACAAACACATTTGACAAATTAAATGATTTAAACAAATTTAATAATCTACTGGTATTTGAATTATTTTCTAAAATATTAATGTTAAAATCACCACAGATAATTACTGATTTATTACCAGTTGCAAGTTTTGCCAAAACATCTTCCATAACAGACTCAAATATAGAGTAGTTTTGATAATTTGGGGGTCTATAAACGCACACTATAACATGCTTATCTAGCTCAACACAAGACAACTCAATGCTATGTTCAACCGACAGTTCACCTATGTCTTTACGAGTTTTTGATTTAATACAATTTTTTATTAAAATTAGTGAACCACCACGCAGCATTGATTTTCGGTTAAAACAACTGGCGACACTATAATTCTCATAGTTAATTAACATTTCATGTTCTTTTAACCAATGCTCAGTTAAACAGATAATGTCAAACATTGTTTTTTCTAAAAACAATTCAATTTCCAATTGTTTGGAAGAAAAACCTTGAATATTTTGGTGAAATAATTTCAAGGTTTTCTGCTTAGCCCCTTTTCTACAGTTAACTATACTAGTGCTAGAAAATACCTTTTTGCTCTTAAGTGTAACTATACTGTCAGTGGTATCTTCTGTTGTCTTACAAACTAGTTTAAATTATTTGAGCTAACCACCATATTATTAGTACTATTACTAACTGTGGTGCTAATTGTACATGACTTCGACATACTAATTATGTCTGGGTTAATATTAAAAGCTAATAGCCTAGCTATTTGACGTCTATAACTAATGGGCAGATACACAGTATCCCTAGTCGACCTTAGCTTATCAACAAAAATGTTGGTGTCAAAAAATATAAACTTGTCACTATGGTGACTAACTAAAAAATGCATGTAATTATTTAACATGTGAATGTACTTGTTTTGCCTGTTTGACAAGTGCTCAAAGTAGGGAAAAGCACACAGAATTATTTTATTACAATTCAACTTTAATAGTTTGGTGACACTATCAGTGATATCATCTTTTTTAACGTTAAAACTATTACCTATAAATACAGTAATAATCGCCTTAGGATCATATTCTTTCCTAGTTATTGAAGACATTATTTGATTGTAAGAAGTCTGAGGCATACAACAGTTTTGAGAAGAATGACTCAGATTGTTGTTAAGTAACTTTCCTAAACCTCTTCCTATACTATCTGAGAACATAACTGAATGATAACAATCATGACTACTGGAAGATGGACAACTACTAATCTCAGGCTGTACCACATGAGATAGACCTTGTACTATATCAGACATATCATGGTTGAGGATACAGGCTTGAGAAAACAAAGATCCCATAAGAGGATTTACCTAAACGAATTAAATTTGATCCTGTATAGCAGCATAAATATTCTGGACCAAAATATCGCTGGTCTTTTGAATAATGTCGACTTACTTACTGTTCACCTTTGAGAAATGTCCAGGAATCAAAAAGATATAGATGTTGTCTGCATTAAAGAACATTTCATTATGTTAGGCGATTAAATAATATTAAATATTCCGAACTATAAACTGGCTGGCTGCATGTTATTTTATGTTTTATGCAAGACAATCAAAGAAACGTGGAGGAGCTTGCATTCTAATTAAAGGAAATCTATAATACAAAGAATTAACGGACATCAGACGCCAGTCAAAATCAAACGTAGGTATTCGAATGTTGTGGAATAGAAAAAGATTGATTATTTATCTGTATCTATAGACCACCAAAACGAAATAACCTAACTGTGTTTTATGAAAACTTGGACATTGTTTTAAAAATGATATGTACTAAATCGAATAAGAAATACCGGGACCAACTTTAACAGAGCACAGGACACATGAATATGACTAACATTTGTTAAGGGACAACTCTGAAATATGAAAAACAAAACTGTCCCATCCAAATGTGCAATGCTAAGATCAAAATGAAGCAGAGTTTGTTCCATAGAAAAAGTTGTTCATACTAATGAGGTCTCAAATCACTCTGCGTAGCCTTTTATCAGCTATGTTGGGGTCAGCTTCCAGTCTAACCGGTATGTAGATGAATAGCAGTATTTTACATGGAGCGACAGCCTATTTGACCTCCACAACCCAGAGACTGGGTATCACGATACCTCTTGGTAAGACTGTTTGTCAGACTTTCGGCCTTCTGACTCGTAACAACTGTCAAAAATCTACGAATGTAATGAATACTGTGCTCTATTTAAGCTGATCCGTGTATTTTAATTGGACCTTATGTATGAAACGATTTAACTAAATTACTGTCAAGTTAATGACTCCATTAACTTAGTTAATACGTGAATAGGCCGTTAAATGAATGCCTAAATAAAAATGACAGATTTTTAACTTTCGATGCTGAGCCGAGCGTTTAAAACCCAACGGCGTGCTTTTATTTATTGGTACATTCATTTAGTTAGTGAAAACAGGCGTAAATCTAGGAATTTATTCTGCATCGTATCGAAATGTTTTCGATATTATTAATTACATAGATTTGCAAGGTCAGAAAATAAAAAGAAAACAATAATTTATTGAAACATTAAATTTTTATTGAAAAAAAAAAAAATTATTGCGAAACTTAAAATTTTTAAAACACCAAAAATCCACGTTGCCAAAAATAACAAAAAAGTATTACCAAAAAGATAAAAATAACAAAAAAATCCGTGGTATCAAATAACAATTTTCATCTAATTAATTTCAAAGTTGTATTCTACTCTGCATATAGATTTTCAAAGAATATGTGGGAGACAACCATAGTTGCAAAGGAACGAATTTACTATGGTTCCCAATAAGAAGTTTCCTCTAAAAAGGAACTTCTCCCTTTCAAAGATGTTTAAGTGACTCAAGATGTTCGCTGTCCTCTGATCTGTAAAAAAAAAAAAAAATATTGTACTTATTTTCTTTTCTTTCTAGTTTATCTAAAATAGTAAAAGATATAAAGAAAATCAAATATTAATTCGTTGATATTTTCAGCTGGTAACATTTAGCCCAGGTACACATCCACCAGCCAGGAAAAAAAGCCAGGTAAAAAGGATTTTTTATCGCGCCATGCACAACACCTCTCTGTACTAAGCCGAATACAACAAAGCGCAATCCAGCACGTCAAAAAAAATACTGGATGGTTGGTGGTTTTTGTTCTTAGTCCGCCTGGCTAGCTACCACCATCTTATCTAAGTCTGTCGCCATTACAACAGTCAATGTTAACAGCGTTGTTGTGTTTCGGCAGTTAGAGGTAAGATGGCCGATTCCGCTGTGGTTGAGGATTCCGGGTGAAGCTCGCTTTCTCCTTCGGCCTTATCATCACTTACCATCAGGTGAGATGAAGGTCATGAGCTTCCCTGTTGTGGATAGTAAAAAAAAAAAAGATGCTCTGTAGTATTTACAGAGCGCGATGTAAAAATCTCACGTCAGTAGATAAGTACGAGCGCTTCTTGTCGAAAGTTTGAACTATCCCATATGGTATTGATGGGAGTGAAATATTATGTGAGCAGTGGTGGCCAAGTGGCAACGGCCGCGACTTACGAGTTGTAGGTCGTAGATTCGAACCCAGACAGGCGCTTTACTTTGTGTAAATAATTTCATCACCACTGCTCTCAAAACGGTGAAGGAGAACATCGTGAGGAAATGGCATGTCCTAGAACCAAAAATTTGAAGACATGTGACATCTAGCAACCCGCACTGGGCTCGCGTGGTGGATTACGGCCCACTCCCTCTCCCAGAGAGGAGGCCTGTGTCCCAGCAGTGGGAATATTAGAGAACATTATAGGCCAAGCGTGGCGATTATGGCAAACCCCCCCAATTGGGGGAGGCTTATGTCCAGCTGTGGACGTCTTTCGGCTGAAATAATGATGATGATGTAAACGAATTATCTGTGTTATAAAATTTCTGGACTAATTCTAACCAGTGATTCTAATAGTAGGTATCCTTTGTATCATCATCCAAGTTTTTGTGTGATTCGCTTCTTCATCAGCACATGTTGGAGTGGTGTACTTAAGCAGTCTCGTAGGTCGGTGGCGCGATGTACTCGGTACGTGTTACAGTTTACTATAAATGCATGTTAGTATGTGCCTTGTTGGTTTACCTTCTGAACTTGGTGTCCTGGGTTTGTTCCCCTGGACGGGCAAAGTGATACCTATTGGGTATTTCCATTACGAAATTTGCGGTCTCTGGATTTGTGCAAGGTTGATGGCAATAGGTTCGCCCCATTACATGAATAACTGGCGAAATGAGAGTGTTCCTACTTTACATCTCAGGGATGGGATCCTCCTGTCTACTAATAACTACACAATGCGTTCACCATCATCCGTCTGCGTGAATAAGCTGGTACCTAAAGAGTGCTGCCACCGCTGGCGATAAACGAGAAGGGAGTAGAGCTAGGATCTAAAAACGAGTTGGCGAGCAGCGAGTACGCGACGGCGACGAGCGATTACTCGCTGGCATGCGTGTGTACCAAGCGTGTCTCTCGGCATGTGTTCTGCCCGCCACGCGAGCGATGGTTTTTTTTTTAAATGGCTTCTCGCAGTTTAACCTCGGAGGTTGTCTACTGCTTAACCGGACTTTCTTGTGGGTGCTTCAATAAATTAAGGCCTCCAACCAGGGCATAAAACTTGAAAACTAAGCGACTACGCTAAGGGCATCCCCCTGCGGGGGTACGGACCTCGGCTTAGGGCGTCGCTGGGGGACGACAGCAAGGGACGGGCTGGATCGGATTTTGATTATTTAGGGACGAATTTAAAGCTACAGGCTCAGCGGCACGGGCTGGCTCGAGCAAGGGTCGGGGCCGACGAATGTCGGGAGATGTGCTTTCTAACTGTGCTAATGGAAGGACTACTCTCCTGGAGGATAGTGATATCGTCATCGGGAAAGGAGAGAGTATGCCTCGGACGGCGAATCTTACTAATGCAGAGATAGAGAGAGTAAATCGGGCGGCGGCCGCAATCAGAGGATTGCGGTGTTTAAGAGCAAAAGAAGCGTGTGGAGAGGCGTTTCATGAACTGCTGAATGGTGGGCATTATGAAATCTATGTATAGATCCAAATTGCGTTCGTAGAAGGGGGCACCAGTAACCTTTCTAAGGAAACGGTTCTGGAGAGTCTGCATCCTGT
This sequence comes from Dryobota labecula, assembly GCA_947523025.1. NCBI lineage: Eukaryota > Metazoa > Arthropoda > Insecta > Lepidoptera > Noctuidae > Dryobota > Dryobota labecula. The sequence continues at coordinate 12,669,258 of OX383310.1, forward strand.
GGATATAACGGGGCTTAGCTTGTGCGAAGACGACGCAAGCGTAGGTCATGATGGGACGAAGCGAGCGATGCTGAGCGAGTACCTACTTTTATAGCTCTTGTCGCTGTGAAAAACGAGGACTCACACCGGCGATGTAAACAGATCAACTATTAACAATGTATCTCTTTAACTACAATCTTTTGTGTTTCTTGATCAAGAAAATCGATGATAGCTATAGTCGTTTCCTCGGCAGCGGTGGGACTGGTGTCTTTACAGTGTACAGGGGGCGTTTTTGGTAAAGGTTTGTGAAATTGTCCCAGAAATTGCATTGACAAAACAAGATGGCGGCGTCAGTTCCGATTTTGGGCATGCGCCATAGATTATTGTACATCTATAGTGGTCATTATGGTGGAAGCGTCAGGATAACCCGCGAAATTATAAATAAGTAAATAGACACATTTGTTACGGTTGCGAATCATATTTTGACCAACATAGGTACGTACAGCCTGACACTGACATGCATATTGTAAAAAATATTTAAAAAAATGGTTTTCGCGGGCTATCTTATCGACTATGGTTGTGTGATTACATAATATGTTGTAAGAATGTGAGAGGAGACGGTAACATTGTGGAGTAAATAAAAAACTTGATGTAAGGTATGTTATTCTGTAAAATTGATATGAGTCAGTTGAAGTAAATATGTATTTTATTAATTAACAAAGTGATACCGACTTATTCGTAAATTAACAATATTTAGTGTTGACGTGTAGCTAGTCATTCTCAAAAAGATGTACAACTTCACTTATTGATACAGTATTATGGGATACATATTGTAGAAAATCAAATGCATTCTGCATTAATAAATAATATAAGAAATATTTTATCAAGTATAATAGATATTTGCACACCTGTTTAGGTAGGATATGGTTTGAAGAACTTTAGTTGTGTGTAGGTCAAATAAATTATTTAATTTGATTCTTCTACATCTTTTTGGCGCTGTCAGTACGTAATAAAATATAGTGCTTAACAGTGTTGCTGCGTTTGCATTTGTGTCAAATCAACCATCACAAATTGAACATAGTATAGTAATTTTACTGTCTTCGTGTGTATTAAACGTCATTAAATAAACCCTCGCTATACTGTCGTAGTATCAGTCGGTTACAGCCGTAGTCACAGACCAAGGGGTCTGGGAATAACTTGGCTAAACGTTCTCCTCCATAGAAGAACGACTCTCGTTCAAATATATGGTTTCGTCAAATCCCTCGTTATGAAGTTTTCTGTAGTCTTGTCTGTTTGGAAAGAAATGTCTTGTTTAGTGAATGATTGTTTATATGATGATGTGGTTGTTTTGGTAGTGCGAACATTGCGTACTAGTTGACCAAGACGACAACAACTGGTTAAATACTACAGTTATTTTACCGCTGATTTTGCATCTCTCTCAAAATCACAATGATCTTTATCCTCGTTATGATAAAATTGTTGTTGATTTGTTGCTGTCAGAGGTCAATTGACCACGAAAGGACTATACTGTTCAAATCTGTCAAATAAATGACGTCGCGAATGGTTGTCTAACTTGGTCGATTAGTTATAAGTAGGTAGGCATTGTTCCTTCAATATAATGGTTTATAATGATCTAACATTATTTGTATCGAATGAATAATAAGTAGTCCAATCAAATTAGAGCCATAAAAAGCATTTGGAGGAATTAATTTCCAGTAAGCTGGAAATCGTTTTAATACGGTCCTAAATGCGTGTAATCCGAGTTTGCGCAATCCCAGAAAGTGTGCATAACTTTGCG